>CAMAPF010000950.1:683737-1367475 GCA_945859915.1 Cuscuta epithymum | reverse complement strand
TTCCTATTTCTATTTAGTTTCCTAAAATGATTTAATTAGGAGTTCTATTAGAACTAGAGGTTTCCTATTCTATTTAGTTTCCTAGAATAATTTAATTAGGATTAGGATTCCTATTCTTATTAGACCTAGAGGGTTATTTATACCTCTTGTATGCTTCATTCTTGCTCATCTTGGAATAAAAGTTGGTTTAGCCTTTTGGCTCTGGGCAACGGTATTTATTTATCGTTGATTATCTGGGCAACGGTTCACCCCGTTGATTTTATTTTTCTGCTACACAACAATTGGTCCGACCTGCCGGATCCCGTCCCGCCGGAATGACGAGATCAGCTAGTGAACGTTTGACAGAGATGGTGGCCAAGCAAACTCGGATGAATCAAACCTTAGAGGAGCACGGCATGCGTCTGGCAGAGATTGATGCATCCCTGGCAGCGCTTACCAAGGCGTTAATTCCTCCCGTCACGACGGGAACCAGCCCGGTCGCGGTAGGCAGCCCCACCATATATGTTCACAACAGCGACGAACAGCCGCGCAGCGTCACTTCCTCCTTGGTTGCGCTCACGAAGGCTCTCGCGCCGCCAGCGGTGGAGGAGAATCCATCGGTGGTGGCTTCACTCGACGCGGCAGCAGCATCCACGTTTGGAACTGGACTGTGCAACACTTCTCTCACGACACAGCCCTCGTTTGAGAGAGAAAACCCGATCGGCTGGGTTGCTAGGGCTGAGCATCAAATCGAATTGAGTTGTACTCTGCCGGGAAAGAAGGTGGCAGCCATTGTAGTTGCGATGGAAGGATCAGCCCTATACCGATTGACCTGGTTACGGGCACGCAAGCCGAACATGTCATGGGATGAGCTTACACAGGCGTTGATGGCTCGTTATGACTCACGGTGTAAGGGCAATTGCTTTGAACGGCTGTCCGGAATCAAGCAAACAAGGACTGTGGAGGAGTACATCTCAATTCTTGTTCAACTAACAAGTCAAGTTCCAAGGCTGAAAGAATTGAGTGGCAGCTTTACTAAAGATACTGGGCAACCCCCGAAGACAAATGTGAGCCGATTTCCGGATTTCAACCTTGAGGACAAGGTTGTTTCGAAGGAGGGTGGATTGATAGAGAGCAGGGAGAGCAAGGGGCTGTGTGGAAGAGGAGGGTCCGAGACCCAAGGGCTGTCGGTTTACTCCAGGCGGGAACGGGCTTGAGCCCACCTTTGTGGGCTGGCTGCGTGCAATTTAATTCATTTTAATTATTCCTTTTATTTTATTTCCTAATTTTATTTGTTTCCTAGTAGGATTTATTTAGGACTTCTATTCTTATTAGAATTAGAGGTTTCCTATTTCTATTTAGTTTCCTAGAATGATTTAATTAGGAGTTCTATTAGAACTAGAGGTTTCCTATTCTATTTAGTTTCCTAGAATAATTTAACTAGGATTAGGATTCCTATTCTTATTAGACCTAGAGGGTTATTTATACCTCTTGTATGCTTCATTCTTGCTCATCTTGGAATAAAAGTTGGTTTAGCCTTTTGGCTCTGGGCAACGGTATTTATTTATCGTTGATTATCCGGGCAACGGTTCACCCCGTTGATTTTATTTTTCTGCTTCACAACAGAAGTTTATATTGGGACGGACAAAAAAGGATGGAATGAAATTTATTTTGGGACAAAGGGATTAATAATCCTAATAATGTAGCAATAAATTCAACAATCATAAACATTCGAACTCCCAAGAAAATCAATCACCTAATACTACCTCCGTCCCCCTAAGTTTGGGACAAGAGAAGGTGGCACGGTTATTAATAAAAGTGAGGTTATGTGGTTGATATTGAATTGATAAAGTAAGAATAAAGTAGGAATGATTTAGAACCAAACAAACTTTACCAAAAAAGGGGAAAATTCCCTAAATAGCGCTAAACACATTTGTATATTCCAAAATTTGACTAGTTAATGCCATGTTTTGGTAGTACCGGACTATAAAACATGGCAGTATTTTCCAAGTTTGGCAGTAACTACTCTTGTTTAGGTTATAAAAACATATCAGTCCTATTTTGGAATTCTCAAACATTTTTACTCCTATTAAGAGAATTTCCCCCCAAACAAATCAATTTACCGGTTGCCAAGTAACTACACGAGTCAACCTTGTCCTTGAATAGAGAAAATCACCTAATAGTTGGCGAATTACTCGGAAAAATGGAATAGTGTGAGTCAGAGTACTAATCATTGGCAAGGCCCTACCCTGAGTAGGGAGTATAGTATCTTGTGTAGATATGACATAGCTCACCACCCAAACAAAAATGAAGTATAGTATCTTGTGTAGATAGGCATACCCATTAAGCGCAACTTAATGGACGGGCGTAGGCCACATTATTATTACAAATCAAGGCCTATTAAATTATTTATATTGTTTGACCCCTGCACGGATCAACCTGATGATCCTTGCCTGACTATATGTACTATTATTATGGGTCGAACCTACATACCTTCACAAACATAGCTCGAACCCGCTTCAGAATGCCAGGAATTCCACGTTCTGCTTCAGCTATTGCAAGAGGGCAAAGAGGAAAAGCCGGGCATGCCATTGCTGTTAAATTAAGAGGATCCACGTGCTTAGGTTCCTATCCATAAAGAATATATAATGGTTTATGAGAACTTTAAAGTTTAAATAACATATGAGGGACCAAATTATACAATGTTCCATGGTAATCTTGTTGGTTTGACCATACATGATGACTTTAACAACAATTTACCCTTTGTTAGAAAGTTTTGAATTTTTTATAGAAGGGATATCTTGCACTAACCTAGCCACTATGCATTCCAGCCTGAAGTAAATCAAGTTATGGTGCTAAATACTCCCTCCGTATTAAAATATGTTTGCTTGGGTTTGGCACAATATGTAAGGAAAAAGTAGTAAGGGTTATGAATAGTGTAGAGAAAGTATGAGAGAGAGTGGAAAAGTATGAAAGAGAAGATAAAAAGTAAGGGTAATTGAGTACTTTTAAAGAGAAAACTTACCAAAAAGTGAAAGTGTAGCAAAAAATAAAATACACCACAAAAAAGGAAAGTGTAGCAAGCATTTCAATACAGAGGGAGTAGATTCATTAGCCCATAACTTTCAAGCATTTGAACACACGGGCATATTGTTACTTCTATGAATCACAATATATAAAGACCCAAAAAAAAGACAATTATGTCAGTAAATTGTTAGTATTACTTCAATATTATAAATCTACTGAGTTTATTGGCAAGTTTATTAGAAGGTACACATACAAAATCCATACTATCAACATAGCCTTACCAACAGACCAGCCTGTGAAAGAGCTGCAGAGATAGGGTCCTTCCAAGCATCCTGTATATCACAAAGGATAATGTTCTGATTTGGTGTAATGCGCACATCCAAGTTATACTTCTCAATAACTTCCCTTAGTGTCTTCTTAATTTCCCCTTTAACACGGCCATTATCAACATGAACACCACAAAACAAACTACCATCTCCCTGCAGATGAATGGAATGGACTTTTGATTAACAAATAAGCCTCCATAATTTTAATACTTCAATTCCAAAAGAGTCTTGTTTCAATCTCTCTTTTTTGTCTCAAAAAATAGTCCAGTTTGGTCAAGAAGAGCTAAATTTTCATTTAATTTGTAAAAAAGGCCTCCAAAGAGGCCCTCACACATGTTACCTATGATTAAAAATAATTTTAAAAAAAAACAGATTCATTACATGTGAAAATTATTCCTTAAACTAAAATCACAATACATTGGTTAATAAACATGACTTGTGAATTGTGATTCGGACGGAAATAGTATATCTAATACCAATATTGAGTATGGAGGAGGTAACTTTTAGGCTGACAAGTGTGATAACATTACGGGAAATTGCCCTAAATAGGACTAAAAACGTTTGTATATTCCAAAATAGGACTAGCATGTTTTTATTCCCAAAATAGGACTAATTATTGTCATGTTTTGGCAGTACCAGACATTAAAGATAGAAGTATTTTCCAAACTTGGCAATAAGTACTCCTATTTTGGGAATAAAAACATGGCAGTCTTATTTTGGAATTTACAAACTTTTTTACTCCTATTTCGGGAATTTTCCCAAACATGTTTCAAAACTATTTTTTGTAATTAACAGGAAAAGTTTCACATATTAGAATAGCCAAGTGGCTGACCTGTTCATGCCACCCCAAGTAACTCTTGAACTCCCACTTCGGCAAATCACGGCATGGTTCGAAGTTCTTTCCATAATACTGTTCCACAACAGTCCTAAATTTATCAATCCCCCATGTGCTGATTAAATATTTCATCCTGCTGTACTTACGGTCATCTCTTCGACCATTTTCTCTCTGGGTAACAACAATGGCTTTGACAGCATACAATATGTCCTCTCTTGAAACATAGCCCAATGGCTCTGCAAGACGAGGAAACGTGGATTCATTCCTATGAGTCCGTCCCATACCACCACCAACCTGAAAAGGGGCAGACATGAGTTATGTTAAGACTAAGTGTGTTAGACCCAACTCAACCCCAAAAGACCTCTAAAGACTCAACCCAAAAAGATCTCTAAAGAGGTTATGATTGTCCGAACACTTCCGTCTGATCCGTGTACTTTTTTTCGTAGAGGGCCCACACTTACCCTCAACATCTGACAATAATGTCTCCCAAACACATGCAAGAGAAAGATCAGTATCAAGTGTGACATTCTTACATATATGTTAAAACCCTGAGGCTCTCCGTTATCATCTGACAAGACCACTATCCCCACGTCATTTGTGAAAAGATCCACTGAGTTGTCCGTC
This sequence comes from Cuscuta epithymum, assembly GCA_945859915.1. Lineage (NCBI taxonomy): Eukaryota > Viridiplantae > Streptophyta > Magnoliopsida > Solanales > Convolvulaceae > Cuscuta > Cuscuta epithymum. Next base: position 1,362,684 of record CAMAPF010000950.1, on the reverse strand, counting down.
GGCACGGTAACTGCAACCTTAAACTTCCTCGGCAAGAACTGAGTTCCATAAATGGGCTCAGCGGAGTCAGGGAAGTTTGTCCCATGAGAATTATCCTCTCGAGCTTTGACCACTTCAGGAGATTCTGCTGACATGAATCTCTCCCCATCCAACCAAACATCATAATAAAACCCAGATTGAGGAGTTAATAATGATGCAATGTTATCAGCAGTTTGTTGGGCAAATAAATAGCTTTTGCTTGCAAGCGGGGATGCTGGAGCAAGCACATTTCTGTTTAGATCACCGCACGCACCAAGAGTGGACCCCATGTTTCTAATGATAGTCCCCATCACCGTCTTAAGGTCTTTCTTCAAGACACCATGGAGTTGAAACGTTTGTCTCGTTGTTAACCGGAGGGTTCCAATACCGAATTGGTCAGCGAGATCATCCATAACCAAATAAAGTTTGTTTGGAACCTTTCCACCAGGGTTTTTTGTTCGGAGCATGAAGGAATATGACCTTTTCCCACGCTCGTCTCTATCATACTGTTGATAGCTACCATGGAACTTGATCAACTGTGTGGCTGCCTCATTTATGTTAGGTGTGTCTGTAAGGATTTCCTCGTTGAGAGGATACCGTATGAAATTACTTTGTTCTTTGAATATTTCAACCTTGCTACGTTTGGGCTCGGCAGCAGTGTCTGACCTTGCAGGCTGCATCAAATGAAAATTTAGTTTCCGAAGTTTCAGATTTATATACGTGATAAAACAAATCCGCAACAAATCTACAATATCTTTACATTTTCATCAGCATTATAGAACAAGAAATGAATACATACACACACACACATATATATACCTATATACACGCTAAGTCACAATTTTGAAGGTACTGGTGGTCCTTATTTTATGGCATTTTAACATTAAATTTTCTTTTTCAGCTCATGCAATTTCTGACGCGATTTTCACCATGGGTCATCCGGAAACAGTCTCTATGCGCTTTAGTACAGGGGTAAGACGGCGTACATCCGACCCCCCCTTACCCCGTAAGGGGTAATGGGGTAATGATGATGATGAATCTTGCTCTTATTAAACGGAAGATGCTAATAAAGATACACTAGTTTTATTACTTCCTTTGGTATGTGTCATTTTGTCAATTTGTCAGCTTAAATTAACGGGTCAAGATGTTAATTTGTTGATTGTCATCATCTTGTTTCTTGCCAGGATGTTTCTTTAGAAGTGCTCCATTGAGATGGCCAAACAATTGTAACTAAATACATCCCACCACCAAAACAGCCTTTCAACAGTTAAGGAATCAAATTACAAATACTTTGGTTAAAAAATGCAGACATTAACAAATTATTCTTATGATAAAAACATCCTTCATTAATTCCATTCTGTTAAATAAATAAAAAAGATGTTGTTCAACTATCATTTTTCTATTACCTTCACGTCAAAATGCCACGTAGAGAAATGGTACTTGTAGAAATAGGAAAATTCTGAGAAAAGTTATAACTATGATGACTCAGAAGTCCTTAATCCGGAAACAACTGCTGAAAATGCAACTTTTTTTAAATCAGAAAAACACAATTGCTTTGGTGAAAAAATGATGCATTTTTCCTGCACCCGAAAGCCAGTACTTCATCATCATCATCATCATCACCCCAAAGGCTCCCAGAGAGACTGTTTCCGGATGACCCGAAAGCCAGTACTTGTCTAGGTATTTAAGTTTTTCTCAGCAGGAACTAGTAAATAACTAGGCAGCATCTATACGTGAGGAAAGAGTAACTTTTGTTAATTCCCCTATTAGTGACTGGATTGTGTTCAACCTCAATGAGAGGCCACTACTTTCATGCCACAGGAATTGCAATGGTAAAGGAAGGGCATGGCACAGTAAACTGTAAAAGGGTAGTGAAGGAGAATCCAAGTCAAACATATAATAGGGAAGCAGTAGGAGCTGTAGGCATGCCACATCTACTTTACCTCGCTACAGAAAATTCATAATTTGTAACACATGGAATTGAAGCAGAAAGAGGGACATTTTCGCTTAACAAAATGTTCACTGGGATCGTAGAAAAACAAAACAGCGATGAATGTAGAAGAAACGTTTACCATGGAAATGGCTCTAATGATGGAAACATTAGGAGTGGAAGAGGAAAGAGAGCGAAAGAGGGTAAGACGCTGAGTGCGGAGGAGCGAATCAGAGTTGTTCCTGGTGCCGGTAAAGCTTGGGATATGAATCTTCGGATCCTTGCCAACGGCTGACCTAGCTGCTACCAACGACGATGTCATCTCCTTCGGCTCAAGCAGTATGCGATACAGGGCCTGCACTGTGTTCTGCTCTTTGAAACCTGTGGGCAATATATTTACAATGAAGTATAATCGCTGAGACAAGAATCGCTTCAGCACAACCGTAGAGTGGGAGGTGTGCAAAAGACAGAAGGTTTAGGGACTCAAAAGAGCTGTGGAATTACGGGGTCGGCGGCGGCGACCGTAGAAAATTCCATTCATTCAATCATAACAAAAAAGATACTGCACATGATGATCGAGGGAGGGTGGGTGTATGGTAGTGACTGGTGATGAGTGTATGGATGTTTTTTTAGATTAAAATTTGGTGGCCTCCTCTTATCTCGTCTGTTTTAATTTGGTCTGAATTGATTTATTAAATGTTTGGTTACTTTGTATTTTATAATTGTCTAAGTCTTATCTGGATTGGTCTGTTAAGTCTGATCTGCTCTAGTTTGATCTGGTCTGAGATTGAAAACAATCCAAAAAAACATCATATATATGAAAGAAATAAAGAAAAATTGTATTTACACTCCATCCCAACTTTATTTGAAAAGTGAGTTTGTTTTTATTAAACAATTTCATTATATTTATTCGATTAGAATATACTCCCTCCGTCCCTTAAAACTTTGCCATCTTTCCTTTTTGGGACGTCCTAAAAAACTTTGCCACTTTCCCTTTTAATCAATATTTTGTGATTTCTGTTATTTCTCTCTCCTCTGCACAAACCTCAACCACACAGTTTTTACTTTATTATTCTCCGTGCCGGTCAACTTTGGCAAAGTTTTAAGGGACGGAGGTAGTAATTTTTTACTTACATTCTCATTTGAATTTTACAGCTTTATAGAGATCCTAATGTAGTTTCTGAATAACTAAATTTCAATTATTAAAAATTGAATTAATTGTCAAAATAGAAAGATTAAACTTTAACATTAATTAGTTAAAAAATGTTGGTTTTACAAATCAATTGGGGAGAATATGTATTTCTTTTATTTTTTCACAAAACACACAAACCAGTGCACACAAGGGCAAAACTAAATTTGCTCGGCAGTTGGTTTCTCTTTGTGACCTTGACTTTTAGCATTGTACATTGAATCTGGACAACATCTCGCACGCAGGGGTGTTAAACACGTTAGGGGCACTTGTTAGACCATGAGAGTAGTCACGGACTCGATCCGGGTTGGGTCCGGGTCGGGCCTAGGCCTGATCGGGCTTTCGAATTTTGGTAGAAGGCTTGGGACTGGCCCGGGTTACCACCGGGTCGGGACAGGTCCAGGTTTTTTTTTTTTTTTGCTTTTCTTATTAACCCACGACCCCCCCCCCCCTACCCCCAAACCGTCCCAAAACACCCAGCCCAACTCAGGAAAAACCCCAAAACAATGAAAAAACCAAAAAAAAAAAGGCCTGAGGTTCCAAAGAAGGGTGTGAACCGGGACCGCCCCGCCCTAACCCCAGGGGCCGGGCCTAGGCCCGGAACCAAAACCGGTTCACCGGGCCAGGCTCGCACAATAGCGGGCTGGGCCGGTTCCCGGGTCGGGCGGCCCGAACCGGTTCCAACACTACATGGGAGTGCATGCAACTGAACATCATATTCTTCCAAAATACTCCGTAGTAATTAGGGATGGTAACAGGGCGGATTGAGACCGGATATATATACTTGTACCCATACCTTCCCCATTAGTGAAGTTATTTTGTCTCAACCCCTCTTTAGACCTGGACTCGGGCCGGTTCGGGCCCGGTTCGGGCCTGGGCCCGGCCGGGCCTCGGGCCAGGAAAGGGAGGCCCGAGCCCGAACCGCCGGTGGCCGGTTCCGGTCCCGGTTCCGGGCCAAACCGGGCCGGGCCGAACCGGGCCGAACCGGCCCAATAATTTTTTTTTTTTTTTGTTATCCTATTTAATCCCCTACCCCTCCCCCTCAACCCCAAACCATCCCAAACCACCTCAAATGACCCAAAATACCTAATCCAACCTAAAACTTAAAAAAATTTCAAAAAAAAAAAAATAAAATAAAATCCGGCCCGGACCGGGCCCGAACCGGCTGGGCCGGTTCACGAAAACCTGGGCCCGGGCCCGAACCGCCCAGCAGCCGGGCCGGGCCGAACCGAACCGAGGGACCCACCGGGCCCCGGGCCGGGCCGGGCCAAACAGTAACCGGGTCGGGCCGGTTCCGGGCCGGGCCGCCCGGCCCGAGTCCAGCACTACCCCTCTTGTTCCCTATTGAGGGATTTTTTTACCCAAACCTTACCCGGTTGAAAACAGAAAACGATTTTCCCCAAAACCCTGCGGGTGACCAACCGCATTATTAAAACATAATTTTATTCTACCAAAATAGTATCATTAGCAGACAATCATTTCATTATGTAGTGATTACTGAAAAATTTTCAGTGAGCACCGCAAATTAAATCATTTGATTACATAATACATGTTGTATACTACGTATATATTAAAAATGGTATGCACGAAGTATAACTTAAAAAGTTAAAAGAGCAATATATAAATTACATGGTATACACGAATTTTGTATACATTAATACGTAGTATTAAATATATAATCTATTAAAATATATAAGATAATAGTACGGGTTGGGCAATGGTTGAGGTAATCGTACCCGAATTAAATGGGGCAGTTACGTGGCGGATAACGGGGTGGGTAAGTATAAAATTGTACCCGCTCTGTTACCCGCTTACATTAATTGAGTACACCCCGCCCCTTACACGTTATCTAGTCAACACGGTTTCCCCCGTTTTATCTTGTTTGATCGTTGCATGTATCCATCGGGTGGGGTTAGATTGTCATCCCTAATAATAACACGTGTGAATAGTAACTTTTTTCTTTTTTAGTAGCAGGGTGATGTAACTTGCGTGTAAAGAAATGTAATTCACGTTGATGATAAATGTAACTAGAGGCAAGTCAAAATGTAAATTGTCTAATATGGAGTATAAGGAATAAAACATTGATTTCAATATAAACTAAGAAAAAACGAGTCTAATTGCTCAATTACATCAATAGTGAATATGTTTTATTTTTAATAGCAGGGCTATAAAAATGATTTAAAACACTTTTTTGTTTCAATACCAGGGGTTTATTTTATAATATAACTCGTGATATAACAAATGTAACTCGCGTTGATGGAAACTGTAACCAGGGGCGTAGCCAGGACACTGGGCTAGACTGGGCCGGTACAAAGAATATTATTGGGAAAAAAATTACACGAAATTTTTTACACTAAAAATATTGACATTTTTCAAATTTGGGGTGGGCCAGGGCCTAGCCTAGGCACCCCTAGCTCCGCCCCTGACTGTAACTTACGTGTATGCAAAATGTAACTTGTTGACGCATGTCTAAATATAACTCGTGCATAAGAATACGTAACTCATGCACATGAAGATGTAAATTGCGCATAAAAAGATGTAACACGCACACATGAAGATTTAAATCGCACATAGAAATATGCAACTCGTGCACATGAAGATGGCAATTGTGTATAAGAAGATGTAACTTCACATATCATATGTACGAAAACCTCCCTTTTTCTGTACTATCTGTTCTCGGTTTGACCACCCCAAAACAAAATGCCCCTGAGGTTCAAATAATTTGGACCCTAAACAAATGAGGCTACAATTGGCTGAGTTAAATCGGGATAAAATTGCCTATGCCCCTGTTGATGCTTCAATTATTGCCGTTGATTATGATACCGCTGCCCTGGTTGCCTTTGCAGCCCCAGTTGCCCATGTTGATGCCCCAATAAATGCCCCTGTTGATGCTCTGATTAAGGGCCCTGTTGCTCATGATACTGCTACCCTTGCAGCCCCTTGTGTTGCTTCTGATATTGTTAATTGTAATGATCCAATTAATGGCCCTTATGTTGCTTATGATACTGCTGCCACAGCAGCCCAAGTTACCCCCTATTGATGCTCCAATTATTGCCCCTAATGTTGCTTATGGACCTGCTGCCTTTGCAGCTCGGTTCCTCGTGTTGATACGTTTACTCTTCCAGAATATGCTAAGGATTTGGCCCTGATAATTGCTGCCGCTGATGAAAGCTTGGATATCCTAGGTTCTGATGCTATTGTAGCATGGGATGAGCCCCCGGTGGCCACCTGTAATAAGACGGTAACCGCAGGCGATGCTCATCCCCTATTGATGGTTAGTTTGCGATGTTGTGAGTGTTGCTAATAATGAATTGATGATGCCCACGTGTAATAACAATGAGGAGTTACCAGGAAATTATGATACTCTATCCGATCCACAACATGATATTACATTTGCCCCGAATTTATCCAATGATGATATTATGTCTGAGGAAAAAAAGCTCTTTTGAAAACTATTTCAAGTCATCCTCAAACCCTTGAAGAGGAGGAATATCTGGAAAGCTTTACGGAGGTTACTAGAAGAAAAAACACAAACAAGAGTCCGGCTAAAGTCCCAGACGAAGACCAACAAGACACACAACAATACTATCATTTCCGGTTCCTCTAATCAAAGTCTGTTTTGGGTCTTCCTCTCCTCCCTGCCTCTTCTCCCCACCTCCCAAGTCGTCTAACATGTGCAACACCCGGTCATCTACGCACATGACCTAACCACCGCAAACGAGACTCCTGCATCTTATCTTCTACAGGTGTTACTCCCGCCTTTTGTCTGATTATCTCATTTCTCAAACGGTCTTTCTGGTATGTCCACACATCCAACGCAACATACGCATCTCTATCACACTCATATTTTTAATGTGACATTGTTTCACCGCCCAACACTCTACGCCAAACATTAATGCAGGCCGAATTGATGTTTAATAAACTCTACCCTACAGTCTAGTCGACATACATCGATCATATAGAATTCCTGATGCACTCTTCCATTTCACCCATCCAGCTCTGATTCTATGGGATACATCTTCATCTAAATCACCATTCTTATGAATTGTGGAGACAGAGTAACGCAACATACCACACACCGGTATCTCCTTACCATCAAGAGTAATCCCGCTGCTGCTACTACTTCTACCTCCACCAAGCTTGCACTCCGTATACTTCAGCTTGCTTCGGCTCAGTCTGAAACCCTTGGTCTCCAATATTTCTCTTCATACTTCCAACTTTGCTTTAACACCCGATTATGTATCATCAATTAATAGGTTTAATACAATATCATCGGCAAACATCATGCACCACAATATATCTTTTTGAATTGACTTCGTGAGTCCATCCATGACTAAAGAAAATAAGAAAGGACTCAAAGCCGATCCTTGGTACGCACTCTGATAGTAATAGGAAACTATGCGGCCCTCCCTGCACATGCGGCCCTCCCTGCACATGCGGCCCTCCCTGCACATGCGGCCCTCCCTGCACATGCGGCCCTCCCTGCACTAGTACAGACACTTGTAGTACAAGCCTCATACATATCCATAATGATACTGATATACTTACGTGATATGCCTTTTCTAATTAAGGTCCACCAAATAACTTCTCGAGGTACCTTATTATATGTTTTTTCTAAGCCAATGAACACCAAATGCATATCATTTTCAGTGTCTATATATTTCTCCATAAGTTTTCTAAGAAGGTGAATGGTCTCATTTGTTGAGCGTCCAGGCATAAAACCAAACTAATTCTCCGAAATAGAGGAATGAGAGTACTCTTCCACCAACTCATAAGCTTAATCCTTCGATAGTTGTCACATTCTTGTATATCACCATTATTTTTAAATAGAGGATGAGAGTACTCTTCTACCAACTCATTGACATTTTGTTGTTTCTCCAAATCATGTTGAAGAAACGTGTTACCCACCCAATGCCTTTCTCTCCCAAACTTCTCCAAGCCTCGGTATGCCATCTAGGCCCATTGCTTTCTTCCTCCCCGTCTTTCTGAGAGCCTCTTTAACTTCTGTCATTTGTTTGTATCCTTCTCACAAAGTCCCGATTAAACATACACTCTAGTATAGTAAGATCATCAATATTTTGTACTTTATTCCCGTTGAACAAGGTATCAAAGTATGACCCCCACCTCTCTTTTATTTCCTCGCCCTCCGTTAGTACCCTTTGATCTACATCCTTCACGCACTTGATTAACTTTTCCGATATCTTGAGTCATGCGATAACGAAGGTGAACAAGTCTGTAAATATCTTTTTTCCTTCATTAGAGTAAAAGATAATTTATTTTACATTTATATTATTTGTATTATTTTTACATTTTATTTTGGTGGCCTGCCTGAAGTCGAACTGAACTAGAAACGCGTGAAACCCGAGAATTCGGAGAAAATCGATTAGTTAGCTTAAGTACATACTTTAATAAAAAATGATCTGCAGGTTTCAAAGGCAACACCAACTAAACTACATTGTGAGTATGCAATATGCATTCTTTACCTAACTTTATACTTTACTCTATTAACATTTTTAAACCATTAATGAATTACTGACCAAAATAATAACTAGTATTATGGCTATTTTTATACTAAAAAACTATTGATAGAGTATATGGGCTTAGACCCCATGGCCCACATACTCAGAAGGTCAAAGACACCGGGATAACGTCCACGTGGCAGGCTTCGGCCAGGTAGGCCCCGTAACGGCCAGACGCGGAACTACTCGGAATGCTATCTGAAGTCATAGTAGGCCCCGCTTCGGGCGTGGACCGCATCGGCCAGGGGACCGCGTCGGCCAGAGAGCACGCAGCAGAATGTAATTTCCATTTTTTTTACTAAGTGTTGTACTCAGTCCATTAGTGGCCTTATTTCGCCCAAAGAAGGCATGATTGTTGTAATGGACCTCCTAAGCCCATGGCTAGGAGCCCAAATCCACATTTACTCCTATAAATACTCCCCTGGGGGTAGTTATAGGAGGTTGAGAAATATTAATTGCTCACTTTCTCTCTCTAACTCTCACTTCTCCCTAGAATTAAATACTCTATCAACTATTTATCAAAAATTGATAACACAACTATTTATCAAAAATTGATAACATGTATCTAATTCAAAAAAAAAATTATAAACATTATTAAATTTTGAGTGAGAGTAATTCTTGACCATGCAACTTTAATCTAAAAATCCGTATATAATATACACATTTTATTTTTTATTTTTCAATAAACAGAGGTGGGTTGACCCATCGTTGACCGAATCGACCCTCCAACATCCGGGTTAACCCTTGACCCGGTCACTTGCCTACATCAGGCTACATGTACACTTTTTTGTATATTCTATTAAACATTTGTTACAAAAATTTCATTATAAGTTATTCAAAATTACCAAAACGTTTCTGCGTTTCTAACTTAAAATTTGACATGTTATATCCATTTTCACATAAATGAGATTTGGTGAGAAATGAGAATACATTCTAATCATTCATCTAATGAAAGTAACTGATGTAACTTACACAATGTACTGTAATATTATGTCCATCAAGATAAGCATGGATTTACAAAAGTTATTTTAGGGCAATTTTGTAATTACTAAAAAAATACCCATTACGTATTTGGTTTCTGCCGTAACAACCTCCTCAAATATTTCAATTAATGCGGCACTATATAAATGCCTTAGAATGTTTTCTTTTGAATTGTTTTACGTACTAGGCTATGTTCGGCTTTTAATTGACGGAAATATTAAGTTCAGCTCATGTATCTAAAAGTAGCCCTATTTGGAAAAGAAGGCTAAACTAAGCTCAATCTTGAAAAAATGAACTTATTTGAAAACCTTATGAGACGAATTATTCAGCCAATCCTATAAATCTATAATATGCTTCCGTTCCTAAATTGACCCCAAGTTTGGAACTGTTCTTGTCCTTTGCTAAAATTCTACAATATCATATTTCACAATCTCAGTCATAACTATATCTTTGTCGCTCATCATCTCCATTGCGAATTTCAGCTCAGCAAGAAGATGGTGAACAAGGTTGTTAAAATCGTATTTTTTGATCGAATCGGGACAGAGGTTTAAAAATCGGATCGTAAAATCGAATCGTAAATCGTAAGATTTTATAAAACAATTAAATATATATTACTAAAAATATTTTATAAAAGAATACATACAATTTAACATTCATATGTCAAATTATTGCAAATTTAAGGCTATAAGTCAAGTCATTATATGCTTAAGTCTTACAATGATGTTTTAATTGAAATGCACAAAATAATTAATGTTATGTAACCAAAGAACAAAAGTCAGTTAACAAATAATACTATGTTATGATCAAGTTTTAGAATGGAAAAATTATACTCCGTATGTCTATATACTATGTATGTGTTTGGTAAATCAAGTCCTATAGGTGCTTTTTAATACTTAATATCCTTGTTAATCAACAAGGTTGGTATTGATTAGTTGCTAAACCCAAGTTCTAACTAGCTAAGTGGATTGGATAGTGTGCATTTTCATTTCCAAGGTTAGATCGGGAATTTGCTTTTTAAAGTTTTTCTTTACTCAAATGCAGAATTCCCATTTCCCACACCGGAACCTCATAACGAATTCCCATCTCCCTTCGGCTATATAAACAAGTGCCTTACTCAAATTCAAAACGGGTAACAACTGCTTAGTTGTTCACACGCCTGATAATTTGGGCCGTGTTTGGCTATAGCTGAACACTAGTTCTTAAAGGCCTGAGCAATTTGGGCTTTATTTTGTTTAGTCTAATATTAAATTCTAAAGTCGTAAAATCGTTGGAAATCTAGATTTTTACGATTTTGTAACGATTTTTTTCCGATTTTATATGATTTTCTATATTTCCGATTTTGTATAAGATTCAAATCGTTCTGGTGATGTTGAATCGTAAAATCGTACGATTTTACGATTTGACTCGCGATTTTAACGACCATGATGGTGAACCATGAGAGCTTTATGCGGCAGAGGATCGGCAAAACCAACAAGCAGCTCGAGAAGTTCACAGGAGAGAGTTTTAATTTAGTATGAGTAAACTAGACTTGATGAATAATATGCTCAAAAATTTTCATCAAAAAATTACACCGGGAACCGCCCTAAATCGCGACGGCCGGACAGAGTCTTCTATATAAAAACTTATTTGACCTTTTTATAAAAGTTCGAGGATCTATTTGACAGTTCCCTAATTACTTTTATAAAAATAATCTTAGTATATATTGAAATATAAAAATCATTATAATAGTAGTAATTTTTTTTGAATAAAATATTTTGTTCCCTTTAATGTAATTGTATATTTTCCAGTCAGTCTTTCAGCTCTTTTTGCCAAACGGTTATACACCATTTAGTTAGTAGTCCAGATTCAACTCTTCATTATTCAGTTTCAGACAATAGTCTCTAATTCAGACATTATCCTCTAGCTCCAGCTCATTGTGCCAAACATAACTCAGATCAAACTTAAACAGACTAGATCAAACTAGACTCAAACAGACCATATTTGGATAATGAAAAAATACACAGAGACCAGATACTTACCTGACCTGACCAGCCAAATCGATCCAGACCATCAAATTTCAGTTCAAAATAAAACATGTATATTTTCTTGCGAAAAATCATTGAGTTATATTTCGAAATAATTTACTTCAAATTATGTGCACATAATATAGATTTTGTCTTGTGTGCACAGTTAAGGCTTATTAGCGCATGAAGTACTCAAAATATGCATTGAATTTTTAAATTTGTATTGAATTTATGAAGTAGAATTGTGGACTGCACATTTAAGGTTGAGGATGATTTTACTTGGACTATAATTTTCTAGTCTGGTCTGGTCTGGTCAGAAGTTAGAACTGGTTTGATATGATAAATGTCTGATCTCTGTGTATTTTATAATTGTCCGAATCTGGTCTGATTTGGGACTGAAAACAGTCCAAGTAAAACATCTTTACTTGTGCATTATATTAAAACTGTGTGCTATACTTAGGGTATTGTTATTAATATTTTTTTTTATTACACTTGATAAGTAAAAATGTTTTCTTTTGGATCGTTTTCAATCTCAGATCAGACTAGACTTAAACACATCACACCAGACCAGACCAGACCAGACTTGGACAATTATAAATTTCACGGAAACAAAAAATTTTACCAGACTAGACAATCTTACTTAATTTATTATTGTTACACAATTCAACACGCAAAATCAAAAGTTAGATGTTTGGTGAAGAAGTTGACTCGTGATAAGTCGAAAACCGGGTCATTAAACAGAGCCTTGTAATTCATTTCACCATACAGAGAATGAATTTGGCCAGTTATTTATTCTTTGTTTCTTTTCCTTTTTCATCTAACAGCCCGTTTCAAAATCTACATTTTCATCCCTTTGCTTATCAATCAACTTTTTCTTTATTTTATTAATAAAATATATTCAATGGATTCAGCTGATTCAACTATTATTTCATCAATTTCATTCAATTCAACCAATTTTAGTATTAACTAACATACTCTAAGTCTCTAATTAAGGATCATCCAAACCTAATACGGCCATTAGAAAGAAACACAAGCTACAAGAAGAATGCACGCCAGAACAAGAAGAAACCAAAATGTGGAGGAATTATATGCAGAGGTGAAAATTTTGAAATGTAGAAACAACTTGTTCAATTTAGTAAATCAACAACTCAAAAAAACACGTGAAAATGTAGGAATGTGTACACTACACTATCTTCTTGTTCATTCAAGTGCCCTCCTCATTGGAGAGCTGCAAGGAGCCATCCCCTATTAACTTCAAGCTCAGACTATTGAAACGCTCTCTAGAATACTGCCGTGATGCTTTTCTCCAATCCGTACCTGCCTTCATCATTGATGCAAATTCCTCATAGCTTATCCGTCCATCCTGCCAAATGTGTGTGGTGTTTGTGTTAGCTAGACAAATACTGTTATGAGATGATTAAGAAGCGTAAGGTGCTGGGACTTCTCTTCACCTTTTGTTCTTTCTCTCATTAACATTATTATTATTACTTATTATAACTAATTACTTATGTTAGATCAGGCCAGACATATTAAGACCAGGACCAGATGTTCCATTTCACAAAGGAAAATTGGACAAGATAAAAAGTATTCAGACCAGATCTGAAAATCAAGGAACCATTATGAATCAGAGTTGAACTTTTGAATCAGGATGGCTTGCATTTGTTATCAAACGAGTATCAAATCGAACTCACGAGACAGATGTATTATCAAAACTCATGAGTGATGCGACAACTATTTATGCCTATTTAAGAGTCCAAGCCAAGTTCCAGAGCCAAGCAAAGTCGGGTAATTTATGTATCGCGTATCAATAGAGCTCGAATCCGGCTAGTTTTCTCAAGGAGGTTAGCTGAGTCCAAGCCGGCTGGGTATGGATTTAGAAAATATTCTTAAAATGTTATATCCAACATTGCTCGAGTTCAACTAGTTTCCTCAGATGAACTTGCCAAGTCGAGTGCGAACCTGACTCTTTTTCATGTAATAGCACTAGGGATCAGGCATCAGCCTAGCAGGGTGGAGAAATTGAAAACAAACCTTATTTGTATCAACATCATGCATGACAGCAATGATTATTTCCTCATTGTTGTTGTCATCACAGCCATAGTCTTCATCGCTTAAAGCAATCCGAAGTTCATCAATTTCAATATAGCCGCTCCGGTTCCGATCAAAGAATGAAAATGCTTTGTGCAGATGCTCATCATTAGCCATTCTTCTCAGATGAACGGAAACCGCAACAAACTCCCCATAATTCAAATTTCCGTCTCCATCAACATCAGCCTGCAAGAAATCCATTCACACATTAAACATTCATTAACTTAGAAAGGTAGGGAGAGAGATTAGTGGAAAGTTAGAAGATATAATAAACTTTGGACTTCTATAGAGTCAAAACTCAATTATGAAGACCACATATTTTTAATTAGCTATTGCATATACACACCCTTATTATTAAATAAGTCATTCCCCTATATTGTATGAGTATGTTCCATCATCATCATTACCCTAGTGCCGCAAAGGCTCCTACGGTGGGGTAAGGGGGGGTCGGATGTACACAGTTTTACCCCTGTACTAAAGCATAGAGAGAGACTGTTTCCGGATGACCCATAATGAAAATTGCGTCAAATTGCATAGACTGACTGTACTTCATAACAAAGAAGCGCAGACAGTTTAGTGAACCATTTTGTTTTATTCCATCATATTCCCAAGCCAAGAAATAGTGAGTCTTTGGCTCCATTGAAAATGATGGAAAGTGTAAGAGTCTGTTCCGAAAGTTGAAAATGGTTAGAGGGATTGCGCTTACAGCTTCCAAAAGGATGCGCAGATCTGCATCGGGGATCTGATGGCCAAGATTTTGAAGGCCGATTCTAAGTTCATCAATGTTTATTTTGCCTCTCTTTCTGGTGTCCATCACATCAAATGCTTCCTTTATACCAGCAGCTTCCTCCACGGACAAAAACTCAGCAATGACCTGTTTAGTTTTTGCACCAAAACTTTTATATCAATATTATCAAGTTTAAACACCAAAAGTAATACAAGCTGATAGTTCCAAAAAAAACTTTACCGTCAAGGCTTTTTTCTTGAGCTTGTTCATGACAGAAAATTGCTTCAATCTTGCCTTAACAGTCTCACCCAATGGAACATTGGGTGCTTTCTTTATATTTTGTAGCCATGGATGCTCTGCAACTCATTTGATCAAAATTAAAGGGAAAACAAGGTAAGCATATTCATTACCTACAAGAATTAGGCCTAAAAAGTAGTTACTCTCCTATTCCAAAATATAGCATGCTTGGTCAAAGCACAACTGTTAAAAGTCATATAATCCTAGTTTATATACTTTTAAAACTTAGCTTAGCTTAGCTTAGCTTAGCTTAGCTTAGCTTAGCTTAGCTTAGCTTAGCTTAGCTTAGCTTAGCTTAGCTTAGCTTAGCTTAGCTTAGCTTATCTTATCTTATCTTATCTTATCTTATCTTATCTTATCTTATCTTATCTTATCTTATCTTATCTTATCTTATCTTATCTTATCATGTTCACCTTGTTTATAACTTTGTTTTCACAATGACATGAAAATTAGCTCTGTTTGATGAAGTATGACTCTTTCTGGGGAAAAACATTTTCTTGGCACAGATGGAGTATTTGATTACAAAAGGCCTACCAAGAACTTGCTCAGCTGTGAGACGTTTCTTAGGATCCGGATTAAGCATTTTCTTTACAAGGTCCTTTGCATTATCTGAAACTTTTGGCCACGGATCTCTCTTAAAATCTACTACAGAGCGAATGATTGCCTGTGCTACTCCTTGTTCAGTCTCTGCATGGAGAATGATCAACAAGAATTAACTCACAAGTCTAAAGGAGTAAAAGAACGCCATCAACTTATAATCGATTTGGAAAGTACTTCATCCAAAATGGAACAATAAGAAAATTGAAAAGTGATATGCAAATATAGTAATAGTTTAGGTCAGTGGACCCGGCTGGAATTTTAGAAAAAATTAGGAAAAAAATATTTTTTTTAAATAAAACAGCGTGAAGCCAAAAACCCAAAGAAATCTTTTGCACAGGTGCCAAAGAAAACCCAGAGGTAATCCGCCGTTCAGCTCCAATTGGTCCTCCGTCTACGCTTTCCACAGCCCACAGAGCCGCACAGTCCCACAAGAGACAGCCGCAACCCGCAGTGTTCTTCTCCATACCGGCAGACCGCAACTTGAGCTTTCTTCTCCAGCCGGCAAATCCTTCTTTGTTAGTTCTTGTCAGGCTATTAGCTTTCTTAGTTGCTTACTTGCTTATTGCTGTATTCTTTTATGGCTTTTTGCTTATTACTGAAAACATATGCATCATTGGTCTTATTTAAGCTTCAAAGTCGGAGGATTAATTGAAGTATTAAAGATTTGCATATAGTCAGTGCAGGTTATCCAGAATAGAGTCCAAATTTTTTGCCGCACACATAAGCCAAAAGCATATGGAATCTTTTTTCAACTAAAAAATTGGACATTTTTTTGGCAGAAACAAGAGGTTAGTTTCTAATTAGAAGTATTGAAGATTTAGAGGCCATAATTGAAGGCTTAACCTTTGTCTTTCAAAGTTTGATCCTGATTTTATTGCCTAATTATTATGTAATCCATTCTAGCAGATGGGATTTGGCCAACTAGAATCCCTAAATGATACTCTCTCTTTCCTTAATCTATCCACTTTTGCTTCAAACTTTCGGCTGATCTTCCACAGAGAAGTGATCAAAGGAAGAAAAATTGAAAGAAACTCCTAGTTGTGGACAAAAAAGTGTAAAAAATGAGTCAGTAGCCACAAGTAAAAACGAACTAGTAGTTCTGCAAGAAAAAGTGCACTACTTTCAGTCAGTTCTGTTATTTGTAAGTAGTATGCTACAGAAGTACAGAGTATATTTTTCTGTTATTAGTGGGAAGTGCATATTTTATTAGAGGGAACGTCGACAAATGCTACCACGCACTACGGTATAATCATGTACATCCGTTTACTCTTCTTTATGATTTATCCAACTTTCTTTTCTTGGAACTTCTTTGTATTCGCGCAATTTTTAGGTTTTAAATTTTTCTGCCTTTAGTTTCTGACCCCGCTGAACCAAATTCCTGACTCCGCCCCTTGTTTAGGTGAATAATTTCATATTCCAAATTTAGGTCTATTAAGACTTAGGGTTATCCTAAAAGGTCAACCTCATAGAAGGAGGAGTCTAATGTTTTATATGTTTGTTTGTATTTTTATATGAAATCAGTGTGGGATAGCTTAATACGCCCCACAAGATGGTGACTCGTCAGAGCAGACCAATTTTGTATCCCGTGTGCTCATTGTGGAGGCTTACGAGGATGTAATTGCTTGCTAGAGCTTAATTTGTTCTCATACCATATTAAGACTTGGGTATGAACCTAAAAGGTCAACCTCATAGAGGAGTCCAATGTTTTATATGTTGGTTTGTATTTTTATACGCAGTCTGTGTGGAATAGCTTAATAAGGTCTTGTTTGATAAGGTAATTCAAACTAAAATAGCTTTAAATGCTTATTTTTTTCTTGAGAGGGAAATGACATCCATGTAAGTCATTGATGCAAGTCAAAAGCTGAAGGGGAGCCTTGGAGCACCGGTTCCAGTATTAAGAGGTCACGGGTTCAAGTCTTGAGAGCGACCTCTTGTCAAAATGACAAGGGAATGTTTGCGTTGTCAAACCACCATTGTGGTGGTACCCTTCCCCGGACCCTTGCCTTGCGGGGAAGCCAACGTACACCGGGATGCCCCTTATGCAAGTAAAATGCTACGAAATTGAGTAAGCAAAAGAAGGGGGATCGGGCTAGCAAGAAGAGCTATTACTCAATCATCGAGTGCACATCAGAAAATGAGAAAATGGTATAGCAATAAAGGTGAAACAGACCTGCCCAAAAGGGAGGAACACCACAAAGAAGAATGTAAAGTATCACTCCTGCACTCCAAATATCAACCTCTGGGCCATAATTCCGCTTCAGAACTTCAGGAGCCATGTAATATGGACTTCCCACTATCTCATTAAAGATCTCTCCTAGATAAGAATATACAGTAAAATCAGTATAGAAGACCATAAAAGCCTCACCATTAAGTATAAGGTAAAATAATATGTTTCATATTATCGATGTTTGCCCACCAGGTTTAAAGAAGACAGATAGCCCAAAATCAATTGTCTTCAGCATAGCTGTTTCTTTTTTGTTTGCAAATAGGAAGTTTTCAGGTTTGAGATCACGGTGCATCACTCCGTGCATGTGGCACATCTGCAATGCAATATCCCAAACATCTATTATTAGATAACTCTCTGTAAAACTGCTAAGGTATCCCACATTGTACAAGTAATAAATACATAAGAATACAACAGAGGCTTATGATTCTAATCCTCTTATCTGGTCAACATAATGAAATAAGGGAAGAAAAGAAAACAAAGAAATTGTACTTGGACAACTTCCACAATGGTCTTCATAACCCCAGCAGCTGCCCTCTCGGTATAGTGTCCCCTCGCCACAATGCGGTCAAACAGCTCTCCGCCCTCACACAACTCCATCACAATGTGCACTGCGACATCATCTTCATAAGTGTCTTTCAAGGTCACAATGTTAGGGTGTTTCGGCAAGTGTCTCATGATCTCAACCTCGCGCCTCACGTCATCGATATCCACTGCAGTCCTCAATTTCTTCTTCGATATGGATTTGCACGCGAATTTGTCACCCGAATCAACGTCGGAGCATAAGTATGTGATCCCAAACTCTCCTCTCCCTAGCTCCCTCCCCAAATCATATTTCGCGTGAATGTTATGCCCTGTGGGATCTTTCAACACTATTAGCTTTTTGGGACCGTCATTTCCTTGATATGTTGCCCCATCCTCGACAGAGAATAGGTTTCCCTTGTTCTTGTTTTTATTTCCCTTATTGTTCTTTTTTGTTTTGTTTTTTTCCCTATTCCCTGAAGAGCCAACCAGGGTGACACAGCAATTTCCCATTCAAATAGCTCAAACCTTGGAGTATTCTTACTCCTGCGAATTTCATAACCCCACAAAAACAAAGGACTATTATTATATTAAAGTTGACATTTTTTATCCAATACAAAAGTTAGGATAATGGAATGGAAAATGTAAACAAAAGTATATTCCAAAACCTTTAATAAGGAAGATTTGAATCTGGGATATCCTATACTGTGGGGAGATTTTGTATTATCTAGAAGAATCACTCTACTTCTGAATAAACAAGAAAACTTCCATTAGATATTCATGTTAATATTTTTGTGGAATAAAAGAACCCAATGAGCTAAACGATCCCAAGAGTTCAAAATTTGAAACAAACAAAAAGAATAGCCTGAAATGTTTAGTTTCGAAACGAAAATGCAACCAAACTCAAGAACACATGAAGCTCAAAATTATAAAATTGCAGCAGATATTATTTTGAATTATAAAAGAACCAACCTTGGTACGTATATTCGTTTGACTGCGATTATTAATTCGAAGCAGAAATCGCTGAGGATATGAAGGCCACGATGCTTAGCAAGAGAAAGGATATGAATACATGAAAAGAATGTGAAATGGATCAAGAAGAAATGGAAATTCCCAATGAAAGCGAAGAGAGAGAGAGGGGTTCAACTCTCTCTGTTTTGTCGTTAGTTTTCAGAATTTTCTCTATCTAGGATTGAACCCCCTAACCTCCCTCTCTCTCTCTCTCTCTCTGATCCTCTGTATCTTCCTTTCTGCTTTTCCTCCCTCTCTTTGGACTTGTCGTTCCAACGACATCCTCTGTCAAACCCCAACGTTATTGTGCTCTAAATGCATTTAAATAAATCAGTTTTATAAAAAAAGTTAAAGAGTCAAATAAGCTGTTGAACTGACTTAAAGTGTTCAATTAGGTTTTATCCGACCGTCACCAATTGGGGTGGTTCCCGATTGAATTTTTTGATGACATTTTTTGAACATCTTCTTCATTAAGTCTAGTTTACTCATATCAAATTTCAGCTAGAAATTCAACCGTGAAAGCAGTCAAATGATTTTTTGAGGATAACTACAAAGTTAAACAGCGCAGTACATTTCGGAAAATCGTTTGACTGCCTTCCCAGTTGAATTTTTAGCTGAAATTTGGTATGGGTAAACTAGAATTAATGAAGAAGATGCTCAAAAATATTTATCAAAAAAATCCACCGGGAACCGCCCCAATTAGGGACGGCCGGGCAGAACCTCTTATATAAGGGGCTGATTGAACACTTTAAGTCAGTTCAAGGGTCTATTTGACCCTTTAGCCATAAAAAAATTGATCTTTGTGTTTTCCCTTTTTAATGCACAATAAATAATTCTTGTGCCCCATATCTATTTCTAAATATATCTTTTTTGGAACGTTAGAATTTTTCAATATGTTTTCTCCATATTATAATGGATTTGTTATTTTTTTTTTATCATAATGGATTTGTTGTTAAAAACATAAGAAATATATATGTAAGGAATAAAATGTGATTTTTTATATTTTGATAATTATAAAAAATCTAATGACAGTTGTTATGCGGAGTTTTTTACTTTAATAATCGTGACACTTTACTCATAGTATATTAATTACATTTTTGTTCATAAATTTCATTTCACCAAAATTTAAGAAAGAGCCTTAAAACATGGCAATGAACTATTGTTGTTTTTGTTGTTATTATCATCATCATCATTATCATCATCATCATTATCATTATTATTATTAGTACTCCTACTATATAATTCATTGAATTTTCTTTATTAAAGCACTTATTTATAGAAATTTATCCCTAATATAAGTAAACCATTACTAAAATAAAATATTTAACTATATGTTTTATATTCTCGAAGTAGGAGTCATAAATAGTCTCTTTTCATATTATACCATTATCATATCTTAATAGTATCATATATCACTTATAAAAAGATTAAAACCCATAAAAACAGTATTAATATTTTTACTAGGTTTTAATGGCCTCGGGGGTTTTAATGGCAATCTCTATCATGTTTGTTTTGAAACCATTAAGAATGACATTTCTAATGTTATTCAAGAATTCTTTTGTGGAGTTCATATTCCTAATAGCATTTGTTGCTCCCTCATTACCCTCATTCTTAAAAATTATTAGCCCAGCACTTTTCAGAATCCAAACCTACCGGTCTGAGTAATATCATTAACAATTTTTTTTACCAAAGTTTTTACTACCTGTTTAACCCCTCTTCTTGATCTATTCATTTCTATAGAACAAAATGCTTTCCAAAAAGGTAAGTCCAATACTATTTTGACAATGAAAGAACTCACAAAATTCATTTCTAAAAATGTCTCTGGTCATAATATTTTTCTCAACGTCTTTCATTAATCTTATTTTCAACAAGTGGGTTTCACTATTATTTTTCACAAGGTCTTTGACCGCATTTCTTGGATTTTCTGAAACATGTTATGCACATGTGGGTTTTAATCCTCTTTTCACTAATCTTATTTTCAACAACCTCACCAGTACCTGATTCTCTATTCTGATTAATGGCTCCCCCAATGTTTTTTTCAAGCCTTCTTGAGGGGTTAAGTAATAAGGGGGCATTTTCCCCTTATCGTTTATTATGGTTACTGATGTATTGTCCAGGAACTTAAATCATCTTTGCATGGATGGCGGAGGTAAACCCTACTACTCTCAGGCCGATGAGGAATTAGTTATCTTCTCTAATGGTAATAAGCGTACTTCAACCAAACTTTTCAAGTTGTTTAATCATTATGAGGATTGCTCTGGCCAGAAAATTCATTTTAAAAAGAATCCCTTTTACACTCACCCCAATACCCCTTGGGTGCCATTAATATGATTCGCCATGTCTCTCAAATGCACATTTCCCTTCACTTACCTTGGAGTTAATAACATTTTATGTGGGAGGGTTAACGCTCTTACATCTCGCAATTTGTTACTGGAATTGATAATTAAAAAAAAAACAGAATAGTTGGCAAAACAAGTTCCTAATTTCCAAGTTGGTAAAAACGTAAAATTTTATTGATCAAATATGTTCTTACCATCACTCCTTTTGTTATGGCCTCCTCTAACGTCCCTACATTGTTCTTATTGACATTTAACGATGGTGTATTAGATTTCTTTGGAACAAGGACAATAACTCTACTAATCACTTTAGTTGGAGGTCATGGAAAAACTGCTTTTTTCCTTATAATGAAAATGGACTTGGATTTTGCAGGTTATGGAAGGTGTAAAAGTGTTTTTACCGTAACTCGTCCTTAAGCTTTGGTGAAAATAAGATCTGGATTTCAAGCATCTGGGCAATCATTTATAACTCTTTACGCTCTCAAAAGAGTTATGTTTCTGGAATTCTATGTATGTACTCTATGAACTTGCTTTATAGTGCGAACACTAATGTTATTGTGCATAAAAGAAATAGGTCCTTTGGGGACTCCATCTGGAGCTCTTTTGGACCACAACACAGGTTCTCTACGGAGAAAATGACCCAACTCTCACTATATGTGAAACCTATAATGATATCCATTTACATACTGGAGACCTCCCCATGATGTTAGACAGACTCTTACTAGTCTTGCCCCCTCTTTCGACAATGAACATCCTGACACTATCCTTTGGAATCGTAATGCTAATGGTACTTTCAAATTTACATTGGTCCATGGTGAGATAAAGAAGAAGCGTGGGGAAAATAACATCTTTCTCTTATTTGAAAAAACGATTCCTAAAAATGTTTCTTTTTTCCTTCGGCATGCATATTACGAATAAGTTGGTGGTTTCCTCAGTTCCGCTTAAAAAAATGGATTTCAATGACCCTTTCAAATGTTCTCATTACAACCACCATAATTTTTTGGACAACTACTTTCTACGTTGTCCCTCTCACGCTCCCATTTGGGCTCATTTCAAAATCCTTGATCGGTTGGATGACAACCTAAAGGATAACATTTCTAAATGGACAAGACCAAGCCTTTTCTTTGTTATGTGACCATTGTTTGGAATCTTTGGGAAATGAGAAATACCACTTATTTTGAGGATAATGATCCTAACAACTTTGAGGTCGTGTACAACATCCAAAGAGACCTTAACACCTACATTTTCTCTCTTAACCCAAAACATCCCCTAAACCATGTTGCTCATTCCCAAATCGGCTACACCCACAATTTTGGTTTCATCATTTGAAATCATAGGAGGACAACATCACACTATGTATAAAGCTTTCTTCGAATCATTTCATTTGTATCTCGTTATGTGCAAGGGTATTAAATCCGACTTCATTCAAATATGGGATTTCGTAATCTTTCAAGCCATCAACTTTCAGTGTATTAAACATTGGGACATGATCTTCACCATCTCTTTCATTTGGAAGATTTTACATCTAAGCCACTCTGAGTCACATACCAGAAAAAGTCAACTACATGGCTAAAGCGATAAGTCTTGGCATATGTGTAAATCTAACCGTTTTCTTAACATTCTCAAGTTTGATGCTATTGCATTACTTATGTCATTTAATTAATTTTCTGCTTTGATGTTTTGTTGGTAGGTTTTGGTTGTATGTCCCCCTACATTGTATATTTATTTGTCTTTTATAAATTGGTAAGGTGTTCCCCAACCCTTACTCCATCCCAGGAATGGTTTATCATTGACTTAAAAAAAATAGTGTAAAATAAAAAATCATGAAAAATAAATAAATAAAGACATAAATCTGGTGGCCCACCAAATCGCAGGGGCAACCATTTCAATGTTTGATTGCAATGTTTGGATGTCTTTTTCTTCGAGTTTTATTCAATTCTATTTGGACAATGATTTGTTAAGTAATGATATTTAAGCTTTCTGCTTTCAGAAAAACATAAAAATAAAAACTATATGCAAGCCTTTGTCATCGCTTTCCACCGCCGCCCCCTCGCCACCGCAGGAAAATAATGTCATCTTGTATAAAAAATTGTCATTTTATATGAAAATGTATTGTCATGAAGCTAACATTATTACTCTTTGAAAATGTCATATTTGTCAGCCTTAATGTGCTACAGTCTATGGCTCCAAAATGTTATGAGTACAACTCTCAAAAAGTAGTACACTTGATAGTTTCTACAGTTTGTGTATATGAATCTAAATCCATTTATCTTGTGATTTTCAACCAATCAACTGAAGCATAACAAGGAATTAATCTAAGAATTCAAATTATTTATGTAAAGAAGTATTTGTAAACCATGATCAAAGTAAGTTGGAAAGTGTTCACACATATCATGCTCACAAAATATATTTTATTGAGAAAACATCTTCTAAAACCAAACTGAAAACAAATCCAACTCTATTTATGCCAGAACGACCTAATCAATGGAAGTTTGTCGACCATTAATGGTTATGTGTTAGTCTTGGAGTTTTTACTTCGAGACATCAATCGTAGCTCGACAAACGGCCCACACGCCACAGAAGCCCATGCGTTCGAACGGGCAAATGAAGAGAGTTGTTACCTTACCTTGCTC
Source organism: Cuscuta epithymum (assembly GCA_945859915.1). Classification (NCBI taxonomy): domain Eukaryota; kingdom Viridiplantae; phylum Streptophyta; class Magnoliopsida; order Solanales; family Convolvulaceae; genus Cuscuta; species Cuscuta epithymum. The sequence continues at coordinate 1,338,606 of CAMAPF010000950.1, read as the reverse complement.
ACCACGCCCTTGACCATTTTAGGGCCGGCGATCGTTGGGGAGTACGGTCAAATGAATGAATGACACGTTCAGTGGGACGCTAGGCTTGAATTTTCAAATGGTCTATCTTCACTCTTAACTCTCAAACGGCTAATTGACTTGTATAACCTTTTCAATGGTTACATCACATAAAAAGAGATTTAATAGGAGTCTAAAATGTGACACCGTTAATGTTTTACCTTAATTAATGGTTTCTTACACCTATATAATCCCGCCCCCTCATACTCCAAAAATATACTACTTGAGATTAGCCTAAAAGGATTAATGGAGGATTAATAGTACTATTTATACTAACAAGAGTTAGTATTTTATCATTGTGAATAAATAAATAATTTTAATTTTTTAAATATAGGAAAATTTCACACTAATAATCCAACCTATTGAAAGTCTTCTATTATTAATCCCTCTTATGAATTATTCTAAATTAATTCCAACTAATAGCCCACCCTTCCCTGAACACTCTATTAACCTGGAGACCAGGTTTTGGCCGGTAATAAGGGCTCACGTGCATTCAACGTGACTAATAAATTATCCCCGGAAACTCATTCTAAAGACGGACGACGGAGAAAAAGCCAGCGACGAAGCTTGGACCAAGGAGAAGAAGCCAGCGACGAAGCTTGGAGGAAGGAGAAGAAGAGAAACATTCCCGATGAAGTCCGTCAGTGGATCATCTTCTTCGACATCTAACTCCATTAGAAAATTTCTTGGATGCTCACTTTGGCCGGCCTATAAGTATCCCTGATTGCAATTTGATTGTATTCGTATAAGTTTGAGGTTAGGTTAAACCACAAATAAATTTCGGATGAATTTAGGGTATTCGTGATTTAGGTTATTCGTAATTTGATTGATTGCAATAAGTTTGGTTGGATTTCTTGATAGTGTAAGAGAATGGACTATCCATGTGAAGTATTTCTTTAGCTTATTTGTAGTGTAAAAGAATTTCTTTATAGCTGTGTCAAGTATTTTTTGTATTGAACTTATCATGTACGTAGTATTTTTGTTGAGAATCGAATTGAGTATAGATTTAAGTTCTGAATGTTTTGAACTGGACTAGCCCCGTACTTGACAATTTACTTTTGCCAAAAAAGTTGGGTTCTTTAGCTTAGGGTCTTGTCTGTTTCCTTCTATAATACTTCAACAATTGAAATTTACTTTTAATGGGTTTGTTATTAGTTTTTATGGAACATGAGTGCAAGGTCGTAACTCAATATCTAATTATTAGCAGTAATTTTATCCTTAATTGAAACCTTCCTATTACTGCTGTTATAATAGTTACACTAGACCAGTTGTAGTCATTTGCTCAGATAATATGATACCATTAAGACGAATCACAAATATATCAACAATAAATGAAAACCACTTGTCATGGTCATATAGCAATTTACAAGTCAGCTTGAAATGTGAATTTCTCACAGGTGCCCCTCAACATGTGCACCACCTAGCCTCATCCACTCTATGAGCCAGTTCTTGATACCTGAAAGAAAAGAACTCCATCGCACTATTATTATGTATTCCTTGACTTAATTCAGACACCCAAGAAATTAGAAAACAAAAACAAATACGTATAGCTTATGAATCATTGATGTTTACTGAATTTAATGCTAACATGAGTGAGCCTATATTTCATATGCATAAATTTAAGGCACATTCTCTTTAGGACCAGTTTGAAACCCAGAAAATGCTACAGAAAAAAATGAAAAGGAACATGGAAACTAAACATTTTTAGAATGCGGGTTTATTAATAGTCACCCCATTTTCATGCTCAATATGTTGGAAACTAAACAAATTCACAAATTAGTAGAGTTATTTGACTGGTGTGGCTTATATTATTTGTGTTATTGTGACTTTAGAATGCAGGTTGTGGGTACTTCCAATGGTACAACGAGAATGACTTGGATTGTGATGAATTTAAAATAGAGAAAGACATAGTAATTGATAAGTTGTTGGCCGAGGACAAAGACATAGTCATTGAGAAGTTGTTGGCCGAGAAAAAGACTTTGGAAGAAAAAGTTCAAAAGCTGAAGAACAAGAACAAAAAGATGATTGTCAAAATGAGTGAAGTGAAGATGATGGCTTCCAAAAGTGCTAAAAGAGAAAGAAATGTTGTTATGGTTGTACTTGTATCTTGGATAATGTTTGCTATTCTAGGTTATTTGAAGTGAGATGTAGAACAATAAAGTTTGTAGGCTGTTATGGTTATGGTTGTATACTTGTATGTAGCCCTGGTGTCTTGGATAGTGTATGTTGTTATGGTTGTATGTTACCTATAAGGGTGTGTAATTTGTAGGCTTGTAGCTATGTGTATGAACTTTATGTTTGGCAGATGAAATGAATATATAAAGAAGTGCATGTTTCACTTTATGTTTAATGATTTCCTATCATTTCTAATAAGTTGGAACTATAAATACAGACTATAGTTAAATACTTAAATGTTAACACAATCTCTATGCCTCGTTTTCTTTCCAGCAAAGCAGCATGTAAAGAAGTGCATCTTTCACTTGAGGCAAAGACTTTCAACTTAGTAGACTGTACCTGATTGCATGGTTGTTAAAATCGCGAGTCAAATCGTAAAATCGTACGATTTTACGATTCAACATCACCAGAACGATTTGAATCTTATACAAAATCGGAAATATAGAAAATCATATAAAATCGGAAGAAAATCGTTACAAAATCGTAAAAATCTAGATTTCCAACGATTTTACGACTTTAGAATTTAATATTAGACTAAACAAAATAAAGCCCAAATTGCTCAGGCCTTTAAGAACTAGTGTTCAGCTATAGCCAAACACGGCCCAAATTATCAGGCGTGTGAACAACTAAGCAGTTGTTACTTGTTTAACTTGAGTAAGGCACTTGTTTATATAGCCGAAGGGAGATGGGAATTCGTTATGAGGTTCCGGTGTGGGAAATGGGAATTCTGCATTTGAGTAAAGAAAAACTTTAAAAAGCAAACTCCCGATCTAACCTTGGAAATGAAAATGCACACTATCCAATCCACTTAGCCAGTTAGAACTTGGGTTTAGCAACTAATAATCAATACCAACCTTGTTGATTAACAAGGATATTAAGTATTAAAAAGCACATATAGGACTTGATTTACCAAACACATACATAGTATATAGACATACGGAGTATAATTTTTCCATTCTAAAACTTGATCATAACATAGTATTATTTGTTAACTGACTTTTGTTCTTTGGTTACATAACATTAATTATTTTGTGCATTTCAATTAAAACATCATTGTAAGACTTAAGCATATAATGACTTGACTTATAGCCTTAAATTTGCAATAATTTGACATATGAATGTTAAATTGTATGTATTCTTTTATAAAATATTTTTAGTAATATATATTTAATTGTTTTATAAAATCTTACGATTTACGATTCGATTTTACGATCCGATTTTTAAACCTCTATCCCGATTCGATCAAAAAATACGATTTTAACAACCTTGCCTGATTGTTATCATTCTTTTGGCTAAGTAACATTCGGCTGTCATAGGAAAAACCTTGGATTGGCTAATGATTCCAACCCTGTAGAGAATGTGATTTTTTCTTTTAGTTGGTGGAAACCTTTGCTATTTATTAGGGTGGAAATTTTGTACTTGCCACCAGACTGTTGACTCATTATAGGCCCCCACATATGTGTACATAGATACTTGTGGTATGCCTGTAAATAAGTTTTTCTGCATTTCTCATCCATGATAAACTAACTGAAATCTTTATGAACTTATTAAAAGTAGTAGCTACTTTACCAGGACCGGAAACAACTCACATCTATAAAATCTTACATATATATTACCATAAACATAAATGAACCAACTGAAATCCAACAAGAACCATTCAATTCAATGTTCAATAGACATAATCCAAAATACATCATCCAAAATACATCATCCAACAACAAAAAACCATAGAATATATCAAACACCATAACAAATGAACTGAAATCCAACACAAATTGAACACATAAATTAAACACCGTCCTTTCACATCATCCCAAGGTATACATTAAACATCATCCCAAACACCATCCCAGTGTACTCATGAAGTGGCATTGCTTGAAGGAGGACATGCAGCCCCTGAGATTATTTGCGGTCCTCTGACTTGACTAGGAGCCTACAAAAACGAATCAAAGAATTCCGTAAAGTACAATTTTTAACAAGATCAATCATAACAAATGAATTCATTAACAATTTTTAACCAGATCAATCATAACAAATGAATTCATTAACAAATTTAACTATATCAATCATTCTCACATTGTTATCGAAGACTAACTTGAGTGTCATCTATAACCTAATTAATAAGTCACCATGTTAACGATTAATATCATTCATTTAAGAAAACCTAACAAAAAAAATAATTAACACCATCGCACATATAATATAAGCCACACCGGACAAATAACTCTACCAACGTGTGATTTTGTTTAGTTTCAAATGTAGAACATCTTTGCACTTATTTACATGGAAAAGTCAATGGGAGTAAGATGTGGATTGTCTATGGAACATAATAAATTTACATCCTCACAAAGACACAAACTAACTCAAACACATAAGATTAATTTATGTTCCTGTTATCTCATTTTTCATGAGAAAAGTTTATTGCTTAAAGCATTTAAGGGAATCTCACAAAACTTCCATTTTTAGCATAATGATGATATAATTCATTTAGACCAAATTATCGGTTACACCAAACTCTACCAACGTATTGGGTAATAATTTACACATCAGTACACAAATTTATTATACTATAAATTAACACCTAAAATCAATTTTTAAAGAAACAAATAACTCTACACTATTCAATTCTGACTTCCAATTTTAAAAATCAACACTATCAACCAATCCCATTCCCTTACAATGTCAAGAAATTCAACCAAACATTTTTTGAGTGTTTAAAACCTAACAAACGAAATTAATTAACACCATAAAACCCAATTAAATCAGCTAAACTGCAAACCCCCTAATTTTCACCCAAAAATGTTATACACAAACACTACCCACAAATGTAAGAATTTCAGACAAATATCCTTACCATTTTCTTTCAACAACCAGGGCAGTGCATAACATCCAAGTACCAGTCTGCGAAGAGCGGCGTCAACCTTCTGTGACGGGAGTAAATGTTCTGGGTGACCTTTGTTTTAGGCGGATGGTTGTTTAAGTTTTTACCGATGTTAGCAGCGCAAATTTTAATTCAACTGGGCTAGCCGGTTGGCAATGCACTAGGACTGTTCAGGGAAGGGTGGACTATTAGTTGGAATTAATTTAGAATAATTCATAAGAGGGATTAATAATAGAAGACTCTCAATAGGTTGGATTATTAGTGTGAAATTTTCCTTAAATATATTAATTGATGTTTGGAGTTTTTTCCTGAATTAATGCAAGTTAAATAAATATTTACCAAATTAAGGTTGGGTTAATAATAATTCCTAGACTACTGCTACCCTATGTTGCACGGATACGGATACGCCGATACGCGGATACACGAATACGGGTACGGCGATACGGCAATTTCAAAAATTATAGGATACGGGTACGGGGGTATATTTATAAATAATAAAAATATAGGGTATAATTTGCAAATATATATATAATTCACGGGTTCATAAATAAAATAATAATAGTACAAAAAATTAACTATTATAATAAAATTTCAAAGATTAGTCTAAAAAAACTAAAAAACAAAAGTACTAATATTTTGATTTAAATTCAAACAACATTTTTTTTGTTCTCTATTTGCATTTACATCTATGTCTTGTTTCAATTAAAGCTCATCAAGCAATGAAATGAGAAATTATAGTATTCCATTATTTTCCATATTCTCGAAACCATCTTTATCAATGTTCCACATGTTGTGGTCACTTAGGCGACTACTAAATTTTCGTCATGTCGTGTATCAAATGAGGGGTTATAGGGTCAGATACGCGTATCGGTTCACGGATACGGGTATCGGAAGTATCGATATTTTTAAAATTAAGCCCGATACTTTTATTAAATTACGGATATGGACCCAATACGTACAGGACGCGTATCGGTGAGTATCGGATACAAATACGTATCGGATACGCGGATACGGCATCGAGGTGAAGTATCGGTGCAACATAGCTGCTACCCTAGTTAAAAAGCCCCGGTTAGGCATAATCAGTGATCTGGCCGATCTCAGCATACTAGTACGAAACGGTCAAACACTAAGCTAGAAACGTAGCAATTCATATGGCCCCCTCAAATTATAAAAAACTTTTTTTCTTTTAAATAGCTATAAGTTTTTTATTTTTGCTCTATTTTTTATAAAAAAAATATATCACAATTTATAATTGTTTATGAGCTTTCATTTGACACCAATGTTGCATATGTAATTTTTTTAAAAAAAATTGAAGAGCATATGGAACCCGTTTGGTGATCCTGTTTTTCGACTTATCAATTTTATTAGCCAACTTTTTCACCAAACACATAATTTTTGAATTCCCGTGTTGAATTTCGTAACAATCAAATTAAGTAAGGTTGGAGTTATTTTTTTTTTATTATATTAGTTGAAGATATTGTAGATCTCCATTTCAGTTTTATTCTTTTTTTGTTTTTGTTTTATTCTTTATTTTATTAATATAATTTTTTTAAGTATCATTTTTTAACAAATAAGCCGATTCAACCAATACACTCATCTCAAATTGAACTTCATAAATTTCAATAGAATCAGTTAATTCAACCAACTTTGAGGATGTTTTTACTTGGATTGTAATCTGTCCCAGAGCCGACCAGACCAGATCAGACCAACCCAGACCAGACCAAACCAGACTTGGCTAGTTATAAAAATACAAAGAAACCAGACCAGAACAGTTCAGACCAGACCAGATCAGACCAGACTAGCAAATTACAGTCCAAGTAAAAACATCCTGAGTGTTGCCAAACGACCTCATAGTGTCTTATTTAATTTCAAATCTGGAGATAAAAACCCGGAGAAAAAAATCTAAACTTGGTTCGGTAATTATTAGTCCAGCCTTATTTTCTTATTCTTTTATGCAATTAACATCAGTTCGGAAAAAACTCAAAATATTTTCTATTAATAAAATGAATAAAAATAACTAAAATATACATTCTATAGTAACTTCAGCCAATGCAGTCAGAAAAGTAATTTCAACCTCACTTATTTTGATTATTAAACAATAAGCACATAAAATCAAAAGTTTCGTGTTTGATGAAAAAATTGGTTGATAATAGTGATAAGTCGAAAAAAAAGAGTTCCCAAACGAGTTCCATATGCGCTTCAGATTTTTTTTAATTACATATGCAACATTGGTGTCAAATGAAAACTCAAAAAAATGAGGAATTGTGATATACGTAGTATATTTTATACAAAATGGAGAAAAAAATGAAAAAGTTATAACTATTTAAAGGAAAAAATGGTTTTTATAATTTGGGGACTCATTAATTGCTACGTTCCTGGTTTGTTGTTTAGTACGGAGTATTCGTATGTTGAGATCATCGTTAGAAGCTGTTCTCTTCGCCTGATCAGAATGTTTCTGATCTGAATTTTTTAAGTTCTGATCTGATCTGATCTGAATTTTTCTGATCTGATCTGATCTGAATCTTTCTGATCTGATCTGATCTGATCTGAATCTTTCTGATCTGATCTGAATGTTTCTGATCTGGTCTGATCTGATCTGAATGTTTCTGATCTGATCTGAATCCTTCTGATCTGATCTGAATCTTTCTGATCTGATTTGAATATTTTGTATAATTATAATTATAATTATAATTATTATAAATTTATAATTGCAAATACAAATATAATTTAAATAAAATTATAATTATAATCGTAACTATAAAAATAATAATAATAATAATTAAAATTAAATTTAAAATGAAAAAATTTATACTTATTACACTAATTATAAATATAGATATAATTATAATTGTAATTATATTTATAATTATAATTACTTATATAATTATAATTGTAATTATAATTACAATATTTATCTCTATAATTGTAACTATAGTTATCAATATTATTATAATTACTCCGTAAAATAATTACAATAGTAATAATAATAATAATAATTATTATTATAATCATAAATTATAATTATAAGTATAATTATAATTATTATAATTATAATTAATAATAATTATAATTATATTAACATTAATTATAATATTATAATATAATAATAGTAATATAAATACAATTAATATTATAATAATGATATTATTATATTCATATTATTATTACAATAATATAATAATAATAATAATATGATTATTATTATTATAATTAGAATTATATTATTATAATATTATATTATAATTATAATTATAATCATAATTATAATTATGATTGTAATTATAATTATAATTATTATAATTATAATTAATTACAATTATAATTATAAATATTTATAGATATAATTATAATAAATACAATTGATTATACTTATAATTATAAGAATTATAATTGTAATTATAATTATAATTACATATAATTATAATATAATATTATATTAACATTAATCATATTATTATTATTATATTGTAATAATAATAATAATAATAATAATAATAATAATAATGATAATGATAATGATAATGATAATGATAATGATGATGATGATGATGATGATGATGATGATGATGATGATGATAATAATAGTCTTCTTAATAATTACATTTATATTACTATTATTATATTAAAATATTATAACTATTATTAATATCTTATTTTTGTTATCATATTATTATTAATATTATTAATAATAATTATATAATAATAATAATCATAATTGTAATAACAATATTAATAATAATAATTAATATAATAATTAAAGTGATAAATCATGTTTGAACTTTTCTGATCTGATCTGATCTGAATGTTTCTGATCTGATCTGAATGTTTCTGATCTGGTCTGATCTGATTTGAATCTTTCTGATCTGATCTGAATCTTTCTGATCTGATCTGATCTGAATCTTTCTGATCTGATCTGATCTGAATTTTTCTGATCTGATCTGATCTGATCTGAATTTTTCTGATCTGATCTGATCTGAATAAAATAAGAATAAGCAATAAATAATAAGAATAAGACGAACAAAACAGCACCTTAGTCGGGGCTTTATACGGAGTATTAATTAGTCGGGGCTTTATACGGAGTATTAATTAGTCGGGGCTGTATTGTTGTTTAGTCGGGGTTTTATACGGAGTATTAATTATGGTAGCAGTAGATTGAGTATTATTATTAACCCAACCTTAGATTGGTAAATATTTTTTTAATTAGCATTAATTAAGAAAAAATCTCCAGAGTATAATCAAATTTTATACTTCGTATAATGTTAAACCGAATAACCGGGTGCCAGATCCGGGTCGATCCATGACCAGATCATTCCGACACTCGCTGGTCTGGTTTTTACAACAAACCAGATCCACTTACAAGTCGAATTCATTGGCGTAAGTTGAATTTCAACGTAGCTTTTCAACATTTCGATTTTCGACGATCAATTTGCAGTGCATCTGCGGAATATAGTGTACTGGGAGGGATGAAGAAACCGGGAGGAGCGGAGAAGAAGAGGGTCCGCCGATCAACCGGTTCTGCACCTAACGGTTCGTATTCCTCCACGGATACTCCTCCAAAGGTAGCTCCGAGGTCATTATCCTCAAATATACACTCATTAATGTTTCAATCACTTTGTTCTACCATACATATGTGTTCCATTTCGTAGATTCTCTTTTTGAGGAAAAGCAACAACAACTTGTTCCTTTTCAGATAGATCCACGAAAATGGAGAGAAATGCCTCCTTTTGGGAGTCAATCGAATGTATGAATATTATCCTTTTAAAAAAAAATAGGAAAGATTTAAACGTGGACTCGTGATTTTACTAGAAACTGAAATGATATTAGTCCAGATCATTCATATTTCCTTACATTTCAGATTTTTTCCCCCTAGAAAACAAAAGAAAACAAACTCATATTTGGGGTGAACTGAATCTACTGCTAGCTTTCTATAACTGCTGAAGGATAATTGGACATTGAGTTTTGATGTAAAGAGTGGAACGATTACCAAATAGCATTTCATAAATTGTCAATGGTGAGTCTGAAGCTGTTTTCCTTCCACTTTATTGACATCCTGATGAACTTTCATCAATTTATTTATCAATTGTTCATGTTTTTTCAACCCTTACCCTTATCTGTTTATTGACTCAATTAATGTTTTCTTAGTAATAATATTATTATTAATTGTTTACGGGAAACTTCGTGGAGCAAATTTTAGGTTGTTGGTATTGCTCAAAAGGCTCTCTACTCTGCACGTTTATAATATACCCTAGGAAGTTTCCAAAGGTGACATGTGAAATTTCCTAAGGTGGCCCATTGGCCATTTTAAAAACTGCTAAAACCTAACATTTAAGGGTTACATCAGGAAACGTCCCTTTGTTTATTTCTTGCTTGTTTTACTATACATACTTTTCCCGATTACACTGCAATTCTTTTTCCTACCACAGAAACAAGCTGCAAAGAAGGACGTTTATCAGTTATTTGCTGAGAAAGTGAGAGATCACAAAGACTTGATGTCTAGATGGGCTGTCCTTCAGGAGACTCGAGTTGAGTATGTCAGGGGAAAAGACCTTGTAAAATTTATGAAGAATCATCCAGAACTTAAAGACGTACTAGAATCAGATAAAAATTTGGAAACTGAGGAAATAGCTAGTGCTCTGCTTCAAAAAAATTTACTAATGCGCTGTGACCGTGTGGTAAAAACTGTTCGGCCCGGAAAGAAAAAGTTATCTACCTGGCCAGCACATTTAGAGATATACCATGTATGTTCTATTCTATCACAATGAGTATTAAAATAGTATGGTTATTTGACAAATTGATTTGATGACAACAGTTCATTAAGAGTCCATTTGCTAAGACTTATTTAGCTGACATGAAATGATTGAATGTGCTGAATTTTCTGAATGGACGTGTCTGCCATATCCCAATTCCCAAGTACCCTCATAACTTATTGCTGCTTTTTTGTCTTTTTATCCTGGTCAATAGAAAAGTTATCCTATGTCTTTACAAATTTGTATACTTGTTGAGTTGTTGACTATTTTTCCATCATTTGCAACGGAGCCAAAAACTCACTATTTCTTGGCTTGAGAATATGATGGAATAAAGCAAAATGGCTCACAAAACTGTTTGCACTTCTTTCAGTTCTTTGTCATGAAGCAGAAATTAGTCCATCTAATTTTTCGACGCGAATTTCACTATGGGTCATCCGGAAATAGTCTCTCTGTGCTATAGTACAGGGGTAAGACTGCGTACATCTGACTCCCCCTTACCCCACCGTAGGTGGGAGCCTTTGCGGCACTGTGGTGATAATGATGATGATGATGTTTAGTTGTTGGCTACATAACTTTCCTTATCTATGCAGGATCAAGTGTTTTCTGAAAATGATGCCTTTTTTGCATGGACATTTGCGAAACGAAGTGCCCTTTGGCAGACACTACTCTCATTCTCCTGGCCAGTTTTGACATTGGCAATCTGCTTATTTCCTGTGTATCCACATAGGTGCAAGCTGGTTATACTCTACACTTGTGCAAGTCTCCTCCTCCTCATACTTAGTCTTCTTTTAGGTAAGTTATGTCATGCTTAAACAATGTTGGCAGTTATATCGTGTATCACTCATCACAAAAGGATCTCTAAAAGCGAGGTTTATTTCACTTGTATACAAGACTGGAACTTAGTAGACAACCTATGTGAGATATTCAATATAGACCCATCAGCTCAAGTCATGCTGCCATGCTGGACAACTGAAGGGGCCGACAAATGAGACCAAATCAACCCCAAATGGGTTGCCCCAATCCATGGAGTGGGTGGTGACTCACATACTATAATCAGTCTTGACTCTATAGTCTATTTATCTCACACCTAACTTATACTACCTCCGTCCCAGGGAGAAGTTCCCAATTTCCTTTTTTGGCAGTCCCAACAAGAAGTTCCCATTTCCCTAAATGGAAAGTTATTCTACATCAAAACAGTGCCAAACAGTGCTAAACAGTGCAAAACAGTGTCGAAACAGTGCCAAACAGTGTCGAAACAGTGCCAAACAGTAAAATTTACCCCCCAGTAACTTTATTTCCTTAATATGTGTGAAAGTCAACCCGGGAACTTCTCCCTGGGACGGAGGGAGTATATTATACCCACAGTTTTATAACCCTGACATTCCATCTAAGAAGATATAATAGAAATTGTAATGATTGTGACCCAAAAGTACAAGACTGCATACACTTCCTAACTCGGTCTGTAGCCTTCATATTTGATGTTGGGTTTATTACTGGAAATGAAAATAATGACAGGTCATCAAATGAGAGTGTTTCCATCAGTTACATTTTACATCACCTTCTTCCTTTCATTAAATTAAATTCTAGTAGCATTTTTTGAATTGCCAAAATCGTAGAAGAGGCTAATCCACCACCACCTTCATAGTAGAAAATGGTTTCTTGTGTCCATTTTGGCTTCCTTCTTGTCTTATACGTTTTGAAAGGATTTTTTTTCATTTTCTTAATCTTTTTATTTCGAAAGTATTATTTAATCTTTTTAGCTAAAGTCAATGCTAATTGCTAAGACAAGTGTCTCTTTATTTAAGAAAGATTTGCTCGGGGGGGGGGGGGGGGTAGAATTAAATCCTTTGGTTAACAATAAAGTTAGATTCTATATGTGGAATTTAAAGAATTTGGAAATAACAGATATGTTTTTTTTATGAAGTTCGCCAATGTGAAATTGCTCTTTTGGGGGGGGGGGGGGGAGCGAGGTTTATCTTGTAAACTGTTGTGTCCTGTGATTAGAATGTTTTGTGTGGGACGGAGTAGTGCTATTCATGATTACGAATCTTTATATGACATCGATGATTTGGCGGACTGTACCTCAAGTTTGGACTATATAATCTACTTATTCTTAAGTGGTGCTCATGGGCACGTAGAAAAACCTCCTCTTGATTTTCTTCCAACTTTTCTTTTTGTGATGTTCCAAAACGTTCTAATCATTTCCTTTTAAAGAAAAAATTGTTTGGTTGATATTGTTCCTCCCTTTTTTACATTAACCACAACCAAACAATTTTAGTTTCCAATTTACTTTCCTAATATGCGCGCCAAGTCAAACTATAGAATACTTTGGCACAGAAGGAGTGTTTAATTTTTATTTCAATGATAGATAAGGAGTCGTTAATTTGCAGCAAGGGCATTGATATTTGGTGCTCTATGGATTCTTCTTGGAAAGCGTGTATGGGTTTTCCCCAACATACTTGCTGAGGAAGCAACTCTGGAAGAGTTATTCCAGTTTTGGCCCAAGAAAGATGAGGGGGAGGCACCGAAGTGGTCAGCAAGGCTATTTTATGCAGTTGTGGCTGTGCTTGCCATTTTGCTTCTAAGACATCATGCTCCTGACGAGGCTGCTAGAGCCAGGTAAGCTGACTCATTATACATATGGCTGTATGTAGGAAAATACGAAGTAAAATAAACTGCGATTATAACTTTCATATATAAGTAATTTATTTTCCTTTTCTATTTTCTCTCTCTATTTTTCAAATTAGGTTTAGATTTATTACTTTTTAATAGAAATATATAATACAATGAACTTGACGTTTGAAAAAATATTTCATTTCATCTATTGATCATGAACTGTTTATTTCACATCAAATTTAATGCCCTTCCAAACTTTTATGAGATTAGGCATTGTGATTAATATCCTCATTTCCAGTTTTTTCGTACTCATGTTACTAAAAACTGAAACAAAGATTGCATATTCTGTTCTCAATTTTTTTGGAGAACTAAAAAACAAGATCATGCAAATGGGGAGGAGTATAGTTTCAGGTTTAATAGTTCCATGCTTAGTAGTTAGTATTGATCGGGTTAGACTTGCAAGTATACAAGTGTCGATATACTAAGAAATGGTTAATATTATAAAGTTCGAGCATTGAGCCCAAAGTATAGAAATGATATTGAATCTCAGGGATTTGTTCTTTGATATTGATTTAAACAAGAATAAGAGTTACTAAGCCAATTAGGATTCACCTAAATGCTTTAATAGTATTTAATATTAGTTTTTTCACAATAATTATGAATGATGTCGCTAATATATTCCCAACTCCGGTCACAACAGTGGGAGCGTGATTTTCATTACGTGTAAATCCCGTCACGAATTACATTCATGATAGGAACCAGCCTATTAGTGTAATATTAGTAATAAGGAACTGGGCCTAATTGTTTGGGGACTGGGCCTAATAGAATATTAATAATAATAAGTGTACAATATTAGTATAAATAGAATAAGCTGGGGCAGGTAGAGTAGGCTTTTGGACATTCTGTTTTGGGACTTGGGAAGATTAGGGGATCTGTTTTCTCTTCTCTTTGGGAGGCTTCGGCCTTTGTACTGTTTCTCTCTGTTATCGATCATATTCGTCAATAAAGATTTCAGTTGTTTCCCATTAATTTTCTGAGATTATTCTGGATTTCTTGGAGGTTTCTAACATTGGTATCAGAGGTTTCTAACATTGGTATCAGAGCATACTTCCTGGGGACCGAGAATTTGAATCATGGAAGAATTTTGTACACCAGAAATGGAAAAGAGGATGGAGTCGCTGGAGCGGGAGCAGACATGGATGATGAAGAAGTTAACAGAAATGAGAAAGATGGCGGAACAGTTGAACAGACAGCTAGAGGCGATGAACGAAATTCAGGCGAGAAGGAGTTCGAAGAGCAGATCGCACACTTCACATCGCTCTTCGCAGAGTTCGTCGCGTCGCTCTTTTCATCGCTCGTCGATAACTGACAAAGTAAGTTCGTCACAATCGTTCACCAAGTCACTGTCGGAATCGCGAACCACTTCTTTTGGTTCGAAATCGCGAACTTCTACGCACCTTTCACAATCGCGAACAGAGTCTTTCCTTTCGCAAAATGATTCAGCGGCTATTACTTCACGTCCAGGGAAGATCCGATTGAGAGGAGAATCTTCAATTTTGTCTCTGGACTATTCTTCCAATTCACAGGCATCTTCACTTGCGGAAATTCATAACGCGTCAACACAGGCCCATTCTCTCGATCGTTCACAAGTGTCTACGCAGTCATTACCTGATTCTTGGAGTTCTTTGGTTGGGTCGCATCACCCTGAACAAGAAGTGAATACATACACTCCAACAAAGTCAGCCTATGATAGCCGCTCAAGAAGCAAGGACCAAGAGCAAGGAAAGTGGGCAAACTCTTCAGGCTATGGTATGATAGGGGATTACTTAACTGGGAAATCAATTTTGCAAATTGCAGAAGTACAAGAAGTACAATTGCAACCATGGGTTGAGAGAAGGCTAGGCGAACCCAAGCTTGACTTACATAATCCATTTAAAGCACCTTCACTTCAACAATTGGAGACGAAAGAGGAAGTTGTGAAAGAAATAGAAAATGTTGATTCATCAAATAACCTCAAAGCTCTAAAGGTGCAATATCCTTCATCAAATGGAATGTTGGAAGAGCAGAATCAGATTGAGGATTTCAAAATTGAAGGTGTGAATTCTATGGAATATATCCTAAAGGGATTGGGAGTGGTAGGATTAACTGGGAAGGATAAGGAAAAGATTAAGGAAAAGACAGTAATCTGTATAAGTGTTCCCGTTGGGGGTGTAGTTTGTGACCATCAGTTTCAGATGGCTAGCGCCAGTCAAGGAATCAAGGCTGCGGATGATAAGAAATATGATATAGTAGGGGTAGTCTACATTGAAACTCTTGTTGTTGGGTTATGGCAGGTCATTGATGATGGAAATCCAGTTTTTATGACCACCCTACTAAGAGGTTCTTCCAACTGTTTGACTGAAGTTTGTATGTGTACCCGTGAAAAGGTTAAAACTGGTTTGCTCTGTGATCCATTCAGAGCTGTAAATCCTCAGATGATGTTTGCCTTAGGTGAGAGAATACAGAATTATAATGAAGATCTTTGTAAGAAAGTTACTGTTGCTCTTTATGAGGTTCCTGGGATGGATCCAACTGAGGTCAATTCTTTTGAAAAGATGTGGGAACAAAAACTAAGAATTCTACAGGAGATGCAGAAACTGGGAGAATCTTACGACACCAAAGGGGATTATGCCACCATGTCTTTACTTATGCTCTTTTCTGCTGAGGACTGAAGAATGAAAATTCAAGTGCCAAAGCTAAAAGCACAGAATTCAGAAATGTACTGGGAAGGAAGAGGCATCAGAATGAAGATGAAGCTGTTAGTGACGGCTGTTTCCTATCACCCACCTTGAGGGCAAGGTGGATGTTTAGGAGGGGAGTATTGACCAGCCTATTAGTGTAATATTAGTAATAAGGAACTGGGCCTAATTGTTTGGGGACTGGGCCTAATAGAATATTAATAATAATAAGTGTACAATATTAGTATAAATAGAATAAGCTGGGGCAGGTAGAGTAGGCTTTTGGACATTCTGTTTTGGGACTTGGGAAGATTAGGGGATCTGTTTTCTCTTCTCTTTGGGAGGCTTCGGCCTTTGTACTGTTTCTCTCTGTTATCGATCATATTCGTCAATAAAGATTTCAGTTGTTTCCCATTAATTTTCTGAGATTATTCTGGATTTCTTGGAGGTTTCTAACATTGGTATCAGAGGTTTCTAACAATTCATCTACTAAAAACTCCGTTGAATATCAGACACCACACAAAGGGTAACCGTTGCCTATGAGGTCATGGGACCGGTGCCGGTTTGTTCTCGGCATTTCAATTCTTGAATTAATAAATGAAACTGACGCCGGTTACGCCCCCTTTGTAAATATTGAGTTCTTTGCTTTGTTTCAACGCTCATGGTTGTCCCTGAAGTGTCAGTTCTTGGTCCTCTTTAACTTTTGACTCTCATTTCTTCTATCTTGACCGCCTTTACACTTTTTTCTCAACTTGGTTTTTTACCTGTTTTCTTTTTACTCTTTTTGTACAGATAAATATAATCACCTATATAAAAATATATGCAATTTATCGTGTCTATCAAATTCCCTCACACTTGAGTGTTGCTAGTCCTCGGTAAATCCTTCCTCTTTAGGTGCCTTGGTTAGTTCAACAAAGATATCATCATTACCCCAGTGCCGCAAAGGCTCCTACACCTTCGGTGGGGGTAAGTGGGTCATATGCACGCAGTCTTACCCCTGTACTAAAGCACAGAGAGACCATTTCCGGATGACCCATAGTGAAAATCACGTCGAAAATTGCATGGCCTGACTGCTGCTTCATAACAAAGAATCACAGACAGTTTAGTAAGCCATTTTGCTTTATTCCATCATATTCCCAAGCTAAAAAATAGTGAGTCTTTGGCTCCATTGCAAATGATGGACAAGGTTAGTTCAACAAAGATATATATACAAAAATAAAATTTTCTATTAAGAGACATTAAATTGTATATAAACTCTTTTGTAGCATTCTCGATCCCAAACCATTTATCAATCAAACACAAAAAATGTCATTAGATTTAAATAAAATATTTATACTCTTGAGAATTCTTTCCATCATTTGCAATGGAGCCAAAGATAGTGAGTCTTTAGCTCCATTTTCCAAAGTAAAGTCATTTACTTTATGCGGGTGATCGTAGTTGTCTGCAATGACTTTATTTTTGAAAATTGTTTTCTGTCCTTGGAAAACAAAAAATATGTCTTCTAGTTTTATGGGAAAACAAGAATATGAAGAACAGTTTTCGTGTTTTTTTAAATTTTAAAACCAGTAAACTAGTAATGTAAATGTATTCTCTTATCTATTTTCTAAATTGGAATTCCATTGTCCAGAAAACATAAAAAAATTTCCGTTAATAAGTGGTCTCTATGTTTTCGATTTTGACCCGGTTTTGAAAACATCAATATTTTTTAAGAATTGATTTTTGAAATACATAGGGTATAACTAATATTTTATCATAGCTTATATTTTTATCTTTCTTATCCTTCTTTTCCTTTTGGTTACATTATCATGTATCGATTCATGTTAGCCGACCCTAAATTTTTTTGAGACTAACGCTTGGATGTTGTATCGTTCTTATGTTCTTTTATCTTTTTATCTTTTATATGAGTTACCTATCTTATGTTGTTATGTTTTTTATCATATACTTATTTTTATCTTATCCATTTTATCTTAACTTATCTTTTTATTTTTCATACCTTCTTCTCTTTTTGGTTCTGCTATCATGTATTGATTCATGTTAGCAGATCCCAAAATCTTTTAGGAATAAGACTTGATGTTGTTGTATACTGTATAACTTATATATCTGAAATGAAACCACATCAGTGAAACAGGTTTTACGGCCAAGAAATATGAAAGAAACTAAAGAAAGTAAATTAAAATTTCAGTAAACAGAAAACACAAAACACAAAGCTTTCCCAGGGGATGTTCTTGCATTTGGATAGTTACTATTTGCCTTATTGGTTTACTGTGTACTGGATTCTTAACTATCTAAGGACTGGATAATTCATATTTACCACGTATTGTAGCTGGGGTGGGAGCAACTTGGGACCTGGTTCACCCCAAATTCCGTAAAATCTTGTGTAAAAAATCCGTGTAATTATATGAAAAGTCTTTCTACCGTTCTGGCTTTGCCATTGTAGATATTCATCCTTTAGTTTAACAACACTGTTTTTTTGCTGTATACATAAAATCTTGGGAGCCGTGTTTTTGTGTGTGAAATTTTTTAGTGGCATTCTTATGTTTCACATGCTGTTAGGGATTTAGGGTCTGTTTGATAAGAGTTATTTGACTGAATAAAATTGCGAATGGCTGAATAAGTTGCATTTTCTGAAAAAGAAAGTGTTTATTATAATCATAATCTACTTATACAAAATTTTCTATGTATTCTGATAATAAGCAGAGTAATCAGAAGGTGCCGATTTTTACTACTGAACATGGCCTTGATTGTTGAGTGGTCCAATGAGTGAATGTTTCTCAAGTCTCAACAATGTCACTCAGCCGGCTATAATTGCTCATGCATGCTTCCTTGTGTTGTAGGTATCAAAGGCGGGTTTCTAATATTATCGATGATGTGATTGAGTGGTCACCGAGTCTAGCCCTATCCGGAATGATGGAAAAACAAAATGCGGGAAATAATGTCACTGAACACCACGACAGTACTGCAACCGAAGATGACGCAGACGAAGTTGATGCAGTAGAGGAGGCTATAATGGGGGGAGAAGTAGAATACGAGGAGGTTGGCAAAAATATAGAAGAGAGTGATCCGTCAACAAGTTTATAAGTTTTATCAAGTGTATGTAACAATATAAACTAGGACAAGTTTATCTCTCTATATATTTTACATTCCTTTTGCCTAATTCTATGCCATTCGTTATTATATCGAACTCTATATAGTTGACATGGTGGATAATTCTAAAAAGCATACGTCAACAAGTTCACATTTTATTTTTTAATATTGTTTGTGTGTGATAAGTGAAGACTCTAGAGAAACACATATCGTAATTGTCGGCTGTAGCCTTATAGGTAGAAATGGCTATATAGCTTAAACAAATAGGTTACTTTATCAACAAATATAAAAACACGGTAGAGTTAATTACAAGGCTCAATTGTGTTTGATAATTAAAAATGCATTTGGATAACATCAAATTGCATGAATTTCGGTGTTTACATCTTACATGTATTAATGTATATACCGATAAACTTCTAGGATAATTTAAAAGGCTATGCACTTTATTTTTGTAAATGTATAACATAAACTTAAATGTACTTATTAAAAAATGTATACACACCCAATTATCTCTAGTTTCTAAATATTTAAGTTTTATTTATATTAGCAATTTAGCAAAAATTTAAAATGAACGGAGGAGCTATTTTATCGCAAATTAACTATCGTAAGTAGGGCTGGGCAAAAATACCGAAAAATCGGTATACCGCACTTACCGTACCGAAAAATACCGGAAAATACCGAAATATTGGTATACCGTCATTTTCGGTACGGTATGATACCGTACCGATTTATTAAGTATGGTAACGGTAAGTGTTTTCACATACCGCGGTATACCGGTATAATACCGTACCGACTCCCTACCCAAAAATTACTTTAAATTCTAAAATATTGTAAAAGTCAATTACAACTTTGGAGCCTAAACTTAATACTTAGGTTGGTTACAAATATCAAAATACAAAAATAAAGGTCCAATATCTCAAACCTACTATAACCTTCTAGGCTTCTATTACGTAACATTCAAATAAACTTCCCTAATGACTAATGAGTAATATACTAATGTCTAGAAACAAGTCCATCTTGTCCCAAGAGCTTGCGAGTCGTGGTGGCTGAGCTGCTGACGAGTGTGACAAGTGTATCTACATAGGGATTCCGCGAGTCAAAACATACAACTTTGTCCGAAAGTCTTATTTAAATATTTTTTTAAAATTATAAAATGACTAAATACACAATCATATTAGGAATAAATGATTTTATATCCATATTTTTTGAAAAATTTATTTATTTTTGTTAGAGATCACGATTGATTTAATTATATCTATAATATTCAAGTTATTTTAGGAGAATGTATTACTTTTTAATACGTGGCATGTTGAACTACTTAAATATACTAAAAATAATTATTGTTCAAGATTGAATATGATATCAATAGATTATTAATTGTATTTTAAAACATTTTAACAATGGATTAAATATGTCGCTAGTAACACCGATTTAGTGTATTTTATTAGTCTATGGTAATTTACCGATACCGAACCGTTACCGTACCGAAACTTCGGTATACCGAAATGCGGTATATCGAAACTTCGGTAAGGTAACGGTATATAAATTTTGTATACCGAAAGTTTTGGTATGGCAAAGGTATGAGGAAAAATATTCGGTATACCGTACCGAACCACCCCTAATCGTAAGTTGAACCACCCTTAAGGCACAAACCAACAACATTCACAACTCACTACTTTGACGATAGATGAATTTGTAGCAAGCTAAAAAGTGTGCAATGTCCGTTCTCCTAATGCTCACTCAGTGTAGACCTGTAGTGATGAATGACCTTCATTAGGCATGGGCCGGGTCCGGGCCGGGTCGGGCCTAGGCCCGGCCGGGCAAAAAAAATTCAGTGAAGTTCGGGACCGGCCCGGATGTTGACCGGGCCCGGGCCGGGTCTGGTTCTATTTTTCTTCTTCTAGTTTTCTTGATTATTTCATCCCCTACCCCCCATCCCCCAAACCCATCGGAAACACCCAGCCCAACCCATTTAAACCCAACCCAAACCAAAAAAAGAAAAAAAAAAAAACAGGCCCGAACCGGGCCCGGGCCGGTTCACATTTAAGCAATCCCGGAACCGACCCTTTTTTCATCCATCAACCGGGCCTAGACTCGGAACCGATACCCGGTTCCCGGGCCGGGCCCAAACAGTGTCGGTCGGGCCGGTTCCCGGGTCGGGTGGCCCGCAGCGAGTCCACCACTAACCTTCATTGCTTCAGGGAAAGACAGAAGAAGCTAATGTAATAAGATTTCCCGATTCTTCTAAGTTCTAACGCAAGTTTGATCCTTTCTCAAACACCTATAGCCTAGGGTGGAAGAGCCATATGAATCTGAGCTATAGGAATAACAATGTTTTATCAATGATTTTGCATAAATATGATTAGTAATATCGTGTTTGTGTGTAAATAAAAAGTATATACGCACACATTAACATGCATGAGTGATAGGGTTGACACATTTGATAATATGTTGTATATTATACCTACGCACTTAACTTCATGAATGTATAGTTTTATCTTGATCTACAACTAGTAGCTTTCCTCATATGCGTTATTAAAGTTAAAGGTAACATATATCTTAGAAAACTAAAATAAAAAAGCAAAAGAAAAACGTACGGCGAATCAAGGCGCCCTAGGCGTTCGATTAAGCACTCTAGGCGGGCAATTAGGCGCCCTTGGCGGCGTACTAATTCACGTAGGCGCTGAACCAATTAGTCGGAGCGCCTAGACTAAAATTGGGGCGCCCGACCACCGCCTAGCGCCTAGGCGGGGACTAGTCGGGCGCCTAGAGCGATTTTTAGAAGAATAATAATAATTGAGCTCTTCAATCCCATCCTCATTATATGTCTGGATGATGGAACTCCCAATCATGGAGAATTGATGTTAGCGAAAAGGAAACAGAAATTTGGGCAAGAAACTAAAGTGGGAATGCAGGATTTAAGGACACATGCGGGTCAGCTGGCTACATCATGGCTTATGGACCGAAATCAAAATGCAAATGCTATCATTCTTCATAGCAGCAAGACTTTGACTGAGAATAATGTTAAGAAGGCGTATTTTTGCTTGACCACGAGAAATGGGTAGAGGATAAAGTAGCTAGGATAATCAATCAGATGTACCCTAACTACCGAATAAAGAAAAATCTATGTTATGTGACCCTTTTTGCAAGTCGGAAAGTGATAAACAGCCGAGTTCTTGTTTACCAACTAATGTTCTACCCCTCCCTTTCCATCAATCTTAGCTAAAAAAACAGAAAAATGCATTGAAGGATATATGGGATTCTTTTCGGAAAGTGGAAGTCAACATACCTCTCATTGATGCAATCAAAAAAGTTCCTTGTATGCAAATTTTTAAAAGGAACTTTTCACAAACAAGAGAAAACTTAGAGAGGATGAGAGAATAAGCCTAAGTGAGAATGTGTTTGCCATACTCTAACGAAGCTTCCTATAAAGTGAAAGGATAAAGGCTCATTTTCTATTCCTTGTACTATAGGTGACAAGAGATGTGTGGCGTTGAAAGGTTTGTACCCTCTTGACAACTGTGCTTCCATGTCTTCATGTAATATCGCCGCGTTGTAAGGTTTGTACCCCCTTGGCAACAGGGCATCCACACCTTCATGTAATAGCTTGCAGACCTTCATGTAACAACTTCACATTGCAAGGTTTGTACCCCTTTGACAACGCTACCTTCATCATGTTATGAGCAGGGGTGGAGCCAGAGCACCGGGTCGGACGAGGCCAGTACAAAGAATATTTTTGGAAAAAAATTCACACAAATTTTTTAACATAGAAATATAGGCATTTTTAAATCTGGGGTGGGCCTAGGCTGGCCACCCCCAAACTACGCCCCTGGTTACGAGTGAATGATTATGGAATGCAGGGGTACACCGTGTAGAACCCTCTCCGGACTACCCCCTCCGTAGCTTATCCAACCTCAGTCTAAAATCTTACACTACATCAGGTACCAGCTCGTTCAATGTCTCCATGTCTACATGAGTGATGTGTCTCGAATGCTTGTGCATCTCTTCCAGGGACATCAACCTCTAGAACCCTTGTGCCAATACTTCTACAGCGTGGGTGGCTTCTTAGAGTACCTGTACCCCATAGGCAAGTTGTGTCGAGTTCGTGCGCGGAGCACGACGTGGCTCACCTCCGTGCCGATATCCTGGGCGGATTTCTCGTTATGACTGCGGTCCAGTGTACTCCTCAAGTCTCTAGGATGTAACAAATGATTCTGAGATTTGCCGTCAGCATCACCACTTGGCTCCTCGATCATGTGATGGTTGTTGGGTAGTCCAGAGTGCTCAATGTGGATGGAAACCTACTCATGACGTGATGTTTTTGTCATCTTCCTCTTCAAATGGTCGTGCGTAGGGCGTATGGGCACACGACGTACGAGCTCTTTGATGGGCAAGAGTACAATCTCCGATCTCTCATGCCCGTCAGTGAGTCGCAGCCGATCACACAGCCCGTCGGAATGTCCATGTCATCTTCCTCTCTAATAGATCATGATCAAGGCTCAAGGGCGCATGACGTACATGCTCTTGGACAGGCAAGAGTACAACATCTGGTCTCTTATGCACGTTGATGAGTCGCAGCCAAATCGCACACGCCGTGAGAAGGTCAGGGGCATCTTCCTTTTCAACTAATCATACTCAGGACGCACGGGCGCACAACGCACGAGATCTTTAACATGTAAGAGTACAACCTATGGTCTCTCATGCACATCGGTGAGTCGTGACCGATCACGCAGACCATCGGGAGGTCAGGTAATCCTGACATACGATTCATTGCGATCGACCTCGAGAATCACAACACAAAGCGTATGTGTGCGCAACGTACACGCACAGAGCATACATGTCTATGACGTGATAGCTTCAAAGGCATGACCTCGTAACTGTGCTATGTGACATGTTGGCGTAGATGACTATCTTGCGATTTCAAAAATAATTAATAGAAATTTCAAATCTAAGATTTCAATGTGTGATACATCGTTGTTGATAATTGTCCTGTACTAGGTGGGTTAGCCCATGTTTTACTGAATTCCCGAAATTCTTTTGGAAGGATTATATGTGGGGACGACTATATGGATGATTTGCGTGTGGACATGCCTCAAGCCCTTTTACGCAAGATGACATTTCAAAGTCCAGAATCCCAGGTGAGTAGTGATGTTTAGGTTTGGTTTGGTTTGGTTTGGTTTGACCCGGTCAGCATAACTCAACATTTACCCTACTTCCAAAGGCTTCTACAGTTCTACCAGCCTTAACATCTGGTAAACAGGGAATAAACGACCAAGAGAGAAGATGGTGACGCCAGGGACAACCACACCTGACATCATTGCGACCGGCGATGCTCAACCGCACATTGTCGGATATGAAACCTAGGCTCCAAGGTCTGTTGTCTCATTCGGTCATCGTTTCTAGAGACGTGGAGGCGATACTCGTCTGCTACCACCTTTCGGGCAGAGATGAAGGATCCTCGGCTATGGCTTCCGCCGGATAGGTGTGCAGTGTTGCTGCTGGTAGATGTCGTTGAGGTCGGCCGCAGTGAGCTCGTGCAGGGACAAAGTCAACGATATCCAAGCTTGCTGATTTGCCAACACATAGGGGTGGGATTGGGTCGGGTTGGGTCAGGTTTTGGCTAGGACCACTCCAAACCCGAAAAGCTTTGAGTTCTATATTTTTGGGCCTGATCGAAGGACCAATACTTTTGGGTTGGTCCGGGTTTTATGAGCCTCAGGTTCGGGTTGGGTTCAGGTCAGGTTGCGTTGAACCCAAAAAAAAAATCGAACAGAGATATCTAAAAACAATTGAAATACAATCACAATAAAATTGCAAATATCTAAATTTCTAATCAGAAAATATACATAGTAAAAACCAAAGCAATATATTTTGCATCTAAAAATCACACGATAGAAAAGGTTATAGACGAACAATTGGTTCGAAAGCAAAATAATACTCTCTCCGTCCCAAATTGATTTACAAAGTCAAGTTTTCCGGTCAACCAATATTAAAGTTGATACTTAATTCAATTTTTAATAATCAAAATTTACATATTCAAAAACTACATTAAAATCTCTTTAAAGTAGGAAACTCCAAATTAAATATAATTAAAAATTGACATTCTAATTTAAATGAATAAAATGAAACCGTTTGACTAAAAAAATTCAATTTTGCAAATCAATTTATGACCATGGGCGGAGCTAGGGGTGGGCCAACCTAGGCCCTGGCCCACCCCAAAATTTAAAAATACCTTAATTTTTAGTGTAAAAAAATTCCAGTCTAATTTTTTTCGAAATTATTCTTTGTACCGGCCCAGTGCTCTGGCTCCGCCCCTGTTTATGACGGAGGTAGTATAAAATAGTTCATACGTACTATATGTAAAAAAATTGGCATGATGTATTAATAGGTCATATGTATTTTATATAAAATATTTTAGTTTCTTAATTAAATCAGGTTTTTTCGGTCCAGGCCGGGCTTAAAATTTTGGAACCCGAATTAGGACTCAAGTTTTCGGGTTCGGGTTGGGTATTTTAACTCGGACCAGTCACTTTTAAAATAAAACCCGGATCAATGTCATATATCGGGTTGGGTCAGTTCGGTTATCGTGTTTTGGGTCGGTTTTTCCCACCCCTACTAACACCTGCATTTCAAGCCTGGTGCGCCCGCCTGCCATGACAACCCAACGTATCTGGCAATTTGAAATCTGGATTCTGGAGTTTTCACCTTTGTTTATTTTCTCAACTGATTTTTGAATTACTTTGGAGCCACGAAGCGCCAAGTGAGGTCGACAAGGTACTGAAAAGTCTCCATGAAGGAGAATGCGAAGACCATATTGCCGGATGGAGCTTGCCAACCAAAGCACTAGATTCAGATATTAGTGGCCGACAATACGGCAACACACAGTCACTTTTTGTTGGTCCCAGTTTATGCAGACTAACATTCAGCTAGATGGATATCATCGATAAACAGAGAAGAAAGATTTCACAGAATGATATTGAGATTATCGAGAACAGAGAAATCCTCTTTCTATTATATCGAGAAGTATTTTTAACAGCGTAAGGCTAGAGAATTGGAATGTCGACTGCGGTACCTGTGCAGGATGCGCATATTTATGGGCGCTGCACAGGTTTCCCAATTAGGTTACCTAGGAGTTTGGGCCTAAAGCCTTTTTGGGCCTTATTCCTTTACTCCTATTTATTACATAATAGAACTAATACCGTAAATGGTATATCTATTCTAATTTATTTAAACAAGACATTACAGACAAACTTGACTCACAATAAAAGTTCTAACACTTTTACTCAGAATTGGCAATATTGTCAGAAACATGAGTTAGTCTGTCATCAGCCATTTGAGACACTTCGTCCCGTCCTGTCACCATGATCCTTCATGAAATGGGGCATGGATAGCGTTGGAAAATTTTCAGAAGCTCCGGGGCAGAAAGTATACATGTTAGCAATGTTTGCCTATTTTTCCAAATGGGTCGAAGCAGAACCATTCCGGCAGATACGAGATGACCAGGTAATATCCTTCACTAAAAGAAATATATTGTGTCGTTTTGGTATTCATGCAGAAATCATATGTGACAATGGATCACAATTTAAAAGTGCCAAGATGAGACATTTTTGTGACAAGTACAACATCAAGCTGGAAACTTCGATGCCAAGATACCCTCAATCAAATGGACAAGACGAGTCTAGCAACAAGATCACATGTCCAACCTGATTACCCTCAATCAAATGGAAAGAGCACAAGGAAAATTGACTGAAGAATTGCCATTAATCTTATGGGCAAACGTGACGACACCTAAAAATGCTACTGAACGGACCCCTTTCTCCTTGGTCTATGCTTGCGAGGCGGTCATTCCAGTCAAAGTTGAGGTCTTATCATCAAGATACGGACTTGTCACTGAGGAAAGAAACATGCCAAGATCAGAATGCAGGCATACCAACCGGCAGTGACCAAAAGTTACGACAAGAATGTCTGAGCAAAAATATTCAAAAGAGGTGATTGGGTCCTCAAAAGAGGATTGGCAATGAAGTGAGTGGAAAATACCAAGGTTGACAGAATAGTCTATTCTGTTGGAGAACAGACTGACAACGGATGGTCTTCTGGTAGGGGTTCTGTTTGGATAGCCTCACAAAGGTGCAAAGGCAGAAGGCCTTCTGTTAACTCACAAGACGTGTTCTGCTGGACACAGAGACCAAGTCTTTAGAGTTGAACAATTTAAAATAAATGCAGGTATTAAGAGCAATAATTAAATGACACCAGGGGTTTTATAGTGGTTCAAGGAACAACGTGTTCCTCTAATCCACTGTTCCACTAAGCTTGTAAAAATCAGTTACAACGCTTAAGTCCTAGCACTTAAGAAGCTCTCCACGTCTTCTTCAAGTGTAGATGTCTCCTTGGATGCACTTCCTTTCTTCCTTTAAGACTGGTCTTGTTTCACTGAGTCTCCTTGAAGTATCACCACTTCAATTACTCCAGTTACTTTAAGACGCACTTCTTTGAAAGAAGATGTTTATAAAAAACAGATTTTTCTCCAACTTGCTTCGTCACAAAAGGTGTGTAGATTAAGTGCTTGAAGTGTTTGAAGAATTGGAGGAACTTAGCTCTTTGTTAGAGAAGATAATATCTTTCCGACGTTTAAGCTTTACTTGTTGAGGAAGATGAAGTTCAGATCTCAAGAAAGCTTTTGAATGTTTGTTGTGAGAGCTCAAGTTGTCCGGGTAGTTCTTCATGTAGTATCATATATACTAGGGTTGTTTTCCCGTTGGAGGAAGAAACCAACTTCATTAAATGCGCGTTCAGTGGAGTTGACCGGTTGGACCCGCAAAGTGGGCGGCTTGCTATTTTGGGATAAGATTCCCCTGGAATCCCGGTCAATCACCAGCTTTAACTCTTCAGAGTATGGAGCTCATTAAATGAGCATTAAATGCTATGTCTTGTATCTTTCCGTTGAGTAAAAACTTAACCATTGGGGGAATCTTCCGTTAGGATAACCGGCTTCACTTGCTTGGGAATAAGCTAAGTGTGAGGGCTTCTGTTGTTCCACGGAGAGGTAGTCACAGAGGGCCTCGAGTCCTTCTGTTCGGATAGAGACTGATAGAGGACCTTGGGGGTCTTCTGTCCAACAGACTATACTAGAGGACTTACAGTAAGAAATATTCTAATACACAGATTCTAATGGGGGTACTCCAACATTCTAGTTAATCTAGCATCATCAAAATCTAAAAACATTTATTCCTTACAAAGATCATCCACTCAGAATCGGCCACATCACTCACCTCACCTACTCACTCATACTATAAATACCACCATTGTAATTCATTGTAAAGGGTTAGCAATTTGATACTCAATAGCAATACAATACTTCCTAGCTCTAGTATTAGCAACTGGTCTGGAACTCCCGTTCGTCCATTTCTTGTAATCAGCACTCGTAATCCAATACAATTAGAGAATTGAACAATCTTGTTTGTAGACCTATCACTCTCACCTTTAGCATTCCTACGATAACCAAAGGAGTGTGTTGGGCCTTTAGTCTTAAAGGAATTAACCCCAACACTGGCGCCGTCTGTGAGAAACTGAATTAAAAGTCTCCAAGCAAGCACTCACACTAACCCACATATTAGAAGAGCCTCCTCACACAAGCAAGGTGGTTTGAATCACATCTGAACACACACACAACACCTCCGAGCAGCAGGTGATACAATTGAAACGAAATGTCTAGCTGCTCAATATTATTTATATTGCTTAAAAAAAACTTTGTACCTTATATGTTCGTTAATTGTTTAATAGTGTTGAGGTTTATTCCTTCAACCCTCGGGTCCAACACGTAAGCCAAAGAGTTTCGAGTGGAGTGTGTATGAATAAACTAGCCCCACTAACAAATGAGATGGATTAAGAAACAGTAAGTAGCAAGCAAGTGATTAGGTATTATTAATCTGTTAATAACTCCTCAATACAATACTTATCGTTAATGGCTCGTCGTCCGTTCGTCTTACAAAGCAGTAGAAGTGCTGCGAGTAAGAAGGCTATAAGCTAGAGTGCTAAGAATAGAAAGTTGCTAACCCTTTACAATGAAATAAATGCTGCTATTTATACTACCAATGGGTAGTTGGCTATGCTGACGTGGAGGATTGTGGATGGCTGGTGTTCCAACCACCAAATCTTCAACATTAAATGTGCTTCCCGCCAGAATCTAGATTCCCCGCCTAATTAGTGGGGACGTTCGTCTAGCTGGGGAGGTGAGTCGTTCCTGGTGATATTGCAAAGGGTATTGGGCCGTTCGTCCCCTGGCCCTTGGGGGATTTGCCATGTGGACTGGATTGCCTCCAGTGGTTATGGGCTTGCTCTGACGACGTTCGTCGTCATTCATGTGGCCTGTGGGCCTGTTTCCTGTCAACTGGGTAGATGTTCGTCGGCATGGCTGGTAAGCCCAGGCTTTGGTGACGACGTTCGTCTCTTCCAAGTTGCCTGTCAGCTTAGCCTACCCAGTTCTGTCCGGACGTACGTCCGAATAAAAGGGTAAATGGGCCAAACGTTTACTTGGGCCATTATCCCAACACAAGTCCCCCACTTCTGATGTTCTGAGCATGCACAGGACATAAAGAAGTATGATGCTCCTCAAGGGTGGACGTTCGTGGCATGGTACTTGCGTTTGTTGCATTTTGTGAAGGTGGACGCTCATGGTCATGGTGCCTGCGTTTGTTGCGTTTTGTGAAGGTGGACGCTCATGGTCATGGTGCCTACCCGCTGGCGGCGGTTCAGGGATCGAGGTGACGGCTGCTATAGAAACGGTGCATTTCCCTAGGAAAGGCCATCATTACACTTCCACCCCACGCGCAGCGCGTGAGCCTGGATACGCTCCTCGCTACGTGTCACCCCTTCGTTGGCCCCTGAATCGGTGCCTCCCTTATAAATACTGGGGTTTCCCTTAGAATTAGGGTTCCCGATTTCTGCTTTCTCTCTCTAGCTTTCTTCTGCACTGCCTCAAGCTCCAAACCCCGTAGGTACCGAACGTCGCCATGTCTTCGTCTAGGTTGGAGCCTCAAAATATTGATTCAAGGACCCAGAACAGCTCGTCGTCCACCGGGGATAGGTTTGACGACGGGTGCTCCTCCGGTGATGACCTAGAGTTCTATGAGCGGGGTATGCCACCTCGGCCCCCCGTCATCACCTTAATTTTTCTGGCGTTCGTCGCCAGCGCCAGCGTCTTTTGAACGTGGACCGGCGGTTGATAAGCCAATAGTTATTACATGTAGTAAACTAGCTTCTTAAATTCGTAATCTGTTTCGATATTTTTTTTTTGGATGAACTGTAAGTATATTAAAAGAACCACCCAAGAAGACAGAGGTTCAGAATGTACAAAAAAAGGGAAACAAAAATGCAGGTTATCTGACAAGGATAACCCAAAACAGCAAGAACAACGCAAAAGTAGGCTACGCCAAACATCAAAACAGCCACAAGCAAAACGGCCCAAACCAAAATAAAGAAGTAGTTGGGCGCAACCAGCTCAAAGCTTTACAAGTTCATGCGGATAAAGATTAAACAAAATCTTATAAACAATGTATTGGATCCTAGCAAAAACGTCTTCTTCTTTGGGAATAAGGCCATCAAAGCATGTAGCATTGCGTGTCCTCCAGATCTAGTAGATTGAGTAGCAAAAAGCAATCCTAGGCGCCTTAGCTTTGATCCCCGAGCCTTGTCTCTTCCTCTTGATCCATTTCAACGAGCTATGCATGGTCCCCATCTCCCTAGGAATGTCCAGCCATGTCCTGACTCTATGCCAAACTTTTCCTGAAAAAGAACAAGTAAAAAATAGGTGTGGCACCGTTTCCGGACCACCCTTACACAGAGGGCAAACATTAATAATATCTAATCTATGCAAGTTATCAAGGGTAGCAAGACGGTTACGGAATGCTGTTTCGATATTATTATTGTACTACTATTGTATTACTTTTGTTCTCTACCCATACCAAGATTCCAAAGAGATCGAAAAATGTTGTGGCAGCTCACCAAACTCACGGTCACAGTAATATCAACTATTCTCTACTAATATCCCTCTACTTCTACTCAAATAGGCAATGTCATTTTTATTACTTATTGTACCTATGCATTCAAATCCGTATATTTAAAAAAACTATTCCGTACATTTTAAATTGTTGAAGAATGTGGTGGAAATGTTAAATACCTCTTTATTTCTATCATTAAATTAGTATATAAGACATACATTATATGTCGTATTTTAAAATTGTGAAACGTTTAAAACACGTCTGCATCTTTATATATTTCACGAACGTATGAAACATATATTAAGCCGTATTTTATATAATTGTATCGTATTATACACGAATGTACGTATTGTTGTATTATTCACGAACCATATATTACTAACAAAGGTGCTGGCCATGGCCCAGGGGAATGCGACCATCGAGGAGGAAATCATCATCAGGGATAAGATCCCTTCGGCTGCACCATTGAAACTAGCCGATCGGCTCGGGCTGATTCCAGCAGTTGCGCCTATCCCCAAGCCCAAGCGGTTTACACCGCTCGTCCTCTCTATAGCCTCCATCTATTATTATAACAAAAATGTTATTCCACCCCCATTAGACCACGAGGCTTACTCGGGCCACGACAATGCTTTATGCTAGTATAAAAACAGAAAGGGCATGCGATGAAGAATTATCGTGCCCTCCAGATGGCTATTGAGGAGCTCATCCAGTAGGGGCACCTTGGAACTATGTGAAACATGAGGTTCAAGAGATCAAGAGACCCTACAGCTAGAGGAGGGATGATTGGCGAGAAGCTAAGCCACAGGGGAAGAAGCTCCGGATGGAGATAAGAGTTATTTTCGGAGGGACTAAAATTGGGGGCACACCGACCGAACGGAAGAAGTTCGAACAATCATTGTATGTCACTTCCATATCAGCTCCCAACAAAAGAAGGGCAGATTTGAGCCAATCACGTTGGCGATTTAAATGACGTTTGTGGTGGTGAACATCAAATGTGCCCACAACGCCATCCTGGGCCAACCTGGATTGGAGGATCTCAAAGAAACAACTTCCGTTCAGCACTCATGCATAAAATTCCTGACAGAAACCGGGGTAGGGTTTTCTCGCACGGATCCCCACTACAGCTTGAACCTGCTATAGGGAGGCATTGAAGAAGATCGATGCTCGTGACCTATGAGTGAACAACATTGCATAAATAGCACGTCGGGCAGATTTTGTGGCACGACCTGAACCCGCCACCTTACTTGAACAGATTGAATTAGATTCACCATCAGACCGGAAGGTATCAAATGAGCCCGACTTGGAGCCAGAAATACATGAAGGGGTAATTTGTGTCCTAATGAAATACCAGGTTCTGTCCGTTCGAGGACCCGAGGATATGTCGGGTATGGACCCAAAAATCATCTATCACCGATTAGCCATTTGACCCGATGCCAAACCTGTGCAACAGAAAAAACGATGTCAGGCGGTCGAACAACGGGAGTTCACTAGGGTCGAAGTAATTACCCTCCTCGGTATCAAACATATTCGCCCGGTCATTCATGTGGAGTGGCTGTCCAATGTGGTGCTCGCACCCAAAGGACCGACCTGGAGAATGTGTGCTGATTATTCTGATGTAAACAAAGCATGTCCCATGGATCCGTACCCAGTGCCCCAGATTGACCTACTGGTGGATGAAACTACTGAGCTTCATGGATGCTTTCCGGGGGTACCACCATATCTTCATGCACCCGGACGATACAGAAAAAACCGCGTTCGTTACTTCGGACGGTGTGTACTGTTATACTGTCATGCCGTTCAGACTAAGGAACACAATGACTACTTTCCAGAGAATGATCGGGATATTATTCAAAGAGGTGCTTGGAGTAATTATGGAAGCATATGTGGACAATATCCTAATCAAGACTAAGAAGAAGGAAGATCATGTCCGGATATGGACATAGTGTCTGAAATAATGAAAGGGGCCAACATGAGGCTTAACCCAAAAAAATGTGCCTTTGCTGTCGAAGGCGGGAAATTCCTTGGTTGCATGATGAGCGAGCGGGGAGTCGAGCCAAACCCTGAGAAGGTCAAGGCAATCATGGATATGGAAGCCCCCAGGAGGCTAAAGGATGTTCAGCGATTGACCGGGCGGTTAGCATCCCTCAGCACATTCATGTCCAAGTTAGCCGACCGGGCTATCCCGTTCAAGTTTTGATCTATCTAAAGCTCGAACGACAAGATGATTTTCAGCAAAGACGCCTAAGGGCCAAAAATGTCTTAAGGCCCAAACGGCAGAATGATTTTCGATTGGGGGAATAAGTCTAAGA
Organism: Cuscuta epithymum; assembly: GCA_945859915.1. Taxonomy (NCBI): domain Eukaryota; kingdom Viridiplantae; phylum Streptophyta; class Magnoliopsida; order Solanales; family Convolvulaceae; genus Cuscuta; species Cuscuta epithymum. The sequence continues at coordinate 1,305,024 of CAMAPF010000950.1, read as the reverse complement.
TCTCCCAAACCCGAACGACGGGTAAGACGTGACTAGGCTCAGACGGGAGTGATCAAATTGATAAAATTGATAACAACGGGAATGGAGCGTAAACATTACATGGAGTATAAACCACAACGAATAAAGGGCCATCTTTACTCTTCGGCACTATCGGCTGGGATATACAATATAGTGCGACAAAATATTATATAAGTATTAGCAGACAAAAATAAGGCAACTAGAGTCTATTAGACAGCATCCTCTCCCTCAGCATCATTCTCCCCCTCGTCCTCCGACTCGGTTAGGATCTCGGGTTCCAGGCCAACATCTTGATCAGAGGCCCTCTTCTGGTCACACTCCCATTTCTCGATCTAGGCCATCACGACCGGCTTGCGCACCAGCTGTTGCATGATTGACATCATTGCCCCCTCAGGATGTGCTGCCATCTGGTGACGTAGGTCCTCCGGGCCAAGGAATTTGACCACCGTTTGCCTATCACAGTCTGATAGGCTAGCTGGATGCTCTTGTCATGACGGAGAGGCAGGGGAAACTGCTCCAGATACCTCCCGAACGATTCTCCCAGGTGGGCCTGGGCATACTCCTTAGCAGCCCAGTGAAGTCCTCAGAAGACTGGTAAGCCGCCAGAATAGCCGATAGATCAACACTTACATCCCGAGTACCGTCCGGGATCTGAGACTCACTTTCCTTAAAGGAAATTTGAGCAGCTCCACTAGGCGCAAGCTTGGCCTGAACAGCGGCAAGATCCACCCGAAGCTGGCCCAGCTCCTGTTCGGCCTTCTGCCTCTCCTAGTCGGCCGCCTAGATGATTTCGACCATCGTCTGCTCCACCGCCACTCGAGCATCGAGAAATTGTTGGTCTCTCGATCTCCTTACGTGCACCCCGTAGTTGTAGCCCGTACAGACCGGTCTGCAGTCTGCACAGAATTAGATTAAAGCATCAGAATGCCTGGAAAAAAATGTAGACTATCGAACGGAAAATTAAAGTACCTTCAGAGCTGCAAGATAAACACCCTCCTTGACTTCCTCAACAAACATGGGCAGGAGGACAAAGTCATTGATATAAGAAACGACACCCCAAACCTGACTCCCCGAACATCCCCCATGTTCTAACACCTTGTGGATGGGATCCGCAAGGGTGATCCGCTCGAGAAGTTTTGAGAAGGAAGCATGTTTGAGCTCATCATTTACCTCCAACGCTGCGTCCAACGGCTGAACGAGGAAGGGGGCAGAGGGTCTGAACTCGAACGACGGATCTACCATCATCGCATGTCCGCCAGAAGGGTCCTGTTGCACATGCACGACTTGCTGGGACCCCTCAGAACCCTGCTCCTGAATGGCCGGGTGAGACACTGTGGAGGTCTAGGATTGAACGAGCTGTTTGCCTCTCTTCTTCCTTTTGCCTCCATCGCCCAAGTTTGCCAACCGGGTTTCGTCCATCTTCGATGCTTCAAGACTGGGAGCTGTAAAACAAACATGAAGTTAGTTCTGAGCGGTCAAAATGTGTGTGAACCGTGCAAATGCATGTAAGTTTCCTGCACGAGAAGACCGCCCGGGCCATGGTACTTGGGGTTTAGTCAAGAAGTCTGAGAATTCGGGCAGTACCTATCCCAACGGTGACCAACCGATTGGGGTTAGGTAGTCCAGGATCTGGGATGTTTCCCCCCTCTCCAGGGTAAAAATCTTCTCCCCGAGCTCCTTTGAGACGAACGGTTCAGGGATCTTGAGTGGATAGTGATGGTCCCGGATAGGGTAAAAGTCTAGAGGGGGGGGGGGGGTGAATAGACTTTTAAATCTTTTTTTCAACTTTTTGAAGTTTTTCCCTCTAGATGGATTGATCTATAATCTTGTGAGAGATTAATAGATGCACAGCGGAAGTCTTTACCCTTTATGTAATAAGAGTTTGACAACTTTCTAATTTGGGAAGATTGGACTTAGATAGCTAGCAGTTGGCTTGGCAGTTAGCTTGGCAGTTGGCTAGATAGCAGGGAACTGTTGAGGTAACTGCTAGTGGAAAACAGTAGTTTGAAAGAGATGATTATATAGCCTTGTACAGAGTGATGAGGGCTAACTGAACATGTGTAGAGATGGAGAAAATAAGATGTTTTGACTGAGCAGGGGTCTGAGCAGGGGTCTGAGCAGTTGGGTGAACCCAGGAAACTGCTAAGGCGTCTGCTGCGTATGAATGAAATATCTTTGAGGACTGACAAACCACACCTTTTAGTAGTGATATTCAAAGCTAGTGTGAAGCAGTTGTCTCAAGGAAAAGTGAGTTATTGAGCAGTAGGATAAGCAGTAAAGTCAATTAAGACTACTGCTTAGGATGCTGCTGGCAAACTACGATTCTTTTAGTGAGAAGTGTTTGGTGTGTGCTTTGTTGAATGAATGTAGATCAACACACGATGTATCCTGGTTCAGAGGTGGTGTAATCCTCCTACGTCCAGTCCCACCCTATTTCAGATGGATTTCCACTAAAGTATTAAGCCCAATACACTTAGTGACAATCTAGCCTTTACAACACTTAGGTCTAGATCGAAGGTTTTTCACAATGAGTATGACACCACTCAAAGTTACTCAGTCCTTAGACTTTTCTCTAATGATCCAGTGGGGATCAAAAGGTACTCTATCTAACTGACTACACTTTAGGATCCGAGCAACTGTTCTCCTAAGTGTTTACAACCACTTGTGAAATATTACAAGAAAGTTCTGATCTCCAACTATGAACTAAGCTCTAAAAATATGAAAGTGTTGATCTAATCTAAGAGCTTAGTGAAGCATGAGGCTAAGCAGAGAGTAAAGTTGAGTTTTGCACTTTCTCTTTTGCTAGATAGCTTGAATATGCTTTTGATGAAGGTATTTCTCTACTTAGGATGCTCAAGCTTATTTAGAACTCATGCTTCTACCTATATTTATAGGCCTTCATGGTTGATTAATCTCATCCGTTGGTTGAGATGGATTAATCTTGTGCGTTGAGGGTCTGGCTAGGACGAATTGTACATTTGTCTTCTTGTGCAGGAGCTTTTAATCCTTTTGTTTTCTGTCTTGAATGATTGGGCTGCGGTATGGGTGTGTCTTCAGCCGCTGCAGCTTCACTCCAAGAAATCCTCCCATGCTGTAGGACCGTGTATTTAATGCTGGTCAACTTTTGTCTTCCAATCAATATTCAATGTATTCGAGCATCTCAAATGTGACCTATATTTAATCTTTGAGTAAAATGATATATGCCAGTAGGATTTAAATATCCTATGAAGGTAAAAAGTTACCTTATTGCATTTTTATGTATCCGGTAATATATCATTAATCTTAAAGATTGTACATTTATTTTTGTCACTTATGATTTAAATTTGAATGTTACTTTTGAAAATAAGACTCAATGTACATTTGTTTAGTATAGTGGCATCATCAAAATCTATCAAAATTGGAGACTAACAGATAGGCATTCCACCTCTTCGGGATCAGGCCGTCCGGCACAGATACAAAGAAGAACTGATCTTTCCAGCTCTTGATAGAAGTGTGGTTCCCCTGGAACAAGGCTCTGCCTGTCCGAGCACTCACCGCCACATAACCATGGGTTTGCTGGGGGGGCAACCTTGAAGAAATAATGGAAAAAATCCAGATTGGGTGTCACGTCCGTGTCGACGCATCAGCAAATAAACCCTCCTGTCACTCGATAAAAGTTGGGCATTATTTGACTGGGAACCGTAGTCTGGCCAAGACAGAATCATAGTGCACCACCACCATCCTCGGACGGTGGCATAATGGGTGGAGCCCGGCGTGGAGGCGGAAATCAACCCGGATCCGGAATGAGATTCGAGATACGGGCTCTAATCTTTGGAGAAAGTTTTTGCCTCCTTTTCCTAATGGCTATCAGTTTTAGTTTATGACGGGGCACATCGCCCGAACACCCGGCCTTAGCAATGACCATATCATCACCGGACTTAGCGTCATCATAAAAATTGCCGTCAGAATGAACGATACCAGCCAAAATCTTACCAGCAGCACTAGCGCCCACCGTGTCCTCAACAGCAGTGCTGGTTGCGTCCCCCCGAACCGTCTCCGCAATGGGCAAGTCCGATTCGGAAGGGCCAGTGGAACTAGAGGACTAACTCGCATACATAATACCGAACACGAATTAAAAAAGAAAGGTGAAAGGAGAGAACGAAGGCCCGGAAATACCTGAGCGGACTTGAACTAAGGTTTTTTTTACAGAGAAACAAAGCTAAAGTGAGAAGCAAAGTTCGGAAACCCGGAACTAATGACCCAAGGCCTATATTTATAGGCCAAAGCGCCGTTTCCCTGACCAACTAGAAATAAGCACATGGTAGGGAGCATTTCTGAAAACACCTGTCAAACGGAGAAGGAACATCAGGTAATCATGAGTTTAACCTAGGAAGCCAACCAACGGCCGCAAAAACCGTCAAATCCTTGCATTGGAAATATGTGAAGTTCATCCCGAACAAAATAGTCTGAACGGCACAAAAGCAAATTCTCTACTTCCTTGTGTCCCACGCACACTCAGAACATCAGAAGTGGGAGATTTGTGTTGGGATATTATGGTCCGGCCCAAAATATCCCTAAGAAGCCCATGTGTAACGGAGCCCAACGGATGTAAATCAGGAACAGGGAACCGTCGTACGATCAATTCCTGATCAATTCCTGTTCGGCCATTCCCGAATGACCTGAACATAACACTTGGCAATGAAGAACATCATCCATGAATGGTCAGCCCAAGTAGTTGGCGGGAAACCATGCAAGTTGGCGGGAAACCATGCAAGTTGGCGGGAAGTGCATTTAATGTTAGAGGTATGGGAGATCAAGTGGCAAGCAGGTCCTCCACTCAGAATCGGCCACGTCACCCACCTCACCTACTCACTCATACTATAAATACCGGCATTTAATTCATTGTAAATAGTTAGCAATTTGATACTCACAAGCAATACATTACTTCCTAGCTCTAGTATTAGCAACTGGCCCGGAACTCCCGTTCGACCATTTTTTGTAATCAGCATTTGTAATCCAATACAGTTGGAGAATTGAACCATCTTGTTTGTTGACCTATCACTCTCACTTCATTTCACCCTTAGCATTCCAGCGATAACCAAAGGAGCGTGTTGGACATTTGGTCTTAAGGGAATTAACCCCAACACGCACGATCTAAGATATCAAATATCATACCCTCTCCTTTGTTCTTGAGCTGATTATTATTCCTCATCAATATACTTCATCAATTTGATTCTCATTAATAACAATGTTCGTACACTATCCGTTTTGATTTATACATTTTTATGGAGGAGGGCGGGGGGAATCAACGACAACAACATTCAATTCTTATTCGTGAAAATTTTTGGGATATACTAACCTAAATAAATCAATGATATGATAGCAAAAAAAGAAAGATAAAAATAAAAAGAAAAATTAAGAAAGAGAATGTAATGTATACGAAAATAATTATTATTTTTTGTGTGGAGAAAATAAAATTAATTAGCATTAATCAAGTCAAAGGACAAAGAGTTCACAATACAACTCGGAGGTGAAGACATATGAAAATAATTATTTGTACACATTATCTTATGAGTTTTTTCCTCGAATAATGCTAATTAAATAAATAATTCCCAAAATACTGTTGGGTTAAAAATAATTCTCAAAATACTACTGGGTTAATCATGGTTAGGAAAAGTCTCCACTTGAAGTGGCGGCTCTTCTCTTGCAATACAAAAGCCGCCACTCCAAGTGGTGGCTCTTCTCTTACAGCACATTTTGTACATATATAAAACACAGCATGTTTCAAGAATTTGTTTAACTGCCTTCCTGATTGAATTTTAACTTTTGAGTTAAAATTTGATATGCATAAACTAGACTTGATGAAGAACATGTCTAAAATATTTCATCAAAAACTTTCTTCGGGAAGGGCCCGAAACAGCCTCTGTCGGACGGTGGTTAGACGTCAAGCCGGCTGGATAGGAGGATGACTCTCTCTCTCTATGTGTGTGTGTGTGTGTGTGTGTATGTGTGTGTGTGTGTGTGTATACTGACATAGTTTAAAAATATGTAAGCAAATTTCCACAAAATACTAGATTGAATAAAGAAATAATTGATCAGCCAATTTACAAAAGGTTTAGGACAGTCAAACACTATTTAAAAACCCTTATGATAAATGAGAATACATCTAATTAAAGTATAAAACTTTTATGAAAATATATTACATATATAATAGAAATTTTTAAAAGCGGTGGACAGTCATACACCGTTTAAAATTTTCTATTGTATATGTAATATTTTCATAAAAGTTTTATACTTTAATTAGATGTATTCTCATTTATCATAAGAGTTTTAAATAGTGTATGACTCTCCTAAATCTTTTGTAATTGCCTGATCAATTATTTCTTCATTCAATCTAGTATTTTGTGGAAATTCGGCTACATATTTTACAACTATGTAAGTGTGTGTGTGTGTGTGTGTAGAGAGAGAGTCGTCTTCCTGTCCAGCAGGCCTGACGGGGAATCGCCGTCCGACCGAGGCTGTTTCGGGCCCTTTTCGGTGAATTTTTTCGATGAATTGTTTTGGGCATGTTCTTCATGAATTCTAGTTTATGCATACCAAATTTTAGCTCAAAATTCAATCGGGAAGGCAGGTAAACATATTGCGTTTTATATATGTACAAATGTGCTGTAAGAGAAGAGCCGTCACTTGGAGTGACGGATTTTGAACTGCAAGAGAAGAGTCGCCACTTCAAGTGACGACTTTTCTTAACCACGATTATCCGAATAGTATTTTGAAAATTATTTTTTACATAGCAGTATTTTGGGATTTATTTATTTAATTAACAACTAGGAAAAAAACTCTTACTCCCTCTGTTCTTTTTTATTAGTCATTCTTTCCTTTTTGGAACGTTTTTTTATCTGTCCTCCTTTCCATTTAAGGAAAGTTTTTACTCTAAATATACCTTTATACCCCAACATTTATTACCATTACCCCTTTCTTTTTCCTACTTTTTCATTTACTCACTACTCATTACACCTTTTACACTACCCATACCACTTTCTTCTTAAAACCCGTGCCAAAGCCTAAGAGGACTAATATTAAAGAACGGGGGGAGTATTTTATAGATGTCGTATGTGAACAAACCTTTTTATGTGAAGTTGGTAGACAAACATATTTTAGAGCCCGTTTGGTAGCACCAAAATCTGCTGTTTGGCTGATTCTGTTGAAATTTATGAAATTCTGACTGAAGTGACTGCATTGGTTGATTCTGCTGATTTAAGAAAAAATTATTTTAAAAATATATTTTATTAATAAAATGAAGAAAAAATTATATGTAAAAATAGTTAAAATAGTCATCTACAGTAACTTCACCAAATACAGCCAGAAAAGTAACTCCAACCTTACTTTTTCTGCTTATTACACAATTCAACGCGCAAGCAAAAATTTGGTATTGACGAAAAAAAATTGGTGAAAAAGTTGGGTGACAGATAAGTCGAAAAACAGTTTTGCCAAACGGCCTCAGTAACGGGTGTTAAGTTTTTTAGAGCACTAGTGCACTACGTGTCCGTGTAAGGGTAGCGAGTCGTCGTCGCATGACTACGTCATTATTATCATCGTTGAAATCGGTGACCCCCTCTCATCCTCGTCTCCACAAGAATTATCCAATCGATATTCTCTCGCGCAGCAGGTAAATATTTTCCCTCTCGAATTATCCAATTATATTTCGATCTCGAACTTCGTTTTTATTAGACGATAATTGTGATCCATTCCACAATATCTACTTAGATTGTTATTATCCCCCCTTTTAGCTGAAGTCCTGTTGTTGATGCTGTTCCATTATTATGCCGAACTAAAATTTGGTATCCATCTCTGCCAATTGCCAAATTAATGGTGTATGTACACGTTAGTACTACATTATTTATTTGGGTTTCCGTTCAACGGAACCTCAATCACAATTGTCTGGAAATTTTAGTTCTCCCTTCATTCAAGATTGAGTTGATGACTAAATTCTGGGATTCATTTGATGTTACTGATTGCACCAGTTGGGCAGTGGCGGAGCCAAAAAAATGGCTCAGGGGTCGAAAATCAACTATGTACAAAATGAAAATGGTAGATCGTTTTTAGACAATATCCGGGTTGAATGTTTCATTTGTAGTTTAGATAAATAGGCACTCGTAGCAATAAGATAAATTGTCTTTGTTGTGTTTCTGAATCATGTCACGTATGTAATGAGTTAATTATACGTTATTTTTAAAATTTGGGAAAATAATCAATATTACGATTAAATTTTGCTGATTTTTCATTTAGATAGTGCCGATTTTCCAAAACCCATAACTTTTTACTCGTAATGAATTACGGGGCCATAATATATCAAATCGAAGATATTTCAGAGATCTATACTCTCAAACTTTGAGTGGGGTCGGCTGACCACTCTGACCCCCCTTGGCTCCGCCCCTGAGGTTGGGTATGTTTTTGTTGGCGAATACATTTTCTCGCAAAAAAAAGAAAGAACCTGCATGGTTAATGGTGATAGTTTTTCGAGTCGTTTTGAGCTCCTTGTTTGATATGGGTCCCTGCTCTAAAATCTTTGTCTGCATAGGCTTCCTCACACTAGCTGGGCTGGAGGGAGTGAAGAATGACCATCTCTTAGTACTACAATTCTACAAAGAAGCCCAACATAGGTTAAGAAAGTGACCTCTTATATGCTGTTTGGAATTTTGTGTAATATCCAGGAGGGTGATGGTTTGACACTCATAGAATATACTTAGGACTCAGTTTGCCACCTGCCCCAGTGCCGGGAATTTTTTAGAATGTTAATATGGATTAAGATTCCTTTGTGTTTTACAGGACATTTGATTATAGTTCTTGAAGTACTTCAAAAACAATGCTACCAATTTCAAAAGCTGCAAACCTATTGGAAGCCAATCCACATATCATTCCTCGTTCTTCCTCTGCGCCTTGGTGGAAAAACAGTGCTGGCTACACATCCATGATGATGCAGGGAGATGCTTGTGATTCGTCATCTTCTTCGTTGGAGCAATCTGTGGATGACCGATCACAATCTGATGTTGGATTGAATTCCACAGGCAACAATGCTACTGAAAAAACAGAAAATAATGCGCCTTCACATCAAGGTACAAATGCCTTCAGGATGTCACTTGCTCTATATTAAAAGCTAAAGATGCAAAAAGGATAAAGATGCATTAGGGGGGAATTGAACTTCTAAACATATCCCTTTGGGGGCGTTTTGTTTAGGTAATGTCGCAATACTGGCTAATGTGAGAAAGGTAATGTGTGATTGTCTTGTTTGGTTTAAATTTTTAAACTACTAAAGGTTAATTGATATTACTTACATGTAACAATACAAATTGATGTTCAGTTGTGGTTATTTGGGTTTCTTAGATGTTGTAAATTATGTTACTAATATTTTAGATTATCCCATCTGGCCATCTTTATCCTTAACAATTTAATGTCATAATAATATATATTTTGTGAACGAAACAACTTTGTTAATTTTTCCATTCTAAGTTCATATGAACTTCCTGGAGGTTATCCTATTACCTAAAGTAATCTTTCATTCCATGGCAGTATGGCACTTATCCTCCCACCCCTCAAGCTCTAAATAGAAGAAATAAGAGTAGAGAGAGATGTGTATTTAACCAAATTCTTTTGAGTAAGATATTTTGATTTCATGTTGGTTTGGGATAATATATGTTATTACTAATGAAATCATCGTTTTAAGGTTAGAAGGAATATGTGAACAAGCAAATCAGAGTATTCGGCTAGTTGCATCAATCGTGCCAGAAGGAGGAGATGATGAGCACCTTACACAGCCAGTGCAACAACTTGAACTTGAGGGACATTCAGTTGTGAGTACTTTTTAAGAAGCATTTTCCACTTTTGTTGTCATGACAGTTACTTTATTCTCAATTTTAGTCACTCACTTTCAGTTTTCCACTTTTGTTGTCATGACGATTATGTTATTCGCAATTTTAGTCGCTCACTTTCAGTTTTCCACTTTTGGTGCTCGACTATGGTTTTGTTGTCACTTTTGATCCTTTCCAATCACATATTGTGTAAAAATACCAGAAATTGAGTGGATAAGTAGCCTTAAGGAGAAAAAGTGGCTAGGAATACATAGTCAAGCACCGAAAGTGTAAAAGACTGAAATTCAGTGGCTAAAAATCGGAATGACTCAATGACCTAATTATCATCGAACCAAAAGTGGTTTTTTTCTTTTTATGGCATCTGTTGATGGAAAATAATTAACCGCCAAGTATGTTTCCTTGTCCATCTTTGCAATCCTGAGTGTGTTGCCTCGTCCATCTTTTCCAGCCTGATATCTTGTTATGGCTATTTCAGGCTTGTGCTCCAAATCCATACATTAACCCATATTTTGGTCAAATCATAGCTGCTTATGGTCAACCAATGGTATGTGGAGTGTCTTAATGCCTTTGACACTTTATTTTCTGGATTGATTTTTATCACCTATTGAACTGAAGATCATGGGACATGTATTTCATTTAGAATCTCAATGATCATATTGTGTGTGTTTAAGATTCTTTTTTGTGTTTGGGAAATGAAAAAATCAATTCTTCATAATTTCTACAGAAACCTTTTCAGGAAGAATTTCTTTAATTATCTCTTTAGTAGACATGGCTAAGTTGCGCATGTTGAGTTGGATGCGTGGATATATTAAAAAAGACTGCTTGAAGAATGAGATAATAGACAAAAACTGTGAGTAACACCTATTAAAGATAAGATGTAAGAAACTCGATTGCGGTTGTATGGCCATGTGTAGAAGATCAAGTCATGTGCCTGCTAGACAAATTGAAAAGTGGGGAAAGGAGCAGGGAGGAGAGGTAGGGGATGAGCTTAGCAGATGTGTATTAGAGTGGTGAAGAATGATATGACACTATTTGGGTTAGATGAGAGCATGACTTTAGAGCGAGCGAAGTGGATGGAGAGTATACATATGGAGTATGGACTAATGGAAGATTGATTTGTTTGTCTCTCTTTCTCTCTATTTAATATTTATTATTATTATGATTATTCTTGTTGTTGTTGTTGTGGTGGTGGTGGTGGACTGGTGGTGGTTGTGGCGGCGGAGGCAGTGGCAGACCAAACTCATTTCGGATTAAGGCTTGGATGTTGTTGTTGTTGTATTTCTTTAGTAGACATCAGGAAAACCTTTTTGTGGATAGTTTATTAATCCTGTGTTTATATGTCAGGATTGAACCATTATGAATTGCATTCCTTTAGTAGTTTGAAGCATACAAATTTTGTACTTATCCATAGGTACCTCCTGATATACTGGATATGCATCACATGAGGATGCCGTTGCCACTTGAAATGACACAAGAGCCTGTTTATGTGAATGCAAAGCAGTACCATGGAATCCTTCGTAGAAGAGAGTCTCGGGCCAAAGCGGAACTTCAGAAGAAGCTGATCAAAGTTAGAAAGGTTTGTGTTCTAACGCAAAGTTTTCAATTTTTTATCTTACCAAAAATTTTGGGGGAGGAAATTGCTATTTACTTTTGGAACTTTCTTTTTTATATTTCATGCATGATATGACTATATGATTCTTCATTTGGTTCTAAACTTCTAGCTTATTTATTAGCTAGTTTTTTAATACTAAAACACTGGCTTGTTTTATGGCATTAGCTGAATCAGTTGATAATAAGGAAAAGCAGTGCAAGATATACATTTTTTTGTTGAACTGTGATAGGAACCAGCCTATTAGAGTATTAGACTATTATTAGAAATAATAATAATAATAATGTTAGTAATAAGGGTCTGAGTACCCTAGTATAAATAGACGGGTAAGGGAGTTAGAAGGGAGGCTTTTAGACATTTTGGTCTTGGGAACTGGGAAGATTGAGTTATCTCTTTCTTTGGGGGCTTCGGCTCATTTGGGGGCTTTGGCCTGGTTACTGTACTGTTCTTCTTGAATCAATAAAAGTGTTCATCTGTTTCTTCTTGATCTCTCTGTAATTGTCCTGGATTTCTGGAGGTTTCTATCATTGGTATCAGAGCTGTTACTTCCTGGAGACAAAGAATCTGAATCATGGAGGAGGATTTCTACATGACACCGCAAATGGAAAATAGTTTTGATAATATTGATCGAATTATGAGGGAGACACAAGCGAGTATGGTCGCATCGCAAGAAAAGATGAAGACGATGATGGCCGCTATGCAAGAGGCGATGCAAACTAGCGTCGCAGATTTGCAGAACCAACTTCAAAGTCGTTCGCGACATACATCGCACCATTCATACCGATCTTCGCATCGCTCGTCGTATGGCTCTTCTCGTCATACTTCACATCATCAGTCGCGAAGGTCATCCAATCCAGAGGAATCGGAAGGGAATTTTGACTACTCTCATATGCATCGCAAATCTCATCATCGACATACGCGACTCTCGACTGACTCAGATGAATCGGAAGAGCAGAGGCGTCGCAGAAGAACCGAAGAACGATCTAGGAAAACTAGGTCTATTGACAAACAAGGTTCGTCGCCATCGCTCACAAGCTCGCAAACAAAGTCGCGCACTGTTTCTCCTAGTTCTCAGTCGCGAAGTGTTTCTTCTAATTCCCAATCGAGAAAGATTTCATCGACGGCTAATTGTTCGTGTCCAAGAAAAACGCGATTGAGGGGAGAATCCTCATCTTCTCCCATAAATTCTCAACCTGCGCAAGAATTGCTTACTGGTTCACAGATGTCATCGCCACTTTTGTCCAAGGTTTCCAAGACGGCTCAAGTTTCTACGAAGGGAATTTCATTGACAACACCAAATCTTGAGTGGAATCCGGCTGAATCCTCAGTTTCAAATGAACCTGTAATCAAGCGAGGGAATAAGAAAGATGAAATCAAGGAGAAAAGACAGGTTAATCAATGGTCCGATTGTGTTTTCCCTAATCTTGGAGACTATTTGGATTTAATTCCCAGACAAGTTTCTATTGTTGACAAGCTTATTCACCCTTGTTTATCTGAAAGTAGAGTCATAATGGCTCCTGAAAAGTCTTATCCAAGGATTCATAGGGATCATTTTTATCTTTTTCTGAAGAATCTGCTTACCTGCTAGGACACCAACTCTGGAAATTTTACTTGGAAAATAATCTTTCTTGTTCCTTAGTCAACTGCTTGCTAAAGCCTTTTGGACCTTCCTTTTCAAATGAGGTAGGTAAAGAATTAAAAGAGGAAGAAGTTGATGGGAACAAAAAGGATTTTGCATCCAATACAGTACTAGTCACAGAAGATAGAAACTATGAGGAGCTGCAGAATAGTAAAGAATTAATTTCTGCTAGGGAAGGCTGGAAGAAGACAGAACCAAATGAAACTGTTACCTATGCTGTCCTGAAATCGAATCCAAATACTTTGGCTTCTGGTTGGAGTTCATGGTCCTATTTTCGTAAAAGAGAGGTTATTTCTTATTACTCAGGTGGTTGGAATAGTATGAATGCAGACCATGATGGTGGATATTGCTATGTGATGGTGGTTAGAGGAATGCCAGGGGTTTGTTTAATTGCTCCTGATGGGGGTGAAGTTGGTGACTACCGGTTTCAGTTGGCTACTGTAGATGCTGAAATTTCAAGGAGTGAAGCAACTGAAACTGAAAGATTTAAGTTATATCCTGTATCAAGAGCTATTAACAAATGGAAGAATGAGCAAGGGATGATGGGTGAAGATCAGTACCAGCAAGATCCAAGACACAGGACTAATTTTGATGATTGGAAGGTAGAGGAGCTAATGCTGTTTTTGCGAGAAGCAGTGAGAAGGAACATTCAAGTCATGAAGTTCAGGATCCTGAAATTTAAAAGATATTGGGAAGGGAGAGGAACAAGGATGAGGAAGAGGAGGCAGAAGATTGTGGCTGATTCCTATCACCCACCTTGAGGACAAGGTGGATGTTTAGGGGGGAAGTATTGATAGGAACCAGCCTATTAGAGTATTAGACTATTATTAGAAATAATAATAATAATAATGTTAGTAATAAGGGTCTGAGTACCCTAGTATAAATAGACGGGTAAGGGAGTTAGAAGGGAGGCTTTTAGACATTTTGGTCTTGGGAACTGGGAAGATTGAGTTATCTCTTTCTTTGGGGGCTTCGGCTCATTTGGGGGCTTCGGCCTGGTTACTGTACTGTTCTTCTTGAATCAATAAAAGTGTTCATCTGTTTCTTCTTGATCTCTCTGTAATTGTCCTGGATTTCTGGAGGTTTCTATCAAACTGATTTTTAAGAAGGTAAATGGCCCATTTACCCTCATATTTAAACCGTTGCTTCATTTAATCTTTTAAAACACCATATTTCTAAATCATTTTTTGATAATTCAGACATTGAGAATCAAGTAATTTTAGCAATTTAGACTGCATTTAAGCAACTTCAACCGTTTCAACCAGTTTTTATCCCACCATGGCACCAAATGGACTCTTTAGTTTCAATTAAGAACTATGTGCTTTTGTATTTGCTTTAAGATTAGTTGTATTGACATTCTGCAAGATATATATTGCCCTTTGAGTCCCTTGTTTGGCTTATAACTTATTAATCGTATCCGTACGATTTCTACAAAAGACTAAGGGGCTGTTTACTTTCGACTTAATGGACTTAATGAGAATGACGACTTAATCTTTCAGCCATTAAGTCGTGTTTACTTACGACTTAATTGAAAGCATGACTTATTCAATCAGTTATAAATTTGATTTAATCATAAAGCTGGAAAATAGTAGTCCTTCCCATTAAGACGTCTTTTCTCATTGATTGTGAAATAGATATATGTTAATAAATGAAATTTTTTAAATCGATTGTGAAATAGTCTAAATAGATATATGTTAATAAATGAAATTTCTCATTGATATTAGGAAAAATTGATAGTAATAATCCCAACTGTTGGTGGTCCGCTCATAATAATCCCAACTATCGATTATTTCATAATAATCCCAACTTTAGGGATCTTCCGCCAATAATGGTCCCTATAAATAAATTCTTGTAGTTTCTATAGTAGATGAGAAGAGATATAGCAAGTAATCCCTATAAATAATCCTAACTTTTAATTTTTACACTTAATTTCTATTTAAAATTCACTTGTTATAGGAGGTAATATCTGGTCATGGACCATTATTGGCGGACGGTCCATATAGTTGGGATTATACAAAAATAATCAATAGTTGGGATTATTGTCAGCGGACCAGCAATAGTTGGGATTATTATTTTCAATTTTTCCTTGATATTATATTGGGTAAATGGGCAGGAGTAATCCCAACTATTAGTGATATGCTTGAAATAATCCAAAGTATCAATTTTCTCAAAATAATCCCAACTATTGAAAAAAAAACAAAATACTCCAGTAACTTATATTAACCTGGAAATGACTTATAATATTTATGAGTCATTGGACCATTTTGAGATAATTTTTCAATAGTTGGGATTATGTTGAGATAACTGATACTTTGGATTATTTCAAGCAAATCACTAATAATTGGGATTAATCTTGTCCATTTTTCTATTATAATCCAAGAATAATGCTAAATTGATTATTTTACCCAATTCAGGCTGTTATCCAGCACACCAAATTAGCAGCCTCATATACAAGTATCACTAAATCTGGACAGACATCTTAACCTAGACAAACATCTTATTCTAAAAAAGCAGTGTATGAGTTACTTTTTGACCAATACAGCAGTGAAATGAAGATAAATGGTGCTTCTACCTTTTTTTTAAGTCTATAAAGTTTCTCCACTTCAAAATGATTGCATGAGATCCAAACAGTAAATAAAATGGCCAACACAAATGATATCCATTCTACTTCATAGTGCACAGAGATATCAAAATGGTGCTTCTACTTTCAACAAATTCAGCAAGTTTTTATCCAACCAAATAAGCTATTAGTTTCAGTGACTAATACACTTCTGTATTGTTTTTCTTTGCCTATAGCTGTTCAATCAATTACCCCCTCCGTTCCATACTTTTTGGGCACAAATATTAATTAAGGGCGTTAAGTTTCAACTTTAGCCTTCTATTTTTTTCCCTCCGACCACGTTTTTTTGGTTTTTTCATTGTTGAAATAGTTCCTTTACACTGTGCTACATAACACTGTTTCAGAGTTAAAATTTTGACTGCATATGTTATGGTTATATGCAGACCCTTTAACATGACTATGCCCTTGTTTGAGGCTTATTAGCCTTAACCGTCAGATTTCTACAAAAGACTTATTTAGTTCGCTACATGATAAAAAAAGCAGTGGAGTTACTTTTTGACCAAAACGAATGAAATAAAGATACATGGTCCTTTTACTTTCAACAGATAAAGCAAGTTTTTATCCAACCAAATAAGCTCTTAGCTTCAGTGAATAATATACTTCTGTATTGTTTTTCGTTATTTTTCATCATTTGCAATGGAGCCAAAGATTCACTATTTTTTGGGTTGGGAATATGATGGAATAAGACAAAATGGTTCACTAAACTGTTTGTGCTTCTTTGTTATGAACCAGCAGTTAGCCCATGCAATTTTCGACGTGATTTTTACCATGGGTCATCCGGAAACAGTCTCTTTGTGCTTTAGTACATGGGTAAGACTGCGTAGATCCGATCCCCCCTTACCCTACCGTAGGTGGGAGCCTTTGCGGCACTTGGGTAATGATGACGATGATGATGTATTGTTTTTCTTTATCTATAGCTGTTCAATCAATTACCCCCTCCATTCCATACGTTTTGGGCACAGAGATTAATAAAGGTGTCAAGTAGCTTTAGCCTTCTATTTTCCTCTCTGACCATGACTTTTTGGTTTTTCCGTTGTTGAAATTGTCCGTTTACACTGCAGTGACTGCAACTCTGTTTCAGAGCTAAAATGCTGACTGTATATATTATGGTTAGATAGTGGCAGAGAGAGGGGGATATGTATTAGGAGGGTAGGTTATAGGGATAGGCTTGTTTTGGATAGATAGGTAGGTGATACAGAGTATCAATAATGTGTACACAAAAAAGTTTCTAAAAATGGAATGAAATCTTCATTTTAAAACACCCCAATATGGTAAAAGGATTATTGATAATGGGGTAAAACGGTAATAATACACTGAAGAAGTTTCCAAAAATGAGACCTTAATTTTAAAATGAAACTTTAATTTTGGAGCCGATCCCAAATTCTTTTGGGATTAAGGCTCGGATGTTGTTGTACTTTAATTTTGGGCTGGACTGCTGGAGTAATATTAAGAATATGTTCTGCCTTTGTTTGAGGACTATTACATAATCTTCATTTTTGGTCTCCAACATTTATTTTTTTGCTTTTGGTGCATGACTGGATTTCCTTGTCACTTTTCTTCAGAACACGAGAAAAATCATTCATTGCAGGACTTGAAGTTGCTTGGAATTGATAACAATGCATTTTGTAGGAAAATTTATCATTGAGGAACAAAATTTAAATACACTGCTAGTCTTTGGGACAAAAAATTTAATGTATTTTTGTTGGTCTTAATTCCTTTGTAAATATGTTATTCAAATGCAGCCATATCTGCATGAATCTAGACATCAACATGCTCTTAGGAGGGCTAGGGGTTCCGGGGGTAGATTCGTAAAGAAGTCTGATTCATCTGATGTGTCAAATCAAAAGGGTTCTGGTGCACCTCTACCCCCCTGCTCCTTTTCTCCATCATCAGGTCAAGAAGCACCCAAGCTTCAGTTCAACACAAATGGTGGCTATGGAAGGACTCTAAGTTGCTCTCGGGAATCAAATTATCACAGTGTGCGTTCCACTGAGTCTTCGGGTGGGAGTCCGGCGCTTTAACATAGCTTTGGAAGTGTAGATGGCGGCAAATCATTCCTGGCTTCTCATAATTTTATCTTTTCTTATGATCAGAGTAATTGGAGTGTGTGTAGGACTAATGGACTATGATGAAAGCTTGTTTGTTTAGTTTAGTAGGTGGGATACATACATATATTATATATAAAAACTCATAATAGAATGATATGATTTAGGATGCATGGGAGTATATAGAGATTGTGTATGTGATGCACTCTTTTGTACTTGAATGGTTATGTGTTTTCGCTTACGGGTTTGTGGAAAAGAATCAAATCCTTTTTTAGTTTAGCCAGATATGATTTTAAGGATGAAATAGAACACTATGATTGTGAATAACATGCTTAAAATTCATACCAATAATCTACTTTTAGCGGTTCTACACTAATAATCCCTACCCAAGATATTGATTCAAATAATTCAAACTTATAAAAAGTTTCACATAAACAAATTAAATGAAACGGATATAACGGTTTGTTTGATATTCCTACATCACCTCTTTGCTTACCCTATTCTTCTCCTTCGGCATATAGCCCATCCCCGTCACTGACTTGCCTCCATGTAACTTCAATTCTTCCTACCTCTTTCAACATATTTTTCCCATTTTAAACAAACGGTGCATTTTGTACTGTGCATGGTTATCACGGCGTCGCCGACTAGGCGTCCAAGCGTTGGTTGGGGGAAGGTCGTCGGGTTCACTCGCCTCGCTAGAAGAAAACCAGGCAACAAACTGGGTCAGAACTCCCTCAACCCAGATACAAAGTAAAAAAGATTTAGGCCTTAATTTTTTTAGGAAGCTAATTTGATTCGTTTTTTAGGAAGCTAATCTAATAATTTAATTAAGGCTTCAGAATTTTAATTAAAACCAAAGCCCATGCTCTTCTACCTTACGGACTCCCTGCGGACGCCTAATTGCCGAAGTTGTAGCATCGCAGGAAGCTTACGAAGAAGATGAAGTCGCAGAGTCGCCCTCTCTTGGTGCTTCGCGGAAGTAGAGTACACGACTTTGCTATTCCCAGGTTCTCGATCTCTTATTACTTAAGTTTTTTATTATTTCAATTTTAAGTTGTGCATTTATAATTTTGTTGTTTTGACTTTTGACTTTGTTTTTTGTGTTTTAACCTGTGATAATTTAGTGATATTTTTATGTATTTAATATAAGAGTTCTATGATATACTGCACTTTTTGTTTGATTAGTTTTTTATGCTATGATATTTTATTTTCTTAAATATTTTTATTCTGTGAATCTGTGATATAAAACACTGTTTTATGATATTAAAATAACCTTAATTGTTGTATGATTAAATTATTTTGTGATATTAAAATCCTGTGAATATGTGATATACATTTTTAATCTTAATTCCCATTAATAAACCTTGTTTTTAATTATTAATTGTGGATTTCAATTCTAGGTTATATACATTTTAGTTAGTAATATATTATACATAATATATAATTAAATGTATAATTATATATGTAAATATATAATTATATACTATCGTATATAATATATAATATAATATAATATAATATAATATAATATAATATAATATAATATAATATACACATATAGGAGACTACTCGCCTAATTGTCGCCTAGACGGGCACCTTGTCGCTTAAGCGGGCGCCTTGTCGCCTAAGCGATATGGCGGTCAGTTGGCGCCATGACTCGACTTACGGCCGTGACAAGCATGGTACTGTGTACTTTAATTGGTTAAGCTTAGGACTTCACCTACGTAGTATTATTTTTGCTTGTCCAGGAGGCAGGAGGGGAGCCTCAAGAAACAGTTCAAGGATCAAGCATTATATATGTGCGTACACACACATAGATGTATACATTGTGGCTTCAATTTTACTTTCGGGAACTGGTGTCATACTTTTTCGTATTGGGACTAAAGAATTTCGCTCCTTTAAATTTAGAGGTTCTTCACCTTTAAAATTAGGGATTCTGGTGTTGTAATTTTCCAATCATACAATTTAATATTCAAAAAAGCTAATTATATCCATATGATAAATCAGTAGGACAGGGAAGGAATAGCTAAAAGTGATAATAACATAAAAAATCAAGTGTTTGGTTGACCTGGAAAGATTGAAAAAAAAAACAGAGTATGGCTTATGAGGAAGATGGCCAGATAGGCAGGGGCGGAGCCAAGGGGTGGTCAGGGTGGTCAGGCGATCCGGCTGAAAGTTCAAGAATGTAGAGATCTGAAATACCTTCGATTTGATGTATTATGAGTCTCATAACTCATTACGAGTAAAAAGTTATGACTTCTGGAAAAATCAGCACCATCTTAACTTGAATAAACAAAATTTGATGTGTGACATTGATTTTATTTGATTATATTCTTAAATTTAAATATAAAACACCTTATTCAGTCATTAGTTGTGTGAACATTATGATACAATACATATATATCAATACATTAATCGAAAAATGCCCATTAAACTACCATTTGTCTCAGCTACATATGATAAATACTTGACCACCATGCATTGCAAATGTCACCAATTTAATACAATCATTAATACAAAGAAAGTGGAAAAGGAAAAAAATGTGACGTGAAATTGTCTCATACAAAAAATAGTCCAAATTTTAGTGTAACTTGCTGATGGGATTTTTGAATAGTTGGGATTATTAATGTGAATTTTTCCAAAGTTTAATTGATTTTTCGTAAATAAAATACATGATTGTTTATTTTGAATGATTGTAGAACTAGCCGTTGCCGTGTAAAAGATTTTTTTAAGTGTTGAATATATCAATCAACCCCCAACTTTTTAATAACTTAACCGATCCTGGAATCCCCAAATCGTCAGATAAACCTCATTGTATTTCTCTTTACCGGAGAAGTCCATTTTCTCTTTCTATCTCTCTGATTATTCACCGGAAGAGACAGCTCCATCAACAACTTGGATCAATGGCTGCGGCGGCGAATACCAACCCCAACAGTCTTCCGGTTGTGCCGTCACCGAAGAGGCCGCCGCAACCAGCTAAGACCATCGATGCTCACTCGGTCCTCAAAAGGTCAGTTATCTCCTTTGATCTTATTGAATCGGATCTAATTAGTTTTTGTTTAGTTTCAGATTCGCAATTGATTCAAATCTCACGATGGGTATATACAAACGATCTCTAGTTTTTTGTAGAAATTCTTTGTGAATGCTTAATTCCATGAATAGCTAGTTTGTCCAAATAAATTTTCTCTACACAAACTATTTGCAGATTTGGATGAAATAATTGGGGTTCATAGGTCTTTTGGACTTGTCATAAAATCATAACCGCTTCTGTACATAGATTTGAGTGAAAATGATTTTTTAATTTAGATCTGAATGGAATACTTTTATTTATCAACAGGTTGCAGTCTGAACTGATGTCTCTAATGGTGAGAATCTCTGGTTTTTCTTGGAGCTTTGATCTATATTCCCTGCGTTTGTGTAGAATCTATATGTATTTCAGTTTAAGTTCGCAATGTTTTTTCCCAAACCATATTAATCAGAACGAGTCCAAAAGTGATTATAATCAAACCAATCAGAAAACACAATAAACTTATAAACCTTGTTTAGAAACCAAAAAATAGAAACCCAAACTAAGAAGGGTCCATGTGGTGATCCTGTTTTTCTGCTTATTGCTCAACTTTTTCCCTAGCACATAATTTTGAATTTTACGCGCGGAATCATATAATAATCAAAACAAAAAAGGTTAAAGTTATTTTTTAGATGAATTGACCGAAATTACTGTGTATGACTATTTTAGTGATTTTTCACTTTAATTTTTTCTTATTTTCTTAATAAAAGATATTTTAGATATAATTTTTTTATAATTCAGTAAATTCAGTCGTTTCAGCCAAAACTTCATAAATTTCGATACATTCAGCCGGTTACGGTGTTACCTTGTCCGTGTGCTTTTGGCTTACTTTGAAAATGACTTGCACTTATCACACTCTTTCAAGATGAGTGGTGACAGTGGAATATCAGCATTCCCGGAAGAAGACAACATATACTGCTGGACAGGGACAATCACAGGTAGCAAAGATACGGTTTTCGAAGGAACGGAATACAAACTCACTTTGGCCTTCCCTAATGAGTATCCATTTAAGCCCCCCACTGTTAAGTTTGTGACTGCATGTTTTCATCCCAATGTCGATGGTCAAGGGAACATATGCTTGGACATTCTTCAGGTTTTTCAACTCTTCTTTTATATCAATTCATAATCATACCTGTAAGATGCAGTAGTATGACAAAATGTAATTTTGTAGGACAAATGGTCTTCTGCATATGATGTTAGGACTGTACTACTTTCAATCCAGAGTTTGCTTGGAGGTAAATCTTTCACACTTCTTGTACCACGAATCCCAAATTTCACAAGGATATAGTCCCCTATTCCATTTTAGTTCGTCTCACAATGATGGTCCAGTTAGTCTATTTGGATATGAATTTACTTTACATTTCCAGATTTATCCTACTTGGATCACAACTGAATACTATTCCTGGCTTCCCTGAACAGGGGAACTATACAAAGGGTAAAAATGGGAACTGCTTATGAAATCAATTGTTTGAACTAACTTACATATTTCTTATTTCATTTGCAAAAGACAGTCAACAATCTTTGGTGGGATAAAGGTAGTATACACTTTAAGAAATTATCTGAATCTCAAGTATGAAATCTAGATAGGGCGGTGGTTGGATCATTCTTAAGCTCTTAGCTGTCCTATCAAGAGCGAATACCTGTTATCCACTTTGGGGCTTAATGGCTTATGGTTTGAATAAACTCTTGTTTCCATTTTGTCGTGAATCAGAACCAAACACGAGCTCACCTCTAAACTCTCAAGCGGCAGCGCTATGGGGCAATGGAGAAGGTAAAGCAGATAACCATTTGTGTAATTGTTTACAATCAATAATTATTTAATGCGGAGTAATTAATTGGAAAACATCAGAAAATACTTCTGAATTCTGATCTTTACTGTTTAGTATCTGAACATAGGACATTTGCTTCATCTGCAGAGTATAGAAAGGTGGTGGAGCAGCTATATAAGCCCACTCTGTAGTTTCAAGATCTCAACCCCCCCCCCCCCCTGTTTTTCTGAGAAGAGGCGAGATTTTCATGGCATTCTTCATATTAAAGATGACGTGGGAGTAAAGCAGTGGTTGCAGTGCTTAGTAATAGCTTGAATAATGTTGATGATGATGATTAAGGCTCACTTTGATGCTTCTAGCATATACACTCCCATTTATCTACTTCATTTATCACTTGTATATTTCTCCTTGTCAACATATATGCGTATTGGTGATAAGCTATAGATGTTGGCTACGTTCGGTGGCGGATTTCAGCCCCAAATAAGCTGAATTTTCTAAACAAAAATACTTTTACACATATTTGTGAAGGCTTTTTTTGTCCGTACAGACAAAAAATGCCTACACAGATGTGTAAAAGTATGTACACCAAGTCCAATTGATTGGAGAAAGGGCTGCACTAAGTTTAAACTGAAATTTATGGACTGAATCATATTAGAAATACTATATTCACGACTAGTATAATAGCTTTGTATTATGTTTAGCTGTTATAGTTAGGGGCTGTTTACTTTCGACTTAATGGTCTGAATGTAAACAATGACTTATTCGGTCAGCCATACACTCTTGTTTACTTGGGACTTATTTTGAAACATGACTTATTCGCGCAGACCATTTTTGACTTAATAGTTCAGCGGAAATTCAAGACTCCTTACGATTCAGACATTAATATGTATCGCCTCTCTCTTTTTTAACCCGCATTCCCTTCGCTAACCCTCTTCTTCGCTAACCTGTGCTACGGCCGCCAATTGAAGAGCTGCGCACAGTCCATCGCCGGTCGCAGCAACGTGCAGATTTCATCTCCATCTCCGGCTCTCATCCCTCACCTTCTCCATATCGGTATTTCCTTGAATTTTTCTCTTTAGTATTTTCTCTCTGTTTTGTTTTCAATTTCTCCTAATTAGAGTTCTTCCTTGTTCTCTATCATACTTTTCTCTACTTGTTCTGTAAGTTTCGAATTTTTGGAGTAAATTCACTACATTTTTGTATTTAGGTCAATCTTTTGTAATTGAATTTCATATGCCATATTGTTAAATTTCATGTTTGATGTTGGATGGTTTGATATTAGGGATTTTATAACTCAAACTCTGTTTTTGGGATGAAATAACTCAAACTCTGTTAAAATTAAGATAGATGTGAATTAAGTGATGTGAAATCAAGATACGTGAATTAAGATTAGAATTAGAATTTGAACATAGATGTGAATTAAGATATAGTATTCCATGTAATTGCTATGTAATTGCTATAGTGTTAAAATTAGAATTTGAACGGAGATGTGAATTGAGATACGTGGAATCAATTTAACTTAGAATCTGATTTTTTTTGTTTGGGTCTGTTGCAAATCTGATGCCGTAATACGATAGTCATGAAACTATTTTGGTAAACTATTATAGTGTTAAAACCCATGACATTTGGTAAATTTAGTATTCCATTGTTTTTGCTTTAAGCTTACCATAGGATGTTTCTCTTTTGGGCTCTTTACCTCTTCTGAGCTGCTGTTTTGTTTCATACTATGTGAATTGAGATTAAACTCTGATTTTTTTTAAATGATTACTTTGAATTCATTAGCTTAACAGCTAATTCGTATAAGGTTAATTTTATTTATGTTTGGTCTTCAAAAAGAAGTAACAAAAAGTTTAATACATAGAAGATGATAACTCCATTTTTTGACAGCTTGTGAAGTTTTTTTTGTGTTATTTTGTATGCAATATGTAGGCAGATTTTTATTACGTAAGTAGACTGATTTTTTTGCACTTGTTTATCGGATATGTTAACCATCTATTAGCACTCTATGAATCATTGGGACACACGTATTTCATTCTTTAGGTATGGAACACGCCGGTGAATCAGAAAAGCAAAAAAATGTAGGATAAGTTGGAAAAATATGAACGTGGTGAAAACATGTCTTGAGACCTGTATCCATGAGATTTCCGTAAACGGGCGGGAAGGTAGTAGTCTGAAAGCACTTTCTTGGAAGAAAGTTGCTGACGTTTTGAATGGGACTCATAAGTTTTCTGTTGATCGAAAGCAAATGAAAAATCATTACGATGATCTTAAAGGAAAATATGGAGCCTGGTTACTGCTCAAAAATAAAACAGGCAATGCGTATGATCCGTCCACCAACACATTTAATCTTACGCCCGAGGAATGGGAGATTGAAATTAAGGTAATTTTTGCCTAAAGGGCGCCTCTATTTATTTTGTTGTTAATTTCTTTCCTATACAGCTATACTTTACATTTTTTTTTAACACAGAAAAATAAGTACATTGAAACTTTGAGGACTACATCGTTTCCATTCCCGGAACTTTGTGCACAACTATTTGATGGGTCTGTTGCAACGGGCGTTGAGAGTTGGGGACCAACTTCAGTCGAACCTATGCCACATGGACATACTTCATCTGATGGTCCAATTGTGGTTGAAGAAGAAGTGGAGTTTCAAGGTGCGCATACTATGTCTACGTCAACAGGTCAATGTTCAAGCCATAAGCAATCAAAAAACTCAAAAGCAATGGCAAACAAGCAAATTCAGCCATTGATGAAGAGTTTTTGAATGTGATTCGCTTAGTTGCTTCAAAACATGTGAAGCCCGAAGCACCTTTGAAACCTGAACCACCAACTTTTGATGACTGCATGAACAAACTAAAAATGCTGAGTTTGGGTTGTTTCAGTTTCGGCTGGACGATTCATTCTCCCACGCTGAGTTTGGGTTGTTTCAGTTTTAGCTGGACGATTCATTCTCCCACGCTGAGTTTGGGTTGTTTCAGTTTCGGCTGGACGATTCATTCTCCCACGCTGAGTTTGGGTTGTTTCAGTTTTGGCTGGACGATTCGTTCTCCCACGGTGTGCTAGCATACGACCCCGGCCAGGGTCCCACGAACCTCTGTTATCTGATGATCTTTGTATTCTTAGCTAGAGTCTAGTCCTAAGAGTAAAGGCTGAAATAAATGAATAAAGATGAAGTATTCAGAAAGCTGGATAAAATGTGTATGAACTTGAAGCAAGAATTATGTGTGATTATTCCATTATTGGATATACGTTTTCAGCTAAATGATTATTTATATGTGAAATTATGGACATGTCACGAAAGAACCCGCATTAAAAGAAATGTTGGGCAAAGATTATATGAAATTTTTATACGTATTTTTGAAATATGAAATCCTGAGAATTGCTTGTGATTTATGTTACATCTTTCCAAGTGATAAATTATATTATGTGAAATAATAGTATTAATTTTAATTTGAATTCTATGATGATAATGTGTAATATGCTTTATTCATATGTTTTAGTTATGTAAATTGACTATAATGATACTAGTGTTTATTTGTTGTATAATTGAGTAGGAAATATAGATACATGTTTGTTATTACATGTTATATTATAGTACCACTCAGCAATTCATTGCTGAGCGTGTAGTTTTTCTACACGTAGGTGAATAAGAGATTCAAGGGGAGCCTCAGGACAAGGAGACATCTGGACAGGACTGCATTGCACATGTTTTATTTTACTGCTATATTTTAAATAAGTTGGTACTACCAACACTCTTTTAAAATTAAGTATGCTATGTAACAATCAGGGTTTTATTTTAAGTTGATATCTATTGGTTAATTGTCTTTTATTTTCAGACTACCATTGAATCAAAATTATATAAATTTTACTTTTTATATGGAAAACATTTTCTAAAGTAGCATTACCAATATACTTTTATTAAAAGGTAAATGACAGTGACATCTGTCCCGAACCGGCCAGACCGGGCGGGGTGGGTGTTACATTTTGGTATCAGAGACAGGTTTTCTAAAAGCGGTTCTTAACCTTTGGGTTATGGTTTCACTACATGAGTTGCATTGCATTCCAGATGTCTCGGTCCGGGCTGTTTAATATACAAGTTTGTAGTGTAATTTACATAGTTATATTTTCAAATAAGTTATCTATACAAATAAGTAATTGGACTAGGTGACAAATACAGGTGATACAAATACGTGGTAATACTTTAGAACTAATCAAATATGTTTATAGGTAAAGTAAATTGTAACAGCACAGAATAAAATGTGCGTGGCCTCTTTGGTAATAAAGTGATCAACATAATATACGATAGTATTTAGCACGTCAATAAAAAGATTAATAAACATAACGTGTAGAGTACATAAATTATATTGTTGTACGTATAAGGGATAAAGCTACATAACAGTAAAGAAAAGGTGCTGTACAAGAAAGAAAGAAAAAAAAAACAATAAATGTGAAAATAAATTAAAGACCATGATAGATATTCAAGTACTTCGTATTAAACATATCATTATAAGAACCACATACACAAACAAATAAACATTAAAATAGCAATTCAAATTAAATTTAGTAGCAAAAGGTTATGTCTAAGTACATGTGGATTAAAAATAGTAGCATGTGGCTGATTTCCATCAAACAAAGTGATGCTAGAACTCCCTAGAAGCACAATGAAGATAAAAATATGCCATATAGCTGTACTAGCCTAATTCTAGTATCATAATATGTTGCCAAGTGTTGGGGGAAAAGGCACGGAGTAGCATGGGATAGCAGAATTCTTATCAAAGTTAATACTCCTTATAGTCCTTATATTGCCACTGTAATTAGAGATAATACGTATAGTAGCTAGTCATGCACAAGGGAGTATATGAATTAAGTCTTTTGAGAAGGTTTTTATTCTTGAAATATACCGATCAGAGTAATTTAATACGCTAAAAGCCTAAATAATGGTCCTAGTTTTTCTACGAGGAAGAAGATAAAAAAAAACTGTGTATAGGCTTAAATTATACGTATAGACTTAAATTACTTACAATAAACAAAATAGAAAAGGAACAAATCACAAGCTTGATAATACATATGCAAACTAGAATATAGGTATAAAGACAAAAAAAAAATGCTAATATTGAACATGCGGACTGAACCCTTCTAACCAAAAGTTTGGTACTATGCCACTACGGATCTGAGCAATAAAATTTAAAAACAAAAATTGTTTATTGGTGTACCAAATAATAAGAAAAAATAGGACGTATATGACTATATGTCCAAACTAGACACATTTAGTTTATATTCTGAAACGATGAGGTGGGTATTGTTGGATAGATCGACTCATAAATAAATAAAATATTAGAAAATTTGATTAAGAGATTAAGGACCAGTTAAATATATATGAACTCCCACGTATGTCAAGAATGAAGAACTGGACAGGAAAAGTAAAGAAAGATTCCTAGATATATTCTATCATATTTTACCTTAATATAATCTTAAATGCTAGTACTGCTGCTATTACCATTTAGATCAATTCTCTTTTAATTAAAGAATATAATTTGATTTTATTTTATGCATTTCATTTCATGAAAAGATGTTCACACGAAAATAATATCAATGATAAAATTTGTGATGCAGTTTTTCTTTGTACTATTATAAAATTATTTTTACTAAGAATATACTTCGTATTATACGAAGTATGTTTTAATTGGAAGAATTTTAATTTGAAATTTAAGTGATGAAAATAGACATAATAATTCCTAAATGTGTAGATCGAACATTTTTTCTCTTCAAAATGACATGAGAAGAAATGCGGATGATGATATTTATAAAAAAACAATAAACCCATAAACTACAATCAATAATTTCTCCTACTTTATTTCTAAACCAAGGAATATTAGTACTGTTTTATTAACCTTTAGAAAGGTGTGTATATAAGGGCAATGGATTTTACTAACTCTTGACTTTCACGATTAAAATTTCGAGGACGAAATTTTTTGTTTAGGGGGAGATAATTGTAACACTCCCAAATACCGGCCTAGCCGACATAATATGAAATTAAATGATCCAACATACTTCAAATGGTAGTAGCGAGTATGTAAACTTAATTTGACTCAAGGGATATTAATAATAGGTTTCTTTGATATCTTATTATTTCCGTAGTAGTCAATTGAATTAAAAATATAACAAATAATAAATTGAATTAAGAAGAAGAATATAAATAAGTATTACAAGTGACGTGAAATAAATGTGGTAATAAGGTTTATTAAGTCAAATCTCCTGTGACAACGTATTTTGAGCTTATTATATTGAACTCTCATGTCATATGACTTAATCAAAGAGTCAAATAAAATGATAATAAAGGTAAACTAAAGTAAACAAGTGGCAAGGATCATGCATGAATATACAAGAAAGCATGCATAGAAAACAAATTGAACCCATTATTGACGGTGCATGTATTATACACTTGGCTATTGAGCATACCAAAATTATACACATTCACACACTCATGCAAAAAGAAACAAAAATGCATCACGATATTGGAAAAGACCTCCAACTATCTCAAAAAGGATGAGCTACAAAGTATAAATAGCCATGCCCAGATTAAAGAACGAAGAAAGAAAGTCTCGAAATTAGAGGAATATAACTAAGCACATGAATAGATTAAGGCAAAATGTGGAAGGAAATGGAGGAGCTAATAAAGGAGTATTCGGTACTAATTTCGAGAATGAGTCCTGCTCAATTCATCCTTAAGGTCTGTACTATAATACGACATTTATTGAGTGCAATTATCTTTATTATTAAACGAAATGATGTCACTATGTTTTATGTGCCATTATTTTTATTATTAGTAGAAGATCGAGATGTCAGTACTATAATACCACCACATGTATTTATGACGACATTCAATAAGTGTCACTATTTATAATTGTTAATCAGTTAATTTGTTGAATTAAGATTACTTGGTATGCCCATTTTTATGAAAAAAAAAAAAAAGAAACGTGCTACACTACGGAGTATTACATTTATTAAGTGCCATTTTAATTAACTAAAAATAAGATGTTGGTAGTCTAATAAATCATAGTAAAATGTCATTCCTGATTAGTTAAAGTGTCATTTCGGAAATGTTAAATATGTATACGTGTTTTAAAGAGTAAAGTTTACATTTACGTATAGGTAAACAATACGAGGTTTAAATCGATAATCTAGAGTTTTTCTAAGAAAGCCACGGACATCATCAATCTTGTCTAATAAATCGATATATGTGATGAGCTGATCGAAAATGATCTAAGTTAGTAATATATGAGTAAAACATACGTATTTAATTATCAGTCTCTTTATATATTGGAATTAAGCAACCAAGAAATGACGTAAGTTTTATGTGTGTGATTTGTGTATTAGTAACATTTGTACGTATGGAAATGTACACGTACACGTATATTGGAAAGAGTTTTACAAGTTTTAATAACACAAGTTTTTCATAAAAGAGCCTTACTCCGGGATTTAGATGATAGTTTTGGGTACCCACGTTTATATGTTTTGGAAGCACATTATTCGAGTTCTACTTGGATAATTTTGTTTCCCCACGAATTGAGTACGAGTTGGTTTTACTGACTACGACTCCCACGCTGAGTTTGGGTTGTTTCAGTTTCGGCTGGACGATTCATTCTCCCACGCTGAGTTTGGGTTGTTTCAGTTTCGGCTGGACGATTCATTCTCCCACGCTGAGTTTGGGTTGTTTCAGTTTCAGCTGGACGATTCATTCTCCCACGCTGAGTTTGGGTTGTTTCAGTTTCGGCTGGACGATTCATTCTCCCACGCTGAGTTTGGGTTGTTTCAGTTTTGGCTGGACGATTCGTTCTCCCACGGTGTGCTAGCATACGACCCCGGCCAGGGTCCCACGAACCTCTGTTATCTTAGCTAAAGCTGGATAAAATGTGTATGAACTTGAAGCAAGAATTATGTGTGATTATTCCATTATTGGATATACGTTTTCAGCTAAATGATTATTTATATGTGAAATTATGGACATGTCACGAAAGAACCCGCATTAAAAGAAATGTTGGGCAAAGATTATATGAAATTTTTATACGTATTTTTGAAATATGAAATCCTGAGAATTGCTTGTGATTTATGTTACATCTTTCCAAGTGATAAATTATATTATGTGAAATAATAGTATTAATTTTAATTTGAATTCTATGATGATAATGTGTAATATGCTTTATTCATATGTTTTAGTTATGTAAATTGACTATAATGATACTAGTGTTTATTTGTTGTATAATTGAGTAGGAAATATAGATACATGTTTGTTATTACATGTTATATTATAGTACCACTCAGCAATTCATTGCTGAGCGTGTAGTTTTTCTACACGTAGGTGAATAAGAGATTCAAGGGGAGCCTCAGGACAAGGAGACATCTGGACAGGACTGCATTGCACATGTTTTATTTTACTGCTATATTTTAAATAAGTTGGTACTACCAACACTCTTTTAAAATTAAGTATGCTATGTAACAATCAGGGTTTTATTTTAAGTTGATATCTATTGGTTAATTGTCTTTTATTTTCAGACTACCATTGAATCAAAATTATATAAATTTTACTTTTTATATGGAAAACATTTTCTAAAGTAGCATTACCAATATACTTTTATTAAAAGGTAAACGACAGTGACATCTGTCCCGAACCGGCCAGACCGGGCGGGGTGGGTGTTACATAATTAAAGTTAAAAAAATTAACAATGGAATTTGTTACAGATAAATATTATCTATGTGATGCTGCATATGCAAACACTCGTGGATTTTTAGCTCCATATCGTAACACAAGGTATTGGTTAGCAGATTATCGACGTCGTCGTGCATTGACTAAAGAAGAAAGATTCAATCATGCGCATGCACAACTCCAGAATGTGATTGAACGTACGTATGGTGTCTTGAAATCAAGGTTCCCAATCTTAGATCAGATGGCTCCGTATCCATTTGCGATACAAAGGAATGTGGTGATTGCTTGTTTTGCGGTTCATAATTTTATTAGAAAATCCAACATTGATGATGACTTTTTCAAAGAATGGGAAGATGACACTATAACCAACAATGAAGCACTAGAGGAACCTGAGGATGTTGGAGAAGAAGTGCACGCAGCACAATGGGGCACACAAAGTTTACAATATATGATGAATTTGCGGAATGAAATTGCTAATAGACTAGTAGGAAATGTTTAAATTTAAAGTGTTGTTCTCGTTAAGACAAATGACTTTTTCTTATCATGTAATGCGATTTTTATTTTATTTTAATAATTCGTAACATTATTATTCTTGGGCATCTGGAATTATGTTTCAAAACAGAGCAAGTAAATAGACAATATACATTCAGCACTTGTTCCTGACAGAAGGGTTATTTGGTCATTTAATGTGATTCAGACTTCTCATTCAGCACACTTAGTAAACAGTTTGTTATCCCACTGTCACTTAATCCAGACAGACAACTTAATGCAGACAGACATCTTAATCCATTCATGACTTAATGAAAAAAAAAAAGTAAACAGCCCCTTAGTTTGAGCTGTTTAGCTTCAGTTACAAGACATTTAGAGATGCTGCTCTATAAATAGTGATGTACTGGTATTATGTGATCAATGAAATCATTCTCCTTCATTTTCTATTCTGCAACTTTTCTAATATGGTATCAGAGCTCTTGCTCGATCTACCATATGAATTCAAGCACAACATCTTCTTCTTCCTCGGTGACCGGAAACATCACGTTTCCAGCAGTGTTTACACATCCGCTCCCAATCAAACTCGACACAAACAATTATCTTCTCTGGAAGCACCACATTGAATCAATCATTCGAGCGCACAAATTGTTGAAATTTGTGGAAAATCCGAAGATTCCTAATCAGTTTATCAATGGCGATGATGAAGAAAACAAGATGATTAACGAGGAGTATGCTGTATGGGAACAACAGGACCAGATGTTATTTTCATGGCTACTTTCTTCTCTATCTGAATCACTCCATGCTCGAGTAATCCATTGTCAACACTCGCATGAGCTTTGGAGTACGATTCGAAAGTTTTTCCAGTCGAATCTTACTGCGAAAATCAATTCACGCGAAAATCAATAATGAAGAACACGGGAAATTTGGTAACCCAGTTCGCCACGAATGACTACGTCTGGAGGCGCTGCCAAGCCAGGAATATTATTGCTATTTTTGGATCCACACACAATGATTACAAGGGAGAGAGCTTGTATTTATAGAGAAGTAAATCCTAACCCCAAGGCAACTAGGATGCGTTTCCTAAAATAAATTAAGAAACGTGTTTCCAAAAAATAAATTAAGAAACTGTCTATAACATCTTACAATCTCGCACCCAGAGACTGTCTTCTTCAAACCTCCCTTGTAAGCATGGTAGCGTCGGCCTTCATCTTCAAGTACCCAGGCCAATTGAAGCTATGCAAAGCTTCAATTTCTCCAAGGTTACCACCTGCTGGATTCTCACTCCCACGGATCTTCACAAGCTGCAATGCCTCTATCTCCAAAAGATGACGAATGTAGTGATACTTCAACCGAATGTGTTTGGTTCTCTTGTGAAAAGATGAGTTGTTGGCCAAGAAGATAGAACTTTGATTGTCACTGTAAACAATGCTTTTCTTGTACTCCTTCCCAAGTTCCCCAAGTAAATTCTGAAGCCACACCATCTCCTTACTTGCCTCCGTAATGGCCACATATTCAGCTTCAGTGGTAGATAATGCAACAATCTTCTGCAGCTGCGAAAGCCAGGAAATTGCTGTTCCACCAAATGTAAAAACATACCCGGTGGTGCTTCTCGATCCATCCGAGTCATTCGATGCCAGGTCTGCATCAACATGTCCCAGCAGCTCTACATTCTTCCCATCAAAACACAAAGCATTAGAAGCAGTACCTTTCAAATACCTCATAATCCACTTCACAGCTTCCCAGTGTTCTTTCCCGGGGTCTCCCATGAATCTGCTCACTACTCCCACCGCATGTGCAATGTCTGGCCTTGTTCACACCATCGCGTACATTATGCTGCCTATTGTTGATGCGTATGGGACATTCTGCATTTGAGCACGCTCCTTGTTCTTCGGTGAGTCTTCCTTGCTAAGCTTGAAGTGACTACCCAACGGTACACTTGCTGCTTTTGCATCTTGCATTCTGAATCTTTCCAAGACCTTCTGAATGTATTCCGCCTGTGAAAGATACAATCTGCCCGCTGCCTCATCCCTCTCGATTCGCATGCCCGAAATCTGCTTTGCCTCTCCAAGATCCTTCATGGAAAAACGTTCTGACAATTGTTTCTTTAGCTTCTCAATCTCCTTTGAACTAGCTCCTGCAATCAACATGTCACCTACATATAATAGCAAGATAAGATAACAGTTCTCTGTCTTCTTGTAGTAGTAGCAATTGTCGATGTGACATCTCAAGAAACTGATTTCACGCATGAAACCATCAAATTTCTTGTACCACTGCTTCGGTGCTTGCTTCAACCCGTATAAGCTCTTCACTAGCTTACATACGAGATTCTCATTGCCTTCCGCCACATAGCCCTCTGGTCGCACCATGTAAATCTCATCATTCAGATCACCATGAAGGAATGCAGTCTTCACATTCATCTGATGTAACAACAAATTCTCTGCAGCAACTAACCCCAACACTAACCGAATAGTAGTAAGTTTCACAACTGGAGAGAATATGTCGGTGTAATCAATACCATAACGCTGCTCAAACTCCTTCACAACCAGCCTAGCTTTGTAGCGTTTGTTACCATATGTCTCCTTCTTGATGCGGTAGACCCACTTGCAGTGCAAAGCCTTCTTTCCTTTCGGTAGCTCAACTAACCCCCAAGTATCATTGGATGTGAGAGATGACATCTCATCATCCATTGCAAGTTTCCACTTGCCCTTGTAAGCAACAAATAGAAATTAGAAGGTGAATACCTATTTGGTGCTCTCCGGTTTCTTGCAGGCCGCTGCCTTGGCGGGGTTGATGGATCCTCATCACTGCTCAACTCTTCATTCTGATCCTGCTTGCTCCCACCCGAATTAGAGATATCCAACTCTATGATCTTCGGTCTATCTTGCTCAGAATCAGATGCACTCAATCTGTCCTTGTATATAATCTGTTCGTTGAACACCACATCTCGGCTACGAATAATCTTCCTATTCTGATCATCCTAGAATTTGTATCCATAATCATCACCACCATATTCAACGAACGTACACTTAACAAATTTTGCATCTAACTTGCTTTGGTCAATGGAACTGATATGAACATAAGCAACACAACCGAATATGCTGAGATAGGACAGATTTACCTCTTTACCCGTCCACCTTTCTTCAGGAATGCCATTCTCCAACGAGATCGTTGGACTTCTGTTGATGAGAAAAGCCGCGGTGTTCACTGCATCCGCCCAAAACATCTTCGGTAAGCCACTCTTCAACCTCATGCATCTTGCCCACTCATTCAGTGTTCTGTTCATGCATTCTGCAACGCCATTATACCGCGGAGTCCCTGTAACACTTGAGATTTAATATAAACGGATTAATAGTACTACTCATACCAACAGAGGTGCATCTCCTTTTAAGGGAGCCCATCCACTAAGAACTCCAAAGTTAAGCGTGCTTGCACGGGAGTAGTCTTGGGATGGGTGACCCCCTGGGAAGTTTCTCAGGGCGCGCATGAGTGAGGAAAAAGTGTGCGGTAAAGGCTAGTGGTGGTTTGTGAGGACAGTACTAGAGGTCTACTGTAGTAACTACCTCGGGTCCTGCAGGGCCGGGGTGTTACAGTCCCCTTTGTTGTCTTCTCCATACGAACCCCATTCTCAGCACAAAAATTCTTGAACTCATGCAGTTCATAATCACCTCCATTATCTGACCGAAGACACTTCAACTTCAGACATGTCTCTGTCTCAACACAAGCTTTCCACCTCTTGAAAGCATCAAAGGCATCGGATTTATTTTTGAGAAAATAAACCCATACCTTTCTTGTGGGATCATCAATGAAGGTCATGTAGTAGGCGGATCCTCCCAAGGATGTAACTTCTGCAGGTCCCCAAAGGTCAGTGTGAACTAGTTCCAGCTTCTCCGGTTTGATCGCTCGTCTTCCCTTTGAGAAACTGACACGTTTCTGCTTCCCGAATATGCAGTCCTCGCATAAGCCAACCTCAACAGTCTTCAGACCGGGCAGTTTGCCCTTCAAGCACAGCTCCTTCATCCCCTTTTCGCTCATGTGACCGAGCTGACAGTGCCACAAATTCACATCGTTTGTTGCAGCGGCAGCAACATCGATGCAGTCCTTCGAGTTCGTTGTCATGTATAACGTACCCTCCTTCTTCCCCTTAGCAACCAGCAAGGCTCCCTTGGTGATCTTCCAATTTCTGCTGCCGAATGTAACTGCATAACCTTCCTCATCCAGCAGCCCAATTGAAAGAAGATTCTTCCTCAAACTAGGAATGTGTCGGACACCATTCAGTTTCAGTATGCATCCGTTCGGAGTCTTCACGTGGACTGTCCCCTTCCCGACAATTTTAAGAGGTTCATCATCAGCAAGATACACCTCTCCAAAATTGCCAGGAGTATACTGTTCCATCACCTCAAAATTACCACATGAACGGAACGAGGCTCCAGAATCCAGAACCCATGACTCCAACGGACTGCTCACGCTCAGGATCAGGAGATCATCACCCGATGATTTTGCCGCTGCATTGGCAGATGTCTTCTCCTTCTAATCCTTGATCTGCTCCTTGCAATGGCTCTTGAAGTGTCCGTACTCCTCACAGTTCCAGCACTTGATCTGACTTCTGTCCTTCTTGCCCTTTCTGTTTGACTTGGATTTAGATCTTGATCTATCCCGATTTGACTTGGACTTCGACTTCGTTCTGCCCCGGTTCTCTGTACTCAACGCCAATCTAGAAGCCAGGTCTGATTCCTTCCTCCGAATTTCTTCGCTGACCACCAGATTCCTGACTTCATCGAACTTCAGTTTCTCCTTCCCCGCATAAGCGCTGATTGCAGTCACCGTTCCGTTCCAGCTTTCCGGGAGAGAAGACAACAGAATTAGGGCATGAATTTCGTCGTCGAATTTTATCTCAACCGCGCTCAAATGTGTGGTGATTACATTGAACTCGTTGAGATGATCCACCACCCTCGTACCTTCTGACATCTTTAGTTTAAAAAGACGCCTGATCAGATGAACTTTGTTCACGGCGGATGGTTTTTCGTACATATCCGACAAAATCTGCAACATCTCCTTTGTCGTTTTTGCTTTGACGGTATGTAGGGCGATGTTTCTGGACAGCGATAATCGAACCACGCTCATCGCTTTTCTGTCCAGCAACTTCCAGTCGCTCTCCTTCATGTCTTCCGGTTTATCATCCAGAGGTTGATACAGATCTCTACCGTACAGGTAATCTTCGATCTGCAACTTCCAAAATCCATAATCCGTTCTGTCAAATTGCATCACCGGTGTCTTCGTATTGTCTGCTATCGTGAGATCTCCTTTTGAACCCAGGGCTCTGATACCAATTTTTAGGAATTTAATTCACGCACACGAAAATCAATAACGAAGAACACACGAAATTTGGTAACCCAGTTCGCCACGAATGACTACATCTGGGGCCGCTACCAATGAATGACTACGTCTGGGGGCACTACCAAGCCAGGCATATTATTGCTATTTTCGGATCCACACACAATGATTACAAGGGAGAGAGCTTGTATTTATACAGAATTAAATCTTAACACCAAGGCAACTAGGATGCGTTTCCTAAAATAAATTAAGAAACGTGTTTCCAAAAAATAAATTAAGAAACTGTCTCTAACACCTTACAGTTTCCAGCAGTGTTTACACATCCGCTCCCAATCAAACTCGACTCAAACAATTATCTTCTCTGGAAGCACCACATTGAATCAATCATTCGAGCGCACAAATTGTTGAAATTTGTGGAAAATCCGAAGATTCCTAATCAATTTATCAATGGCGATGATGAAGTAAACAAGATGATTAACGAGGAGTATGCTGTATGGGAACAACAAGACCAGATGTTATTTTCATGGCTACTTTCCTCTCTATCTGAATCACTCCATGCTCGAGTAATCCATTGTCAACACTCGCATAAGCTTTGGAGTACGATTCGAAAGTTTTTCCAAAGCCACGCAACTGAAATCTAAGCTTTACAATACTGGCAAAGGAGATCGATCGATTGCAGAATATCTCCTTCGAATTCAGACAATTGTTGATAATCCCAGTTTGATTGGAGAGCCGATATCTACCAAAGATCATGTCAACGTAATCCTCGAAGGACTTCCAGAGGAATATGAATCCCTTGTGTCATCAGTATCTTCTCAAAGCATTCTAGATCCAATAACTGTTTCTGAACTGGAACCTCTACTTTTACTCAAGGAGATGCGTCTGAAAAAGTTTCGCGAAGCAACTACTCCAGCTATCTTCTCTGCTAATGTTGCTCATACTGAAACCTCACCTCACAATTCAAATCCTGAAGCTCCTACAGCGACAGAATCTTCTTCTGCGAACATGGCGCAATTCAATAACCCTAATCATTCAAATTCGTATAGAGGAAGAGGTCGCGGAGGTTTCAACAGGGGTAGAGGTGGTCGATTTGGAGGTCGTAGCTCAATAATCTGTCAGGTATGTGGAAAACCTGACCATCATGCCTTGATATGCTATCATCGCTATAATCCTAATTTTACCAATCCAAACCCTAATACAACCTATACCAATTCTACCTCTGGTCGTAGCTCATTAGTGCTCATTTACCAGCAACGGTGATTTTCATCTCGATAGTGGAGGTTTGATGTTCAATGAAAATGTCATGATGTTCAACTAACAAACCTTATGATTTAATAACACAAAGAAAGTGAAATACAAGTTATGAAGCAGAGATCACAATTCTGAATATTAGAATCCTAATACTCAACATAATAGGTCTGATGCTCATTAAAAGTTCATTAGTGCTCATTTACCAGACACGGTGATTTTCATCTTGATAATGGAGGTTTGATGCTCAATTAAAATGTCACGATGTTCAACGAACAACCTTAAGATTCTCATATCAATGTCCACTCTGTAAGTATGTATGCTCATTTGCTATTGATGTTATGCTCATTTTTAAAATGTTATGTCAATGCATATTTCAAAAGTATCATATTACATTACACTCTCATATTGAAATTAATAGGAGTGTATTATAGATACGATATTATAATTTAATAAGTTTTTATGAAAGAAAAAATAAAAATAAATAAAAAAGAATTAGAAGATATGAAGCAGATCGTGACACTCATTGTTAGCCTCCTAATACTCAATATAATAAGTCATATGCTCACTAAAAGTACACATTACACATTTTTCATAACATCAATGGATGACACCGTCATCTCTTTTTCATCCAACCATACTCCGAATTTCCACATTAACACATTACATATCCTGAATCCACGGACCTGATCAAGGAGAAAAAAACACAAAAATTTAATAACTCAAGAGGTTTTCAACTATACCATAAAATTTGTTACGGTTACAAGTTCAATCAACCAATGATCTTTGCATCTACCGAGGTACCGCAATCTTCACAAGACCCTGATTGTGGAGAATTGGTGATGATCATTACAACAGCTTTTATTTTCTTCTTCATCGCTGCAATCTTCGTCAAAAGGCTTCTCCTTGTGGAAAATACAGTATTTCTTAGAGCTTTTCCTGTTCAGTAACTCGTTTTCCACTGTGCCTTCCTTCCACGAAATTGATTTCCAGATGGAATATGCGTATGATGAAATGATGAATTGATGATGAAGTAAGAAAGGAAAAATATCGGGAGCTATGTACTTCGTACAAAATAACAAAAACGAAGAACGGGTCCAGACACCTCTCGTTCCACACTTCCACCACTAGGTTTGCCATATTTTTGGGGTCGAATCTTGTCTCTTAGAAGTCCAAAAAGTAACCTACAGTTTCCAAATCCTTCATAAGAGCAGAATATAGAGCAATTGCCTACACTATCCAAGACACGTTACACATCTAATCTGTCCTGTATGAGCTCATTTTCCAGTTAGAACTCATGTTCAGCTTTTTTGTGATATTTTGTGATAATATCTCTACTTCTTACTTGACTGTCAATCCAATACAACATGCTCGAAGCAAGCATATTCAGATTGATTGCCACTTTGTTCATTAACGTGTGGCTCATGAAGACTTGGACACTTGGTTGTTAAATACATTCGTACTCAGTTACAGCTAGCTAGCTGATATTTTTACCGAGAGGATATCTAACCAGCAATTTCATTGTCTTAAAAGACAACATGGGTGTTGTATCTCTCGCACAGTTTGAGAGGGTGTAAAGTTGATTTATATTAGGAAACCTGATTGTATTTTGACAGCTACTCTTAATTCACAGCTCTAAGCAAACATCACATTAACATAATTTCAAACAAAAATTATCTTTGTTAATAATACAAGAGGAGAGACTAAAAAAGAAACAATTCCACCATAATTTCTAATGCTGCTCACAATCTATGTAGATGTGCTTTTGGCAAATTCAACAACTTCACTTAGAAGATGTCAGCTGTCTGACATTGTACTTGGCCAATTCTTTGTATTTTTCAACAACCCCAAGCAAGCAAACTGTCTGCAAGATAAATCATCCAGAACTTTATTTAACATACAGTTGGGTAGTCGACTTTGATCAAAGCATACTTCAACTCAACTCCATTGTTAGAATTTGAAAACAGGATTAGTCAGCTTAAACATTCCTGATTTGATAGGCTTACACAGCAAATAAAAAAACTGCTTTTTATGCTTAAATAGTTTTTTCGCACTGTTCATACAACCTTAGCCGGGGTGTCCCATGGTTTGGAGCTTCACTACTCCTACGAGATTCCCGACCCTATTTCTTGGTGGCACATACTGTGTTAGGTTTGGATTTTGTATTGGTTGGAGAAAAAACACGCAAGTGAAGAAATGACTCACCTTCACAATTTGAACCACTATATGCAAATCTGGATTGCTGAGATCAACTTTGTGAGGTAGAGGGACAGATTTCGCAACTGTGTCAATAATTTTTGATCTGCTTATTCCGGAATTCGCACGGGCATCGTAAAGCACTGCAAACTGTATGAATAACACTTCATTTGAGTAATAGATTAGAATACACACTGCACAGGTCCATTCAGAATATTGCAAATTTAAATGCAACACTACAATAATCAAATACAAGTACCATAGTTTCCATTTTTATATCTCAAGGCCAAAAAAGACATGTGATTCATTTGCTGACTGCTGAGAGATCCAAGGTGAAACTTTAAGGCCCATTCGCCATTCGGTACCCATTGCTTTTTCTATTTAGAAACATTATAAGAACTTGCTTGGCAAGGCTTAAACTAGCTTAAGAGATTGAGATTGTTTTATTTGCTCTTCACCTCATTTTATTTGCTTAATAGTTATTCTTATTTTACTCTAATCAAACCAAACACATTATGATCATA
This sequence comes from Cuscuta epithymum, assembly GCA_945859915.1. Classification (NCBI taxonomy): domain Eukaryota; kingdom Viridiplantae; phylum Streptophyta; class Magnoliopsida; order Solanales; family Convolvulaceae; genus Cuscuta; species Cuscuta epithymum. The sequence goes on along the minus strand of CAMAPF010000950.1, from coordinate 1,263,917 downwards.
TATCAAAGAATCAATCACACTAGATCAGGCCAGATATTATATTTCAGAAGCATTCATGTTGGACTACTCAATGAGCTTAGGGCCGGATCATATAGAAGCATTCAGATGACCCATTCACTCATTCAGATTACCACACCAGATATAAACAGTTCATAGATCACAATTTTTAGGTAAAGTGCAAAAACCTGAATCTAAAGTTGTTGTCTGCTGAAAGCCTGAAATTACTGAAATAGTGGCTATAATGATTAAATACCTAAATGGGCTAAAAACCTATGTATAATAAACCGGACCAGACCAGGCGGGTCAGGTCAGAAACCGGTGAACCGGCCCTTTACCCGGTCCGGTTACCTACTGACTCCCAACCATTGGCAAAATCGGAAAACCCCGCCCGCTCAGACCCGGGTACAACCCAGACTGTTGTGAACCCGAAAAAACTATAAAACCCAGAAAGCAGCCTATTCAAAATAAGCAGTCTTTGCTGGGAATTGAACCTGGGTGTGCCGTGAGAAAGATAAAGACGGACTCCAACTCACTTCTTACTCTTGTTGTTACTTGTTGTTCTTTATCCGTTCTTATTCCATAGAAACCCTAGCCGCTGCAACTTGTCTGTCTCGTGGGGTCCTGGGCTCCTGGCGGGACGGGATCCGGCAGGTCGGACCAATTGTTGTGAAGCAGAAAAATAAAATCAACGCGGTGAACCGTTGCCCAGATAATCAACGATAAAAAATACCATTGCCCAGAGCCAAAAGGCTAAACCAACTTTTATTCCCAGATAAACAAGAATGAACCTTGGCAAGGGGTATAAATAGCCTTCTACAAGAAACCCTAATCAAGCCCAAATTATTTAAATCCTAATTAAGCCCATACTAACTCTACTTAAGTACTCTACTAATAATAGGCCCAAACTAAAACATAACATTAACTTAATAATAATATTTAAACTATAATGACAGCCCATAAACGGCCCACGAAAGTGGACCCAAGCCCGGTCCCGCCCCATGCTCTTCCCGCTCTCTATCAGGTTTTCCGGTGTTGACCGGGTTGACACGTGACCTGATCATTCGTCCGTGTCGCTTTCCAGTCCGGTTTTTACAACATAGCTACAAAGTGACTCGTGCTGTACTTTTTTCGTTGTCCATCAACTCCAAGTTAAGGCTGGATGGAAAATTGGCACATAAGGCTCATAACAACAACAACAACAAAATCCTACCAAATGGGCTCTGAGTATAATTTGACTGATTTGGTTGAAGTAAAAGTAATTCAACGTCTTTATATTCATAAAATTCATCAGATTCAATCATTTGACCCGAACAACCCTTACACACAGGTCCTAATATCCCTTCTAACAGCAGAAACTACTAACTCAGTTGCATGAAATGAAGCAATGAGTGAAAATATTTGAGAACCACACCTTAAGCGGATTTTGAGTTTCAGAGGGGAAGTATTTCTCAATAAGAGGTTTAATTGCTTTCTTCAATTCCTCATCAGATGTGTAGCACGTTGCTTCAATTGGTAGCAGTCTTAACATGAACCTGTTCAAAACCATATCATTCTCCTTCAAGAAAGTTATATTGCTCAAGCTACTATAGCAATGTTTCATCAACTGTAATGGAATGCAATGTAACCAAATACTACATCCATCCCAAAGAAAGAAGTTATGTTTGATTGAGGTACAACTTTTAAATTTTGACATGGTAAACCGGTCTTAATTTTTATTGTTTAACTAAATCTACACTTGTTTAAATGAAGTTGGTGTGGTGCATTGTTTGACTTTCTTTTTGGAAAACCTCTCATAAAGTTGGCATGATTTTATTAATATTACTTTTTGGGGGGAGAAAACAACTATTTAAAACATGACTCTCTTTGGGACAGAGATGAGTATATTTTGAGTGTTAATTTACATTGCACAGGCACTGTATTACATTACATCACAGATTAACGGAATGTCCCTGACTTTTTCTATAATACCGTGATTAGACTGACCTTGAAACATGCTTCTTGGTAGCGGCAAGAGAGGATACCATATGGTAGACAATATCCTTTGGGGTAGGGTCACCATCTCCAAAGCGCATTTGGATAAAGATAACACCATTGCAACCCGAATCTAGGTAAATAAAGCGTCTCTGTTTGCAGGTAAATAAAATGCTACGTAAAACTGAGAAATTTAAAAGATTCAACAACCCACAGAACCTAGCATATTATTGTCCTGCTAAAGTGTTGCACGATCTTTAAGTATAGTTAATTTGAAAACTTGAATACAAGGAAAATCCACATACTTCTCAGCAGTAAGTTAACCAAAGCACATATACATCGCATGGTTGTCACGGCGGTAAGTCGAGTCGCGGCGCCAGCTGACCGCCATATCGCCTAGGCGACAAGGCGCCCGCCTAGGCGACAATTAGGCGACTAGTCGCCTATATGTGTATATTATATTATACTACGTATATTATATATATAATTATATATTTAATTATATATTATGTATAGTATATTACTAACTAAAATGTATATAACTTAGAATTGAAATCCACAACTAATAATCAAAAACAAGGTTTATTAATGAGAATTAAGATAAAATTGTATATCTCAAATAAGCAGCGTAAAGATCCAACTACTAAGTTCTCAAAAGGTTGAACTATTTGTATACATAATTAACTAATTATATACGAAGTATAAAATATTTTTGTAATAGTTTAATAGTTTATTATTTTATTACATATAATAAATTAATGGTTTAAATATTTCATAGTTTATTATTAAACTAATACGAGATCAGTATATCTGTATATTACATATTTACATATAATAAATTAATGGTTTAAATATTTCATACTTTATACCATATAAATATATAATAAATTAATGGTTTAATGTCTATATCAGCATGTTACACTATATTTATAAATTAATTGTTTTATACTTTTATAGTATCTATATAATCACCATAAAAAAATAATGTATGCATATATTGACAAAAATATCACTTAAGTAAAAATAAAAATATTGAAAAAATAAATCCACTACACCCCTAGAGAATAAAAGATAAGATTAGATAAGAAATTGGTGGACTCAAGTTACTTAAGTGGACTGTCGTAGACTCGTAGTATGCTTCAAGCTTCAACGACGGACAGGGAGTTGGCTATTGGCTTGACCGGCGACTTCTTCTGCCTTCTGAAGTCAATTCGTTGCTTCTCTGTGACTCTGTGAGTTAATCGATGGCTTCAAGCTGTGTATTTAATTAGATTAAAAGGCAACCGCCTTAAAACCTTAATTAAATGTGTTTCCTAAAAATTAAACCTTAATCTGCTTTGGGCCTGCGGACGGACTGGGCTAAAATAGGCGGCCACAAGTCGCCAAGTTCACGCCAGGACGACGCCTTGGCGACGCCAAACGCGACTGCTCATCTTCTGGCGAGTCGATCTCCCAAGTCGATGCTTCTCCATCGCCGGGACGCCTAGTCGGCGCCTAGGCAACGCCTAGTCGACGCCGTGACAACCATGATACATCGTGGCATAAATGATAAATCGAATGGATTCCAACACAGCATAGAGCCTAGGGTCCTTAACCACTCTACCTTTATGCTATGATTGGAATAAATTTATTTAATGGTAGGGATACGGGAAAAATGCTATGGTGCATAGTTTTAATGCTTTATTTCACCTTTTCATAAAAAACAAATTTTATTAACACTTTCTAAAGTTTTACATATATTTCTTAGTCTTCATATAAAATAGATATATTAAAAAATCAGTTTGATCGAAGACACACTCCATTCCAATAAGTTTGAGATAGAGGAAAGCGGCACGCAAATTAATGATGAAATGTGGAAGTGTATGGTTGCCTGGTTGGTATTAAGATTCTAAACAACAACCATCCAAGCCTTAGTCCCAAAAGAGTTGGTATGGATAATTTTCAGCTGCATAAAGATGACCACATATGGTATGGGACAAATATTTTGGGATGGTCTAAAATCAAAAAAGGATAATCAAAATAGGATAGAGGGAGTATCTAACGTTATCACCAGTTACAAATTTCTCTACAAATTTCCCCTGAACTATCCAGCCTGTATTCTGCTCTAAAATTTTCCAAGTTAGAAACAGACAATTGAAACACATCACTCATAAAATACTATTGCAATTATGTCAAGAATTTCTAGAGAATTCCAAAAAAGATTAGTTTTCAATAACACAATGCTGCTAAAATTCCCCTTCCTAGGCGCCACCTGGATCCCCAAAGAACACCTGAGCCACTTAATGCCTGAAAAAACGATTTTATTGTTCACTCTTATGACTAGTGGCACCTAAGGCCAAGGTTAGCTCTTACAAAACTGGAAAAACAAATATAGTCCTGCATGCTATGAAATTGATGAACGATATAATGTCAACGACTTTCTTTTCTTGAGCAATAAATAATGTTTCTCAACCAGTTAAGAATGTTTAGCAGTAGCTTTGTTTATACCTTGCTCTTATCTCCCAATTGAGCAAGCTCAGCTTCAATTAATCTATCAATAGATTGCTCCTTGGGCTTATTAGAAGTAGCAGTTGTTAAAGATTCTGTTTTTGCAGACTCGACACACTGTTTCTTTGCAGGTGGCCCCTCAATTTCATCTCTTTCATTCTCAAGACATTCTGTTTGCTCCTTTTTTTCAAATCCATTATTTTTTTCTTTTTTATCTTCACTCCCCTGTGTGTAACATTCATCCTTTGGGTCTTCTCCATTTTCATCATCTTCATTTCCTTCATCTTCCTCACCGCTACTAGAAGAATCAGAATACTTAAACACAATTTTCTTGTTCAATAATTGTTTTGATGAATCAGTGTCTTCCACCATTGATTGTGTCCCATGCAGCAGCTCTTCGTAAAACTAGAATTTGTAGCATGAATGAAAAGAAATTCAGAAATAAAAATAAACCACATAAACTAAAAAGATATTTAACCATTTCATTCTAATACCAAATATGAGTAGTTGATAACTATATAAGGAATGACAATGCACCCTATGTCCCATTGACCATTGTACGTGCCGTACAATGTAATAGGAGTAAACACAATGTAAAGTTCCAAAACAGGGGTACAATATTTTTATTTTCTTAATAAGAGTAACTTAGTGTCATACTGAAATTTTATTTCCATATTTTGACAATACTAGGCTTATATATGACAGTATTAATGTCATAATTGACAATATTTCCAAACATGGTAATAGTTACTCCTATTTAATGAATAAAAACGTTAGTGCTCTTATTTAGGGTAATTCTTTTAAATATATTTCTAGGGGAGAATTAGCTCACCTTTAGTCAAGCACTCAAGCGTCATAATTCAAAACCCCACTATACTTTGGGACATAGAGAGTTCATAAGTGAGTTGAACATTGAAATTACACTTTATCATTTTGTATCTTTTATTTGGAAAACTTGTAATGTTAAAACACTAAATTCCTAAAATAAAAAATCGACCCCTCCACTCCTTTGCCCATCAAAACCTAACTCCCAAATATACCCAAAAACACTTCCTTGGGAATATTCATGTTGCTTTTCAATCATGTCCAAAGAACTATCAACAAAGCCAAATAAAAAAAAAAAATTATGCTTGTGTAAACTTTAGAATTGATCAATCATAAGGCTTAAATCTAAAAAAGTATTTTTGACGATAACGTCTGAAAAATATCAATTCGAACTCGTGTTTTTGAGCAAGTATGGGAAACAAAAGAAATTCGGACTTGATTGCATACAGAATCAATAACATTAACAGCTTCATGAGAGGTTTGTCGTTCCCTCCCTCCATCGCACGTTATAAAAAAACCTTGAACTCCTGGGCGTAACGGATAAGAACCCTTCTTCACTGCCTTCTAATTTATAAAAACAAAAAAAAAGATGAAAAACAATTATATATGTGTATTTACTTAGACGAGAACATATTTACATATACAAAGAGACAGAAACTACGTTGTGGGGGAGATAGCGCTGCTTGTTCTTCTTGTTCGCCTTCGTGTTGTTCTCCGTCGCCATGGATGGAAAGCGAAGTGAGCAGCTTGCTTGAAGATCGGGGATTTGAGGTTCCTACGCAGGTTTTGCCACGAATCAAACGGCCAAAAAAATTCGGCCCACAAAGATCATTTTTGATCACAAATAACCCAAGAGATGGTAGCGGGCTGTTCGTCACGGTTATGCATATAATTGGATTGGTCTAGTTGGATAATTTATCCACCCTATTAGACTTTTTTGGGGGAAGAAAGGGGCTAAAATATACCTCACATTTTTTTTGGGGTAGACTCTAAAGTTAATTGCCTTTGAAAAAGCAATATAACTCGTTGTTCCGAAAATGTGCATAATTGAGCCAATAATGGTTACTGCAGAACTCTCATTCCCCAATCCTAATGCAAGAGTCTTACAATAATAAAAATAATCAATAGAAAAATAAACAGTCTGATCTTGAAAAGCAAATCGCAAGAACAAAGTAAAATTAAAAAGATGCTTCCAAACTCTAGCCTCTTCTGCACTCCATGGCGGCGGTTCAGGAGGGGGACGCTTCAGCGGTACTGTAGCTTCTACTTCACCTTGCCCCTTATTCATCATTTTCTCTACCAAGCCTTCTCTGTAGAGATTATTGTTGTCCCCTTCTAAAGTCATCATCTTATATTGGTTCAACACTTCCTTATTGTTGTCCCCTCCTTAAGCCCACCGATCGATGCTAGAGTCGAAGCCGCCTCGATCGATCCCCTGCTTCTGCGTTTCCGAAACCAACCCTCGAATCCGCGCCCCACCGCCACATTCTTCGTCCCTGCTTCGCAAGCACTGCTACGCCGAGACGGGAGAAACGGGAAAACTGATACTACACTAGAGACGGCTAGGAAGCCAAACCCTAGAGAGAAGAATAGTTTTTGCAATTCCCACCCTATTAGACTATTAGAGCATCCACATTCATGATCCTCAATTTTACATTTTGTTATGACTTTCTATTGCCAAGTCACTTCTACATAAGAAAATCTCAAATAATCTTCAAATTAATTAATTTTTCCTCATCCATGATCTTAATTTATCTAGACTTTCTGTGAAACAAATACTCGATTTCAAAATCTTTAACTTAAATACACTCACACACTAACCTGCACACTATAAAGTTATAGTGTGTAATACGTAGTATATTACTCCATACTATTCTTATGTACTCCGTATATATTATTAGTACCCACTATTATATATTAATTAATCTTTAACTTGAAAGTGTGTACACTAATTTCAAAATTTCTACACTACATTATTATTACCTATATTACTATATTAGTACGGGTTAATTTTTTAATTGAGTTTGCAAGTTGAATGTTAAATGCACAAGTGGTAGCCATGCAGTTTATAATGTGCTCCGTGTGAATGTTTAACCGTGAATTAGTTTTAGCGCATGAGTTTTAAACTTTTGGTTCCTTAATTATGAATATGCCTAGAAAATTGGGAGAGGAGACTAAAAGTTGGAAATAATCTTCAAATAATCCAGATTTAGAATTTGATACCAGATTATTTGATCAAATAATCTCTTCAAATAATCCCAACATCTCAACTATAATCTAAAAAAATAACATCCACGTCATCAAAATAATCCCTAAATAATCCTATGGATGAGGATGCCCTTACCAAGCAGAATCTTTTCCCCAAATCATATCATTTGCAAGCTGGCAACGGATATCGGGGATAACTCATAACTGTGAGTAACCGGTTTTTTAGAGGATCATTAATATTTTTAATATAGAACCTATGTTTTTAAAAGGCAGTGAATGATATCGTTTAAACGACTCTGAACGTAAGACGCCACGTAAAAGTCTAGCGCACCTACAAATCGAGGAAGAAAGCAAGCTAAACTAATTTAAGCATTAAAATACTTAAACCCAAGGAAGACTTATATTCACATTTTATATTTAGTTTTAATTTGGAAATTAAAAAATATTTGATCAAATAAAATATTTTTTAGGGATTATTTTGATGAGTGGGCATTAATTATTTAGGGATTATTTAGTTTTTAGGCATATTTTTTAGGGATTATTTAATGCCCTTACCCAGGTTTAATAAAATATTTGATCGAATGAGTGGAAACGATATTTGATACGTGGCGTCATTAATCGAATGAGTAGAACCAATAATACTCCATATTTGATACGTTCACTAAAATGGCTGATAAAGACTTTAAAGTAACTAAATCATGTATTTAATATGCATTTAATATATTGCCCGATAAAAATATTTGCAATGTAGTAGCCAAATGTTATAAGAGAATGTGATCTTTAGTGAAACTAAACATTGTCCCAAATGGTGCAATTCCCATCAAATTAGCATATGAATATAAATTCATCGACAACACATAAAATTAGTCTGGAAATAAAAGGAGGGTTTGTAAGAGTACACAAAGAAACTGCAAACGGGAGTAGGTATTGTTTTTACATAACAGAGTATTAATGTCAATTATACTTTAATTTGAATTTTAGAATTACGAATTTGAAATAAGAAGCAACTAAAAGAGGGAGAAGGCCGCACATCTAGGTTAGGTTAATCAGAGGTAAAAGTGCAATCTTCAGAGAACAATAAGCTTAAAGTCATATTTTGAAATTTAGATAATGTTTTAGTCTTATTTAGGCCAATTCCTTTTTATTTTTCTTTATATTTTATATTTCCCTATTTTTTCACAATAACTTTGCCCCATAATTGATGAGATTAATCAGTGAACTTACTTAGCTAAATACGAAGATTTAGAAAGGAGCTGAGTAAAAAAAATATAGATGGTGAAATTATGATAATAAGAAAAGAGAAAAAGAAAGAAGAAAAGACAAAAAAGTAACAAGGAGGGGGGGTGAAAAATAAATTATAACAAAGGTAGAATGAAGAAAAAGATCTTTTTTTATCGTAAGGCGCTTATATCATTAAAATAGCAATCAGCAGGAGTACAAAAACATGAAAGGACCGCATGTAGCCATCCGCCCATGGCCGAGACTCTGAGTTAATCACCTTAATCAAAGCAATATAACTCGCTAGACCGAAATTGGGCAAATTAAAGCTAACGATGCCTACCACAGCCCTTCCACCCTCCAAACCTAAAACACGAGTTTCACAGATAACAGGAAAATAGAAACAAAACACAAAGGAAAAGAAATAAATTAAGAACATGTGAAGAGGATGCAGAAAATGACACTAATAATTGTTCGGGAAGGAAATTTTACAAAACAATCTCTTCTAATAGAATAGGAAATATAATACATATATATGGGGGGGAGAACAAAAAGATGAAAAAGGAATAAAGTAGTGCATAGAGATCAAAATAAAGAGAAAAATAGCAAGGAGAAAAAAAGAAACAATGAAAGTTTTTTTTTGCAACAAAAAAAGAGATTTTTTTTATTTTAAAGAAAAACGGCAAATTATATTAATTTAATCAATAATTTATAATTACAACCAGCCAAAAACTCAAGATCCACCAACTATCTTTAATAAAAAAAGTGAAAAAACAGTTTAAAGCGCCTCTCTATCAGCTTTTAAAAAAAGTGTTTTTTAAAGAATTAAAGTAGAAGTAGACATTTTTTCATCAAAGCAGGCCTCTATTCATATCAAAAGATTCAGGATCATTATATCAAGCAAAGGGAAAATAAAACTGACACCAACTGAAACTCCAACAACTACGACTGTAACCCTATGGTGAGACTTTGGGACGGTCACCCCTGAAAGAGCAACACGAATCGCTAACCATGTAGTGGGCTTGACACAGCCAAACCTGTTCTCATAGATCCAACCATACCCAATGACATAAAGAGAGGCTAAAAACTCAAACAAATTGTCAAAACCAACAACAAAGATGAACACAAGAAAACAAATGACAAACAGATAAAAATTACTAGGAAAACTTTCACGGACTCTAGCACCTCGTACAACCAATGGTGGTAGTTCAGGCGGAGGTCGGACCGTCGCTCGATTGATACCCTCTTTCAGTGGCGTACCCCGTATGACCCAAATCCATGCCATCGAATGGAGCGTTCAGCCTCTCCACGCTAATCATGTCCCGATCATCCCTACGTCTCTCTCGCTTCTTCCACCATCTTCTCGCTGCAACGATCATCCATCCCGAGCTACGTCCAAACCACAACAATCCGACGCAGTGCTGCGTCGATTGAAAGAAACGCCGCACCAGGGCGGCGAAGTAAAAACCCTACGCGAGAGATCTCACTAGGGAAACACTGACTGAACTTCAATCAAGAAAGATCGAAATCAAAAATTACCTCGCAACGGCTCTCCCTAAGAGCTCTCTACGATCGTCTCACTATCTGCAAATGCGGCAGTGTAGAAGTAGACATTAACAAACATATTTTTCGATTTATTTTAAGTTAAAAGGGTTTATTTTAAGCAATAACTAACTTTCCCTTCGTAACACAAAACAACACTTATCAACGCTTCCTATAACTCCATCCAAAAAGGTCCTTAGTAAACCTCCGTCCATTCATTCAAGACTAGTAACTCACCCGTGCGATGCACAGGATGAAAAAGATCATATTGAAAACTGCAAACCGGCTTGAATTTGGTTTGAAATTTCTTGACACTCGGATTAATTTATTTTTAGACAGCTTGAATAGAAATTACCCTAGCAAATCCTTAAAATCGATCGTGTCTATGGTCTCTAAAATCCATAACTCACAAACTAATTAATATACCCGAAACAATTGCCTTAAGTAATGGGAAATCCCCATTATTTTAAACATACTAAATAAAAAAATTGGAATTGATTTGTTGGAAATTCTAGAGACTAATATTTTCGTTATTGTGTGTTAGTATTTTCGAGCGATAAATATAAAATGATGATGTGTTGATTTTTCGTTCAGCTTTAACTGGCGCTATCCTATCCCAAAATATTAAAAACACGACTTGGACCGATATATAATAGTTCTTGTTCTAGTTTTAATTTTCATAACCTTGGATTTTAAGGTTGTTCTTCAGGTTTACCAATATCCGATCCAGACCCAACTCTGATTCCCGCTATTTAAAGGAGTGTTTGCAAACGATTTTAAAAAGTGCTTTTTAGCTTATAGCTTAAAACGTTGAATTTGATGTTTTCAAATCCCTGTTTCTACTTAAATTAAGCACTTAAAAGCTAAAAATTGAAGTTGGTATATGGCTACTTCTAACTGCTTCTTGGTTTTTTGGTAAATAATTGCAACTTTAAGGATAATTATTACTCCCTCCGTCCCTGAATGTTCTTCCGATTGCGGATTACGAAGGTTGACCGACGATAAAGTTAAATGATCCCTGTGAAAACTCGGATTATTTTTAGTAAATAAAATTTACATATTCAGAAACTACATTAAACCCGCTACAAAGCCTACACAAAAAAAATCAATTTTCATAAAGTTTTGATACAAAAAGTAAGAGTTTAAGAGTGATTTAAGTTGACTCTTGAAAAGCGAAATGGAAGTAAATTTAGGGACAGAGGGAGTAGATTAGATATTTCAGTTGCACCCAAAACCACCCTCCTTCATCTCTCTTGCTTCAAAAGACTCCCAACCAACCTTACTACTTCTCTATTGTCGACCGCTCCGATTCCCCATCCATGTGTGTGTTCTCCTCTCTTGGTCCAGAACTCCAGATTTAGCTGAGGAATATATATATATATATATATATATATATATATATATATATATATATATATATATATAGAGAGAGAGAGAGAGAGAGAGAGAGCTCTTCTCATCAGGCCGGCCTGACGGGCTGCCCCGTCCGGCCGAGCCCGTTTGGGCACCTTCCCGGTGTAATTTTTTGATGAAATTTTTTGAGCATGTTCCTCATCAAGTCTAGTTTGTCCATACCAAATTTCAGCTCAAAATTCCATCGGGAAGGTCGTCAAATGATTTTTGCAAGTTAACTGGTCCGGAAAATACATATTCCGGACCAGTTAACTTGCAAAAATCATTTGACGACCTTCCCGATCGAATTTTGAGCTGAAATTTGGCATGGACAAACTAGACTTGATGAGGAACATGCTCAAAAAATTTCATCAAAAAATTCCACCGGGAAGGTGCCCAAACGGGCTCGGCCGGACGGGGCAGCCCGTCAGGCCGGCCTGATGAGATGATTTCTCTATATATATATATATATATATATATATATATATAGAGAGAGAGAGAGAGTTAATTCTGCTCAAACTTGGTGTCACCGGTATAGCGATCGGAGTTGCAGCAGTCATTGCATCCCTAGTCGGCCGATCCAACTCGACCAGAATTACTTTGTTCACTTCTGTTTTCACTTCCTCGTGCTAATTCTTTTCCTCTGCTATAATTATCTTCCTTTCTTATTATTCTGTCCACTTCGAGTTGGGTAGGTGCCGGTGAACTACTGCCAAGCTTTTTTTAATATTTAGGTAGTATTCAATTTAATTTGTATAATGGCATTTTTGTATTCTAGTAAAATACTACTTAAAAATCATTTTTTATCAAACACTCCAACATTTACATTTTATTTAAAATTATTTCTGTTACCAAACACTACCTACTTTTACTATAATTTATTTTTCCAATAATATCTTTAAAAAAAGACTTCTAAAAAGCATAAGCAATCGCAAAACCCCATAAATGCAATTATTTAAAAATAAATACTTCGTATCTGCCTTATGAAATACTCATGTCCCACAAAGCTTTGACATATTTGACGTTTTCAGTTCAAAGGCAATAAACTTTCAATAATAGTTTAATTTTGATTAATACGGAGCATATTTTTTAAAAATGATACTCCATGTATTTTATGCTTTCATAATTCTATATAAAAATACAAAAAATAGGGAGTATACGCCATATTAAAAATAGATATGCGGATTATTACGGACCAGACTGACATTATCGATTTTATATAATAAAAAAATCATACTCGGAGTACTATCTAGATGACATTATTAAATCTTTCAAAAAAAAAAATCTAGATGTGTCATCCGACTGTTGTCCCGATGGTTCTATACCACACATCATTTATGTCCTCACCATATCACGCTCATCTCCCTCAACTCTCGTTTTAAAATTAGGATGGAAGTGGGAAGAAGGGTTGCGAAGGACAAAGTCATGGAAGTAGCATGAATCCGAACTTGAAGAATCTGTGGATGCAGCCGTACGTATAGGTCAGTCGACTCGCAGTAAAGATCTCACGACTGCCTGTGGCATCTCCAGAAGTGGGAGCGTTTCCAATTCAATCCACGAAAGAAATATATTGCTTGTTTGCTATTTGAGCTTGAAGGCCGAATTGATGTGAGAAGTCTACCGCTGCAGCGATGCTTTTATACTCGAACTTGAACGTATCCCATTAGTCCATTACCGTTCGCACCGCCCTTTCCTCCAATAGAAGCAAAGGAAGGTAAACAACAATTAACATCATGCTCACCGCCTTTTAGACCAATAGAAAGTTAGAAACACACCAAAGTTCAGCTGAAAATATGTGCACCTCTCTTTTGGCCAATAGGACCAGCCTAATAGTATACCTCATATCTGGAACGAACTAATGTCTTTAGGCTGATTGCAATGCATGGGGTGAAAATCCCATATGTGAGACTTTCACCCCAAAATGACTGCAACCGGGAGAATTTTTCGTAGAGGGGGGAGTGACCGGGAGTCTGCAGAACCCTGGGGAGCAATCTGTGGCCGGGAAATTGACTCCATCTTGGAGAAAAGTAATGGGCTGGCCCGCAAGATGCCTGACAAACTGAATACCAAAGCAGTGGAGTTAATTGGTGCGTGAGAGAGCGTGAGTCTTGTGGGAGTGTTGCCGACGAAAAAGCCAAAAAGGCCGGCTAGTGGATAGGTTGTACGTATGAAAAAGTGTAGTGGGGGAGAGCTGGATTCTTGGTTCATTTTTAAAGCTGGGATTGAATCAAAAAATTGGTTTGGTGGATCGGACGGCCACGGTTGTGTCAAACACATACAAAACAATATAGGTACATCCAAAGGCTGGTAATTTATTTTATTTTTTGGTATTTTTTTTTAACAATGGACTGGATTTCTATATAAACATAACTCATACCTTCATTTCAATACACCTTAATCATCATTCTTCATCTACTTTATATTTGATTTTTTTAGCAAATTTGTAATACTACTTAATAACATGTCTTCACAAAAGAGGGGTTCTAATTGGAGTTACAATGAAGATGTATTCTTGTGTAACTCTTGGGTGTCTATTTCTGAAGATGGTGCAGTCGGAATCAATCAAGCAGGCAATTCATTCTGGTCCTGGGTTCACAATCTGTTCTGCGAAAAGGCAAATACGATAGTTCGAACTAGGGAGGCTGTTGAATCACGCTTTAAAGTTATGAATCATCAGTGTTCTTTATGGAAGGGAAGTTTGCAAAAAGCAAATGCAACCCAGAGAAGTGGATCCAATCTGATCGATGTGGTATTTTAAATTATTTCCTCCCTAATTTTATTGCAACATTTTATGTATTACATGAATATATTATTCATTATTTCTATTTTACATTCTATTATAATTATGTATATTACTAATATTATATATATTACATTAATATATAGTATATAGTATAATATATATATGTACGTACGTATATATTATGTATATGTATATTACTATATATATGTATTATATGTATATAGTATATAGGACATATGTATTAGTACGTATTATTATAGTATACTCCATATATATGTAATACGTGCAAACATATGAGTACATATTATTATATAGTATATATATTTATATATATTATATATGTAGTACGTACATGTATATTAATGTATTTATATATTAGTACGTATTAATAATGAATATATTATTATATTCACACATTGATATTTTAGTACTTATCAAGTAATATCTAATAAATGTAGCAAAAATATTACTACGTATCATGATATCTAATTTGTATATATACATACTACATATAAATGTAGCAAATATATCTAATAAGTGTTTTATAGCAAGATTTAATTGGCATCTAATTCATAAATGTGTTTTTGTAGACAATTGCCGCACAAACAATCTTTGTAAATGACAATCATAACGAGGCCTTTAAGTTTGACCATGCCTGGCATATACTTCAAGCATGCCCAAAGTGGTATCATCAATTTGATACTGCTCCCACTTTTACGCCCATACCTTCTGTCACTCCCGATACGTTTGTTGGAGGAAGTAGTGGTTCCTCTCCTTGCGATGGTATAAGTGGTCCTCTTCGACGCCCCGAGGGTCGTGACAAACAGAAGGGAAAGAAAATGGTTAAACATAAGAATTCAAGGACGGACCCTGTGATGCTCGAGTACATGGAAAGAATGGTGAAGCAAGACGACCTAATGGAAAAGAGAAGAGAGGAGCGGTATGAGGCGGCTAAGGTGAATGCTGATACGACTACAAGACTAAGACATATAGATGTCGTAACCATGGATCTAAGTCAATACTCACCGAGAAAGCAGAAGTGGCTAAGGGAACAACAAAATGCCATTTTGGGATATGATCAAGATGCCCCGAGTACTGATGCCGCCACTTCTGCGTATGGGGATGACTACTTTCCTACTTTTGACTAGGGCATGAATGATGTAGTCTTTCAGCTTTCATTTTTGTTAATTAATTGCAGTGTATTTCAGTTTTCCTTTCTGTTATTTAATTCCGATGTATTTCAATTTTCGTACTAGTTATTTAATTCTAGTGTATCTTGGTTTTCGTTATTTAGTTCAATTTCATTTCAGTTTCATTATTTAATTCAGTATATTTCAGTGTTCATTATTTAGTTTAATTGAATTTCAGTTTTCATTATATAATTCATTATTTTTATAAAAAATGTACGAATAAAAACCACTTACTTAGATGAAGATAGTACCCACTTGCTTAGTCCTTTACTAATTTCATAACATCTCTAAAATCTTATAATCGTGAATAGAGGTAAGGGTATTATAGGCATGCAAAATGTGTTGGTGGTAAACTTTAGAATTATGTAATTGTACATCATTCTTTAGATATTGTACACGTTATTAATGTCGTCACTTTGCTATTATTCTTCCGTTAAATGTCATCCTTCCGTTTAATGTCAACTCTACCGGCCATTATATACCTTGCTGCTCACTCTAATTAATGTTTTCTCCAATACAACTATTTAGACGAAGGAAAAAATCAAACATACAATTTACAAACTCTGAGTCACAGGGTTAATCTCCCGTAGATATGGATAATTGTGATCGAGAATGTAGACAATTTACAAAAATTCATCACTCAGATTAATTCTCCCCACAGCCCGCTGGTTGCTGAGCACTGCCCCCATAGCTTCTTCCTTGGCGAAGTGAGATACTATTCATGCCAAGAGTTTCATTTTCAGCTTCCTCGCATAAGTGCAACAATCCATTCCAAGTGTAAAAACTATATTTCTCGTCTACCTCATAGGATAGGAATTTTGCTCAGAGTACATGTTAATAATGGTTGACTAAATAAGAAATCGTTTTTTGAGGCTGAACTCTTTAGTTGTAGTGTATAAATAATGCGGAGTAATGAAAATGGCCAAAATATTCTCATAGAGGAAAACTATTAATGGTTTCTTAAATAAGAAAGGTTTATGGTCATGTAAATAATCGTTTGCTAATTGATAAAAACATTTAATCAAAGCAAAGCACTGTAGGTTGAAATGGTTGTAGGGGATTACAAATAGATCTCAGGATAGGGATTGAAATAAATGGTAATCATATCATCTTTGATGAGGTTTAAAATTAAACCTCTTGTTCAATCTACCCGCACAACGCGCGATAGAAAATATAGACTTCTTTTGCCCCTTGCTCTCAAATAATGTCGCACACTATTGCCAAGAACTCTTCTTCCCAAATGGATATTCTGAATTCTTCTGTCATAGTCAACGCGTGCATGTCATTTCTTTCTTCACTTTTATTTGAACCACATGTCCCTACTTAATACTTAATAAGTCCCTATTTTCACTTGAACAATAAAAATACTTATATTGCATATTAATGAATTTTATACGAAGTATTTCTCTTGATCTTCATTTGCTATACCTTTCATTTCATATCTCGTGTACTATCGCGTGAAGCCCCCCGTACTATACTAGATATTCCTCATTGTACTAATGATACTTGATATTATAGAATTAGAAAATCAGACTCTAACCCATATGCGGGTTTGCATTTCTTTTATTTTGTTTTTAGATCCTCTTTCATATGAAGGAACATTAAATATTCTAATACTAAAGGTAATCACATGATATCAACATACAATATACATATTTCTCAATAAAAAGTACGTTGGGCATTTTAATTTATGCAATCGCGCAACGCGCGTATTTAAAACTAGTATTCAATAAGTACCAACTTGGTTGTTCATTGCACATGCAATTAGTAGACACTTGGTATGTCCTTTCACATCTAATAAGTACACACTTGTTTTTAAATATCTTGCCACTTGCTTGATATTTGTATATAAATAGATGCCTCACTTCACAATATTCTCACACTCAATCCTTCTCATTATCCCCCTCATTTCTGTATACACTCTAATATACTCCTTTAGACCAAATGGAGTGGTGAGGTATTAGGAGTCCAAAATGTTAAAATGACATTTTTGGACTCCTAATTTCATACATTGGTGGAGGGTAGAGGGTATTAAAAATGGGTTTGGGGAGGGAAGGGGTTAAATTTGGAGGAATTTTGGACAGCCAAAAAGAAAAAGGAAAAGAAAAGAAAAAGGGGAGTGGGGCATACCTGCTGTGCGCAGGCGGGGAGCAGGGGCTGCTCTTCGAATTAATTTCCAGCGCTGACATCATGATGACGTCAGCATGATGTCAGCATGCACTAGCAACGACTGTTTTTTTTTTTAAAAACTTTTGATAGATCCAACGGCTATGATGATCTTGGCACTGTTTGATCGTAAAAAAAATAATGAAATTTATTTTTTTACATCGAAATATGTCTTTTTTATTTTAAGATTAATCAGAGAAAAAATTAAAAGGAAAACATTACTTATAATAATTTAATTAATGTTTTACTAAATTGATATGTAAAAAAAATGTGCAGAATGTATTTTGTTGACGGTGCTGGAATGCAGAGAATAGGAGTCAAAACACTGTTTTCATATCGACGGAGTCCATTTTTAACATTTGGACTCTTGCACCACTCCAAATGGTCTTACCATGAGTTATTATCCCGATATGTCAGCAGCCTTAGATGAGTATGATGATTGTGAGGCCGACGCTCACCGTATGAGAATGGGTGTTATGGCGACACTTATTTCTTCAAGCTCAGGTGGTCATCGTGAGTACATTGACCGAGGCAGGGAAGATGGCCACCAACGTTTGATGGATGACTATTGGAGTCCAAATCCAACTTATAACGCCCGCATATTCCGGCGTCGTTTTCGTATGCAAATGCCTTTGTTTGATCGAATAATGAATGATGTGGTGCGAGCCGATCCTTTCTTTGCACCAAAAAAAGATGCATTGAATAAGGTATCACTTTCTCCTCACCAAAAAATTACTAGTGCCATATTCATGCTAGCAAATGGGTGCTCTGCTGATTCATTGGATCAGTTGTGCCGTCTAGGGGAGAGCACGACTTTGTCGTGTTTGAAGAAATTTTGTAAGGCAATTATTGGAACATATGGTTCTTGGTACTTGCGAACACCAAACCCCAATGACCTTCGTCGTCTTCTTGAGAAGGCTACAAAAAGAGGTTTTCCCGGCATGATTGGTTCCATCGACTGCATGCACTGGGAATGGAGGAATTGTCCTACAGCATGGGCAGGACAGTTCACTGGGCACAAAGACAAACCAACTATTGTGCTTGAGGCCGTAGCTTCATACGACACATGGATATGGCATGCATTCTTCGGCACAGCGGGTTCCAACAATGACCTTAATGTACTTGCATGCTCTCCAGTTTTTGATGCTGTTGTTAATGGATGTGCTCCTCAGGTAAATTACATGGTCAACAATAACGTCTATAATCAATGTTATTATTTAGCTGACGGAATCTATCCCACATGGGCTACTTTTGTTAAAACAATTAGTAACCCTGACACCCCAAAAAAACGCCTCTTTACTGCTAAG
Source organism: Cuscuta epithymum (assembly GCA_945859915.1). Taxonomy (NCBI): domain Eukaryota; kingdom Viridiplantae; phylum Streptophyta; class Magnoliopsida; order Solanales; family Convolvulaceae; genus Cuscuta; species Cuscuta epithymum. The sequence goes on along the minus strand of CAMAPF010000950.1, from coordinate 1,244,868 downwards.
CAAGAGGCCTATCGCAAAGATGTGGAAAGAGCGTTTGGCATTTTACAAATGCGATGGGCTATCGTACGAGGACCCGGCCGAATGTATCAAACACAAACATTACGTGATATAATGTTGACATGCATTATTTTACACAACATGATTGTAGAAGATGAGTATGAAGAAACTGATGATGATGATGCAACTACTCAAGACTATAGTGCACAATATGACTATACTGTTCCACACATTCAGTTTGATCTGAATCACGATGCCCCGACTTTGCACGACTACATGATGCGGCATAACCGCATCAGGAGCACTGCAGTGCACACTGCTCTTAAAAATGATCTCGTGAATCATTTGTGGGGCCATCACGGGAATGCTGTGTAATGGGTTACTTTTATGTTGTTTATGTTTTTTCAATCGTTTCAGTTGAATAATGCTACTACTGTTAGTAGCTTTTTCTATTTTTGCAATGCATTAGGATTTCTTCCTCTTTTTTTAATTATCGTATTGAATATTATGTGTGTTTCTAATAATTGATTTTTGGTATTTTAATTTTACAACATGTGTTTCAATTGATTTAAATTTAATATTAATCAAGTTCATGGTATATAAAATGAAAAATTAATACTATAGAAAGTTGGAAAACAATTAATAGTTTTAAATTTATTTCAAATTGAACTCAACTACGCATTTGTAATACTTACAAAAAAATTATTTCACATTTTTTATTTTTTTACATCGGAATGTTTGAGTTTTTAAACAATAATTATTGGGTAAAACAAAAATAACACATAAGTGATGTGTAATAAAATATCTAAGGATATATGCATTTAATTTTAAAAAAAAGGTGCTGAGTGGATATATTGACGGTGCTGGGTTGCAGAGAAAAACTGAATTGACTGAGTGAATACGTATAAACAGGAGGGGATTAGATTTATTGACGGGCTGGGTTCGGTTAGTCTTAGGCTACATTTTTTTGTATTTGTTTTGAGCCATAAAAAAAAGGACTGAAGTTGACACTTCTTAGCTGGAACTTTTTCCTGCAATTTCTTTTCCAAGATTAAGATAGATAGATATGGTGGGAACCACCCAAACAAGATATGGCGCCGTCGACTGGGAGACTGTACGAGGTAGGACGCTCTACCATTCATCGCAAGTGGGTGTTTCTTTTTTAAGTGATAAACTTTTTAAATATTTTTTATTGTGCAGCTAAAAAAAATCAAATTTCAGGGTTTATGCTCAAACCTCTTGAAACTGGTTTTCGAATTTGATGTATTTGTTTTTGAATGTACAGTTTCTAGGTTTTAGGTTGTTGCGCTGTTAGTTACTACACTAACTTGAATTTTAAACTCAAATTTAAAAATAGAAAATTTAGACTATATGGATCCTCTGATCCTTTGTTTGGTCCTATTCTGCTTCTTTTGAAGAGGTGTGTTTTTGTCTACAATGTTTGTCAAGTATATATTTTGAATTCTCGGCCATAGCATATAATTTTTGTCTACTGTGACTTTAATCACAGTAGTTTGATGGCTTTCCCCTTATGTCATATATTGTTTGGTGTGAAGTCTGCCTATCAAATTAATGATAACGTTTGAATGTGAATTAATTATTTTTATGAGGGTTTTCTTATAGAAAATCTGACTTGGTTTTTTAACAAATCTTATACTGTAATTGCCACATGTTATCCAACAGAATTTTCAATATAGCGATGAGAATTGGGCGTAGGCATCTCCTAACAGCTCTGTAAGGAGTTATAAAGCAGCTTGTTTCTCTATCCTGGCAGTCCTGTAGTATCCTGCTCGCCGTGCTTGGTGTGCCTGCCGAATCAATAATTGAAATATTAGCTGAAACTTTATTTTTTGTAAGCTTTTCCTCTTTATAGTCTCTAATAGCTGTTTAGGCTCAATATGTTTTTTTCAATTGGAAGGTTTGTTTTGTTTCATATCAAATGGAAGTAAAATTTCTATAGAAACTCACACTAAAGTGAGAAGCTAGTCCTTTGTCCTAGCTATAAGCTATCTAATTCACTTTTTGGAATTATTATGTGATAATTATCATGGAAATCCTTCATATATTTGTATATCTACTACAAGTGTTTGAAAGAGTTAAACCAGATCATTTATGTTATAGCTTCTTAGGTTGGCGTTGGAAGTAGATGCCATCGTTTTTTTTTATAATTATTGCTAAATGCTAATTAAGACATAAAACGATATCGATGAAGCATATGTCGTACAAAATGATCACCAATAAGGCATATTGGAGGATTGATCATCATTACCTAATGTTAAATTTTATTTGTTGGCTTATTCTACTTATATCAGCTGAATAAGAAAAAATAATCTGGATAAGTATTAATGTAGCCTTTGAATCAGGGGCGGGACCAGGGGGTGAGCCGGTGCTGGCTCCCCTCTTCACCGGAAATGTTAGGGTATATATACATATTATATCTACAGTGCCCCTGGTCTTCTTCTTCGCTACCCCTTCGGTTTTCCGTCGACCATGTGCTGGAGTTGGGCAATCGGCTACTTCAGAGTTTTTTGTTTTGTTTTTTCACTTAACCCAAACGACACCAGTTGGTTAAGTATTAAAGAAAGAGAAACGACGTCGTGTAATAGATGGCTGTGAGCCTGTGATTAGATAAAGGCCGAAATGCTGAAAATTGAAACCTGAAACGGCATGCATAACTTGTAAGGGAGTGAACAGACGATTAGAACATTGGGTGATTTGGGCATTTAGGCCTGCGGCATCTGCTGTCGAGGAAAGGCAAAGCCGCATTGTGTGAAGCTCTGCTCATCCGCTGATCCTCAGTCTAGTTTATTATATATTTGTTCCACTTGCTATCATTTTATTAATTGTGGAATTGTGGTATTGAGACAACGTGTACACTGTAGACAATGTAGCGTGCTTTGTTTTTTCTGAATTATGTAGTTTAGCTTGTGATTAGTTTACTGTATTAGGCTGAAATTTTTATCATTTTAATTATTTAGTTTTCATGTTTTAAAATTATCAGAATTTTAATAATCTTTAACTAGTTTAGGGATATATTATTAATTGTGTAAATCATCATCATCATTACTTGTGTATATATCTTAACTAAATAAAAAAGACTAATAGAGTAATTTACAGTACATTACATAATACTCCGTATGATTTATGATTTTTATAATTTTATTAAATGTTAGGTTACCCACTGTCTCGACTTGTTATTCTTCTAACAATTAATAGTCATCTAATATATGCATTTTCACATATTCTCTCCATATTTTAAGGTTTGCTACATTTTTCTTTTCCAATGTCTTCTAAAAGTTTGCTACACTTTCTCTTCTAGTAAGTTTTCCTTTTAAAAATACTCAATAACCCTTAGTTTTTTACCTTTTTTATCTTTCCTTTCATACTTTTTCTACACTATCATTACCCCTACTACTTTCCTCTTTAAATAATGTGTCAAAACCATATGTAGCAATCTTAAAAAATACGGAGGAAGTATTACATATTTCTCATACTTTTTTACAATTTCAGTATTTTGACTTTTGATAAATTTCTTAGCCCCCCCCCCAAAAAAAAAAAAAATTGGCCTGGTTCCGCCCCTTCTTTGAATTTCTTATATGGATGAAATGAACTTCACAAAAAGTTCTTCCTTCCATAAAATCTAGCAAATCAAATCATTTAATTCAATTCAACCAAATGACCTTTACTAGCCGGGCTCTAAAATTTATTAACACTATAAAATATACGGAAAGAACATAGTAGCAAAAAAGGTTTATATCATTCCTGTTGCAACATTCTGAAGAGGAACTTCAGGACTATGGTGATAATTGGAGTTTGGAAACCTACTGTTGTCAGGGTTGGAGGAATCTAGAGCATTAACAATTACTAAAAGCTGTGTGAGGGAGTTCCAAAGGGGAGACAATGGACTACATGAATGGGCCAGGAAGGAACCATCTTTTTGTTCCAGGACCTGTCAATATCCCGGAACAAGTTATCCGTGCAATGAACAGAAACAATGAGGACTATCGCTCGTCTGCCATTCCTGCACTGACAAAGACTCTACTCCAAGATGTGAAAAAGATCTTTAAGACTACCAGTGGGACTCCATTCCTGATCCCAACTACAGGTGCCCAATGCTGTATATATATAACTTTACTAAACCTTGGTTTGGTTGGAAAAAATAAGAAAAATAATGTGAGAGAAAGAAAGAGAGAAATGTATATAGTTTCACTGGTGTGGTTACTAGAAAATTGGAGAGACTATGATAGAATTTTTCAGCACCATTTTTTTTCTTCCCCCTCATGGAGAGAAATAGAAGAATTTTTCTCAATTCCTACCCATCTCTTCTCCATCCCTCTTCTATATTTTTCACTAAACTAAACAAAGTCTAAGATTATGTTGGGATCGAGAGAAACAACAACATCCAAGCCTTAGTCCCAAAAGAGTTTGGGGTCGGCTAACATGAATCGACATATGAAATTTGAGTTAGAGATATTCATATTTCGATTCATGCATGTGATGTGACTAAGTTATAATGTTGCCCATCATACGCCTACCACAACATTATCTCCTTTATCCTAGCTTGGGATAGACATGGTACCTAAGGGATCTAGGAAAAATGTAAAGACAAATGAGATGTGATTACTTTTTTTTTATCCCTTTGGCTCTTTTTAATATCTCATCTTGACTTGGCACAAATTTTAAGAAAGCGAGAATTGTATGGTTGGAATTTACTTACGTAGAAAAACAATATCAACTATAGATTCCTTTCCATAAGAGGAAAGTGGAGATGATTTTGAGATGTAAAAAGTGGAAAGAATGAAGACAAAAAAGAGATAGAAGTATTTTTTTTTAGGCTAAAGGGTTAAATAGGCCCTCGAACTAACTTAAAAAGTGCAAATCACCCCTTATCTAGGAGGCTCTGTCTGGACGAAATTTGGGGCGGTTCCCGGTGGAATTGTTTAGTGAAAATTATTGAGCATCATCTTCATTAAGTCTAGTTTACTCATACAAAATTTCAGCTAAAAATTTAATCGGGAAGGCAGTCAAATGAATTTTTGGAGATAATTGTGCAGTTAAACAACACAGTACATTTCAGAAAATCATTTGACTGTCATCTTGGTTGAATTTTTATATGAAATTTGTTATGGGTAAACTAGACTTAATGAATAAGATGTCCAAAAAGTTTCATCAAAAAATTCCACCAGGAACTGCCCCAAATGGCGATGGCCGAACAGAGCCTTCCATATAGGGGGTGATTTGCACTTTTAAAGTTAGTTTGAGGGCCTATTTGATCCTTTAGCCTTTTTTTTACATACAATCAGATTTCTTAGTGTTTATATAATAGACATAAATAAGTAAAATAAGTATCACCAAATACAAACACTCAGATTTTCCCAATCGCTTATTGCCCCTATATATTTTCTCTCACGTTTTGTTTCCTTCCAGAATTCCCCTATATTTCCCACCTAATTGTATATCCCTACGAGCTCTGAGTTCCAAACACAACCTAGCAGTTGAGGAAATGAAAAATGAATTAGGTCATTTCATGATGAAAAGTGGGCACCGGTACACTAGATAGTTGCATTTGTTCTTATTACAGAGTAATGAAATATACAAAAAAATAGGGACTGGAGCTTGGGAAAGTGCACTTACAAACACTCTGTCTCCTGGTGATCGGATTGTGTCTTTCCTTATCGGGCAGTTCAGTTTGCTGTGGATTGATCAGCAGCAGCGTCTCAATTTCAATGTTGATGTGGTCGAGAGTGAATGGGGACATGGGGCAAATCTTGATGTTTTGGGATCAAAGGTGGCCGCAGATTCAGCACATTCCATCAAGGCTGTTTGCATTGTACACAATGAGACTACAACCGGAGTTACAAACAACTTGGCTATGGTTAGAAAATTGCTTGGTAAGCATCTAACATACATAAGAACAAGATTGAATAACCAACTAATTGCTATAACGACATATGAACAAAGTGCAATGTTTTTTTCCTAATGACTTGGATGTGGGGAGAAGAGGCGGGGAGGAGAGGGAGAAGAGGACTCACAGACTTGGATTAGAGGAATCAGAACTGATATGCTTTTTCTTGGGATGAGAGTATGGCCTTGGAGAGAGCAAAGTGGAGGGCGCATATTCATGTGGACGATTGATCTCTTTTTTCTCTTTCTTATGTACTTTTATCTTTTTATCTTTTATCTTTCTTATGTTCTTATGTTATTTTTATTTTATCCATTTTGTCTCATCTTATCTTTTTAATTTTCTTATCTTTCTTCTCTTTTTAACTCTGATATCATGGATCTATTCATGTTAGAGTTGCCCAAAATTTTTTAAGAATAAGGCTTGAATGTCTTTGTTATGTACTTGTTTGGATGACTTCTTATTCCCAAGAATAAGGGTATTTTTTCCCTAATGCCTAAGTTTGGGATCGAAAAGTTGAGAGTTAGGAGATTCTTGGGAATCCACAAGGACCACAATCCCTAAAATTGCAGGAATCACACACCCTTCATATTGCCATGGGAATCAGTGACCTCTGGTCCTTACTAAGGCAGTTTTATCGCAGTCTTATCGATTAAGGACCTGAAAGATCAAAACTACTCCCTCTGTCCCATTCAAAGGTTCTCACTTTCTTTTTTTGGATGTCCTAGCTAAAGGTTTTATTTTTATTTTAGAAAACAATTAACACTCTTAAATAACAATTTAATCATCAAATATCAGAAGTAATACATCTATAACATCACAGTTACCATCAATAACCCATGATATATATACTCATCAAACTATTTCTCAAAATATATTTGAATTAGCATATTTAATTATTGCTTATATAATTGTGTCATTTTGCAATGAGAACATTTGAACGGAACGGAGGTAGTACTAATTTAGGACTTGAATGATGATACAATCCATCTAAGACTAAGAAAGCTCATGAGTTATGAACCTTTTACTATTTTAAGTTGTTTTTATGCTAATTTTCGATGAGAAAATCTTCATGGACTATATTTTGTATCTAATACAGAGTGTACCAATAATAATTTAAACAACTCATAAAAAGAATTAGAACTCATAACTTTTAAGCCCGGGGTTGATAATTCCACATTTCCACTCATACATATTTGAATTTTATACTTTTCATATCCTGAATTGATAAACCAATTGTTTTCTCTAATTCTTATTGAGTAATTTAGTTAATTCCAACCACCAAATCATTCCAAACAAGACCTAAGAGTGCTGTGCCTGCTCAGATCACTATCACCATCCAGCTCTCCTTCTTGTTGATGGTGTGTCCTCCGTTTGTGCAATTGATTTCCGGATGGATGAATGGGGTGTTGATGTGGCATTAACTGGTTCACAGAAAGCTCTGTCACTTCCTACGGGGATAGGAATTGTCTGTGCTAGCCCTAAGGCTCTTGATGCCTCCAAAACTGCAAAGTCGGTCAGAGTTTTCTTTGACTGGAATGACTACTTGAAGTTCTACAAGTTAGGGACTTATTGGCCATATACCCCTTCCATTCAACTTCTTTATGGGCTGAGAGCAGCTCTAGACCTTATCTTTGAGGAAGGACTTGACAATGTGATAGCAAGGCACAAACGACTGGCTACCGCAACTAGGTACTGTTTCCAAGGCCTTGCTTGTCTGTGCTTCTGTTAACTGAGGTTTTAAGGAATAGTGCTTGATGAAACTGATTCTACTAAAAGCAGTTATATGAACTAAAAACAGTATATTGTTTGGCAATGCAGTTACAAGTGCTGCTGTTAAATGGAATGTCTAAAAGTTTTGGTCCCAAATACCAAGATCAATGAACAGCTAAATAAGATCTACAAAGACAAACTTGATCACAATAAATATTTTCCTCAACAAACAGAAACATTAATCAAATACTTCTTTCAAAAGTACTTTTAAGTATGTGTTTGACTTTTTAAAAACGTTTATATGAAACTCACTCAAACATCACTTTTCAATTTAACAGCCCTTTTGACCTACTAAAAGGGATTTAGAGCCTGTCTGGAAGCAGATCCAAACAGGCTGTAATAAATCCTGCAGATTGCTTTAGTTTAAATCTAGCTGGGAACAAGAAAATGGTAGAAGAGAAGGGACAAATGCCAAGGAAAATTATTTGTTATGCTTGATTTTACTTTGGAGAAGGCAAAGGAATAATTCAAAACCTTTTCATGACATATACTTAGATGAGTTTTTCGACGACATACATTTATATTTAGATCTCTTATTCTTTATATAATAGAACCATGTAAATAAAATGAGTTTGAACCAATGTTTTGTTTTCCTCTACGTTTTCTTTCCTTCCAAATTCCCCAATGATTCTTTTCCTATCATTTTCATTGGTTCCAAAAGACCCTAAAGATTAATTATACATAATCTCCAATCTCCATTTGAGCTGTAAATAACAATCAACACCCTATGGATCTATGGCGAATAAATTCCACTTTTTGGTCTTACGAGTATCACACCAATTCCACAATTGGTCCACGTCTTTGACTTTGATCACTTTTGCTAATGATTATTGTGTTTTCGCCCATATATAGTCCTTCCAACGATATTTCTGGTGTCAAAATCGGGAGGACCACAAATGGTCAAGAAAAATTAGTCAAGTACCAAAAGTGGATAAAGTGAAAAACGTAGACAAAATGTGGAAATGACATACAACTCGTAGGACCAAAAGTAGAATTAATTTGATCTATGGAGTATGGTCATGCATGCAGGTTAGCAGTGAAGGCTTGGGGCTTGAAGAACTGCTCCCAGAAGGAAGAATGGTTCAGTGACACAGTCACCGCTGTAATTGTTCCTTCAAATATTGATACTACAGAAATCATCAAAAGGGCATGGAAACGATACAACCTAAGCTTAGGTCTAGGACTCAACAAAGTTGCTGGAAAGGTCTTTAGAATAGGGCATCTTGGTCATTTGAATGAGGTAATTGAGCACTACTTTGAAATTTTGGTACAAGCTAGAATTCCTGTCAAATTTCACCTGAATATCAAAATCCAAAGGAATTATGACTAACTAAATGTCAGGTTTTGTTTGGATGAAGGGTTTTGGAGGAGAATGATTTAAGTCTATATATCATGATAAATATAATCTTTCTTAAAATGAATAAAAGGCGATTCACATGTTATGTGATCACAGTTGGATATATGAGTGTCTGCTAACAGTTGATCATTTAGACAGTTAGGTTGTATTATCTTGACTCTTTTTATCCTTCTAACTATTCACCTCAGGTAGTTCTCCCTTAAGCGCAACATCACGTTTGTCAATGCATGATGACTTAGATCTTTATTTCTTTACTTCTCTATTAGCGAAACAAGGAAAACAATCATTTTTTTAAATTTACGATGTGACGAATTTAACAGTATTTTCAAAACATAATAATCGTTTAATACACTAATAAATAAAATGTAGTCAAAGTCAACTATGTGAATAATGTAAAACTCAACATGTTATATTAAAGATCAGAGATGATATAACTTTTGAATTGCATGATTATTACAATTCTTAGAGCCTTTTTGCCGACATTGAAATTAGCTGAATCGACTAAATTGGATAAAATTGATGAAGTTCTGACTGAATCTGTTGAATCATGAAAAGATTATTAAGAAGATACGTAGGATATTAATCATATTATTAATAAAATAAAGAAAAAATTATATGGAAAAATAGCTAAAATTGTCCCCCACAGTAACTTCAGCTAATTGAGCTACAAAAGCAATTCACTTACTTATTTTGATTATTATAGAATTGTGCGGTCAAAATCAAATATTACATGTTCGGTGAAAAAGTTTGCTGATAAATTAAAAAATAGGGTCTCCAAATTGGCTTTTAGTGTCCGTAGGGAAAAAAACTTTTGCATGTAGAACTGTAGAGTGGTGTACTGGCGTATTCTCTCGATAAACGTCAGGGGTTTGGTTCCGAGTTGAATAGTTGACTCTATCCTTCTTAAATACTCTGTATTTTTTATACCAAGTACGTATATAATAACTTTTGAATTGCGTGATTCTTACAATTATTAGCGGTGGTTGAAATGATTGCAAAATCTTTTCTTGGTCATTTTTTCTTAATTAAGCCTTTAATAAGGTAATTGTACATTAATCTCCTTGCGAGGTTACCGTGCCTAGTGAAAGGTCTCAAGTTCGAAACCCGCTAGGCATATAGGGGGTTGAAACTCAATGGAGTGAGTTTCAGCCCCTATTACTCCAGGCTCCCCCCAGCCCCCTCCCCTAGACCCCCCTAGAGTAAAAAAAACAGTAAAAAAAACAAAAAAAATAATAATCTCCTTTTGCTCAGGAAGCAGAAGTTGCAGTGTTTGGGTAAAAGTGCAGAAGTGATTCTGGTGCTCTAATTTACTCTTAGAATCAGTTTTTTTAAAAGGTGCGGGAGACCGGCTTCTGAAAACTGATTCTGATTCTGCTTCTGCTTTACAAAAGAAGCAGAAGCAGAATCGGTTCCAAACACCCCCTTAATCCCAAAATTTTATCTATCAATGTAGGATACTTGGAGAATGCTTCCGATTTTATAAATATGAGAATATTTAGAGTTCAAATACTCATGCTCAAATTACAAAAAAATACAATAAACTCAAAGTATTACGCTCTAGCGGGGTTTGATGCACAAAACCCCTCATGATATATAAGTTTAGCGCATTAGCCTTATATGATTTAAAAATGTGTCAAATCCTCATGTGTTATGATTATTGATACACAAAACTTTCTCCAAAAACAAATTTTTCAATTTTGAAATCACTTTTTTAATAATATGATTGCATATGCAAGTAACTTTGTTAATATTTCTAAATTGTAGAAAAATATTAATTAATTTTCATTTATTTGGCAATCAAAGTTTTTTCATAGAAGGAGATTTGCGCATAAATAACGATAACACGGAGGGGCTTGACGTATTTTTTAAATCACATGGGCTAATGCATCAAATTTATATTTCATGAGGGGTTGGTGTATTAAACCCCACTTTAACGATTTCTTTTATATTTATGAAGGCCTAGGAATACCCTATTAAGGCCTATTTATGTATCATTGGAAATTGCATTGTCATGAATATGAGATTAATAAGAGGCAAGACCCATATGTGTTTCTGCGTGGAGTACATTATAACATTAACTAGTTTATAAAGATATGTACCCATATACCGCCACATTGCTTTGCCAAAATATAAGGATCCATTATTTCTTCTAATTTTTTTTTTGACAAGAAAAACTCAATTCATTTCATCATTAATAATGTTTAGGATACAATGTGGAACAAAAGTGAAAATTCTGCTAGGTGCGTGATTAGTAGCCGCCTTAGCCAGGACGTGAGCGCTACTATTCGCTTGCCGTTTAGTAAAAATAACTCTAAAGTTACTATTTGAAGCTAAAAGTATTTTGCAATCCTCCACCAATGACCCATATTCGGTCTGATTAGGACGGTTAAGGCACACATCTTCTACAAGTTGCTTACAATCAGATTCAAACAAAACATGCTTGTACCTAGTACTAGCCATCCATTTAATAGCTTCTCTAAGGCCCCATGCTTCTGCCTCTGCTGGACACAAATCCGATGTACATATACCTGATTTAGCCATGTAAAACTGCCCACGATAATCCCGAACACATGCCCCGAATCCAACTCGCTTCTCATTTGCAAAGAGAGCGGCATCGACATTACACTTCAAGTAATTACGAGGGGGCTGCCACCGGACTTGAATCAAGCTGCTGGTTAGTAACTTTTGGGTGCTAATCCTAGCTCTTTCCCAGGAATGCAGCAGTTCACTCCCACGAGAGATAACCTGGTGTGTGGTCTCCCGGATGCCTTCCCAGCACATCTTATTCCTCTTCTTCCATATGCTCCATAAAGTCATGCTAAAAGCTTTTAATTTATTCTCTGGAAAGGCTTGAATGATGCTCATGAAAAACTCACAGAAACTTTCAGTTGCTGTCATAGTTGTTGCCATTTCATTCCATAGCCCTAATTGCTGCCAGCATTCCACGATATCAGGGCAAGAAAGAAACGTGTGCCATGCATTCTCTGGTGCGTTGCAGCAAATGGCGCAAACCCCTGGGCAAACTACACCTTTATCTTGTAGCTTATTTCTGGGCGGAATGCAGTCTCGTCCAAGCCTCCAAAGGAAGGTACGGACCCTTGGTGGGACTGCCAGGGACCATAGTTTATGCCACGGGCCTTCTTCTTTGAGATGATTCGTACCCACCAACTGGTCCATGCACACCCTGTATGCACTTCGAACGGAAAATCTTCCATCCTTTGTGAATCGCCAAACTGGACTATCCTGCCGATGCAACCTCATCAACAGAAGAGCTAATATTTCATTAACATCCATGTGACTAAACACGCTTCTTATGAAGCTCTCCTTCCATTTGCCTCCATTTCTGTCAATTAATTGGGCAACTCGTAACTCACTCATTGTGGGCACAAGCTGAGTTTGAATACACGAGTCCTCGCCATTCTGAAGCCATGGTTGACCCCAAACACAAATCCTTTCCCCATCACCCACACTCCAACGGAATCCTTCCTTAACCAAAATTCGGGCCGACCAGATGCTACGCCATGTCAAACTAGGGTTATGGCCAATGCCAGCCCCAAAGAAATCCCCTTTAAGGAAGTATCTTGCTTTGAAAACACGTGTAACCATAGCATCCGGGTCAGAAATAAATTTCCAACCTTGTTTCCCCAACATGGCCAAGTTGAAACCGTGAAGGTGCCGAAATCCCATTCCACCATTTGCCTTCCTGATTGTCAGCTTTTCCCAACTCAACCAATTGATACCTCTGCCACCTCTTGTACCTGAGCCCCAGCAGAATGAATTCATCATCCTCTCAAGCTCTTCTTGAAGAGTACTAGGTAACAAAAAAAACGCTCATACAATAAGTGGGAATAGCCTGCAACACTGACTTGATTAGCACCTCTCTTCCAGCTTGGGATAATAATTTACTACTCCAACTAGACACCTTACTCCATATTCTATCTTTAACATAATTAAAAACCGCCCTCTTATTTCTGCCAACCATGGAAGGAAGGCCAAGATACCTCCCAGAACCCAAGCTCATCCCGACTCCAAAAATGCCTGCAATCTGGTCCTTCACTGGTGCTTCAATATTTCTGCTAAATGTAATTTCAGATTTTTAAGTTTATGTGTTGATCGGAGGCCAAAGCATAAATGTCCAAAATGCTATGAAGGTGTTGAGCTTCTGCCTCCGTTGCACGAAAAAAGAGGAATCTTTTATCCGCAAATAAGAGATGACTAATTGCCGGAGCTCGTCTACATACCCGGATGCCATGTAACTCCCCTCTTCTTTCTGCTTGGCGAAGTAGTACCGAGAAGCCCTCAACACATAGAATGAACAGGTAAGGAGATAAGGGGTCTCCTTGTCTCAAATCTCTATTTGGCAAGATTGGTCCCACATAATCTTCATCCACAAGGACCCTATATCGCACCGATGTGACACACATTTTCATCCACGAGACCCACTTTGGGCTGAACCCCATTTTATCCATAATAGCAAAAAGGTAACCCCAATCCACTCGATCGTATGCCTTGCTAATGTCGATCTTAAGAGCTGCCGCGCCCCTTGATCCTCCTGTTTTACATTTTAGAAAGTGGATAACTTCATTAGTAATCAACACATTATCAATAATGCACCGCCCTGATACAAAACCCGACTGATCGATAGAAACACAAGCAGAGAGGATTTTTTGGAGTCTATTGGCCAAAACTTTGGCAACAATTTTATAAATCACGTTACAAAGCGATATTGGCAGAAGATCACTCATAGTTGCTGGTGTGTCACATTTTGGAATAAGCACAATGTTTGTATCTCCCAATCCGTCTGGGAATCTGCCTTGCTCTAACCACAAGCGGGAAGCTTCAATAATGTCCACCCCACACATGCTCCAGAATCTTTTGAAAAAAGCTGGATTGAGGCCATCCGGACCTGGGGCTTTATCTGAATGCATCTGCATAACCGCCAGCTTAAATTCTTCATTCTCAAACGGGGATGTCAACATGTCATTAGCCTCCTTGTCAACGCACTGGTTGATAGCTTCCACCACCTGTGTATGATCTGTAAATGAAGCTTTAAAAAGGTTAGTAAAATACCTATGTACTATATCACACAACCCCGCTTGAGATGATACTGATGTTCCATTTTCATCTATCAATCTGGTAATTTTATTCCTTTTTTTTCCTGCAGGTGGCTGCCGCGTGAAAAAATTTAGTATTCATGTCGCCATCTCGCATCCAAAATACTTTTGCACGCTGCTTCCAGAATGTTTCCTCTTGTGAAAGCAGCCTAGACAACTCGGCTCTTAGAAGACCGCTTCACGCCCCGCCTCCTCAGTCATGGACCTTTGTGCTTCCTCTAGCTTAAATCTACATTTGTCAATAGCTTCTGAGTGCCTGCGTCTCAACTTGCGTCCCCATGAGTCTAATTTTGCTGTGCACTTTTCAATTTTCAGCATGAGAGGCTCCCCATGAGCTTCTGACCATCCCTCATTCACAACTTGGTTTAGTTCAGGTTCCACTAACCAGGAATTCTCAAATTTAAAACTCCTTTTCCGAAAGCTGTAATTTCTAGTCTCAGTTGTGAGCAAAATGGGGGAGTGATCTGAATGAGAGGCTACCAAATTCTTTAAGCTACTAAGGCGAAACCATTGCAGCCAACTCTCTGTTGCCATCGCTCGATCCAGCTTCTCTTCTATAGCATTCTCTGAGTTTCAGCCTCTCCACCAAGTAAACTGACAACCCTGTAATGGAATATCTATCAATTGACAGTCCCCTAACCGTCTCTCTGAATCCATTAATTAGCCACACGGGATGTTCAATCTTGCCTTTTTTTCTCTTCTTGCGCTAGAAGGTCATTAAAATCCCCAATAATGCACTAGGGAAGATTGACATTAGCAGCTAAGGCTCTTAAAATCTCCCAAGACTCCTTCCTCCTTCCTCTATCTGGAATGCCATAAAACCCAGTAAGTTGCCAAGGCCGCGTGGCTTCCTCCTTGACTACCATGTTAATGACATTCTTGGAGTAATTCATTAATTCGACCATTCCAGTGTGTCTCCACAAAACAGCTAATCCCCCACTCCTCCCGTCTTTGTCCACCGCAAAGCAAGCCTCAAATCCTATGCTCCTCCGAACTTCATCAATTTGATTACTACAACAAAGCATTTCACATAGAAAAACTACATCCTGCTTATGAAACCGAACGGGGTTGTGAAGTGCAGGAACTGCATTGAGGTGACCCAATCCCCTGCAGTTCCAACTTAAAACAATCATTGGTCTTGGTGGGCCTGGTGCCCAGGACCCACCCCAAAAAAAGAAATATGTTTTTGCTGAGCTGACATTGACTGATGCTTCACTCTGTAAGGGACGTATCCTTTTCCTTTCTGTTGCTACCTCAGGGTCCTCCGTAAGATTTTCTCCTCCTTGAAACTGTATGTTGTTGCCGCCTCTAGGACCTTCTGGTATTATGATTGGACCACCCACAGTGCCCTGAGATCTGAAAGAAGTAGCAACATTGTTATTTGCACCATATGTATTCTGGTGCTCTCCTCTATCCTCACGAAGCCAACGACATCCCCCAGACCCCCCTGGACGCCTCCTTTCAACCCGTAGTTCTGCACTCCAGCCCCTCTCCCCATTATCCTCTGACATCTCGTATAATTTATCACATTGATTGTCCAAGTGACCCATAATTCCACATAGGAAGCAGAATGCATTCAGTTTCTCGTATTTGAATCGCACTACTTTGACCTCTCCGTCTACCGAACTAATTTTCTTTCCCCGTTTTAGAGGCTTGCGGACGTCCAAAATCACCCTTATTCGCATAATCGCATGTAGTTTCTCCAGAAACCGACATTGTTTTTTGAGTCATATTCCACAAAAGTACCAATGAAATTTCCCAACCCTCTTCCGACTTCCCCTGTCATTAGTATCATGGGAAGATCATGCACTTGTACCCAATAATCCACATTAAATAATGGAATTTGAGAAGGTATATCATTAACACCCATCTTTGCCAAGATTAATAGGTGATTATCGAAGTGCCAGGGCCCTCCTCGTAAGACATGTTGCATATCCAGTTTGTGAAAGAACTGAAATAAGAAAATACCTCTTTGCACTTCCTTGATAGCCACTCCATGTGGTTCCCAAATCGTAGCCAATCTTTCTTTCATCATGTGAGTGCGAATTGGTTTGGTCGTCAGGAAACGACCAACTAAACATAAATTTATATTTGTGCTATGGTCTTGATGCACCGGATTAGAAAATGTCAATACCTCATCCTCCTCATCACTAAGCCTGAGATCTTCCAACCCAGCCATTCTGAAACTAGATCAAAACACTCGAAAATCGTATGCGATTACCTTCTCACGAAGAGACCCTAATGCTTTACTTCTCATGAAGAGAGAGAAATATGAAGAACCCTAGATTTCTTCTAAATTGATCAATGAAAGTTTCTTGTTGCTCTTTATGAGTTTAGTCACTTTATCACAAAAGATAAAAGGAGTTGGGGGAATTGTGCGTTCAGCATAAATTTTGGCAACTTTGGGAATACTTCAAAATTTGTTGCAACTTATTTTGGGTTCAATTGCTTAAATATTAACATGATCTCTTTTCAGTCCAAAGCATAAAAACATACAACTAAATCAAATAATACGGAGTATCATGCATTACTGAAAAGCTAACTAAACATATAAAAATGTGTACTATACACTCACACATCTCTCTCTCTCTCTCTCTCTATATATATATATATATATATATATATATATATATATATATATATATATCAATGTTCTAAAAGGTGTTAGGCGCTGGTCGGGCGCCAGCCCAGCGCCTAGGCGGCTAGGCGGGCGCCTAGTCGAGGACTAGTCGGAGACAAATAAATTGCATTTTATCTATATTTTTGCGTAAATATGATAAGTAATATTATATTTTTGTGTATATAAAATACATATATACATATACATTAACAAACATGAATGATAGAATTATCACATTTAATCATACGTAGTATATGATAAATAATCATTTAAATTCATTATGTTATACATATAAATAATGATGAAATTTAGGTATATATATAAACAAATACAATTTTATCTTAATTTACAACTTCATTTCTTTATATCCACTGCTAAAGCTAAAGTACATATCGCTTAGAAAATTAAATTTAAAAAGTAAAGTAATGTTCGCGAATCTAGACGGCCTAGGCGGCCGATTAGGCACTCTAGACGGGCAATTAGGGGCCATAGGCGGCCGACTAATTCACCTAGACGGCAAACCAATTAGTCGGAGCGCCTAGACGAAATTCAGGGCGCCCGGTCACCGCCTAGCGCCCAGACGGAGACTAGTCAGACGCCTAGAACGATTTTTAGAATAGAGATGTATATATTAGAAAAAGAGAGAGCAGATCATATCTGGCCGGCCTTACGAGAACTGCCGTTAGGCCGAGACCATTTGGAGCCTTTTCGTGTGGAATTTTTGATGACTTTTTTTAAGCATGTTCGTCATCAAGTATAGTTTATCTCCACCAAATTTCAGCTAAAAGTTCGATCGCGAAGGCATTGAAATAATTTTTTTACAAAAATTGCCCTTTATATATACTCCCTCCGTCCCGCAATAAACTTCACACTTTGACTTCACACATATCAAGAAAATAAATTTGACTTTACTGTGGAGTGCACTGTTTTGCACTGTTCAAACATTGTTTGGCACTGTTTGGACACTGTTCGACACTGTTTTGATGTAGATAATTTGCCAAATAAGGAAAGTTTTGAAGTGTGAAGTTAATTTCAGGACTACCCAAAAAGGAAAGTGTGAAGTTTATTGCGGGACGGAGGGAGTATATATAAACATTGCAGTTTTTGTAGAGAATTTATTTGACTGCCTTACCGATTAAATTTTTAGTTGAAATGTGGTGGAGATAAACTAGACTTGATGAAGAACGTGCACATAAAATTTCATCAAAAAGTTCCACCGGGAAGGGCCTCAAATGCCTAACACAATCGCTACTCTCTCTCTATACCGACTATACATACACACACACACATTTGTGTGTCCGCACATGCCTGTGGTGCATATATACATACACACATAATGGTCTTGTTCCGCAATTGCACTTGAACATTGTGTATAATAATATAAAAGGAAAAGTACGGAAAATGTACTTGTGGTTGGGCCCATTTTCAGATAAGGTCATGTGTTTTATTCTTTATCAAAGTGGTTCATGTGTTTGAATTCCGTTATCACAAGAGGGTCACGTCTTTAAAAACGTATGTAAAAGACCATTAAAAGTAATTCCGATTTTCAAAAGTGCTCGAAAAATTAAAAGAAAAATACCGGAAGGTGCGCCTCAATAAGACGACCGCTAGGCCATCTTTCTTTTTTGTTTTCAGCCACCCTTGTCACCGGAAAGTCCACCGGAAAAGTGATATTAGCAAAATCATTTTTAAAAAATAATTCTAACAGATCTGAAAAATCCAAAGGCGAAGGTGGTTTGGAGGTCATCTTGATGAGGTGCACCTTCCGGTATTTTCCTTTTAATTTTTCGGGCACTTTTGAAAATCGGAGTTACTTTTAACGGTCTTTTTCAGACGTTTAGTGAGTCACTTGTGATAACGGAATTCAAACACATGAACCACTTTGATAGAGAATGAAACACATGACCCTATCTGAAAACAGGCCCAACCACAAGTACCTTTTCCGTACTTTGATACTACCTCCGTCCCACTAACAATGGGACAAGAGGGAGTGGGACGCAAACCAATAAAAAGCGGTTTATGTGGTTGATATTGATTTGATAAAGTAAGAATGATTTAGAGTCACATAAACTTTACCAAATTTGGTATGGAACAATCTTAGTGAGACGGACGGAAAAGATAATATGAGACAATCTTAGCGGAACGAAGGTAGCACTATTTAAATAACATTTGGTTATAGTTTTCAGTAGTACATCTCTAAAGAATAATGGTCAAAGATATAAACGGGGGACTGTGAGAGTCCAAATATAAAGTTCTTTAAGGGACATAGAGTATCAAATATAGACTATGTCCTTCAAAGTCCATCCCCTCCAAGAATATCTATCCAAACAGACCCTTACACGAGTTGAATATGCTCAATGTTGTTGCATTTTCCGCAGTTGCAGTTACTGGGCTGTCTTGCTGGAGTGGAGATGGTACTAAAAGATGTTGGTTACCCAGTGAATCTGGGCAGTGGAGTTGCAGCAGCTTCTTCTTACCTGCAGAGCACCACTCCCATGATTCCATCTAGAATTTAACTCAAGTGTGTTGTATATTTGTTTCTTCATCTTCCTTACTACGCTCTTGCAATATTACATTCTCCCTTCACTATTTGAAGCACTTGTTCCTATGGAGTCACTGTGGTGTAGTGGTAAATGGTGAAACACTTCCTGCTTGGAGGTGTACTCATTACTTTCGTAAGATCCAAATTTAGACCATTTCTTCAAGGGAAAAAACTCTTGTTTATTCTCACTAATTTTTTGTTACACCTATGACCTATCTAGGGAAAAAACTCTTGTTTATTCTCACCAAATTATTTTACACCTATCTAGGGAACAACATTACTATGAATATATGAAGCAGCCAACTGGACAAACCGGACCAAAAGTTGAGAATATAATCAGGAAATACAGGTGTATATTTACACACTCTCTCACAAATTACCAATCAACAAAATGTTCACTTATTTAGGAGTTGCTAAGGGGTTGTTTACTTTCTTTTTTTCTATTAAGTCCTATCCGGATTGAGTGGTATTTGTATATGAGGTTGTTTATTTTGTGTGCTGAATAAACTGTCTGAATTGAGTAAGATAATCAATTTACGATTATTCTCGGGCTATAATGTCAATGAGAAATATCATTTATGAACATAAATCTATTCCATAAATGATTTTTTTAGGGGAAATGGAAACTAATAATTCAACCTTTTAGCGGTCTTCTTTTAATAGTCCCACCTTTTTGTTATTCATGAATAATCCAACCTTTGCACCTGATCTTCATTCACTGGTCCTTGACCGGTTGATGACATGTTATTCCAAGTTATTTTCTTATCTTTGTGAAAGGTGGAATTTATGGTATAATAGTTTGCAGATATAAGAAAATAACTCGGAATAGCAGGTCATCAACCGGTCGGGGACCAATGAATGAAGATGAGGTGCAAAGGTTGGATTATTCATGAATAACGAAAAGGTCGGACTATTAAAAGAAGACCGCTAAAAGGTTGAATTATTAATTTCCATTTTTCCTTTTTTTTTTTTTTATATAAACGACGTCTTAATAGACATCTTAATGGGAAAAACTACTATTTTCCAGCTTAATGATTAAGTCAGTTTTTTGATTGAATGATTAAGGCATGTTTTCAATTAAGTCGTAATTAAACATGACTTAATGACTACGTGATTAAGTCACTGTTGTCATTAAGTCCATTAAGTGATTCAGTCGAAAGTAAATAGCCCCTAAGTGTTAGTTTAGACTTTAGTAAGAAGTATAATCAAATAAGTTTTTAGAATATAAATTTACATTGGACATACATTTGATCGCATTAAGTTGCGTCTTACTCCCTCCGTCCCCCTATAATTGTCCCATTTTTTCATTTTTGGATGTTCTCTTATTATTGTCTCATACCATATTTGGTAACATTTGTGTGGGTCTAATTCAATTTTACTTTATTCTCACTTTATCAACTCATTATCAATCACATAATTTTACTTTTCTTAAAAATCACACCACTCTCTTTTCTCTCAATATTAGGGGGCGCAGCCGCGCAGGTAGTACTATTTATCAAACTGTATGTAAGCTCACAGACATTCAAGATTACCTGCCATCTAGAGCTGGCAAATCACAATATCCCTATCATGATTATTGTTCATGAAGTATCTGTGAATAAACAGGAAAAAGGTGCTCCAATAGGAGCCCTGAGTGTCTATTTATAATTGAAGAGTTTAATACAGAATAGGAAACAAATCTTCCTAATAATATTCTATTACACCCCCTCAAACTGTGCGGGAGATACAACGCGCATGTTGTCTTTTAAAAAATGAAATTGCTGACTAGAAAGACTTTTAGTAAAAATGTCAGCTAACTGTAACTGAGCAGGGATGTATTTCACAATTAGATCTCCATGAGCCACACGCTCCCTGACGAAGTGATAGTCAATCTGAATATGCTTGCTACGAGCATGCTGAACTGGATTAGCAGTGATATAAGAAGCAGAAATATTATCACAAAAAAGCTGAACCGGCGTAGTAATGGGAAAACCGAGCTCAACCAATACGGAACGAATATGCAAAGTATCCTGAACAGTGTAAGCAATGGCCCTGTATTCAGCTTCTGTAGAGGATTTGGAGACAGTAGGCTGCTTCTTGGACTTCCAGGAGACAAGATTCGGACCCAAGAAAACTGCAAAACCCGTTGTGGAACGGGACGTATCTGGACAGCCAGCCCAATCAGCGTCAGAGTAGGCAATGACACAAGTAGCTCGAGATGTAGGCTGAAGCCACAAACCATGCTCAATAGTCCCCTGCAAGTATCTAAAAATCCTCTTGACAGCAAAAAAAAAATGAGTAGTACGAGGAGCATGCATAAACTGAGACACTAAATGCACAGCATAGGTAATATCAGGTCGTGTCAAAGTTAAATATTGTAATGCACCAACCATACTACGATACTCAGTAGCATCAGCAAGAAGTTCCCCATCAGTGAGGGATAAAGAAGTGCGAGTAGCAAGCGGAGTACGGACAGACTTGAGAGTATGGAGGTGAAAACGAGATAGAAGGTCAGAAACATACTTATGCTGGGATAGAAACAAACCTTTATCTGAGCGGACAGCCTTGACTCCTAAAAAATAATGAAGATCACCGAGATCCTTCATAGCAAAATGCTGAGCAACAAGTTGAATAAAAGAAGTGATAGCAGCAGACGAATTGCCAGTAATAATGATGTCATCAACATAAAGTAATAAATAAATGACATTATTATTTTGACGAAAGATAAACAATGAATTATCAGACTTGCTACACGTGAAATGATGAGAAAGTAGAAAGCTACTAAACCTGTGAAACCATGCCCGCGGGGCTTGCTTGAGCCCATAGATGGCTTTTCGCAAACGACATAAATGATTAGGAAAAGTGGGATGAATAAAACCCTGCGGTTGACGCATATATACTTCCTCAGTGAGATGACCATGCAAAAAGGCATTTTTAACGTCCAACTGACGAATAACCCAACCAAAAGAAATAGCAAGAGTTAGAACAATACGAACTGTGGTGGGTTTAATAACAGGACTAAAAGTTTCGGAGAAATCCACACCGGCCTGTTGATTAAACCCCTGAGCAACTAATCGAGCTTTGTGACGCTCAATAGAACCATCAGAATTATACTTAGTCTTATAAATCCACTTAGAGCCCACAACATTTTTAGTGTGGTCAAACGGAACTAAATCCCAAGTATTATTAGAAATAAGAGCATTAAATTCCTCCGCCATTGCCGCACGCCATTGTAACTGTTTGTTGGCCTCTGAAAACAAGTTGGATCTGCTGATAAAGCAACTGTGTTTAAATTAAAAATCATTTTGGGTTTAAAAATGCCCGACTTAGACCGAGTTTGCATGGGGTGGCAATTAGCCAGCTGTCCAGACGGAGATGTCGCCGGTGCAATGGCCGGTAGCTGCGGCTGCACAACTGGAGCCACATCAGGTCGGGTGAAGGCTTCTGCAGACGCATCAGAGTCATGGGAAGGAGTTGCAGGCCGAGAGAGAGGTGAAGTGGCTGGATTAGGACTGGGGTGGGTCGAGTGAGGGCTTGGTAGTGAGGAGGTTCGGCAATGGTAAGGTGATGTGGAGGGAGGTGTTGGAGCAGTGGGTTGCCGTGGTGAGTTGGGAAGAGCTGAGGGCGTTGTTATGGTGTTGGAGTGTACAGTGGGTGGGGGACGAGATACGCACGGGACTGTAGGCATAGAAGTAGGGGTGGTATTGATAAGAGTAAAATCTTCGGGACTAGATGAAGATGATGATGGAGATTCATGACCCGTAAACGAAGACAAAGTGGCATATGGAAAAATATTTTCATGAAAACGAACATGTCTGCTAATAAATACCTTGCCAGATTTGGGGTCAAAACAGCGATACCCCTTAAAGCCAGATGCATAACCAAGAAAAACACACTGAACAGAACGTGGTGACAGTTTGTTGGAAGAAGACGCAGGAAAATTCGGATAACAAGCACACCCAAAAACACGAAGCAAACTATAGTCAGGAATTTTGTGAAAAAGTTTTTCATATGGTGAAGCACCAAAAAGAGTGGGAGAGGGTAATCTGTTAATAATATAGACAGCCGTAAAAATAGCATCCACCCAAAAATTACTAGGAACGGAAGTTGTAATAAGCATAGTTCGAGCAAGTTCCAAAAGATGGCGATGTTTGCGTTCAGCAACACCATTTTGTTGAGGAGTATAAGGGCAAGATTTTTGGAAATAAATACCATTTTCGGCTAAAAATTGTTGCATAGCAAAATTAACAAACTCACCCCCTCCATCACTTTGAAAAACTTTAATTTTAGAATTAAATAAATTCTCAACTAAAAATTTAAAGAGACGAAATTGGGAAAAGACTTCATGTTTGGTGCGCAACGGGTAAATCCAAGTAAAGCGAGAGAAGTCATCAATAAAACACACATAATATTTAAAACCTAGGTTAGATAAAACTGGAGATTGCCACACATCAGAATGAATTAACTCTAATGGAGAAGTAGAATTATGACTAGCATCTGAAAAGGGTAACCGCTGAGATTTACCCAAACGACAAGAAACACAATCATGTTCAAAATTTGAAGAATGAGAAATAAGTTTTCTATTACGTAACAGGCGTAAAACAGATTCGCCACAATGTCCTAATCTACGGTGCCACACAGGGCCAGAGGTAATAGCGGAAGCAAGAGCTAAGGGTGCAGGAGGACTGAGGCTGACTGGGTAGAGATGACCATTATGACGCGCCTGAAGAAGAACCGCCCCCGAAATTTTGTCCTTAACAAGAAAAGAATTTTTATCAAAAATCGCAACACAATTGTTATCAGCACACAATTTTTGAATAGAAATTAAATTGAATTTAATTTGAGGCACATGAAAAACAGATTTTAGTGACAACGGGCGGCCAGGAGTATTTAACGTAATATTACCAATATTAGCTATGGGAAGTTTAATGCCATTTGCAACACTAACAGACATGGAGCCAAAATAAGGGGATTTATTGGACAAAATACCTTCAGATGAGGTCATGTGAGCAGAAGCTCCGGAATCTGGATACCACAGAGCATCATTAGTTTCCCCAGTTGGGGCAATCAAGGCCGGTGCAGGTTGTGAAAAACGAGACGGACATTGTAATGCAGAATGACCTGCAGAGAAACAAATTTGACACACAACCGGGGATGGAACTGAACCAAGAATACCCTCAGCGGATGAGAAACCTGCATAATGTGAGTAAGTACCAGAAGTAGATTTAGCATTAATATTTAAAATGGACAAGACAGATTTACCAGACGGAGCATTAGTGGGTCTCGGATTGTACACACCCCCTGCGGCCGAGGGTTGGGGTGCTGGCAGATTAGCCGGCTGCTGCTGTGGTGGGTATCCCGGCTGGCCATAGGGCTGCTGCTACTGGAACCGACCTCGTCCCCGACCTGCTCTGCCGCGGCCGCCTCTGCCGCGGCCTCTTCTGCTGCGGTACGCACCATGACCTGGCTGCTGTCCCGGTGGATTAGGGGGCTGGCCGTGACCCACATGAGCCCCAAATGCGGGCTGTAACGAGGAAGCCTCTTGCTGAAGATGAATGACTTGTTGCTCGGCTTCCATGAGGCGTGGGTGAAGAATATCTGGTGGAAAACTTTCAGGGAATAATTGCATGGTCCCCGTAACAAATTGATATTCAGGCCCCAATCCACTAAGTGTGCTTTGAAGTAATTCCTTATTAGTCACAGGAGAGTTTATGGCTGCTAGAGCATCAGTCAATCGTTTTATATCAAGTAAATAATGTTCCATAGACTGACTTGGTTTCTTTTTAGTATTGGACAATAAGCGTTTGAGTTCCATAGCTCTAGGTAAACTGGCTGACATAAAACGTGATTGTAACCGTGCCCATATACCAAAGGAATGTTTAATATCATGAACATCAGTTAATACATCCCGAGTAAGAGTAGCAAACAACCAAGAACGGATTGTTTGATCCACCCGAAGCCAATGATAGTAATCAGTATTAACGATGCGCTGATTATTAAAATCCAAAGTATACATGGGAGGTACCTGAATTGTGCCGTCTACCATACCAAAAAGGCCCTGTGACACGAGGAAGGACTCGAACTGCGTTCGCCATGTAAGATAGTCTTCCACCGCTTTAAGCTTAATAGTCACAATCTGGCTGACATTGGCAATGCCATGTGAAACTGATTGTGCCAATGCTGCCATAGGGGAACCAAAAAGAGGATTATCATGTGCCGGACGAACTACTCCCGGTGAACCAGCAAAAGAAGGCCCGCAATAGGGAGTGCTGACGGGTTGCTGATTCGGTGCTACAGGAGGAATAATCGGCTGAAGATGTGGTGCGACCGGGGAAGAAGCTGAACCAGGTTGCTGCCACATAACTTGGGGTCGTGGTCCCGGATGCACTGGAGGTATACCGAAACCAACCTGCTGCCATGGAAACTGGGGCGGCAAGGTTTCGAAGAGGGAGTATTGTGATCCGGCAGAATACGAGTGAGGGTCCGATGCCATGGGAACCGAGGGAGGCATCGGTTGAGAGCCTTCCGGAACAGCAGTGGTAACGATGGACGAAGAGAAGGTGTCAATCGTACCAGTGGCGGGTGTATCTTCAGCAAGAGAAAGAGGCGAGGACTCACCGGAAGAGATGATCGGCGCCATGGAGGAGTACGGCTGCGACATGGCTGCGTCGAACGTGAGAGAGAGAGGGAAAAAAATAGGGTTTTTCCTTAGGCTCTGATACCATGTGAATAAACAGGAAAAAGGTGTTCCAATAGGAGCCCTGGGTGTCTATTTATAATTGAAGAGTTTAATACAGAATAGGAAACAAATCTTCCTAATAATATTCTATTAGTATCACCACGAGAAGGGACATTTGTTCCTGCTAAAATTATTACGGTATGATTTATAACCATAATGACGTAATCAACATTTCTATCAAAAGCCTCAGAGTGATCAACATTTTTATTATTATGATTTATCAACATTTATTATGCACCGCCGGTAAAATGTTTAAAAAGCAACATTTGCGACAGTTGTTGCGTTACCTTCACACTCTATGTGTACTTTTCAAAGATTCACCATGTCTTGGTGGCAATTCCAATGGTCCCAAATCACAATAATTTCATATGTGTCAATATGGTTGCTTATTGTGTTCAAACATTGGTATACCATTTCGGCAGCTGGTAAGGATTGGTCATCAGCAAAGAAGGTGTGCATTCTCTTGTCAACTTCAATCCAGCTATAACTGGGGTTCTTCCTCAACCCAAGTTCTTTCATCTTCATTCTCATATCCATCACTTTGCTCCAATCCTTTCTACTGGCAAACATGTTTGCCAGAACCACATAAGTTGATGGATCATTAAAACCTTTCTGGATTAGAAGTTCTGCAACTTCCTCCCCCATACCTTCTTCTTCCTTGTGCATATAGCAAGCAGAAAACAGTGTACTTAACAATGAAACGTCTTCTCTCATGGAAGGGTGTCTCTGAAGAATTCCGTACACTTCACTTAATCTTGCGGAACGTCCTAGAAGATCTAGGAGACAAGGGTTGTAACACCGTCCCTAATTATATTTGCTTTTAAGTAAATAATGTATCGAACCTTATGAAATGGTCAATGAATTTACAAAGTTGTAAATTTTTATTATTTCTTTTGCGTGAATAGTAAATTGCACGTGGGGCCCACACCGGGAGCGGGGGCCACTCGATATTCCCGAGACCACATATTTTATTCATCGGGAAAGGGTAAAGGGTTGACCGATTGGTCAAAAGAGGCCCAATTGTCAAAATTGGTAATTTAAGAGATGACAGTCTGAAAATGAATTTCGGAGACTTCTAAATTAAAGTTGTGGAATATATATTATTTCAAAAGGCCATTTTGATTGAGAGTAAGTAATATATTTTATTTGACCAGATAAAATATAATTGAAACAGTCCAAAAAATACAACTTTCGAGGCCGAATGTACACTTTCGGGCATAAAGGGATGACCTCCCACATGGGTGGGGGCCACCCCACGAAATTACCAATCAAATAACCATTGATTGATGCATAGTTATGCTGAGGGATACAAAGAAAGAAGAGAGGAACATGGGTGTAGGGTCTTGGGGGTCCTAGACCACATAATTTGATCTAATAAGCCAAAAGACACCCCCCCTATCATTTTACTCCATTATTCCGACCCACCCCCTTCATACAAGCAAAGAAACCTTCTAAAACCACCATCCTCCATAGCTAAGTCGAGCTCAAGCTTTAGTGGTTCAAGGAGGAGATTTTAAAAAGGCAAAAGTTAGGAAAAATGTGAAGAATTGAGGTAATAATCTTATAATAACTTTTTCTCCATTTATTAACTACCATATGACTTACATAGCATATGAGGAACCCTTAGAGTAGCTCTACATATTCATAAATTTAGAAAGAAGGGTTGAGAGGTGGTTCTAAGTCCAAGAACGGACTTAGGAGCCAAAACGACCGGTTCGCCGGAAAATGACCTTTTAGAGATTATTTGTATTGATTGAGGTTTTATGATACTAAAACCTTGTTAGAAACTTTTATAAGGTATTTATAAAGCTTTTACGGAGTTGAAAGATTCGTCGGAGTAATCACCGGACTTGGATAAAGTTCGCCGAAGTTCAACCGAGGAGCGTAGACCGCGCTAAAGCTCATTTAAGGTGAGTGGACGGCTTAATGTAACTTTTGGGTTAATTATGAGATTACCTAAATAAATGTTATATGTATTCATAATGATGTTTAAAGGATATTTAAACATGTGATTAGCCAAAATGGTTAGGCTTGTATGAAATGAACTATTTGATAAAAAGGCGTGGATTGCTTTCTACCATTGAATGTCAATCTAGAATTCTCCCAACAGTATAAAAAAACGAAATGAACTATTTGATTGTGCATGAAATATGATATGAGAATTTCTATAGAAATGCATATTGTGTTTGAAAGGTAAAAGAAGCATAAAATGAATGTTATTAGCTTAATACATGTGATGTTTAAGTTGATATGAATAGGGCTTGAAATGACGGTCAACGAAATGTTGACCGGTTGACCACGGGGTAACCAACACCGGTTGGTTTTAAATAATCATAAATTGATATAAATGCATGACTTTGCATGAAATGATAAAGATATAGGCTTTATGAATTGATTTAGCCTTGAATAAATGAATATGATATAAACCCTATCTAGGTTGATATGAAGTAGATCATATGAATGGAAATGGTGGAAGACCCAAGGACTAAAGAGTCCTCAAAACTCATAAGTATAACGGTGAAGGACCCAAGGACTAAAGAGTCCTCAAAACTCATAAGTATAACGGTGGAGGACCCAAGGACTAAAGAGTCCTCAAAACTCATAAATATAACGGTGGAGGATCCAAGGACTAAAGAGTCCTCAAAACTCATAAGTATAACGGTGGAGGACCCAAGGACTAAACCATCCTCAAAACTCATACGTATAGCGGTGGAGAACCCAAGGACTAAACGTCCTCAAAACTCGGATTATGAATTGGTGGAGTACCCAAGGATTATGTTATCCTTAAAACTCATAGATGTTGATCATGAACTATGGACAAGGAGGAGTCCTATACACTCATATGTATATGGGTGGACTGGGGTACATTCATTGATTTATGTTGCAGCTTTACAAAGTAGATCTCGGGTGCCCAAAATCTTTTGATGCTCGAAATCTTCAGATGTGTGAAATCTTGATGTTCGAAATCTTCTATTGTAAGGACCGAAATAAGTGATCTCGGGTATGCGAACAAATAATCTCGAGCAAATAGGTATTCGAAGCCCGTGATCTTCTCTTCTTTTCCAGAATAACAAAGCAGACGTACAAAATACGTAGATCGTGACGAATAAATCAAGAATTAACACAATCAAATCTTTTGATTGATCAAATTAATTCCTTCAAAAAAATTACAATTTTGATGAACAGTTTATACGCCTCTGCTCTGATACCAATTGTGAATTCCTAGATTCAACAGTTGAATAACTATAAATCAAATATGTAGAATAGATTAGAAGATAGAATAATCAATCAACAAGCATTACCATATATTCATAATAATATGTTGATGAATACAAGATATACGAAAGAGAGAATAAATTAGAGGGCTCAAGAATGATACGTGTGGCAGAAATAATATGGAACTCATAGGCATGTTCGTGCCTATAATCTATACTAGTGATACGACGCGCGATGCGTGAAGGGAAGATGCCCAAATTTATATTGATAAAGTTAACAAATGGAATGTTAATGATTAGTATATTTGAGTTGTTTGAAATAGCACAAAGCTTTATGATTTTTTCCCCATAACAAATGATTAAAAAGAGACGTGAGACATCTCTTTGCCCGTAACCGGAGCAAGGATGGTTCCCAAATATCCTATAAAAGCACTGAACTTTTTTCATCTGATCTCTATCTTATGATATAAATCTATCTGATGTGATATGAATTTTTTAATCTGATCTTATCATGTATGAATTTTTCTGATCTGATTGAAATAAGAATAAAAATATACAATTATAATAAGATGACATAACAACTCCTAACAAAGACATGTAGCCAAATCTTTGGCCATAGGAGCTTAATAACAAATGAGTAGTTTCAAAGTAATCAATTTCACAATATGTACCAAATTTTTGCTAGGTATTAGTCATTTTCTTCCGAGAGGAGAAAGATAAAAATTTACCTTCTACATTTTTTTTAAACGGTTTGTTTATTTACTATTAAAAAATATGATATCCTCACGTGTATTTAATTAACACTTTGCTATCATGAATAAATAATTCTAAATAAATTCCATTTTTGTTTTAGAAGAAAGTCTGGAGAAATAATATGGAGTAATCCACAAGCATGGAAAACCATGTAAAAGCCAATCATGCATTGTTCATTTGTACCTTGCGACTACATGTGTCCAATGCTATCATTTATGCTTGACATATACTATCGTATACAAGTAACATTTAATGGAAATCAAAAGTAAAAACAAGTAGAGAGAATGTTAATTGGAAACTAACGGTTTGAGTTTAACGGAAGTAAGGAGAATAAATAAGGGTACAATGACTAAAACAAATTGTACACATACATATTGCTTTAGTGTTACACTAATATTTTTATCATTCTTGAAATACTCTAACCATCATTGATGCTCATAAGTTTTTATAAGATTTATAGGAGAAATAATTGAACATCCTTTTTAAAGGATTGCCGCACGCATGGTCCTAATAAAAGCCTATTTAATTCATTACAAAGCCCACTAATACAAATCTATTTAAACAAAGATAAATACAATTAAATTGAACACAATAAAATATATTCTAACAAAGATGGAAGGGCAAGGTCAAATATGTCCTCGTTTCTAGATCTATGGTGTTGTTCCCTTCGGCTAGGTTTTCATGTAGGTGCGGTGGTGGGGGAGAGTCATGTGAGTTGTGACTAAGGTTCTCGGTGACCGGTGGTCACGGATAGGGTTGCGGTGTCCGATGCGTTCACGTTATAGTTTTGTCATCAATGACGGTCGCGGGTTAGACCATTTGGAGTGGTAAGGTATTAGGAGTCTAAAAAGCTAAATGTAGATTTTTTAGACTCCTAAATGTGTGTAGTGGAAGTTTAAATGGGGTATTAAAAGTGGGAAAGTGGATGGAAGGGGTTAAATATAGAGGGTTGGTTTAGAGGAGTGGGAAAAGAAAAAAGAAAGAAAAAAGAATAGAAAGGACGTACGGAGGTTTCATTTTTGTGCGGATGATGCCAGCTGATATCATCTTTGCATCATAAAATCCCATTTTTTAAAAAACTTATATAACTTTTTTATTTTTTCTCCAAAATTTTCAAAAAATACATCAAAATCTATAAATTTTTATGATCTTTCATATAACACCAATATGTAATATATAAACTGGGAAAAACTGAAGTTTAAACTGTCGAAGTTTTCTTGAACCCCCAAAAAACATGAAACACAAATTTTTAATTCATGGAGCCTTCACAAATAATTGAATATTCCACAATCGAACTTTACTTTGAACTAAGTTCATTTTTTGTTAATCGGAAAATTTTTAAAAAAATGTTGAAATTTATTTATTTTTACACCGAAATGTGAATTTTTTATTTCATAATTATTCAGGGAAAAAATCAAAAGGAAAAAATTACTTATAATAATTTAATTAATGTTTTACTAAATTGGTATGTAAAAAGATATGATGAATGTGTTTTATTGACGGTGCTGAAATTAGAGAAATGAGAGTCTAAACACTGTTTTCAGATGGATGGAGTCCATTTTTAACATTTTAGCCCCTCAACCACTACAAATGGTCTTAGGGTTGAAACCATACCATGTTCAAACTGGATCTCAGATTGCAGGTGTATTAACAAAGGCTTTGGGAGTTAAACATCACCAACAATTCATTTCCAAGTTAGGCCTTGTTAACAAAGTAGGAGGGGGTGTGAAATATAGCTTAGCTTACTCTTACGTGTAATAGCTTGAGCTGACGTGTAAAGCTTCTAGTAGATTCTTTATAATGCTGTTAGTAATAGTTAGTTACACATATGAATGTATAAATACTAGTCCAGGTTGACCGAACTGGTAGTTTTCTCTGTTGTAACGAACTAAGCTCCATTAATGGAAACTTTGATTCTTCTTCATCTTTCTCCTTAGTTTTGATTCTCGTTGGAAACTTTTTGTGGCGCCAACCCTTGTGCCTCCCTCCAACTTCAGAGAGTTGTTGCACTTGAATTAGTCACATCAGGGGCGGTCCTGACAGTTTCAAGGCCTAGGGGCGAATATTTTATAATGGGCCTAATTTAAAAAAAAATTAAAGATTTTTTTTTATCTAATCTAATGCATAACAATTATACTTCAAGAATTGTATAATGAAGAAAAGATTTTTATAATTCTCCGTATTAAGCAAGTAAAATTGCAGTTAGGGAACATTTTTGTTACACCTCGAAACTTATTATAAATTTAATGAAACACCATTTTTTTACTGAAAAAATTTTAAAACTATCAGGGGATGATTTAATTTTATCGTCACTCAACCTTAAAACTCAAACATTGCAACTCAAATCGGGCCGGAGGAAGTATAAATGTGAATTTGTGATTTCAAGATCACTAAGTCAAAAACTAGGTGACTAATCAACGAAAATGTAAATTCAATGAAAACTGAAAAGGGTGAAAAACAATGATAACTGATCTTGAAAAAAGTAAGAGCATAAATGCAAAATATAAAAGCACATAAGAGTAATAAAAGAAAGAAAGGACTCCAGGTTATCAGAAGTTAGAATCATATATATGTGCGGATTAGGAAGGATAAAAGGCTCAAGAAGTTGATGTATCAACTATCTATGACCTATTGAGTATTGACTGATGGAATTTCATAATGAGGAATTGAAATATTGAGGTTTGAACTTTGGAGCAGTGAGGGCCTAAATGACGGTTCAGTGATAGGCACCAACCTAGCTAGCTGAGAGTCATGTCTTTATTCAGATTTTTTTACGCCTTCAGAACTAATCTTTTCTCCATGTCGCATGAAGTTAGTGGATATGGCCTAAAAATTCAGCCTACTCACTCTTAGTACAAAGCATTAAGATTGGGCCTAAATTTTTTACACTATTTTTTGGGCCTAGGGCGCCCGCCCCAGCTGCACCCCCCCTAGGGCCACCCCTGAGTCACATCCCCATCCCTTCCGGCCTTTATCATTCTTGTTCTTCCATATACCCCAAAGCAGCAAATTATCATCAGTTGCCTTTTAAAAAATCTGTTGTACCCAATCTTGCATAAAGATTGCCTGCTGTTGAAAAATCAGCCCGAAATTGTTCATATGAAGAAATGCAGAGTGGTTTCTTCCACTTCCTCGCATAGTCTGCATTCAGCTGAAATATCCACCTACCTCTAATGTAAATTTTTCTCTGTAGGCAAAACAAACATTAGACATTACCTGTCAAAAGAAATGTTTGATTTTTTTTATTGAAAATAAGAAAAACTCCTACATCCTTGTCCATCCGTCTTCCAAGCACTCCCTTTTGATGATTCGGTAGCCACATTTCACCGTATACAATTCCCTTGAATCATCAGCATTCTACAAGAAGCCATCACTGACCTCCCTTTTACTTTCCTCTACCAAAAAAGTGCTCTCACCTTTTGTGCATTCCAGATCGTATGATCCTCCTAATGAGAGCAGCGACATTCATATAAAAAATCCCTTCTGACTTAGGACACAGATGACACCACCCCCCTTCCTTTTGTACGTGGTAACCAACTATCCCTCCAAACATATATATTTTTTCTGTTTCCCACCCTCCTCCTAGAGCCATTCTTAACAACACTTGAGCTTCTAACACACTTCTCTAGATAACGGAGGGGTTACTTCTTAAATTTGCATTAAAAAAAGAATTTATGTAATACCGAGCTTTAAAGACTCTGCTCACCATACAATTAATTATTGGTAGTGAGCAAACACTGTGCCTGTTTACCCAGCATTGCATTATTCAAGAGTCTATATTCCATGCCTCTTTTCTGCTTTGATTTACACAAACCTTTCAAGTTCTTCCATATAATACCTCGCCCATTCATCTCCCTCCCTCGCCACCAATACCCATTCACGATTGTTTTAATTTATGTGCATAACTTTAAAGGCAATAAAAATATGTTCATCGTATAAGAGAGCATGACTCGTATAACCATTTTCAATAACACCTCTCTTCCCGCCTTTATTAAAAACCTATTATTCCAGCTTTGAATTCTCTCAAGCAATCGTTCACGTAAGAAGCCCATAATCTCAACCTGGAACTAATGCCTTCTTGGGAAATATACTGAATATTATAAATTGTGTCCTTTGTGGTATTAACCACATTCAAATTGAGAAAAGTGTT
The DNA here is from genome assembly GCA_945859915.1 of Cuscuta epithymum. NCBI lineage: Eukaryota > Viridiplantae > Streptophyta > Magnoliopsida > Solanales > Convolvulaceae > Cuscuta > Cuscuta epithymum. Next base: position 1,210,727 of record CAMAPF010000950.1, on the reverse strand, counting down.
GATTAAGTACATGAACTTGCATAATAGGGAGTAAAGAGTACACTAGTTATTAATAGAAATGTAGAAGTACTTGATAATCTTGGTTACCTGGTGTCGGTTTGGTACTTCCGTCATATTGACGTTAAAAAAAAATTACATGGTAATTCAAAAACTATCCGTTTTTACAACGTTCGGATTCCAGGTCATCCCCACCACTTATTCTATATATCTAACCATAGTTTAGGCCTCTTCCCTGCGTATATCATTCGTTATCAGCAACAGACATCTCTCTTTCTCCATTCTTCTTCCTGAGCTCCTCATCAATTAATGTTGTTATTTTCTTTTCTCTCCTAAGTTGATTTCTTCCTCTCCTTCTACCTATTTTCTTATTTGCCTCTTTGGTATATGTATCAGGATCACTCATGGATTATGGGTATTGTTCTTGTGGAATTCCCTTGAAGATGGTGACTTCATGGACGGATGATAACCCGGGAAGGCGGTTCATAACATGTTCAAGATTGAAGGTTTGCTCATCCAGATTCTCTTGATTTGATGTCTCCATTTTTTTAAAAATATAAAAGCTAGATTTCTGTTAATTAGTCATTATTTGAAATAATTTTTCATGATAAGCATATGTGTATCTCTTTTCAGGCCTTAGGTGGATGTAATGCATTTCAATGGATTGATCCGTAAATGTGTCCGCGGTCCAAAACTATAATACCAGGTCTGTTGAGGAAGATAAACAAACAATAAGTTGAGCTTAATGAAAGGAACCAAAGGAGAAAAACTAAGAGGACATGGTGTATGCTATGGAGTGTTATAGGACTAATGGTGCTACTGGTGTTGTTTGTGATTTTCTTTGATCATGAAAACAATAAGAGTTTAAATGTGCAAATGTGTATGGCTCCAGTGGTCTGATTTTGTATGTCATAATGCTATAAAAGAGATGTAATATTTTGTCTTAGTGTGTTCTTTTATATTACTTTACTAGTAGGAATTTGTGTAAGGTGAGACCTATGTACACAGTACACTATGGAGTTGTTATGTGTATGTTCATGTACTCCTTATTAGTTAAAGAATAAACCTGGTGCAAGTTTGACTGAATGAGCAAGAGAAAACTATTTCTAAGTTCTGTTCTTTTAACATTATAAAGGGAAGTTGCAGTTATCATTAATCAATGAGCCTATGTATTGTTTGTAGTAGATGCAAGGCATTGAAGTATTAGCCTGGCATGTAGTACATGCAGCCACAAGTAACGTAATGGACAGCTGCAGCTGTACCCGTCCTTAGTTGAAGTATTATGACTGTAATGGACAGCTGCAAAATCTTAATAAAAATTCAACTAATACACTTTACACGTCCTTAGTTGTAATACACTTTAATATATGTTTTGTAAATGGAAAGTTGTCCATTACATCCTTAGTTTTAATGGAAAGCTGCATCTTTTTTTTGTTGAAAAGATTCTGCAGCTTTACACATCTTTAAAGAGCTTTATTAAAACATAAAAGATGAAAACTTCCCTGCAGCATTATTCCAATAGTGCAAAGGAGTGCTGCAGTTTTTAACATGCTATAAAGCCTGAACTAGTATGCAGTTATGCACTGAAACAATATATTTTTTGCACTAAAAAATAATTCACAGAATATTAAGAATCCCTTGCACGGCTGCACCTACATACACAATAATAATGCACAGAATACTTAGAATCTCATGCAGCTACATTCATACCAAAACTCAATTGACAAAGCCCAACATATTGAGAATAATGTTAATAATGTATTGACAACAAAACATATTGAACAAAACCAGATGCTATATATGCATCATCAGTATCCGCGGCTTCTGTCAACCCCAAAAAAACATCATGTGAACAAAACCAGATGCTATATATGCATCATCAGTATCTGCGGCTTCTGTCAACCCCCAAAAAACATCATTTGAACAAAACCAGATGCTATATATGCATCATCAGTATCTGCGGCTTCTGTAAACCCCAAAAAACATCATTTGGAGATTACAAAACACAATTCTACACTACAACTGAGTAGGGTCAATGACTTGGGGATCATTTTGTGCAACATCTTCCATGGAATCAATTAGATGGTGGAATCTTTGTCTTGCTGTAGTGGCATTTCAAGTAACCTCCATTTCTTCAGCATGCCTTTTTTTTATAATTCCTTGCAGTTTGAGTAATCTCCTTTTGATTCATTGATTTTAACCTCTGTCAAATAAAACATAAACATTGTACACAAGTCAATATACATACATAAACATAGTATACCTTAAAATTCATTTAGAGAATGTATTACAACACATCCTTCAATGCCACAAAAGTATAAATAGTGGACAATAAATTATCAGAATCATATTACCTCCAAACCAGTCGCGGTCATACAATTGTTACCTCTCCACTGAAACACGCCATCATTAGTTGCCTTACTCATTTCTTGATTGTCCATAAAATATGCTTCCAAAGTATTATTACTAGGATCTAGTTCTTCTTCTGGAGGATCAAACATAGCATCACTTTCCTATTAAACAATCATATTATGCAATATGAATGACAAATGTTAGACTAAAATTTCAATGTTCAGTTTCAAGGTAATTGATAAGTTCATATTTCAACACGCATTTGATGCGTGTTGGGATTGGATTTTGATGTTTTTCCTTGCTTCAAGGCGTTGCAAGTCTCAATTTTAGCTCAAGTTGTGATTACCAGGCGTTGGGTCGAGTTTTGTTACATTTGGAGTCAAATTGAAGAAGTTAGAGTCCGGTAATCGGCGCTTGAGAGGCAATCGGGAGGAGCTAGAGAGCATTAAAGAGAGATTTGAGAGATTTGGAGGTCACCGGGTGATTCACGGCGGAATTTTGATGAAGAAAGAGCATTTGGATCGACCTCGTTTGCATCCGGGAGCGTTTGGAGCAAGAAAACAAGAGGATGGAGCGAAAAAGAAGGACGCACGGTCGTGCGTCTGTTACGAAAAGGCGCTGATCATTCTGCCTGCTACGCACGATCGTGCGTAGCCCTGAGTTACGCGCGGTCAATTCCCACCTCGATCAGAATTGGTTTTTTCCCCTCTTTTTCAATAAATAAGGCCTCCCTAACCCTTTTCAGGGGTTACGAACATTACGGAGAGGCCTAGGGATGAATTTAACATCGTTTTTACGCTATTTTCTTCCAAAACCCTGAGATTATTTGTAAGCTCATCTTTTTAATTAATGACAATTATTTCTAGGAAAAATTGATAGTAATAATCCCAACTATTGGCGGTCCGCTTATAATAATCCCAACTATTGATTATTTCAGAATAATCCCAACTTTAGGGACCTTCCGCCAATAATGGTCCCTAAGAATAAATTCTTGTAGTTTCTAAAGTGCATGAGAAGAGATATAGCAAGTAATGCCTATAAATAATCCCACCTTTTAATTTTTACACTTAATTTCTATTTAAAATTCACTTTTTATAGGAGTTAAATCTGATCATGGACCATTATTGGCGGATGGTCCCTAAAGTTGGGATTATTCTGAAATAATCAATAGTTGGGATTATTATAAGCGGACCGCCAATAGTTGGGATTATTACTATCAATTTTTCCTTATTTCTATTCATCCCAATTCTGTTGATTCTTCAATTATGAATTGTGAGTAGTTTAATTAGGGATTTGGGGTTGATAAAGGGGTTAATCACGATGTATGGCTAGATTCTTGTCGGTTTAATTGCATGAATGCCGTTTAATTTGTGTTTGAATAATTTAATTGATATCTCTTGTAACCTAGACTGCAGCTAGAATTACAATTGCATGTAGAATAAATTAAGAGAGATCTAGTTTATTCTAGGACACATTCACACACACTTAATCGTTCGCTAAGAGATTAGTAGCGATTAAGGGGCCGTAAGCTCGCTCGTCTTGTCAATAATTTAGGATCTTGTCACATGAGAGATCAGCCTGGTCCCCTAAATTATTGTACTCTACGCCGCGAGAGCGGTAAGAACTTAGTAATGATTAGCTAGGCTCAATTAAATTAAATTCATGTAATTAGGCCTGATCTGCCAGAAATCTGATTACCCCGGAATCAATCCCTGTTCCCTTCGTCGTTAATTGAGAAGAAACCAATCTTTTAGTTTATCGTTCATTCGCATTAGTTTAATTTTAATTCACCAATCAATCTCGCACACTTGCATTTATTTATTTTATTTCTTTTTAATCGCTGAATTTAGTTAATCTTTAATTCCCTTTTGTCCGTCCCTTTGGAGACGATACTCGTACTTTCACCACTATATTACGATCTTTTGAAGTGCGAGAAAACTCACATCAATAATAAATCACATGCATTTGTTAAAATTTATTGACCTGATCTAAATTCTTCCTTGGATATGTCTTTCTTGTGTGTCTTGTTTGAGAGCAAAGCCCACATTTCCTAGGATTTCTCTGTTTAGAAACTTCTGAGTCTAACGTGCAAGACTGTTGGATGTTATGTTCTGGAAGACCCTCATTAAAATTATCCTGATTTTGTATTGGGAAAGAAGTCTGTCCTTGCATTATTATCTCCTTTGATGGACACCCCTTTTTATTGTGACCTTTTCTAAAGCACAATTGACAAGTGATACTTGTACCTCTTTTGGTTAACTTTCCACTCCTGGGAAACTCACCAAGCTCTTTAATTCTGTTTTTCCTAGGTCTGCCAAGTTCTTTTTGTCTCAACTCTGCTGGCAGTACAATGACATTAGTTTGGGGCCAGAAAATAGGACCTGCTATGGGAGTCATCATGTGAGCATCGGCCTTTCCGTACATGTCTTTTTTGTACCAACTGGAGACATAATCTTCTATTCTATGACCTTTATCCCTAATTGCACAGATGGCATTGGCATGTTTACATGGAATTCCAGACACATCCCATTGTTCACATAAACAACTTTATTGGTCAAGTCGACTCGATACGTGTCTGACCCAAATGATACCTCATAGCCTTTCGATCCATTAAATTGCACCCTCCACTTATAGCTTGCTATAACATTTTTACGTATCCTTCTCCTAATCCTGGGACCTAATACCCCAACCCATTTATCTCTTAAATCGGGAAGGTAGGGGGTTTACCGGGAAGCTATCAGTAACATTTTCAAGCTACTTCAACAGCTTGCCGGAAAATTGCAACCGACCAGTCCGATGGCCCCCGACCCCCCTACATATACAATAGCTTGGCGGCCGAAGCAGGGGCACCGCCCCCTGGCAGATCCGCCCCTGGATACAGTCATACTGCATAATTTTCCCTTTATATTACTCTTTTTTGCATAATAGTACGTATTTTTTTATAAAATTGACACTTTGAATTCTTATACTCCTTCCGCCCCATGAATGGACTCTATCAACTTTCTTTTTTTAATTATCTAAAAAACTTTCCAATTTTCCCATTAAAGTAACAAATTTATGATTTTGCTTATTCCTCTTTTATCTAAAAAAAATATTCAATCACATAATTTTTACTTTGTACTTTAATATACTCCCTCCGACCTTCTTTATTTAGCCAAACACTATTTTCCAAGTCAAAGTTGTTCAACTTTGACTGATTATATATTTATACACGGTGATATTGATAATATGAAAAATTATATGAAAATATTTTTTGCTAAAAATACTATGATAAAAGTATAAATTTATTAACTTTTACATAAATATATTAATTAAAATAATGGATCAAAGTTCATCCACGTTGACTGGAAAAGTCAAAGTTGACTAAATAAAAAGAGACGGAGGTAGTATCACCTAATTCGGAGGTGGCAAAGTTCATTGGGACGGAGGTAATAATTGATTTTATTTATTTTTATGAATTTTACTAGGAAATTGATCGCGCGTTGCGCAAATGTCATATGCCCAACATTCATCTTTTGAATGAGTTTTGAAAAGAAAATATAAAAAAAATCATAATATAATAATTAAAGTGGTTTATAGATTGTAATCATTCAATTTTTACTATGAATGGAAGTTATATAGACATATTGCTTTTCTAATATGTAATATATGCAAAATAGTAATGTTGTCAAAGTCCAAGAGTAAATATAAACAATATAAGTTGAGAATATGTATCATGTAAAGAGTGACACTAATAATAGAAACATGAGTTCCCTAGATCATTCATTGTTCACTGACTATATTGTTGATGTTTTATTCATTAAATATATGAATTGCATGGAAGTCCCCTATTCAACCATAAATGGGGTGGTAAAGTTTTGTATTTTGAAGGCTGAAAAGGGAAAAGTGTTTTGTAGTACCTTTAAAAGATTGTGTATATGAAACAATTTTAAACGTAAAATAGAATTCATAATGTAAACAAACAGTTGAAAGTTTCTATAATAAAGACGATGGATTGTCAATTTGCATACCAAAAGGCATGCAATTATTAATGTTCATAAGGAAGTAGTTTTATTTATTTTACTGATGTTGAATATATAAAATGTGTGGTATCAGATTGCATGATTGTAATATCATTCAGTCCTGACGGCCTTTCCCTTCTCATCTTTCTTGATTGGGGTTGGGGCACATGTATGCTAGCATGGGCATCCGTGATGGCGTTAAATTTTCTTTTCAATGTTGGAGTGTTTGTAGCTAGTGCAATTGCATGGGGCATCTTTGAGGTGTCATTTGTGGTGTCGATGATGTCTATTTCTTCCATGCATATGACTGTGTATGTTGTTGTGATAGTTCCCTGGAACTCACGTGGCCTATAGGCCAATTTCAATCTATACTGATGAGTATCTAGCACCTCATTTTTTGCAGCTACATTGACATGTTCCTTTTGTAACAAGAGTTGGGTAAGGTTCTTCATATATTATGAGTTATGTATTATAGTTAGTGCACATACCCGAGCTTCATTTTCCATGATTTCAGTTGGAGTCATGATAAGTAATTCCTCAACCATTGTGCCAAACAACACAGAATGTATGGTCTGCTCTCCATCAGTTAATATTGTTATTGGTACCTTGCACCTGTTTGAGCGTTTAATATTTTGAGAAAAAATCTACGATCTTTGATAAATATGTTACTTGTGTTGTTTGTTATAATTATGTAGTTACCTGGCTTAGCAATGCTATTTGGATTGCCACATTTTTCGCAATTAAAAATTGCATTGACAACTTCTCCAGTTCCTTTACAACAATTATTGCATGCTATGTAGTAAAAGGAGTGAGCTTCATTAATGGCAACTTTTGCAACAATGCATGCATTATTTCCCTGGTTTTGTAAGAGTATTATACTTTAGTAATCAGTCATAAGCATGTGTTTATAATAGTTTGATAAAAACTGTTTTGGAATACCTGGCCTTGTACATGTACAAGATCTGCCATTGACACAACATTTTCCTTTGATATATCAAATAGTTTGTGCGGCAGGATCATGGAAAGCTCCACCGAGTATTATTGCCTTAATTTGAATGACGTTAGCAATGAGCCTAAAACACAAAATATACATAAGTTATTATGGCCGAATGAAGAAAACAATTATGACAGATGTTCACATGTGAATTTTTGTTTAATAAGATATATGTTTGTATAAATAGGTTTTATGAAATCTAGATTTTGTAACCAAAGCATTTGCATCAGTCTCTTACCACTTTTATAACTCCTTTGCTATTTCAGTTTGAGGGTTCATTGTTACTAATGAATCAAACCTTGTTGCTAGTGCTGCCCCTGAATAAGATCATAACATGAGTAGTTTTAAAGGTTTATTGAACGATGGATAGTATGAAATAATGTTAATGTAACTTGACATATACCAGTAAATCATGTCGCAACGGTGTTTTCTGCTTGCAAAACTGGGAACTTTTCATCATTAAGTGCGTGTGTTATTTGTTCTCCCAGGTCGGTTGAGAACTCTTGCCAAAGAGTCGTGATGACTGGCTTGCACCTGATTAAAAATTAAAATACATTGTATAAATGAAGAAGAATGACATGATTATAAAAAAATAAGAAATAATTCTTTTTCTTCCTAATAATATTATAGAAGTATTTCATAGTGATCCCGGGCAGGTTCAAGCTTTTTTACTTCTCGTCGATTAGTACATTTGCAACTCTCTTGTTTTTTCTTCCCGTATCTATGTGTGTCCTTGGTAACTTGTGGATCACAATGGCAGTAATACCTGATGTTAAAGATGTTTGCATATAATTAGTGTTTGTGTATATACACATTGTATGTGTCAGTTTTTAGTTGAAAATATACTTACTTATCCTTTGTTTTGTATTGATGTACTTGTGGATGTTTGATAACTCCATTTGCGGAACTTGCATCTATCTTTCAATGTTAAGTTCTTCACCCGATGGGACTTTTTGAATCTTGGTTGAGTCCTTGAGTGTCCAAAAGAATTTATACCTATTGTACGGGAAGACCAGGTCGGCCTTGATTGCCTTTACTTCAGCATTTGATATGACGTACGTTGAAAAAAGATCTAGCTTTGCATCAACCTTGTCAATATCGCGAGTATATGTCATTCCTTGAACCTTATATCCCTATAATATGTCACCAATTCGTTAAGACAGTGTGTACGTATGAGAATATGGAAGTAGTGTGAGATAAATGGTAAGTCAAAGTTTAATTAGATGAAAATATAAATCCATTAAAATTCGTTAAAGCTTGCATATGGAATGCATATGTTCAAGAGGATGGGCCAAACCGAGCATACCAGCATTCTCAATTTAGAGTAGAAGAAATTACTTTGCAATTTTTCATGGAGTGTAAAAAATTACATAATATCATTACCACACTAATAAATTCCAAAACCTCAAACCAAGAGCCCTCTGGACAGAGTTATTTGAGTGAACTTGGTCAATGTTGATATTTTTGTATTTTAAAGAAAAGAACCATGTGGGAAAAATTATGTCTGAAAATTAATACATCAGTCTTTCGGGATTAAGAAAGGTTTACTTATTTTGTATGAGTAAAGCTTAAGTATAAAGTCGACGTAAAGGTTACATGTTTTAAATATTAACGTTTGATGACGTTTTTCACGTTGAAAAATGATATATTCTGAATGATGTTGTGACAGATATGTGATGTGTAATTCATAACGGTATGTTGAGGTTTATTCCTTCAACCCTTGGACCCAACACGTAAGCCCAAAGATTTCGAGTGGAGTGTGTGGATATCTAGCCCAACAACTTTCAGATGGATCAGGAAACAAGAGAAATAGCAGGCAATGTAAATAGGTATTATTAACTCCGTAATAACTCCCCTAAATACAATCTACTTGCTCAAAAGGCACGTCGGCCGTTCGTCTTACAAGGCACTTAGAAATGCTGCGAGTAAGAATGCTGAAGCTAGTATGCTAAGAATAGAAAGTTGCCAACCCTTTACAATGAAATAAATGCTTCTATTTATACCCGCCAATGGGCAGGTAGCTGTACTGACGTGGCAGCCTGTGGACCGCTGGTGTCCCAACTACCAAATCTTTAGCATTAAATGCACTTCCCGCCAGAATCTAGGTTTCCCGCCGGATCAGTGGGGACGTTCGTCCACCCGGGAAGTGAGTTGGATTGCTCCAAGTGACCCTTGAGGGATATTGGCCGTTCGTCTCCTGGCCTTGATAGATACTCACCATGTGCACTGGGTTTTCTCCGATGACTACATGCTTGCTCTGGGGACGTTCGTCGCCATCCCTGGTGGCCCGTGGCTCTGCTCCTTGTCCCTGCATAGACGTTCGTCGGAATGAACTGCTGGGCCTGAGTCCTCCAACACCAGACGTTCGTCCATCCTTAAAGAACATGGGCCTGTGGGCTGGCCTAGTTTCTAGCTGGACGCTCGTCTGGCAAAATGGGTTAGTGGGCCGGACCTCGGCTTGGGCCCTTAACCCAACACAAGTCCCCCACTTCTGATGTTCTGAGCATGCGCAGGACATAAGGAAGTATGAGCCTCCCCGAAGTAGATGTCCGTATCTTGGCACTTGTGTTCATTGCATCTTGGTGGAAACGTACGCTCGTGGCCACGGTGCTTGACAGGTGTTGACGGTTCAGGAAACGAGGTGACGGCTGATGTTGCGGCGGCGCATCTTCCCGAGGAAGTGTCATCATTACGTTCCCATCCCACGCACAGCGCGTGGGCCGGAATACGCTCCTTGCCACGTGTCAGCCCCTCTTTGGTTTCTCCATCGGTGCTTCCCCTATAAATGCTGGGTTTACCCTCTGAATTAGGGTTCCCAATTTCTGCTCTCTCGCTCTCGATTTTCCGCAGCTCTTCAAGTTCCTGAATTCGGCCAACCATACCTTTGTAAGGTAATTCCCCCCCTCTGCTTCTTCCCTTTACTCTGATTTCTAGCCGGAATGACTTCGATGGAGATTTCCTCAAGTTCTGATTCCGGTTCGTCGGGTTCCTCCTCGGGCTCCTCTTCTGAAAATGCTAATGCACGCTCCCTGGGAAAAACTAGTGTTTCCGGAACCTCTGGTTCGGCCACGACGGTGGGGACCATCCGGGCTGATGGCGAGCCGGATGATGTGTCCCAAGATAGTAGGAGCGACGCCAGGGGTGGGGATGCCGATGAGGCAGTGGACGTTATTGATGCGGTCCCCCTGAATGAGCGTCCTGCTGATTATGATTCTGGAGAGGAAGCCGAATCCGGTTCTGATATGGAGGTGTATGATCTGGGCATCCCCACGGATATGGAGCGTCACATCTGCCCGATTAGGAGCGCCCTTGACCACGACCAAGTCCTCTCCCGTGTGGCCCTCAATAAAATCCGCACCTTCCTTCCTCCGCCGTTCGTCTGGAGCGTGAAAGGCGCTGAGCATGTGATGAGGAGACGTCCGGGGATGATCATGCTCCACCTGGATTCCGTTGAAGCCGGGCTGCGGTTTCCACTTCATACGTTTTATGTGGAGTTCTTCCACTGCTTCCAGGTGGCTCCGGCGCAATTCATGCCAAATTCTTACATATTCATATCGGCCTTCTTGGTGCGCTGTAAACTCGCGGGGGTCGATGCCACTTTGGAGCTCTTCCATTATTTCTACCGCGTCACTCCTCAGAATGCCGACGGGTATCTGAGCGTGGCCGCACGTCCTGGGAGGCGGCTGTTCAAGAACTACCCCTCGTCCATCCACGACTGGAAGAACCGCTTCTTCTTCCTTCGATACGATGGGCCTCCCCTCCCTCTCCGGTGGAATGGGTATCCCCCAAAGATTGAGTCACCGGAGCCGACCGACGATCTGCTTTTGGATGCGGAGAAGGTGTCGGAGGGTGGCGTCCGTCCCATAGCCGGATTTCTGACCTTCGAGGCACTCTCTGGGGCAGGCATAGGTACCGCCCGTGTTCCTGGACTTTTTCTACCCTTCGACGCTCGTCTCGGGGCCCGGGCGGTCCTGTCCTTCGAGGTGAGTGTCTTATTCTACTTCCCGCTCGGCTTCTAATCCTTGTTGTTTCTTGCAGGTCCACCGCCCGATAGAGACCAAATGAATCACGCCGAGTGTCTGAAGACCAGGAAAGCCAAGGCGGCCGCGGCTAAAGCTGCGATGGCGAAAGCCAAAAATGCCCCTGCCTCGGAGTCCAACTCCTCGGCCTCTGATGCTGCCAGGCGAACCGCCGAGGGTGAGCAACATTTAATCGCCACTATGCTGGCCCAGGGTTCCGGGGCCCCTGCTCTCGAAGCCGCCCTTCCGCCGCCGGTCGTCCCCACGAAGGCGGCTCCTCAGAAGGGGACAGAGAAGGTCCCTGAGAAGAAACAGAAGCGGGGCCGCGAGGCAGGCTCCACTGGCCCCCTGTTTGAAGATGCCGGGTCCCTGCCTTTGAGCCGCCCGGCGGAAGAACTTTGGAGGGAGATGGCCCTCAAGGCCGGTCTCGAGCTGCCCCGCCGTTCGTCGTCCGAGGCGACAAGCGCTGCGCTGGCAGCCGCTCTTCAGGTATTCCTTCTTTACCAGATCTGAACACATCTTCCCCTTGACGTTCATCCTCTAATCATTTTTCCCTTCTGTCATCCAGTCGGGGCTTCTAGTCCTTCAGGCTGAAGCTGCCAGAGAGGCCGATCTGAAGGAGGCCAAGGCTAAAGCTGATGCGGCCGTTGCTGCGGCACGGGACGCCGCCCGTCGAGCGGAGGCGGAGGCCGCAGCCAAGGGGAGGGAGATTGCCGCCCTGCAGGCTGAGTCTCACAGCCAGTTGGCCGGCCTTGAAAGAGCCGGTTTTAAGCTTGTTCCGGTGCTCCCTGCCGCCAAGGATGCCACTCCGGAGTGGTTGGTTGACACCTCCGGCTATCGGAACACTGGGGAGTTTATGGACTCCGCCAAGGACTACTGCGCCGGGGTCTTCGCCGATTTGTTCGCCGCAGCTCTGGAGAAGATTCCGCCCCGCCAGCGCCTGGCCCGCGGCGTCCGAATCCTTGAGGGCTCTCCCCTGTCTCGCAAGTTCCTATATGAGGTCGGCGACAGCACCTTCGCCGCCGGCTACAATGAAGGGGTAAAGGCCACCCTACCCACATTTGCCAAGCTGCTGGGGCCCGATTTTGACTTGGCGGCCAACACGGATGACGATCTCCTAATCCAGGCGCTGGGGAAACTGAGGAGGGATCAGCGCCGGGAGGAGGCCAAGGCCAGGGGGGAGATTCCAGAGCCGCCGACCCCCGAGCCTGAGGAAGAGGAGGAGGAGCCGAACAAGGGCAGCAGCCGCCCAGGGTCCCCTTTCTTTGTATAATGTCATTTACATTTTTCCATTCCAGCTATTGTAATGTCCGGCCGTAAGTGCCGAAGAATACAGACGTCTTTTTGCCCATAATTGTTCTATGTTCATGATTTCTGCCTTGTTATTTTCATTCCCTTTGTCCTTCGTTGTATGGAAAACCCTTTCGGCGGCCCGACACGCCTTGTAGCAAGGTCAGAGTCCGAGAGGACGTTCGTATCTGACCTCTACTTGTTTCCAGGCAAAAAGCGTCCCGAAGTCAAACCTCCGTACGTACTCAACGTGTTCTGACAATGGAGCGACGCTCGTCAGCGGTTTATGGTGCATGCTCGAAATGTAGACATAGGAACGTATTTCTCAGCACCAACACTTGATAACGATGTCCGTCCGTCGTCGCGTGATATGAACATTCAAAGCGCGGGACGTTCGTCTGTTCTGCGTGTTCATCTGTCGTGAAGTGTGGAAAGGCGACGTTCATCCTCCGTGCACCGCTAATGGACGTGATTCTTCCTCCATCCTTTTTGTGTCCATTGTTTGTAGTATAAGGAATCACTCCGGCGCCTCGACACATCTTTACCGCCCACGCGGTATCTTGACAATGGGAAGACGTTCGTCGGTAGCTGTCTTGTCAGTATGCGTCTCGAGTATGGACATACGGGTGTATTTCACTGAAACAGCGCTTGGTGACGACGCTCGTCTACAGTTGCGTGACGTGAAAACTGGAGTACCGCAAGACGGACGTAGCCGGTTGATGCGTGTGCCCTCATCAGCCGCCAACGCTAGGGTCAGCCGGGGGATTACGGAAGCAATGGAAGGCGAATGTCTCCAAATTCCTCGGAGCCGGTGAGCCCTCCTCAAGGGACGTCCGTGGCACGGACCCGGATGTCTTGTGGTGGTTATGCGGCGACAAAATCGAGACGCCTTAAATACCGTGGTAGGTACCGGTACCCAGGTGCCACGTGTCCCGCTTCGGTTGGGGCAATTCTGCGGTGTTGCCTATAAATACCCAGGGCCCAAGTGATCCACTCACATTTCTCCTTACGCTGCTCAATTGTTTTCTCTCTCTAGATTTCTCAAATACCAAGATCGGAAATCTCGAACCCCAAAGGTACCGTTCGTTGACATGTCTTCCGAAAGTCGCTTTGACGATGGATGTTCTTCCGGTGATGACCTGGAGTACTATGAGCGGGGAATGCCACCCCGGCCTCCCCGTTATAGCCTCAGCTTCTCATGCGTTCGGCGTCAAGTACAACGCCTGACGAACGCTGACAGGCGACTGATCAGTCAATGGTTTTATCCACCAAGGACCTACGACGATCGGCGTCTTCGGAACCCCATGCGCCATTTGCCCGGCTATGTGGTGGTTCACCTAGATTCGGTGATAGCCGGGCTGAACTTCCCCCTGCACAGCTTCCACTTGGAACTTTTCAGGGCCCTCGAGATTGTGCCTGCGCAGCTCGTTCCTGCCGCCTATCGGATAATCGCTGGCTTCATCATCAGATGCCACAGCGTCGGTGTGACCCCCACCGTGGACCTGCTGCATTACTTCTTCCGTCTGTCCACCTTCGGACGCACGGGATATTTGACCCTGATTGCCCGTCCGTCCATGGTTCTATTCTCGAACAATGCCGGGAATCCAGACGGTTGGGAAGAACGCTTCTTCCTGGCTGGAGTAGGCTCACCGATGCCTTTCTCTGATCGGTGGAACGCTTACCCCGTGAAGACGATCCCGCCGCCCATGACGGACGAGGAGCTTGGATATGCCAAGCGCATAGCCGGACTTGGCATCCAGAACCTCCGGTTGCTGGTGGCCGAGCCCTTTAAAGCTCGGGCTGGATTAGGTGCGTCCGTTTGTACTTGTATTGTTTTAACATCCCTCTGCTGTTATGGTTCTGAACGTCTTGGTTCCCTTTGTGCAGGAGTTTTTCCATCCACGTCCGCCATGAGCCGAGTCAACGCCATTTCGACCGCCACCGGCCGTGAGCACAAGGGGCGTGATAAATCCGGGACTCCGCTCGTCCCTAAGGTCGAGACTCGGGTGACCAGGGCACGGGCGGAGGATGATTCGGGAGCTGGCGCCTCCAAGAGGCTGCGTGCCGAGGCTACTGCCTCCAAGGCCATTATAGTGGCCGATGACTCTGATGGGGAGCCCGGAAGTCCCCTCAAACGGAAGCGCATTTCTCGGACCAATCTCCGTGCCTCTCCTCCGAGGAATTCCGACGTCCGCCGTCTCCGGGATGATGATGCCACAACCGCCAGAGGTTCTGACGACGCCCGTCCAACCTCTCCCCCCGAAGCCAGTGGGTCTTCTCTTGGCCTGATTGAGTTCTCCGGGGTTGGTCCCCGCAAAGAGTCAATGATGCTCTTCGGCCAGACAGCGTCCTCCATCTGGTGCGGGCTGAATCTCAAGGTCCCGCAAGATTTCGCTGCTCAGGAGGCCCCTGAGGATCTCTTGGAGTGCGGTCAGAGCACCTTGGATAAGGCCGGGCTTTATTTTCACAGGGCCCGGATGGCTTTCGAGCACCAAGGCAGGGAGATGGCCAGGGTGCGGGCCGAATGCGACGCCCTTATGAGGAATGCAAAAGGCAGGGCTGGCACTCTTCAAGAGAAGGCCGATGCCTATGATAAGCTTGTTCAGGAGAATGCCTCTCAGAAGGAGCTTCTCAAGAAACAGGAGGCCGAGCTCGTGGATCTCCGCAGCCGGATGTGGGCCGTGGAGCAGGCTAAGGTGGAGCTTCGCCAGACGGGCATGGACAACCATGTCCCTATTTATGAGGCCGATGTTGCCAAAATCAAGGAGTCTGGTTCCATTGCCTTCCAGAAATCCAAGGCTTACACTGGTGCCATCCACACCATGGCCATGAAGTTTCTCCCGAGGCTCGTCGGAGAATTTCTAGCCACCTGCCCGGATGCCTACCTGGATGGGGTCAAATTGCTCCAGGCCACCCCCACCGGACGGCGTTTCCTTGATGATCTCGCCGATGATACCTATCGTAAGGGCATGGTCGGGCTCGTAGCGGAGAATCTCCCTACGTTCGAGCGTCATTTCGGGGCTCCTTTCGATCCGGAGGCGGCTGGCTTCGACGTCCTGATGGCTGATGCCCATGCGGGAGCCCTTGAGCTGCTGAGAGAGCAGGCGGAAGCCAAAGCTAGTGAAGAATGCAAGCAGGCCCTTTCCAAAGTTCCGGCTCCGGACGTCGATCGACAGTGATTCTCTGTTTATGACCTTGTACTTGTACAATTTTTCCCACTATTTTCATTGTCTTGTAATTTCCCGGCCAATAGTACCGAAGAATAAAAGAATCATTCTTTGCTCCTTGCTCTTCTGGCTTTTTTTTTTTTTTTTTTTTTTTTTTTGGAGTCTTTTAGTCTTCGTCCGTCCTTGGTCCCTGGTCCCACCGGCGTCCCTACTTCGAGGAGACGTTCGGTGTCCGCCGACATCGCAAGGATGAACGGGTTTATCTACATCGAGATTCCCCCCTTTTCGTTCGTCCGTGGTCCTTTTAGCCTTACCGACGCCTCTTGCTTCGAAGAGGACGTTCGGTACCCAAGGACTCGCAGGGACGAACAGGTCTACCCTCACGGGTCCCCGGCTTTGTTACCCCACGTCCATCGATCCATGGTCATTTGTGGGATAAACAGGTTTATCTTGGCAGGCTCCCTTGGTTCGTCTAGCCCCCTCCGCGTCTCTACTAACCTCTACACCGAGAGGCGTTCGTCTTCGGCGGTTGGAGAAGATCTGGCACACCCGGGCAAGATTCCCTTCTACATAGGAGCTCCTCTCCTCTTCTCCCCATTTTTTTTTTTTTTTTTTTTTTTTTTTTTGGTGGGGCAATCCATACTCTTCGTTCGTCCTTGGTCCCTGGTCCCACCGGCGTCCCTACTTCGAGGAGACGTCCGGTGTCCGCCGACATCGCAAGGAGGAACAGGTTTATCTACCTCGAGATTCCCTGGTGCTTCGTTCGTCCTTGGTCCCTGGTCCCACCGGCGTCCCTACTTCGAGGAGACGTCCGGTGTCCGCCGACATCACAAGGAGGAACAGGTTTATCTACCTCGAGATTCCCTGGTGCTTCGTTCGTCCTTGGTCCCTGGTCCCACCGGCGTCCCTACTTCGAGGAGACGTCCGGCGTCCGCCGACATCGCAAGGAGGAACAGGTTTATCTACCTCGAGATTCCCTTTTTTAACGGTCGTTGGCAAGAACGGAATTGATGAAAACAGGGGCCTTATTATTGACGACGTCCGGCCATTTTACATGTAGTGGGAATCATACAAGGACAACAGCCCCTAACTATTGATAGAATTTCTTCAAGTGTTCTACATTCCACATCCCGGCGCGGTTCCCCTCCAGGGTGTGGAGGAGGAACGTCCCCTGGTTATATCTTCTGATGACCCGGTAAGGTCCTTCCCAGTTCTTCGCCATTTTGCCGCCTTCGAGCGGCTTGCTCTTCTCTCTTTTCCTGAGTACGAGGTCCCCGGCCTCTATTTCGCGGAATTTCACGGCCTTGTTGAAGTATCTCTGGGTGGCCCTGTGATACTCTTCCATGCGACGAGCCGCTAGGTCCCTCCGTTCCTCGATGAAATGGAGCTCTGCTCGTAGGTTGATCTCGTTGTCCTCCGGCTGGAAGTGCTTGGTGCGATGGGTAGGCACCAGTACCTCCGTCGGTACCTTAGCTTGGAATCCGTAAGCCAAGGCAAAAGGGGTTTCCCCAGTCGCCGTTCTTGGCGTCGTCCTGTACGTCCACAAGACATAATTCAGCTGCTCCGGCCAGGTGGAGGTGTAGTCTTCTAACTTCTTCTTGATCCCGTCCATGATGGTCCGGTTCATGTTCTCCACTTGGCCGTTGGCCTGCGGGTAGGCCACCGAGGCCTTAGAGTGCCTGATGCCCCACTTCGCCAAGTATGCCTCAAAGCCTCTGCCGACGAACTGCCGACCGTTGTCTGTGAGGATCTGCTCCGGGATCCCGAAGCGGCAAATGATGTTCTGCCAGACGAACTTCTGGCACTGGAATTCAGTGATGGAGGCCAATGGTTCGGCCTCTACCCACTTCGTGAAATAATCAACCACCACAATGACGAACTTCCTTCCACCAGCAGCCGTTGGCAGAGGACCCAGCAGGTCTACGCCCCACCTAGCAAAAGGTAGCGCGATGGTCATCGGGGTGTAGAAGCTCGCTGGGCGGCCAGGGACAGGTGCATACTGCTGGCATACTGCGCACTTCCGCGTGTGGTTGAAGCAATCTTGCTGTATGGTCGGCCAGTAGTAACCCTGCAGGATGATCTTTCGGGCCAAGGTTCGGGGGCCCTGGTGGCTGGAGCAAATCCCTTCATGTATTTCCTCGATTACCGCCGCTGCCAGGCTCGGCGGGAGGCACCTGAGGTAGGGTCCGCCGAACGTCTTCTTGTAAAGTTGCCCATCAATGAGTTCAAAGTTAGGGGCACGCCTCTTCACCCACGCGGCTCGTCCTGTACCGCCATCACCTTCAGGCTCAGGGAGTATTCCGTCTCTGAGATAATCTGCTATCTCCTTTGCCCAGTTAGGTTCGGCAACGGAGATAACCTCCACCCGGATGACGTCCGTCGCCGGTGCTGGGAACACTTCCTGCCTAACGAAGCCTCTGATGTGTCGGGGGATGCTTGATGCCGGGTCATCGGTTGGGGGGTTGCTTAGTTTTGACAGAATGTCTGCCTCTGCATTCTCCACCCGCGATACCTGCTCGAGCACCACCTGTTCAAATTGGGCGGTCTGTTCCTCCGTCAGCTCTTTGTAGACCTTCATTCTCTCTTCCCTGGTTTCCGCAGTGCCGTTCATCTGGGTTACCACCAGCTGGCTGTCCATTCTCACCTTCAGACGAGCTGCTCCGAGGGCTTTCGCGCATTTCAGCCCTGCGATAAGCGCCTCGTACTCAGCCTCGTTGTTGGTGACCTTGAACTCAAATTTCATAGAGTAGTAGGCTTTGAAACCTTCGGGGGAAGTGATCACTGCTCCTCCGCCGCAGCCCCGCGCACTTGAGGCCCCATCGGTGTACATCTCCCACCAGTCGTCGAGGTCATTGCTGCCATGGGTTCCGTCCTCGGTGCGCGCGGTGCATTCCGCAATGAAGTCCGCCAGGGCCTGCCCTTTGATCGTCGGCCTCGGCTTGAAATCCACGTCATACTGGCCGATCATCAAGGACCACTTCGTTATCCTTCCGCTTGCCATTGGGTTCCTGAGGACTGTGGCGAGAGGCTGCGTTGTGTAGATAGTCACCGGGTGTGCTTGGAAATACGGTGCCAGGCGCTTGATGGATGCAATCAAGGCGAGGATCGTCTTTTCCATCAGTGTGTACCTCGTCTCGGGACCGTTCAGCGCCTTACTTACAAAGTATATTGGCCGCTGGACGCCTTCCGATTCCTTCAGCAGCACGGCACTCACGGCCAGATCGGCTACTGCCAAGTACATGTATAATCTCTCCCCGGGGTCTGCCTTGATGAGGACGAGCGGAGAGGAGAGATATACCTTGAAATCTTCGAAGGCAGTTTGGCACTCCGGGGTCCATTGAAAGGGATTGGCCTTCTTCATGATCTGAAAAAAGGGAATCGCCTTATCAGCCAGCTTGGATAAGAATCTGCTCAGGGCCGCCAGACGCCCGGTGAGCCGCTGCACGTCTTTTAGGTTCTTTGGGGCTTCCATGTCCATAATCGCCTTCACCTTCTCCGGGTTAGGCTCGATCCCCCGCTCGCTCATCATATAGCCGAGGAACTTGCCGCCCCTGACGGCGAAGGCGCACTTCTTCGGATTGAGCCTCATGCTGGCCTTCTCCATGATGCTGAAGACCCTCTCCATGTCCTGGACATGGTCTTCCTTTTTCTTGCTTTTGATCAGGATGTCATCCACGTAAGCTTCCATTGTCTTTCCAAGTACGTCTTTGAACAACATCCCAATCATCCTCTGAAAAGTAGCCATGGCGTTCCTCAGGCCGAAAGGCATGACGATGTAGCAGTACACGCCGTCCGCCGTAACGAATGCCGTTTTTTCGGCATCATCGGGGTGCATGAACACCTGATGGTAGCCCCTGAATGCGTCCATGAAGCTGAGCAGCTCGCAGCCTGCTGTCTCATCCACCAGCAGGTCGATCCTCGGGACAGGGTAAGGGTCCATCGGACAAGCTTTGTTGAGGTCCGAGTAATCGACACACATCCGCCAAGTGTCGCCCTTCGGGGCTAGAACCACGTTGGCCAACCACTCCACGTGGATGACTGGCCGGATATGTTTGATGCTGAGGAGAGTTGCTGTTTCCGTCCTGATGAAATCGCGTCGGTCGGCCGCCATATATCTCTTCTTCTGTTGTATGGGCCTGGCATCCGACCGCACGGCGAGTTTATGGCATATGAGGTTGGGGTCGATGCCCGGCATGTCCTCCGGCCCTCTGGCGAACAAGATCCTGAACCTCCGGAGGACGGCTATGACCCCTGCCCTGATTTCTGGCTCTAGATCCGCACCAATGGACACCTTCCTGTCCGTCGGATCGTCGAGTTCAATTTCCTCCAGCAGAGTTGCTGGTTCCAGATGAGCGTCCAAGTCGGCCTGTTTGGCCTTTTCGGAGATGCTGTTGACCCGAGCCTCCCGCTCGTTGAGCTTCTCCATGGCCTTCGTGTAGCAGGCCCTGGCCATATGTGGGTCCGTACGTGCCACCCCCACTCCAGTGTCGGTGGGGAATTTGATGCATGAATGTCGTACGGAGCATATGGCCCCCAAGTCTTCCAAGCCGGGTCGGCCCAAAATGGCGTTGTGGGCGCACTTCAGGCGGACCACGACGAACGTCATGCTGATCCGGGCAGTGTGAGGGTCGTCGCCGACCTCTACCGGTAAAATGATGGTGCCCTCAGCGTCAATGCAATCCCCAGTGAAGCCGGACAGCGGGGTGCGTAGGGGGTGCAACATGTCCCTCCGGAGCCTCATTCCTTCGAAAGCCTCCCAGTAGAGGACGTTCACACTGCTCCCGGTATCAACGAGGACGCGACGGACGATAGCATCGTTCACGTCCATGCTGATCACCAGCTCGTCTCTGTGCGGCGCCGGTGACATTGGCAGGTCAGCGGGGCCGAAGGTAATTGCCTCGGCTCTATTGCGCTTGGTGGGGGGTGCTGATACGGAACCCACATAGAGTGACCTCTCAAATTTTTTCCGCTCGGCGGGTGTATCCCCTGTCTCAGCGCCCCCGAAGATCACCTTGATCTCCAATTTCTTCTTCTTGCCCTTCGGGCCGAGGGATCCCTCCGGACGTTTATCTGCACTTCGATAATCCACGTCCTGAGGTTCTGCCTCGCGCCGATCGTCGCGGCGCCATGTCTTGTGCCTTGAGTTCGGCTTCTGCTGGCTGTTTTTGTTCAGCAGCTGGGTGAACTCGCCCAGGTACCCCTGACGGATCAGCTCGTCGATCGCTTTCTTTAATTGGCTGCAATTGTCCGTCAGGTGGCCGGTCCTCTGATGGTATTCACAGTAGGCCGATTGGTCGTGCCCCATATGTTTATTCATATCCTGGGGTTCCGTTAGGAGGCCCTTGTCCTTGATGGCCTCAAAGATTTGGCTCACTGGGTAGGCCAATGGGACATAGCGGTCGTCCGGCCGTGCTTGAGTATCCCCGGACGGAGCCTTCCAGGGGACCATCGCCCCGTCTGTCCTCTTCTTTTTGTTTGGGGGGGAGGGCCCGGGTCCCGGCCCGGGCCCGAGCCTGTCCGCCATCTTTCGTGGGTGGGCCGCGGGAACTCCGTCCCGCTGCCTGATCTCCTCCTCGATGGAGGCATACTTCTGGGCCCGAGCAAGAACCTCGGTGTAGCTGGTGCCGGGGTTCCTCCTTAGGTCCCGGTATAGATCCCCTGTGGCCAGCGCACTGGTGAACATGTTGGTGGCCAGACGTTCGTCCAGATCGTCGACCTGTAGGACCTCGTCCCTCCACCTTACCAGGAACCTAGCCAGCGGTTCGTCCCGCCCTTGTTTGATGTGGGCGAGAGCCGTGACGTCCTTCCTGGGGGTGGTGCTGGCAGCAAACTGCGCCATGAACTGCTGGGAGAGCTGTTCGTATGAGTCGATGGTGCCTGGCCTCAACTGGCCGAACCATTCTTGCGCCGGCCCCCTGAGGGTGCTGAAGAACAATCTGCAGATGGCCTCGTCTGATGCTCCCAGCATGGACAGGTTCCCTTGGTAGCTTATCAGATGGGCCTTGGGATCGCCAGCCCCATTGTACACCAAGTTGCCCGGGGGCCTGCAGTCCCGGGGAATCTCGACGCTCATCACCCGTGGAGTAAAGGGAGATGTGAGGGAGAAAGAGGGTGTGGCCGAGCCAACGTCCGCCCGCCTATTCATCTCGGCTATCTGCCTTTCCATGGCCTCCAACCTTGCCTCCTGTGCGGCCCTTCCGGGGGACACAGGGGGCGCGGCTTCGGGGCCGGCATTGTGCTGAGCGGCCACAGCATCGTGCGGCCGCCTAAAAATCTGCGCACCTCGCCGTTGGAAACGTCGTCCAACGGCGTTGATCCTCGGGGTCTCGTCTCCCCGCGGGATTTGGCGGGGGACTGATGGTGTGTGAGCCCTGGATGCAGCGATGCTGGCTCTGGTTCGCCCTCCCGTTCCACGGGAGCCTGAACCCCCACCTAGCCGCTCGTGGACTGAGGGCCGGTGGTCGCTGGATCCTGTCGTATCGTCATACGACTGCATGCGGCGTATGGGAGAGAGGGGCGTTCGCTGGGTACTCGCAGAGTACACCTGGTCTCGGGCCTCCCGCTCGTCTGCCAAGCGACGCATGGTGTCTGCGAGTTCCCGCATGAGGCGAGGATCCTGCCTGGCCTCCAGAGGAATGAGGTCAGTGATACCCCCGTTCCCCCCGGAGGTCCATATTGTTGCGGATAGTTCCGAGTTCTGGCCGCGATTCCGGCGGCTTGATTCCAGACGCTCGGAGAGATCACGCTGGTTGTTGCTTCCTGACATCGTGTTTGCTTTAGGTAGACTTAGTAGCTGTTTGGGAGAGTTTCTGGAAACTTTTTGCTCAGTTTCCCACAGACGGCGCCAGTGTTGAGGTTTATTCCTTCAACCCTTGGACCCAACACGTAAGCCCAAAGATTTCGAGTGGAGTGTGTGGATATCTAGCCCAACAACTTTCAGATGGATCAGGAAACAAGAGAAATAGCAGGCAATGTAAATAGGTATTATTAACTCCGTAATAACTCCCCTAAATACAATCTACTTGCTCAAAAGGCACGTCGGCCGTTCGTCTTACAAGGCACTTAGAAATGCTGCGAGTAAGAATGCTGAAGCTAGTATGCTAAGAATAGAAAGTTGCCAACCCTTTACAATGAAATAAATGCTTCTATTTATACCCGCCAATGGGCAGGTAGCTGTACTGACGTGGCAGCCTGTGGACCGCTGGTGTCCCAACTACCAAATCTTTAGCATTAAATGCACTTCCCGCCAGAATCTAGGTTTCCCGCCGGATCAGTGGGGACGTTCGTCCACCCGGGAAGTGAGTTGGATTGCTCCAAGTGACCCTTGAGGGATATTGGCCGTTCGTCTCCTGGCCTTGATAGATACTCACCATGTGCACTGGGTTTTCTCCGATGACTACATGCTTGCTCTGGGGACGTTCATCGCCATCCCTGGTGGCCCGTGGCTCTGCTCCTTGTCCCTGCATAGACGTTCGTCGGAATGAACTGCTGGGCCTGAGTCCTCCAACACCAGACGTTCGTCCATCCTTAAAGAACATGGGCCTGTGGGCTGGCCTAGTTTCTAGCTGGACGCTCGTCTGGCAAAATGGGTTAGTGGGCCGGACCTCGGCTTGGGCCCTTAACCCAACACGGTATTACATTATAATACATTAATACTTTATTTTTACAGCAACTTACCCTGAATGATACATGTTTCATGTTGTAGATAACTAAGAAGTTGTCAAAAACTGCAGGTTAACAGAAGTTCATATAAAAAAGTACATGTTGATTTTACAATTGTTCATATTTTCAGGTAGCTAAACATCAGTCATATAAGAAACAATTTATAACAATAAGCTGGGGTTTTCTATACCCGGTGGTATCATTAAAGTTTTGGTTAAAGAAGTACTAACAAATAGACAATAGATAAAAGAAAAGAGTTATGATTTATTAAGAAAGGTTAAGGAGTTATGCCATACAGCTTCATCTTATAGCACTATTGCCTTGTATGTATTTTCAGGTCTATTCCTTGACTCCCGAGTTTGATACTTCGCAACCAATTAGACTTTACAATTCCAATGCCTCGTTTTTTCGCCAATAGTAGATATCAAGTAATTCGATGCCATGCTTCAGCTGTATCAATCCCATGGTTATACCATTAGAAAAATATGGTAGTTGATAAAATATTGCATACTTGAAGCTTTTACAAATGGAAATGATATATTATAATAATGTGTTGAACAATTCATTAAAGAAAATAATTCATGAAAGGAAATACATCGAAGGAAAACTTACAACACTTATTCTTCTTGGACAACATGTATGGAATGCAATATTTCAGGATAAACAATGTTGTTGGTGAAGCATGTTAGTTCATTCAGACCATCATCTAAATGTATGATTAACTTGACAGATGATGCTTTTCTGGCCCTAGACATTGCTACATATAATTGGTTGTGTGAGAACACCGGTTCTTTCAAATAAATTTCAACCAAATCCAAGGTTTGGCCTTGAGATTTATTTATAGTCATGGCAAAACAAAATTTTACTGGAAATTGGTGTTTATCATCCTCTGATAGGTGCAATGGTATTTTAGGAATGAATACATTTTTCCCTTTGTGTTCTCCGGTTGCTATTATGCAACCAAGAACATGATCACCCAGTATGTTCACATACAAGTCTTGTCCCATTGCAAATCCCTTCACACGGGTTGAGATTTCTCAATATGATCAGTGGGAAATGTTTCTTTAAGACCAACCTGTGTGGTGGCATCCCGGCTGGAGAGATATAATGTAAGTAGTCTTCACAATGCAGAAATTTGTTGGTATCTAAAGGCTCATCATAGCCTAAATAGCATCTTTCTTCTCCTGGGAACCTATCGATTAACACTGAATTAATTTCATCTACGAACTCATTTTATGTTGTGAGTATTCCTCTTTGCATCAAAGAGAATGGTTCGGTCAAAAATGTACTTAGTGTGGGGTACACATAGTTCAACATCGTATCAAGAGAGGTTGCTTGATCTGTACACGGCAACAAAAAAACTTTGTGGAATTTTAATTTTACCATCCTGTGTAGTGGGTTCTGTTCCATTGCCTAGGCGCAAAAGATACTCGCAAAATGCAGGATAAGTTTTGGCCCTCATGTTTTCAGTGAGTACCAAAGGTTGAATTTGAGGCCAAATAGTAGGGGGTCTCACCAGACGTGCATTTATGAAATCTTCTTTCCTGCCATTTCATATTACAGGAAGCGTTTGTCTAAAATCCCCACAAAAAACGACTACCTTTGAACCGAACAATTGTTTCGAATTCATGAGGTCTTGGAGTGTTTCATCTAGGGTTTCTGCACACCTACGATGGGCCATTGAAGCTTCATCCCACAAGATTAATTTAGACTCTTTTAACAAAAGGCCTTCAGCACTTTGTTTACTTATGTTGCAAACTGATTTGTTTTCACCAACAATAGGTATTTTGAATCTCGATTGAGCTGTTCTACCTCCTGGTAAAATAGAAGCTGCTATTCCCGAGCTAGCTGTAGCAAGCGCAATTCCTCCCTTTGATCTTACAGTAGCAAGTAAACATCGGTACAAAAATGTTTTTCCTGTACCCCCTGGTCCATCAAGAAAACAGACTCCTCCAATCTTGGTGTTAACCGCATGTGTTATCACACTGTATGCCTTTTTTTGATCTGTGTTTAGCTTCTCAACAAATCATATTCACTCACTTGTATTCCCCTTTCAGCTTCAATTTCTCTTAAAATTCTCCCATATTCACTATTTGGAATGAAGTTGCAGTCATTTACCAAGTCAAAGCTTGTTAGACTCTTCCCATTACTTTGAAGTATTTGATGCGAGGACTGAAGAACTTTAACATGTATTTCTTCAATACTGTATAACCCAGTCTTTATGAAGTCCTCACAGAAAAAGTATTTGTATTTGTTCCATATTAATCTTGGATTAGGCAAATCACAATACAGTAGCATGGTAGCAAATAAATGTCTAAGAGTCGAAGGCATTTGATACAGTATAGCTTCTTGCTTGGAAATAATTTTCTATGGAGTCGCTAGTTTTCAAGAGGCCAATTTTTTTGCAGCCTCTCTAAATGTAGATGCTGCATACCTGTTAACTGTACACAAGTCCTGGTATGATTTCGGGGCACGAACATTGAGTAATAACAACCTTAGGTAGTAACGTTCCCCTTCGGTTGGATTAACTGAAACCAATCTGCCAATCACTTGTTGTTGCTTCCTTAAATGCCATTTCCTAGATGCAGTGGACCAAACAAAGTATTCCGAGAACTCAATGTACAATAGATTCAATTGTTTTGCATCAGCATTAATGGAGTTCATATGAAAGAACTCAGTCAGCATTGTTTGAGTGTGGCGACCAGAACTTTCACCATCCACGAGTGTAGCGAGTTTATCCTTACTACAAAACTGCATGTACTGGTAATTGTACAAGTGAACTTGTAAATGTATAACGGCGGGTTTAAGTTCTGATAAGGTGAAGGAAAATATTCGCCAAGCTGCTTCGGGAGGAGATATCCATCTCGCTGTTTGATACTCATTAATCTCATCATATTCATCAACTGTGTTTGTGTCTAACAAATGGAACCTCACTCGATCATGGCCCTTATAAATGTACTTGTAAACATACTTCACACATTTTATTCCAACAAATATTTCCACATTTATATGGCAATCATACTTTTCCAACAATGTCGGATTTTAAGGAACAACCCAACGGTTATCTAAGTAGTGCTTTCTCACTTAAACTTTATTTTTTTCATTTCGCCGGCGATAGATAGGATAAGCATCCTCGGGGAGCGTAGTGACATTGTTGTATGATTGTGGATAGCGATCTTTGCAACAAGGTGGTTGATCCTTTTGTTTTGCTCGCATGCAAACATTTTCTGGATTTAAATCACCGCACGGGCCATGCATCATGTGATTTACAACTAATTGAAAAGGTTTTGGATTTGTTTCTTTGGAAGGAAGCTCAGCAGACACAAATCTATCACACTGCACAGCAGTGTTTATTTTGTGTCTGTTATATAAAATTACCAGAAAGTGAACATGAGGAAGTCCACGCTTCTGGAATTCTATAACGTAAGTGTAGGTAGCAACTTCCCCGAAAAAACTTTTCTTTATGATATCCTTTTTAAGTTCTTCAACTTTTGCTCGAAATATACGTGCAACAAGATCTGGTCTATTTTGTGGTAAATCCACATATCGAAGGAGTTCTTTAATTTTAGGCCAGTTAGGATTACACATCATTGTTAAGAAAATATCGGCCTTCCCAAAACGCTGAACAAGGGCCATAGCATCCATATATCTTCTACGCATGTCCCATGGACCACCAATAAATGTAGCTGGCAAAATAATGCGCTTCCCTACTTCATCACCATTTTGTACCCCAATGTTAAAACTGTCTATGAGTCCTTGATATGTCTCTAGCCTTGCTTCTCGTTGTTGATGCCTGAAGTAGTCTAATCTTTGTGTTTCAACCTTTATATAAACATCCACTATGAATTGTTGTAGTAATCTACCAGTATGTAACAATAAAGACGGATCATTTTTTTCTAATTTGAAACTTGTAAGCATAATACTCTCGGGCTGAGACGGTAAATTGTTTGTGACCTTGGGTAGACACAGACTCTTCTACATGTAGCATATCATTCGGTGAATTGAAAGTTGAAGGGTTTAGTTGAGATGAAGTGCATAGTGGATTAGGGGATAAACCAATGTATGGAGATATTTTACGAATACCTTCATGCCATCCAGTTTCTCCATGAGGAAACAACAATGGGTATTTAATGGATCATAACACCCGTAATAGTATTTCACATTATGTGAGGAACCACTATGCCCATACACTTTAATGCTTCTATTCTCCTCAATACCATCTGTGGTGTTCTCTATCCATATGGCTCCTACTCGTGAGGCAGTTGGTAGGTTAAAGACTCGCTGATCTAGGGAAGCATTATTGTGCAAAAGAATACAGAAGTCATCCTCAACGTGTACATCTTTTAGGCTTTTTAAAAATTGGGCATACGGATTGGCAGCCATTACTTCAACAATAGAGCTTACAACCTCTTTTATTAATCGATCAGTAGCATTTATTCTATGCTCTATTTCTTCTTCAGTGTCAAAGAAATATAGTTGTAGGTTTTTTGGTGGATGGCCTACTGGAAGGAAATCATTTATATGGTGATAAACTTGCCCTTGAACTCTAAAAGTGTATGCTCCTTTGTTATTTTTCAAAAATCTTTTGTCAACATTATAGACACCCATTGATGTAAATGCAAAGGTGTTGTTGTAGGTCCGTACACAGTTCTGGAATGTTTTGACATTTTCATCCATTCCAGCAAATAATTGCCTCTATTGGTGGCATAAAACTTGACACGAGGCTAACTTGACCTTTGCTACAACAGAACCCGGGAGACTCATATTGAATTCGCTTGGCCCCACAAAATTGGCAGTTTGGGACGGGGTCAATTTGAAACCACTTTGTGAAGTTGTACCTGAGAGAATTTATTCTTTTTAGATTTTAATTGTTAATATTTAATCCACAGATTTAATTGTTATATCGAAAATGTGGATAAAGTTTTTTTTAAATACATTTTTTCTGTGAATGTATATATGTATTTTAGTGTTCTTAAAGGGAGATACGAAACTTTCAATGTGACAACGTACAATGGTACTTCGTGGGCAGGACACATGACTTTTTTAAAATATTTTTTGTTTAACAAACCTGCAATATTTGAGGCCATTGTCGTAGGTTTGTTTGGGACCAGAGTATTTGAGCGATTTGCTTGTTTATTTAGTTCCCATGGCACGTGATTTGATGATGGTGTGTTCATATCATCCATCACACTTTGAACTAACTAATCACCTAAAAGTCAGAATATACGGAGTGAATTTTAATTTTGTTACATGCATGGACTAAACCACACAAATAGACTAAGCAAAACATTTTATTCAAGAAATGTAGGTGCCATATGGACAATTTTAAGTATTTTAGAGGTCTTAATCGCAAGTATCTTATTTTGTAAGTAAATGTGATTTGTGATATAGATATATCACTGTAAATAATAAATACTCTTTGAAAATATGATAAAGCAAGGTTTAGTTATTAAGTGAGTATATGTAGATACAGAGACAACTATGGAGCAAAAGTTGAAGTATACAATCATAGATTCATGCATGTAATATTGTACAGGCTAAAGACCTTGATTGTAAAGCATTATTGTCGTAAATGAGCTTGTTTTTTACTTTCTTGGTGCCTGAGTGTGATTGGTTGTGAATAGTGAAACTATTTTTTGAGTGACATGTTTAATAACACCATTTGGATGTGTTTTTTCCTCTTTTCAACATTGCATTAATATAGTGAGACGTTTTTCTGGTAATTTTCTTCATTTTTATCTATTATTATTAGTACTTTCTGATATAGAAACAAATAAACCTGATATGTACTTTACATCCGTTAACCGGATGATTTAGATGTTTTAGTTAATAAACTATCTATTGAAAATTAAAATAACCTTTGAAAAAAATGATAAAGCGAGGTTTAGTTTTTAAGTGAGTACAGATAAACAGACAACTATGGAGTAAAAGTTCAGGTACTCTATAAATAGATTCATACATGTAATATTATTGTCCAGACCAAATGAATACAAGCGACATGGGAATGTAAATGTTTACCTCAAGAGATATGTCTCTAAAGCCGGTTCGAAAGAAACAACTTGCTTCCCCTCCAATACTAAGCAAAATCGTTGCATTCATCAAGACAAGAGACAAAATGATAAGTTGCTATGAAAAGGTCAAAAGGAATTGTATGACAATGCATGTCGGGTTCTAAATCATAATGTAACCATTTCAGCCTCAAGTGGTTACATTATGATAGTGATCTTTTCTTCTTCTAATAATCATAACCACTTTAACTTTCTTAAGATAGTGATCTTTTCTTCTTCTAATAATAATAACCACTTTAACTTGCAAATTACCCCTATTTTTCAATAGGTAATGCTGCACAGTAACTAAAGCTTTCAATAGCTTTCAATTTTTAAAACCTTCAATTGCTAATGTTAAAAAAGTTCAATTCGCCAATAGCCAGCTAATGAAGCCATGGCGGCCCCAGATTCATTTTCTTAGTGAAAACACGCTCCTAAGGATTCTTGGTTCATATAATTATCCTCTATCAACCAGCCCTAGGGTTGTTGTCATTTTTTTTGGCCTTTTTATTTTAGTTAATAACTCAAAAGGTGAACTGAAACTTAAAAAAAGCAATGAGGTTGCTAATTGATTGACTAAAAATCAAAGTGCTAAACCGCCATAGTCTTCAATCGTTTTCTTTACTAAGCTTTGAAACAACCAATAATAAGAGTATAAACTGTACAAATTAAACGTAGGCAAAGAGATGGAATGGTAAAACTCAGATATCAATCGTAATGATCAATAAACATCAACTATTGGAGGGAAGAATGGAAACTCACCAAACTGTTGATCAGGCCGCGTGAAAAAGACGACAAACCTAAGGAAACCCCCATTTATAGAACTGGAAGAAGAGATGGGAATCATCTGAAACTGAAATTTCATTGAATATACTAGTATGGATTAATTTATTTTTGATGCTCCAACTTCTCCAACGCAGGTTGAAGACTATGGCGGTTTAGCTTCACAAACGGATCCGAAAAAGAATAAGGCGAAAGGAGTTGGTTCTGTGTGAAGCGGTATAGTTAACGCTGTTAATCAACGCTGTTAACGATCAATAAACGCCATCTGTTAACGATCGGTATAACGCCCAGCAGAAGCGTACAACACTAGCTACACAATGTACACGTACAGAAAGCAAAGTTCTAGTAGGATTTAGCACACACCCAAGCATTTAATAAGAATATGTGGCCTTTGTAAGATAGGTTAAGGGGGTGTTTGGAATTGATTCTGCTTTTGCTTCTTTTTTAAAGCAGAAACAGAATCAGAATCAATTTTCAGAAGCTAGTCATCCGACTCATCCCCAACTTCTAAAAAAACTGATTCTAGAAGTAAATTAGAACACCCGAATCACTTCACTTTCAGTCTTTCACCCAAGCACTCTCTGGCTTCTACTTCTGCTCCTGAAGGAGCGGAAGTAAGAATGAAATCCAAACCCCCTAAGATGAATTATTGTTTGTGTATAATAAATACTTGGGACCCTAATTCCCTAAATACTTGATACCTAAGTTCTTTCCGGACTTTGATTCCAAAAAATACCGGACTGTCGCTAGGAAATGGAAGCTAAAGTTAGAAACTTATTGGATTCAGTCAGCCATATCTTCTCCTCCGGCGATCAGATACCTTGGTGCGATCCCGATATCATCGCTGTAAGTATTCCCTCTATCTATCCTACATGAATAGGTAGTTTGACTTGTATACGGTATACCCTGTCGATTATAGGGTCCAGATGTTGAACTGTCTCTAGAGATAAGACTAGCAAGATCAGGGTGTTAGAAATTCAGTATTTTCTCTTGCAAAAAGTGACAAAACATTTCACGCGAATGCACAATGATACAGATGAAGTTCAGGACTCCAATTTTCTGAAATTGCGGGGATACTGTTCAATTGAACCTAAGGTGTTGAGGATATTGGCAGACAGCCAATAATATAAGTAGGCTACACAGCCAAAATATGACAACATGAATGGTGTGGAGTACGGATAATACAATAAAATAATTGTTTTCTAACATACCCTCGCATTTCACATGCAACTGCTAAAACAGTCATATCATTTGGCTCCAGTTTTCATGATCAGCAACTTTAACATTCACTTATTTAAGTCCAGTAAAAAATTGTCACGAGTTTGTAACATCAACCTTAGACCTTGCTATGAATCTTGTTGCTTGAAACTTGAAAGTCACACATAGTTTTCAATCTTGGCACATGGTGTAATTTGTATATTTTGTCCTACCTGACCTACCAAATTCTTTTAATTTCCTTGTATGGTAGGAAGATCGTCTGTTCCACATACTACTCTGCACACTGTGTTCCCTATTCCTATTAACTTGCATACTTGAAAATCAATTTATTTCTTTTTATGCACACGTTAACAATTGATCAGGAGTGCTGTTTGAATCCTGTTATGTTTTAGAAAATTATGCACTATTATAGCGGATGGCTTTTGTTTATTTGTATTGTGTTTTGGTGTAAGCTCATTTCTTTGCTGCTGGACCATTTGTTCTCTTCAAAATGTTAAATGTGCTGTACTTGGTACTTACTGTAGTGTGTATATACCTTCATGTAATACATATGATTGGTTTTTTAGTACTCATTTATCTAGTTACTCTTACTCTGAGATTTGTGAGTCACGGCGTTGCGGGAGAAGGAGAGTATGGAACAGAAAATATCCCAACATCCACAACAACGTGTTGCTCATTTTGGTGGAGGGACCGATTTAGTCTCTTATTAATTACCTAATTTTGTAATTTTTATTTTTGCTTGCTCAGTTATGTTTAATTATTAGCAAGTAGCTGAATTTGTTCAGGCTATGTTTGCAAGAGCTTAAAATCACTTTTTAAGCTTTTATCTTTGGAAAAGCTGAAAAGGGGTTTTTAAAATGAGAACTTCTACATTAATTTAAGCAGCGTAAAGCCAAAAGGCAGAAGCAGGGAAAGAGGTGCTTTTAGTTGCTTTTTGGTATTTTTCTAAAGATGCCCAACTTTTAGGACAATTTTAATCCACAAAAGGCCAAAGTAGCCTTCATATCCTAAGGTGTACGTCCATTGTTCATCACCTCATCCATGTCCTCTGTGCCGCATCTGTCATCGTTTCACTTTGAAAACACGCTGCATCACTTCTATTTCAATATATACATATTACATGCACACAGTATATAGTATATCGCTGGCACATATATATGGTACCTGAACTTTGGGAAGCAAGATTGGAGATAAAATCCTAGTGATTCGATGA
The DNA here is from genome assembly GCA_945859915.1 of Cuscuta epithymum. NCBI lineage: Eukaryota > Viridiplantae > Streptophyta > Magnoliopsida > Solanales > Convolvulaceae > Cuscuta > Cuscuta epithymum. Next base: position 1,177,984 of record CAMAPF010000950.1, on the reverse strand, counting down.
TCTATGGTAGCTGAACTGGGGGAAGCCATCCTGTGTTGATTCAGAAGCTTCATATATAAATATAAGAGCATCTTCAATGCTACAATGTGCACGGTGTGTATGTGACAAGAGAGAGATAGACACAAAAAAATAAATTCATGACACCTCTCCTTCTTTCCACTGTCTTATGTGTTTTTGGTTAGTTTTTCTCAATAATGTCAACCACAATATTTACATCCAGACATTGGAGAACTTACCAAAATTTCAAATAAGGACAGAGATATTTTATTTATTAATTTTTATATTTCTATTTCTCTCAAGCCATGTATGCATCGTTCACGTTTTTTCATTGGAGATGCTCTAATATATACTCCCTCCGTCCCGTAAAGAAGTTTCCATTCGGTTTACGATGCTTGACTGAAATCGGATAGTTATGGATCGGATAGTTGGATGAAATTTCGAAATGATAGCTATCGATCTGATCTAAATCTTGCGCGATTAGGGAGGAGGCCACGATCATTTCATCCAGCTGACTGGAATCTCGGACTTCCTTCACAATCCCAAAAGGATTTGATCATAGAGCTGAAGACCATTCTTAAAATCCCTGGAAAAGCAATGTTGAAATCTGAAATTTCGATCGTAACAGGTCAGAATATCGCCAGATTATTATATGTTTAAATTCCAGATTAATTGAGACGATTTTGTTGTGTTCTAAAACCCCTGCTGCAATGACTCAACATGGAATAATGCCTGAAATCAGAGAGAGGAGGCATCGGTGGCGGGGCAAGGGTGGAAGGTTGCGGCTTGCCGGCTTGGACTGGTGAGGGGGGCGACCGTGTTAGCGGATGGGCACTGGAAATAGTCGCCCTAAAAATTTCCATAGTGAAATGTTTGACAGTGATCCAGTGACATTCAAAAGGGACATAAAAATATGGTAGTGACATATGACACTGACATAAAAATTTCGCAGTGACAAAAAATTTCGCAGTGACATAAAAAATTTCGCAGTTACATCAAGTTTTACCAAATATATGACCTTATTAGTCACTTTTTTGTCCTTTTATAAAAATGGACACTTTTTTGGAAATTGGCTTTAATTTAGTAATATTCAAGGGAAAAAAACCCATATATATATATATGTTAAATATATACGGAGTATTAAGTTGCAGCAAAGGTTAACCAAGGGCATTCATATATGGTCTCTATAATTCCTGTAAGGGTATATTGATACTTTAATAAAATATAACATTAAAAACCACTTTTTTACCAAACTCCCCACTTTTAACTTTTACACTTTAATCACTTATATTCTAAAACACTATCAACTTTTACTACTAAGCACTTCCTCCAAAATCACTTACCAAATTCACTTTTTTAGTGGTTGCTATATATAAGGAGATTGTGTGCTTCTATACTCTTCACTAAGTTATTGGGTAGTTTTCTCCACTAAGTTAGTGGGTAGTTTGATCTGGCGTGTGTATTTATTGGCTTAAGGCCAACAAAGAAATGAGGCAATAGACACTCTTCTGCTATTCTTCTTTCTATATTCTTGGTCTTATCACCTTATGTTCTAAATTAGTTGTCTTACTTGGATTACGAGGCTTAGACTGAGGATAAATATAATTCTTCCTATAAAATATTTAAATTACTTTTAGTAATTAAAATTTACACATGTAGAAATTATACATTAATAGTTGTATACTAAGGTTATAATGAACTATAAAAATCAAATTTGAAAATGACAAAAATGTGGTACATAAAATTTAAATATAAAAGTGAGCTGGATTGATCTCTGAATAACGAGTTTTTTTTAGTGGAGGGAGTATTATTATTATTATTATTATTATTATTATTGCTACTACTACTAATTAATTTACTTATCCTAAAACTTAGTTTGGTGTAGCATTTTTTGTTTAGCTGCACAATTTACTTGTTAGTTCTTTTCAAGTATAACTGTGTTTGTTAATTTGCTCAGCATCTCTTTGTTTATGTACTTATATTTGGTATCCCCATCCTAAAAGGTCACTGTGTCTGCTTTAGGGGAATGCAATTATGTGAAGTTTTTGACTTTCAAGTAATGTCTTCCATAGTGTTTTCAACCCCAGAGAGGTTAATCCTAGTATATAATCTTCTGATGGTATTTCCAAATTTGAATCATTTGATGACCTCAATTAATGCATTTTAATCTTTGAGAAATCATAGAAAGCTAGAAGCACACTGCTCAAGTAGAAGCATGTTTGATCAGTTTACAGTTTTCATGCTCTTTTCTGCACTGTTATACGTATTTTGATATTGTTTTTATAAATATTCGATTCTTTTACTGCATCTGTTTAGATTGTAAAGCGTACACAAAATGCGTCTTGGCTTTTTTCATTTTTCTTCCTAAAAAGTGTAGTATATTTTCAGGGATGCGAGCGTGAAGTGGCAGAGGCTGAAAATGGTGCTTCTGAAACAACTAAAAGTGAATGCATAATGCGCTTATCTTGGGCTCTTGTTCATTCAAAGCGTCCAGAAGATCGCCAGCGTGGTATAGCAATGCTAGATGGTAAGTATAGGAGGGGATATTTAACATCTCTCCCTCTTCCGAGGCAATCTCACCAACTGTATTGTATTTCACTCTCTTATGTTCAGACTTTGTTAATATTCTTGGTTCTACCCATAACTGGTTTTGTATCTTTCCTCCTCTGTGCAGTGTGCACCCTCTTTATCTACTTTAGTTGTAAACTTTCCTTCTTTTAGTCCTTGTCTGAATGGGGGTTTCAAAGGGGAGAGATTGTATTTTTTTTGAGCCGGTTTGGTGACCCTATTTTTCGAATTATCAGCCTTATCAACCAACTTTTTCACTCATCATTTTCATTTTCATTTACCCCAGTGCCGCAAAGACTCCCACCTACGGTGGGGTAAGGGGGGGTCGGATGTATGCAGTCTTACCCCTGTACTAAAGCATAGAGAGACTGTTTCCGAATGACCCATAGTGAAAATCGCGTCCAAAATTGCATGGACTGACTGCTACTTCATAACAAAGAAGCGCAGACAGTTTAATGAACCATTTTGCTTTATTCCATCATATTCTCAAGCCATTTTATTTCGCGCGTTGAGTTGTGTAATAATCAAAATAAGTAAGGTTGGAGTTACTTTTCTGGCTGGACCCATTTTAACTACTTTTCATATAATTTTTTCTTTATTTTATTAATAAAATATATTTTAAATACGGAGTATAATTTTTTCATAATTTAGCAGAATCAGCCACTTCAGCTAGAGCTTCATAAATTTCAACAGAATATGCTGATTCAACCAATTCCAGTGATACCAAACAGGCTCTTTATTGGTTTATTTTTACATTTATACATAGTCATTTTGTAATATTATGTAATATAAGAGTATAGGACTACCAAATAGAGATAGATTTGCGACTAGCGGGAGGTTTAAGTGACATATCCATTACTGATTATCTGGCGATTAAGCTTTTATTGTTTTTTTCATTTTCTTTTAGATGGATTTTATGACTTGTAAAGATTATCTTTTATCTGCAGCTTCTTTAGGGCTCACTAGTGGTCCACAACAAAAGAGGGAAAAGCTTTATCTTTTAGGTGTTGGATACTACAGAAGTGGGGATTATGCTAGAAGCAGAGAGATAGTGGATAGCTGTTTGGCGGTATCTTGTGTTTCAGTTTTTCTGTTCTGTGTCAACTATTAATGCATATCATATAACAGAAATTGCCCTAAATAGGAGTAAAAAGAAGGGGAAAGTATGGAAAAGGTACATGTGGTTGGGCCCGTTTTCATTTATTAACAAAGTAGGTCACGTGTTTCAATTCCGTTATCAGGGCCCGGGGCCTATCAAGGGTAGAAATCGTAGGAGGAAAGTGATCAGTAACTTTGGTTTTCAAATGTGCTCGAAAAATTCAGAGAAAAATACTAGGAGGGACGCCTCATTAAGGAGACTTCCAAACCATCTTTTTTTCCAAACTTCGAGCCACTATTGTCGCCGGAAAATTTATCAGAAAAGTGATAGTAGCAGTTTCATTTTTAAAAAATAATCCAAACGGATTCGGGAAATCCAAATAGAAGATGGTTTGGAGGTCTCCTTCACGAGGCACACCTACCAATTTTTTTCTTTTAATTTTTGCGGTTTTCTTACAAAAGTCCCACCTTTTCGTTATTCATGAATAATCCGACCTTTGCACCTCATCTTCATTCACTGGTCCCTGACCAGTTGATGACCTGCTATTCCAAGTTATTTTCTTATCTTTGCAAACCGTTATACCATAAATCTCACCTTTCACGAAGATAATATTTTGCAAAGATAAGAAAATAACTTGGAATAGCAGGTCATTAACCGATCAGGGAGCAAATGAAGATGGGGTGCAAAGGTTGGATTATTCTTGAATAACGAAAAGGTGGGACTATGGTAAGAAGACGGTTAAAAGGTTGGATTATTAGTTTCCATTTTCCCTTAATTTTTCGAGCACTTTTGAAAATCCGAGTTAGTATTCATCATCTTCCTCCGACGATTTCTAACGTTGTTAGGTGTCAGGCCCCTCCTGTGATAACAGAATTGAAACACATGACCTACTTTGTTAAGAAATGAAACACAAGCCCCTATCTGAAAACTGGTCAACCACAAGTACTTTTTCCGTACTTTTCCCTAAAAATGTGAAATTCCAAAATAGAAGTATTATATTTATTTCTCGAAGGGAAAATCGCACTTTCAGTCCCTGAAATAGTCACGAAAATGAAATGTCGGACCCGTATTTATGATATTGTAAATGTCACCCCTGTATTATCCAAATTGTTGTAAATGTGGTCCTTTAAGGGGTGAAATGTACTCTCGCCCACATTGTAGATTTCACCCCTCAAATGACGACATTTACAGCATTTAGGACAATTGAGGGATGACATTTACAAACTTGGGAATACGGGTCCGACATTTCATTTTCGTGACTATTTCAAGGACTAAAAGTGCGATTTTCCCTTTCTCGAATTAACCGACATGATTGGAAAACACTATCAATTATGACATTAATGCTGCCATATTAGTGCTTGACTGCTTGGAAATGCCAAATAGTCGCATATATTTTAAATCTTATAATGCGATGTATATGTTATAATGTTTATTAAGTGGGCATATTTAAAGAACACAAAAAGTATGAAAAAGCAAATATAAATCGGACATCAGGGAGAGTACTATTCATTTTTTTGATGTTTTTGGAAGTGATTGTTTATTTTAATTCCTGAAGCCATTGTAAATCCATAATTGCGGTGTTCGGGTTTGTAGATTGAACCTGATTGGAGGCAGGCATTGACCCTGAAGAAGGCAATTGAAGATAAAATCACTAAAGGTATTGCTCAGAAAGTTTGATGTTTGGTTCCTTTCTTCATTATATTAAATTCTGGAAAGGCTTAAATACGGAGTATGTTTTTTGGCTGTGTGTGTGTATATATTTGTTATAGGTCCCTATAGTTTGATGTTGTTCAGATATGTATATTATCCTTCTTTTTAGTCCTTGACTCCTTGTCCATCAACCTCTGTTAAAAAATGTCTAATACTTTTGTTTTTTAAGAGGCTGAGAGCTGAAAATTGATAACTGGAGTGATGAGTTTTATACTTTTATTTGGCCCCGACTCCCCTTATTACAGCATTATAGGTAGAGATGATTTGCAGTAAGTTGACATGGAAAGGCTAGACTCTTTAAGTCACATTGTTTATTTTTGTTGAGCAGAGGTGTCTACACAGAGAAGCTAGACAGAAATACAACAACATCCAAGCCTTATTCCCAAAAGAAGGGCTAAAAAGAAATTAAAAAAAAATTATTGGAACAAATAAATCAAATAATTTTTTTTAGAACATATGTATCGGGCTTTTTCAAGCAAACTGGTCTTAATTTATTCATTTGTGCTCACTTGGACAATAGATGGAGTGATTGGCATTGGCATTGCTGCCACTGTTGCTGGGCTGGTTGTGGGGGGGATTGCGGCTGCGTTGTCCCGTAAGAAGTGACTGATGATCGTGTGAACTGCTGCTGCCTGTGCATAACAAATGCAAACCTTTTCGCAGTCCCTCTTTTAGAGTCCTATGACTCTCTCCGTGAGAGTACTATGTTTGAGAGCATTTCTTTTCTTCCTCCCTGATAGGCTGGTAGTACTACTGAATCTTCAAAAATAGTTAGTTGCTTTTTTATGGCTTGTTTGGCAGTTCGTATACCGTGCAACCGGAGCATGGTGAGCATCATGCTCCACACCCCAAAACGACGTAGTTTTGATCAAATTTAAAAAAAAAATCGCGTGAACAGTACACGCGTGAACAGTACACGCGTGTACAATATTTTTTTTTTTATTTTCTTCCCAATAACATGAATGATGTAACTTGTGCATAATTTGATGTAACTCGTGTTGCTACAAATGTAACTTCAATTAACAACATATGTAACTTGTGCCCTGAAATGTAACTCATGTTTAATGAAAAAAAGGAGTTTAATTGTCCAATTATTTTACATAAATAGTGCATATGTGTTTTTTTTTAATATTAGGTCCATTAAAAATGATTTTTAATAATAAAATCATTTTTTATTGAAAAACAGAGGTTTATTTTGTTGTGTAACTTGCATAGATCTGTGATGTAACTCGCGGTATGTCAAATGTAAATCCAGTGTAACCAAGATGTAACTATTGAGAAAAATTGAAATGTAAACCGTGTGTTAAAAAATGTAACTTTAGCCAAAACGAAATGTAATTCCAGTGTATGTGGCATGTAACTCTACTATAATATCTGCAAAGCAAAATCTCGTTAATGCAAATGTAACTTAACATCAATCACAATGTAATTAACTTGTGCAATACTATAATTTGAGGAAAAGATGACTTCTCCCATCACGGCGGCGCAGCCCCCTACGCGGACGTTCGCTTCTGTTTTCATGAACAAGCCTACTGATTCTTCTCGCTCCTTTGCTAATGTGTTGATGAACAATCTGGATGCTCCTTTATCGGTGAAGACCCACTCCAGATTTAAAGGTGTACCAGCACTTACCTTCCCAGAAGAAGAGATCTCTACCTTGGCAGATCAACATTCACGCTCGTTGGTAGGCTATTTTTATAAGGGTCGCCCTCCTATGGCTACGTTACGCAAATCGTTTGAAATTATTGGATTCAAAGGCAAATTCCATTTAGGTCTTCTTGAAAATAAACATGTGTTAATCCGATTTGATCTAGAAGATGATTATATTCGTTGTTGGAATAGGCAGAAGTGGGATATTCATGGCAGTATTATGAGGGTTACTAAATGGACTCCTGACTTTATGCCTAATGTGGAATCCCCTGTGGTTCCAGTTTGGTTAGCCCTAGAGGGTCTTCCTATACATTTGCAGGACAAAAGAGCCTTGTTTCAGATTGCTGAGTTGATTGGAAAGCCTTTAAAGATGGACTATGCTACTGCTACGCTGGCCCGCCCTTGGGTAGCTCGTATTTGTGTGGAATTGGACCTTACCAAGGACATGCCTGGGAAGGTCTGGATACAGGCTGGCAAGACAGGTTTCTTTCAGTCAATTATTTATGAGAATAGGCCATATTACTGCCTCTCATGTTTTCATTTGGGACATGAGGCTGGTAGGTGCCCCAAAAAACAAGGAGTAGTTATTCGGAGTGAGGCATCTATTAAAAGTGCTGATGATGCCAAGAAAGTTGAAACTACTAAGGTGTGGGTAAGCAAAATGAACATTTCACAAGAGAGACACCAAAAGAAGGTAAGCGGGGACAATGGGATTGCACTGGAAATTAATAAGAATGGAGATGTTGACAAAGGAAAACAAATAGTTGTTTTTGACCGCCCTTCTTCTTCCAAAGCTGTGGAGCATCAAGCTACAGTCACTGATCATACAGACTCAGATGTTGAGGAAGTTTATCACGACCCCCCGCCTGTTAAGAAAAATCAAAACACTCTGGGTAAGCAAGCTACTAATCATCTGTTACAAGGAGGTATCCATGGTAAAACAATACCTTCAAGAGTGGACAGGGCATATGATGACTTCTCAGTCCATTCCCTGAATCATGTTACACAGTTCGACCCGGAGAAAAATGCTAAAGCATATGATTCAGATTCTGAAATCCCTGCAAGAATAGAAGACAAACAATACTGGTTAGATGCTTTACCTTCTCTTGGTAACAAAATTAAACAGTTCATATCTACATGCAAGGTGAGGAGTGATTCGGAACTGCTGGCAGAAATTGTTAAGCCTTTGGATACCTCTCAATGTGAGGAGAGGAATGAAGGATTTATATTGGTTGGAAAACGTAGACAAAGGAGGAAGTTTATTCCACAGACCCCAGGGATGACTACAAGGAATGCTGCCAAAAGGCAATCTCAAACTAATCCTCCTCTTCCCAAATGAATTGTCTTATTTGGAATGTAAGGGGTCTGGAAGCCTCCTGTCCAAGACTCTATAAATTGGTTTCTCAGTGGAGGATTAGTCTTTTTGTAGCTATTGAGCCTTTGGTTAATCATATTAAAGCTGATCAGTTCAAAAGGGAGTTAGGTTTCTCTGATGTAATTTTCTCTTCAATTAATAAAGTCTGGATTTTCTGGGACAAAGATCAAGTCAGTGTCTCTGAGGTCACTTGGGAAGAACAATTTACACATTTTAAAATTTCCTGGGAGAATTTCACTTGCTGGGTTACTGCAATTTATGGAAAGCACACCCAAGGGGAGAGGAGAAGGCTTTGGTCTGGGTTAGGTAATCTTGTTTCTACCATCAATCTACCATGGATGATAGGTGGAGATTTTAATGCTATCACTTCTAATTCAGAACATAAAGGGCCAGCTATTCCTAACCAATCTAGTATGATTGATTTCACAGATTGTATTTCTTTGTGTGGACTTATTGATCTACCATTTGTTGGGTCTCAATTTACTTGGACAGGAGTTAGGTCAAATGGAAGATCTTGGAAAAGATTGGATAGGTGTCTTTTTAATGAAAAGTTCATTGATTCTTTTGATCAAATTTTTATTAAAAATCTTGCCCAACCCCCTTCTGATCATAGCCCTATGGTGATTCAATGCAAAAAAGTTATTGTTAATGGTCCCAAAAGCTTTAAATTCCAAAACATGTGGCTTTCACACTCATCATTCTTTGATACTGTGACTAAAAGTTGGAGGGAAGGTTTTTCAGGTGGGGGTATGAAGGGGTTGGTCATCAAACTTCAGAAGCTGAAGAAGGATCTGAGACAATGGAATGCAGAGGTGTTTGGAAATATCTTTGATGAGATTAAATATTGTGAAGAGGAGGTTGCAAATGCAGAGAAGAGATTTCAAGATTTACCTTCTGAAGAGAATAGAGAGAAATGGTTTCAGACTAAGGCTTATCTCTTGGCAAAATATAGATTGGAAAGAAAGTACTGGAAGCAAAAGGCACATGTAAGATGGCTGAAGGAGGGGGACTGCAATAGTAAGTATTTTCACTCTTTGGTTAAAATCAGAAGGAAAAAACAAAGGATACATACCATAAGAGATGAGGGGGGTCTAATTTGCTCATCTGATGCTGCTATAGGGGAAGCTGCTGTTAGGTTTTTCTCTGATCTTTATGATGTGGATCCTGTGGTCTCTTCCAATGATATCCTGAACAACATTCCTGCAGTTATTACCGATGAGGAAAATATCAACTTAACTGCTTTGCCTACGGAAGAGGAAGTTAAAGCTGCAGTTTGGGAGCTGAATCAGAATGGGGCTCCTGGCCCTGATGGTTTTTCAGGGAAGTTTTATAAAAAATGCTGGTCTATTGTAGGAGAAGATGTAACTAAAGCAGTACAAGAGTACTTCATGGGGATACCTCCTCCAAGAGGCATAGCCAGTGCTTTTGTTATATTAATTCCTAAAATAGACATTCCTAAGACTTTCTCTGATTACAGGCCTATTTGTCTCTCCAATTTTACCAATAAGATTTGCACTAAAGTGATGGCAACCAGATTGGGAAGAATTCTACCTAAAATCATATCTGAGGAACAAGCTGGCTTTGTTCAAGGAAGGGATATTTCTGATCAGATTTTAATAGCCCAAGAAATGATTCATTCTATAGATAACAATGTTAGAGGCTCCAATGTTGTTATCAAGTTGGACATGGCAAAGGCTTTTGACAAATTGTCTTGGAGTTATCTTTTTGAGGTTTTATCTAAGTTTGGTTTCTCTGAGCATTTTATTACACTGATTAGATCTAACCTCAAGGCCACCCATCTGTCTATTCTTATCAATGGTAGTCCACACGGTTTCTTTCAGCCTAAAAGGGGGGTTAAACAGGGTGACCCATTATCACCTTTCCTTTTTATTTTGGCATCTGAAGGCTTCTCTAGAGGGTCAAAGACTAAAATGGCTCAAGGAAGTATAAGAAGTTACTGGATATGAAAAATGGGTTATTCTATCTCACACCTTGGTTTTGCAGATGATCTCCTCATTTTCACTAATGGTGAGTCTAGGTCTTTGAATAACTTTAAAGTCTTCCTAAATGAATATCAAGACGCCTCAGGTCAGACTGTCAACTTTCAGAAGAGTAGCTTTATTTGTGGGAAAAAGGCTAATTACAGAAATCAGGTGATTAAAGATATATTGGGGATGAAGAAGGCCAGATTACCTATGAAATATTTAGGGGTCAACCTTCATAAAGGAATTAATAGATTCCAGTTCAGTTTAAGCCTTATTAAAAGGTTTGAAGAAAAACTTACTCCTTGGAAACAGAAGCAGCTTTCACAGGGTGGAAGACTTATCCTTATTAATCATGTGCTGAGTTGTATTCCTAATCATATTTTGGCCACTGATACTCTTCCTAGGAAAGTGATTAATACTTTGGAAAAGAAAATGGCTTCATTTTTCTGGGGTCAGTCAGGGGAGAAACAAAAAATTCACTGGACTAGGTGGGCAAAACTATGTTTCCCTGTGGAGGAAGGAGGGATTGGGATTAGGGCTTTAACTGATGTTGAAAAAGCCTTTACCCTCAAACTCTGGTGGAAGTGGAAAACTCAGAAATCTTTTTGGACTGAATTTATTAAGGCAAGATACCAAAGAGGAGATAATATGATTCATAAGATAACAGACTCACCTATTTGGAAGCGAATTTGCGCAATTAATGAGGCTGCCAATGAATTTTGTAGAAGGAATGTGGAGGATACATGGGTTTGGAATCCTGATTGTCAAGGGAAGTTCTCTCTTTCATCTGCATACAATGTAATCAGAGAAAATCAGGCTTCTACATTTACATATAAGCATATTTGGCACAAACAACAGCATATGCAGGTTAAAGTTTTTCTTTGGAAGCTGGTTCATAACTTCCTACCCATTCCAGACAATCTACAAAGATTTCAGATGGTGGTTGAGCCATCTATATGCCCTTTCTGCAGAAGGCACAGTGAACAGACCAACCATATTTTCTTTAACTGTGTAAATGTTAGGAAGATTTGGCAGTACTTTATGGGTGTATTTGACATTCCATTCCCTAAAAGTTACACTTCTATTAGACAGATTATGATTTTATGGTGGCTTGAAGCTGGTTCAAAGACCCTTTCAGACCTCTTTAAGCACAATATTCCAGGTATGATTTGTTGGCATATTTGGAAAGCATATGCTTCTTTCAAATGGGGATCTGGTTCTATTCCTTCATCAGATAGTTTAATTTGGCAAATTAAGCTATATACACAGAATTGGAGTAATAAGATATCAGGTCTGAAATGGAGACCCATCGATGAACATCTCATACATGAGAAATTGATACCTCAGGGCTTTCGGTTTAAGGGTTCCTGGTGTACTATGGTGAAATGGAAAAGACCAAGAACTGATTATAAGTTGAACATTGATGCTTCCTACATACCTGATAAATCGGCAGGTGGTGCGATTTTGAGAAACAAATCGGGCGAGCTCATCTGGGCGGCATGTTTTGACCTTCAGGCTTCGTCGAGTGCTGAGGCGGAATTGAAAGCTCTAATTAGAGCTTGTGTTATGGTGATGGAGATGGGATATAGCGGGTTCCAGGTAGAAGTTGATGCTGTAAGCTCCCTTTCCAGTGTTTCAGATGAAAGCAACGAGATGCAGACTGATGGTGTTCGGACATCCAGGAGGAAAGCAAGAGAGAGGGGGCTGGTTTTCGGACATATATTTAGAGAAGCAAATTTTGTAGCCCATTACTTAGCTGGATCCGGTTTTTCGGAAACCCATTTCTATCATGTGGATCAGCTTCCTACTCGGGCAAAACAAAGTTACTACGCGGACCTGTTTGGTTGGCCTTTTTTTAGATTCTAGCATTTTTTCCTTCAGGAGCGGTTTTGGTCTAGTCCCCCGCTGTCTGGTATTGTACTGAACTTCTACTGTTCTAATAAAATACTGGTAGTTGTCCCCCGGCTACTACCCCACTGATTTTGGTGGTTGGCCTTCCGGGGTAAAAAAAAAAAAAAAAAAAAACTTGTGCAATACTGTACACCCTAACTTAACACCATGTAAATCGGTCCTTCCCTCAATTAACGAAACAAAGGAGCAGGGGAACTCGCCGGCCAGACTATCAAGATTGGCTAGAGATGGACATGGCTCCTTCATTGATTCATGGGTTTGCTACCAAGGGGAACCTCTGCTTCACAGATGGTGTTCAAATCAGTCAAAAATTTGATGCCACCTACGAGGAATCAAACGAAGAATCAAACCTGTGAAACAAATTGATTTTCTGCGAATTTTTTAATCCAATAGAAAAAAAACAAGGATTGCAGACTTGGGTGATGGAGAAGAACAGATAGAAGCGTGCGAGCTTGTTCTTATTAATTGAAACGGTGCCGTATTGGACCGGTATACCATGCGCATGGTATACCATTCGTACGGTATAATTTGCGCTTGTTTGGTGTATAATAACTGCTTATATAGTGAGTTGCTGGGAACTAATTAGGGGTCAATCGTGATCAGGTAGGGCTTTCAGCGGGAAAGAGACCTAGGTACGCACTAAAGCACCCTAGGAGAACTTGTTCAGAGGGACTTTTCATGCTAGGTGGAGAATTTAGGATGTTTTTACTTTGAACAGTTTTTAGTCCTAGATCAGGTCAGACCAGACTGGACAGTTATAAAATACATAGAGATCAAACCGGGTCAATTCAGTTCTGACAAGACCAACAAATTTCAAAGTAAAAACATACTTAAAGAGATGTGTAAATACTAAACCCTCAAAAAAAAGAGTAGAAAAATTCTATTCAGTCAAGAATGGTTAAAAACTAGAACACGATCAAGTGTTCCACCTTTTTATGTATCAAGAATTGTTTGAAAACTAAATAAAATAAATTATGAGTTATAATACGACTAGGAAATTCTATTCAGTCACATTATTTCGATTCACAATCACTTAAATTAGTTTTAATACATAAAATTATTTCATATTTTAATTTATCCCTATCCTATAGCCTAGACTTATTTTGCTATACCCTCCATGAAAATCCAGCTACCTGCCCCTCATTGGTTGCTTTTGATGGTCTATCCGGCTATCCCTGCCACGTTTACCATCTCATAGCTTCCCCTATGTCATCAATGGAAACTCTTAGAGCTCGTTTGGTGATCCCTTTTTTCGGCTTATCAGCCAGTTTTTTCACCAAACACGTAACTTTTGATTTGATTTCATGCGCTGAATTGTGTAATAAACAGAAAAAGTAAGGTTGAAGTTACTTTTCTGGCTGTATTGGCTTAAGTTACTGTAGAGAATCATTTTAGCTATTTTTTCATATAATTTTTTATTTTATTTATTAATAACAAATATTTTAAATATAACTTTTTCATGAATCGGTAGAATCAGCCAATACAGTCACTTCAGTCAGAATTTCATAAATTTCAGCAGAAACAGCCAATACAGCTAATACAATCAATTTTTGTGTTACCAAACGGGCTCTTAGTCCCACTCATACTTTGAGGTGCAACAAAGCCGGTCTGATGAAGCCTTCCTTGATGTTTAGAGAAGGCAATGTAGCGGGGGTTCACTCTCCCATCCCCACTCCGTGTCTAAAAAATCTCCCCGACCCATCCCCCATTACTATTCGACCCACCTCATCCCCCACCCGACCTACTAGACCCACGGGTACCCAACATGGGGAATATTCGTCAAAAATTAACACCATTTTAGACCTTGAGAGTTTTTTAAAAATTAAACAACACTTCTAGTAGCCAAAAAACCTTATGATTTTTAAGTGTCAATGTGATCTTACATCCTATTTCAAATATAGAACACATTATATGCGTTTTGATTGAATCATTTTATCAGACACTTTATTAGCATTGATTAGCTCTATAATATTTTTTTAAACACTATATTCAATCAACTGTGGTCATTTGACAGCATCTAGGATGACCTGTGGTCACCAGATTTAGAGCCCTAACTACAATTATAAAGATGACATTCATAAGAAAAGAATTAATGCACTTGAATAGTAAAAGAAGAAAACATTCACACTGTGTCTGAGGCGTTTAAGCTAATATCACTTTATAACTTTTCCAAATTCATTTTACTTTATCATTTTAAAAACCAATTTTACAAGATAGTTGAGTTATTAAACTTGGATATACCCATTAGGCACAATCCATTAAATAGGAAACACTTAAACCCACCTGTTGAGGTTTATTCCCGAAGATCCGAAAGCCCAACACAAGCCTTGGATATTGTAGGGATCTGGGGTAGGGTTGAAATGTGTATAAAATATAAAATAGTGAAATAATATCCAACTCAAGAACTTACTTATATTCTGTAATTAAGCAATTACACTGAAACTACCCGAACGGTAGATGAATATGAGATTACAAGGATGGGAGATGTAAATCTATTGCTAAGCTCTGAGTCTTAAAATGCTAACCCTTTACAATGATCTAAACATGGGTTTTTATACTAAAAACAGGGATGGGTGAGGTGGACACGTGGTCAAATCCGGTAGGCTGTCACTTCTGCCATGTATGCACCCATGCCCCCACTTGCTGCCGTCATGATCCAGCATTAAATGCGGCCTCCACTTGCTGATTGCCCGCTCGGGCAGGGTGTTCGGTGTGTGGGACCCCGCCATAGGCGCTATCCTGCTTATGAACATATCCCGAACGCCGATCGGTATCTCAGCCATAGGTGATCTAGTTAATGGAAGTGTCCCGAACGCCGATTGATACCTGGCCTTGATGCTTTGGCATAATTGTTTCCCGGAATGTTCCAAGTATAAGTTTTACTCCCGAATGCCGTTCGAGAGTTCTTTTGGACTGCCTTGGGCCCGCTGCTTCTTCCCGGATTTGGGCCTAGGGATATTGGGCCTGGACCTAATATCCCAACACTAGTCCCCCACTTCCTATGTCTCGAACGGTAGTGAGTGCATAAGGAAGTATAAGTTTATTGCCCGAATGCTGTTCGGGTGAGTATCGGATGGCATTCCGCCGGTTCCCGAGGCATATTTTGACGGTTATTTGCAACTGCCGTTTCACTTCTCCGATAAACGTCATGATTACTTGAGAAGGATTCTCTGTGCGACACGTGTCCCTGTCATCATTACAAAAAAAACGTGTCCTCTTCTGATTGGCAGCTGAATCGGCGTGACAGAGTATAAATAGGCTCTTCTGGTTTTGATTCTGGGTTTCGAAACTTTGCATCTCCGGCTTATCATTCATCCTTCTCTCTAGAGCTATTCCTTAGTTCTCGCTCAGGTACTTTCTGGCCTTTGTTTTTCTTCTATCCTCCTTGTTCGATCGGTATGGCAACCCGTCTTCATCCTTCCGAGTGTTCTACCTCAAACGTTGATCTCCCTGAGAATACTCCCAGCCTGGCACTGGAGGTCACTCCTATCCCGGCGGAGGTCCCCCACGACGATGCCTCTTCATCCGGAACTTATCCTGATGGTACCAAATCCGGGGGTGAAATGGAGGCCATGGAAGCCGGTCCCCCTAGCGGCGTTTCTTGCCATAAGCTTGACCTAGCCCTAATTAGGCTGATGCGTCAAAAGCTTACGGCCCAAAATAGGGCCCAAATCCAGATGATGATCCCAGACTCGGTGGATTTCCGACTCCAGGCCGGGCTTCACCCAATGCGTCATTTCCCTGGGATGGTAGTGGTCCACTTTGATTCAATTAAGGCCGGTCTTAGGTTTCCACTCCACCCGTTTTTTGTCTCTTTCTTAAATTTTTACAATGTAGTACCAACTCAGATAATGTCGAACTCCTACCGGTCGATAGCTGGTTTCATTTGTCGTTGTCACAATGTCAAGGTCATACCCACTCTAGATCTTTTCCACTACTTCTTTTCGGTTATCCCCCAGCAGTCCCACGGTTTTCTGGTGGTAAGCTCCCGACCAGGACATATTTTGTTCTGCGATGCCCCTTCTTCCATCAAAGGTTGGAAAGATAGGTTCTTCTTTGTCTCTGTCCCGAACGGTTTGATTCCTAGGAAGTGGAACGCATTCCCTCCTAAATCCCCCGAGCCATTCATCTCCGAAGAGCTTAGCAGAGATGTCATTGCTGTGGAGGCGGGAGGCTGCTTCAAAATTATGTCTTACCTGACTCCCGAACGGCTAATTAAGGCCGGGATAGGTACTGCCCGTATTCCTGGACTTACTTGACTGAAAACCAAGTACCATGGCCCGGGCGGTCCTTCCCGTGTGATATAATTTTTCAATCCACGTGTGAACCGCTCGGTACTAATTTGTTCCTTTTGTCTTTTCAGCTCCAAAGCAAGGCGAATCTTCAGATTCCGAAGGAGACAACCCCGAACAGCCGGCAATGGATGACAGCAGGCTCTTTACCGTTGGTTTTGACGATGAGCCACCAACCTCTCCTCCCAAGCAGCAGAGGAAGACAAAGAGGAAGAGGTTGAGGAAGGCCGATCAGGGGACATCCTCTCAATCCGCCCCCATCGTCCCCGAGCAGTCTGAACCTGTTCGGGATGTAGAACCTGTGCAGCAGGTTGCCCCTGAGCAGCACACCCATGCTGACACGCTGATGGATCAGCTTTTCTCTGATCAGCAGTCCCACCATTTCTCTGCTGAGGAGGTGGCTGCCCATCAGGCTGACCTGGCTAGTCAGTTCGAGCGGATCTCCCTCTATGATCCTGCTCATGAAATGCTGGAGAGGGGTGACTGTCCAGCGAGCCAGATCTGGTCCAACTCTAGTTTCCTCAATGGACACAACCTTCCCCCAATACCGGTGGAGGAGATTGAGGAGTGCATTGTCCTGACTGTCCTGAAGGTAGTTTCTTGTTCATAATTTACTTTTACCTTTTTCTTCGTTTTGTCAGCTTATCATGTACTCATACTTTCCTTTTCGATCATTAGGCAGGGATATACAGCCTGAAGCTCAAGGAGACCAGGCAGGCCAAGGAGCAAGGCTTGCTGATGGCCAAGGAAACGGCCGAGCAGGCAGCCGAGGCCGAACGGCGGGCTTTTGCCGAGGAGCGGAGGAAGCTGGAAGCTGAGGCTGGGGAGCTTCGTGTCAAAGTGGGCTCTCTCCAAGCCAAGATCGCGGCAGCTGAGGCCGCTCAGGTCAAGTTTTCTGAAGCCCCCTCCCAAATCCCGGATGGCCCTGCTGAAATGATAGTTGATCTTTCTGCCGTTCGGGATTCATTCAAAGCTTCCGAGGAGTTTCTGGCTCTCAAGGAAGAATATGCCACCGAACAGCTCCCTGCTGTCTTCGGAAGGCACCTGGAGAAACTGGCCGGAGAAGAGCGCCAGAAGAAGGGGATCAGGGTGCTTGATCAGCACCCTATCACCAAGGAGTGGGCTGACAATCTCGCCCGAGGGGTCTACAGCTCAGGCTGTCAACATATGCTCCAGCCCCTCCTTCCCCTCCTGGAAAAACACATGGGCCGACCAGTGCAATCTTCCGACTTCCCCTCTGACCTCCATCCGGGTCACCTGAACGCCCTAATGGCACAGATGAAAAAGTGCCGGCGAGCCCTGGGGATGGAGGTGGTGCAAATTGTTGATGAGGCTGATGAAGACGATGATGAAGACGATGAAGATCACCCCGAACAGTAGATTAGACATTATCTGTATTTCCTTTCCTTTGAATCAGTAGTTTTTGTACTTTCCGGCCAGTAGAGCCGATGAATATACAATTTTTGCCTGCTCATCTCGTCTTTGTGACTTTTACTGTACTTTATATTTGTTTTTCACCTATCAATTCGCCTCTGCAATACGTTTCATGTTGCTTTGTTGATCTCCATAATCTGAAGCGATCAGGTCACCTGTTCGGGTGAACTCCTTGTTAAATCCAGAATTCAGGACTTGATAATCTTGTTAACACATGTTGCGTATAATGAACCCGTTCAGTCTGTACTTATGATCTCAATATAAGACCCTTGTGCCCTTTTCATTCGTTCGTAAGCTTTCATTCTAGCTGGAAATTGTGTCCGGTATTCGGTATGTATTTTTGCTCTCCTTGTTGCATCTGTCATATTCTTCCATGTTAGATAACCATACTGTTCGGGTACGCCCATCATTTTACCATCGTGATAAATTTCCTTCCTGTTCGGGGAAACGCTTGTAGCCCTTTTCTCTTATCCCGTCCGGGGAAACGCCTTAAGAGGTTCGTGAACTTTGCTGATTTCAACCCCGTTCGGGTGTTCACCCACCCCAAAGGATGCTTTAACTTCTCTCAGCCGCCTTGACACGTGTCTATTATTCATTCGAATTCCTGGCGGTTGTATTTCCTTATATAAGGATGCAGCTACTTTGTTTCAGTTTTTTCTGCTGCTTCTGAATTCTTTCAAGCTTTCTCTCTCTAGAATTTTCTCCGTTATTCACAATTAATGTCTGCCTTTTCTGGTTCGTCAGACTCCGAAGATATGGCACCCACTTTGATTCGCCTTTCCAGGGGAAAAGCTCACCCCAAAGATCAAGGCACATCTACCCGATCGTCGGGTTCTAACGGGTCTTCTGCCTCACTTCATCCCGAACAGCCCCTCCCTGATGATGGATGTCAGTCGGGAGATGACCTAGCCATCTACAATAAGGGCATGCCTGAATGGCCCCCCCGTTATAGTCTGAACTTTCATTGCATCAGGAAGCAACGTCAACGCCTTCCTGCTGATGCAGAACAGACGCTCCGCCAATTACTACCTCCACCCCGTCAGTTCAATGCGGGGTTCATCAAACATCCCATGCGACACCGTCCGGGATGTGTGGTTGTGCACATGGATGCCTTGGTTGCTGGTTTGAGGTTCCCTTTGCACCCGTTCATTGTGGAGTTCCTCCGCCGGGTATCAGTACTGCCGGCACAGTTCGTGCCCAGCACCTACAGGATCCTGAACGGCTTTATTGTCTGGTGCCATGAGTTGGGGATTGCTCCTAGCGCCGATCTCTTTTTGCATTGCTACGGCGTTCAGCCCTACTGGACTACCGGGTACTTGCGGCTTGTGGCCCGTCCTGGCCGTTCGCTCTTCACTGACAACCCCACACCTCCGGAAAAATGGGAGGAAAGATTTGTGTTCGTATACGTGGGGTCGCCGCTTCCTTTCCCTGATCGGTGGAACACCTATCCTGTTCAGGATGCCTCCCCAAGGGTGGATGCAGCTATTGTCTGTCAGTATGAAAGGCTCCGTCTGGCCGGTTCCAAGAACCTACGGTCCTTCTTGACTCCTGCTAAGATGCTAGCTGCTGGCATTGGTATGTTTCTTCCCTTACTTTGTTCGTTCGGTGTATTTTTCAATCTCTTGTTCATTTCCCTTCGTTCTTTCCTGTAGGTGTGATTCCCCCCGTTTCCATAAAGCGTCCTGCTCCTACTCCTTCCTCCACCGCCATAGTCAGCAAGGGAAGGGAGAAGGCTATTCAGCCAGGTTCTTCCGCTGGCCGGGAATCTGGGCCCGTTAGCAAGCGGCCAAGGATTGAGAGCAGAGCCTTGGTCCCGGTCGATCATGTCATTGATCTGACGGACCCTTCTGTGGAAAGGATGCCTGCGGTCCCCTCTCCTCCAAAGAAGCTGGGCAACAGGGGAGGTGTTGCTTCAGATAGTCTCCCGATCCCCGATCGGTTGACGGTGGAGTTTTCCGCCATGGGCCCCCGAGCCGAATGCCGGACGCTGTTCGGGCAGACTGCATCCTCCATGTGGTGCAGCACTTCTTTGAAGGCTGGAGAGGGCTTCACCAACCTGACCCATTGGTCTGATTTGGTCGAAGCAGGCCACGCTGAGTCCCTTAAGGTATGCCTTTGACTGTTCAGTTCTTCCTTCTCATAACATTTTTTTTTTGGACTTGTTCTTACTGCTGTTTCTTTTTCCACAGGCCGGTACATACTATCACCGGGCCTTCCTAGCAGCTGAACGGGAGATGACCCTCCTTCATCAGGAGCTGGACGAGAGCCAAACCCTTTTGGCTGCTGCTAGGAAGATGGCTGCAGATCTCCAAGATCGAGCCAACAAGGGTGACAAAGCCAGGGAGGAGCTGGCCGAACTGGAGCAGAGGCTCCAACGACGCGATCGGGAAATCCGTGATCTGCGTGCCAAGGTGAAGGTTGCCGAAGCTGCTGGCCTGAAAATTGAGAAGGCCAAGGGGGATAATCCCCCTGCCCCCTATGCCGCCGATGTTTCCAAAATCACCACGAAGGCGGTGATTGACTTCCAAAGGGGGAAAGGCCTGAACCTCGCCCTAGAAAATACTGCTCGGGAGTTCCTCGGCAAGCATCTGGGCGAATTCCTAGAGAGGAGCAAGGACCCATTACATGATGGCCTCAAGCTTCTTGATGAGACCCCGTCCGGGACAGCCTTCGCCAATGCTCTAGCAAGGGACACCCTTGTTAAGTGCCAGGATATGCTGGTCGACCGGAATCTGGAGGTGATCAAGGAATAGTTCGATGAACCCTTCGACCCCAAGGAGGAAGGTTTCGATCCCTTATTCTGCCGTGCTTATCAACGGGTGATGGAGAAGAGGCAGAAGGCTAAAGATTCAGCCAATCCCCCGAACTCCAACTCGGATGCCGTGCCGAACAAGGATCCTCCCGTAGCTTAGTTATCTCTGTTGTAATCCCCTTTTCTTCTTCTCATGTATAATTCCCGGTCAGTAGTGCCGAAGAATAAAGATTGATCCGTTTCCGAATGACTTGCTTCCCGAACACTCAATTTTTTTTTTTTATTCAACTCAGCATCATGATTGAGATGTAAGCTGTTCGGCCCGTCCCTAACACCAAAGTTGAGGTGCAAGCTGTTCGATTGATTTCCGTCTGTTGTTCTTTGTTTCCTGAACGTGCAAGACATAATGTTTAACGCCTGCTGCGTCCCCGAGCACCATGTTTCAGATGCATGCCGTCCGGTTTATTACCGTCGACTGGTTGTTCCTTGAACGCGCAAGTCATCAATGTTAAATGCTTGCTGCGCCCCCGAGCACCATGTTTCAGATGCATGCCGTCCGGTTTATTACCGTCGACTGGTTGTTCCTTGAACGCGCAAGTCATCAATGTTAAATGCTTGCTGCGCCCCCGAGCACCATGTTTCAGATGCATGCCGTCCGGTTTATTACCGTCGACTGGTTGTTCCCTGAAGGCTAGAGTAACCTGTTCGGGTTATCATCCGCGGTTTTCCTTATCCGCAAGGCAATCACCTCTTGCTGCAAGACAGTTTCACAATTCGTGTAGTGTCTGCCATCTTCCAAGCCCATAATTTCGATGCATACCGTCGGTTTTACCGTCCGGGGTCATCCATATCATGAGGTTGAGATGTCCATCCTGGACCGTTGAGAATAAGGCTCCCAATTCGGGTCTCCCCCTTATTCTCTGCCAAAATGGAGACTCGCCTCCAGGATACAGCTCGGGTTCCACCACCATAAAGTTCAGGCGAGCTGTATGCCCAAGGCAAGATTTTAAGACCAGAGTCCCGATCCCCCGCTCGGTCACCCTATGACTTCGGATGCCGCCCGGTTCGTCCTACTCAAGATCTTTTACACCATCTCCCAAGCCGAGTCCGGGCTTGGTATCCTGCACATTGTATTTTTTTTTTTTTGTGCTGAGATGATGGCTCCCCATGGATCGAGATAAATGACATCTATAGATCAAGGTGAGACTTTCGGCCGAGTTTGTGGTGATGCCGTTCGGCATGTTGATGCCGTTCGGCTCGCAATATTCCTCTTAACTCTGGCCTCTTTGGAAGCATTGTTCTCCCTCTTTTTTTTTTTTTTTTTTTTTATATCCAGAGGTGGCAACAGCCGTTTTTTATTGATAAAATTTCCGCAAATGCGTAGCGTTCCATATCCCCGCCGGACAGCCTTCGGTATCCTGTAGTGAAAAGGTCCCCGTCCGGTATTTTTTCCAGACCCGGTATGGTCCCTCCCAATTCTTTGACATCTTCCCGCCCTCTAGCGGTTTGCTTTTTTCTCTATTCCTCAGGACAAGGTCTCCGACTCCGAAAGTCTCACCTTGATCTTCGGCCTCAGCTTCCGAGTGTTCCCACAGATGATATTCCTCCATTCGTAAAGCTGAGAGATCCCTTCTTTCTTCTATGAAGTGGAGTTCAGCACGCAGATTGTCCTCATTCTGCTCAGCATCATAGTGGATGGTTCTGTGAGTGGGCACCAAGACCTCAGTTGGGACCTTAGCCTGAAATCCATAAGCGAGGGCGAACGGTGTCTCTCCGGTTGCGGTTCGGGGAGTTGTCCTGTATGTCCACAAGACGTAGTTTAACTGTTCGGGCCAGGTTGACGCGTAATCTTCGAGCTTCTTTTTTATACCATCCATGATGGTTCTGTTCATGTTCTCTACCTGCCCGTTCGCCTGCGGATATGCTACGGAAGCTCTTGAATGCTTGATTCCCCATCTAGTGAGGAATTCCTCGAAGTTCTTGCTCACAAACTGTCGTCCATTATCCGTGATGACCTGCTCGGGCAGCCCGAATCTGCATATAATATTTTGCCAAACAAAACGTTGACATTGAAAATCCGTGATACTGGCCAGGGGTTCGGCTTCCACCCATTTGGTGAAGTAATCAATTCCTACTATGATGTACTTCCTTCCTCCGGTCGCATTAGGTAGGGGCCCTAGCAAGTCGATCCCCCATCTAGCGAATGGTAATGATATGGTCATTGGAGTGTAAAAGGTCGCAGGCCGCCCAGGTACTGGTGCGTAGAGCTGACATATTTTGCACTTCTTTGTGTGCTCAAAACAGTCCTGCTGAATAGTTGGCCAATAGTAACCCTGCAGGATGATTTTCCTAGCCAGGGTTTTTGGCCCCTGATGGCTGGAGCAGATACCTTCGTGAATTTCTTCCATCACAGCGGCTGCCTGATCGGGTGGAAGGCATTTCAGATATGGCCCCCCGAACGTCTTTTTGTACAGCTGTCCGTCCACTAGTTCGAACATTGGGGCCCTTCGTTGTATACAAGTGAGGTTGTACACGTCATTTTTATCGCTCAGCAAAGTCCCATCCTTCAGGTAATTTGTCAAGTCAGTGACCCAGCTTGGGACGGCATAGGACACGGCATCTACCCGCACAACCATTGTTGCCGGTGTGGTCAGTATTTCTTTCTGCGCGAACCTCTGGATGTGTGCAGGGATGCCTGGGGCATGATCATCCCGAACGGCGCATTCCAGTTTGGATAGGATGTCTGCCTCACTGTTTTCGATTCTGGGAATCTGGTCAATCACCACCTGTTCGAACCTGCCGATTTCTTCCTCAACCAGTTCCTTGTAGGCTTTTAGCCGTTCTTCCCTAACCTCGGCAGATCCATTAATCTGGCTCACCACCAGCTGACTATCCGAACGGACCTTTAATCTGCTGGCCCCCAGGGCCTTGGCATACTTTAAACCAGCAATAAGGGCCTCATACTCGGCCTCATTGTTGGTTACCTTGAAGTCAAACTGTACGGAGTAGTATGCCTTGAACCCCTCGGGGCATGTGATCACAGCACCCCCACCACAGCCTTTGCTACTGGATGCTCCATCCACATACATTTCCCACCAATGGTCCTGTACTCCTCCGTTCGCTCCTTCTTCAGTTGATCTGGCAGTGCATTCGGCAATGAAGTCAGCCAAAGCCTGTCCCTTGATCGTGGGGCGAGGCTTGAAGTCTATTTCATACTGCCCGATCAGGAGGGACCACTTGGTGATACGCCCACTTGCCATAGGATTTCTCAGTATGGTGGCCAGGGGCTGGGTGGTGTAGATGGTGACTGGGTGTGCCTGGAAATAGGGTGCCAGTCGCTTGATGGTAGCAATCAATGCTAAAATGGTTTTTTCCAGTAGGGTGTACCTGGTTTCTGGCCCGTTCAGGGCTTTGCTCACAAAGTAAATAGGGCGCTGAACACCCTCATCTTCCTTTAATAAAACAGAGCTGACCGCCAGATCAGCCACAGCCAGATACATATAGAGATGTTCCCCTGGGTCTGCTTTAGTTAAGACCAGGGGGAAGACAGGTACAATTTGAACTCTTCAAAAGCTGCCTGACATTCTGCTGTCCATTCGAACGGGTTGACCTTTTTCATTATTTGGAAAAATGGAATGGCACGATCGGCCAGTTTAGCCATAAATCGGCTCAAAGCCGCTAACCTTCCGGTCAACTTCTGAACTTCTTTCAAGTTCCGCGGTGCCTCCATGTCCATGATTGCCTTTACTTTCTCAGGATTAGGCTCAATCCCCCGCTCGCTCATCATATAACCCAAAAATTTGCCCCCCTTGACTGCGAAGGCGCACTTTTTTGGATTCAGTCTCATGTTGGCCTTCTGCATGATCCCGAAGACCCTTTCCATATCCCGGACATGATCCTCCTTCTTCCTGCTCTTGATTAGGATGTCATCTACATATGCCTCCATGGTTACCCCCAGTACCTCTTTGAAGAGTATGCCGATCATTCTTTGAAAAGTGGCCATTGCATTCTTCAACCCGAACGGCATGACGATATAGCAGAACACGCCGTCCGAGGTGACGAACGCAGTTTTTTCTACATCATCTGGGTGCATGAAGACTTGGTGATAACCCCGGAAGGCATCCATAAAGCTCAGCAGTTCACATCCTGCCGTTTCGTCCACCAGCAGGTCTATTCGTGGGACAGGATAGGGGTCCATGGGGCAGGCTTTGTTCAGATCGGAGTAATCCACACACATCCTCCAAGTAGATCCTTTTGGAGCAAGGACCACATTAGCCAACCATTCGACATGGATGACTGGTCTAATGTGCCTGATTCTCAGTAAGGTGGCTACCTCCTGCTTTGTGAATTCCCGCCGTTCGGCCGCCTGATATCTTTTCTTCTATTGGACTGGCCTGGCATCAGGCCGAACGGCCAACTTGTGGCAGATGAGGGCCGGATCAATTCCCGGCATGTCTTCGGGTCCTCGGGCAAATAGGACCTGGAATCTCTTCAGGACAGCGATCACCCCCTCCCTGATTCCCCCTTCAAGGTCCGCCCCGATCGCAAGCTTACGATCGGGAGGGGAATCAAGCTCGATGTATTCTAGGAGGGTGGCTGGCTCGGGGCGTCCCTCGAACTCCGTACGCCGGGTCTGTACCTCAATGCTGTTTACCCGCTGTCCCCGGGTGGTCATTTGTTTCAAAGCTTCCCGGTAGCACGTTCGGGCTATAGCAGGATCTGTTCGGGCCACTCCTACACCGGTGTCAGTTGGGAATTTGATGCATGAGTGTCGAACAGAGGCAATTGCCTCCAGATCTTCTAGCCCCGGACGGCCCAATATGGCGTTGTGGGCACATGCAATATCCACCACCACAAACGTCATCCGGACTGCTGCTCGGTGGATTTCATCGTCAATTTCTACCAGAAGCTGGATGGTGCCTTCTGCCTCTATTACATTGCCGGTGAAGCTAGCCAGCGGTGTTTTCAGCTTGGTCAGCTGGTCCTTCTTCAGCTTCATCTTCTCCAACGTGCGTAAATACAGCACGTTCACACTGCTTCCCGTGTCCACCAGAACTCAGTGGATCAAGGCGTTGTCTATACACATACTCACCACTAGCTCGTCCCTGTGCGGACTTGGTGAGTTGGGTAGATCAGCCGCCCCGAACGTAATTGGCTCCAAGCGGCCCTTCTTTGTGGGAGGTGCAGCTACAGTGGCGACATAGAGGCTGCGCTCAAATTTCTTACGTTCGGCGGCCGTATCACCGGTCTCCCCTCCACCAAAGATGACTTTTACCTCCAATCGTGGCTTTTTTCCCGGATTCCCAGACCCCTCAGCCTCCTCTATAGGGGGAAGGTATGAATCATTACTGGGTTCTGCATCCCGCTGGGCATCCCGCTTCCAGCTATTGGATCGGGGAGGGCGCTGATTGGGGGAAGGGCTGTTCAGGTTGGTGCTGACATACTTCCTCAGGTAGCCCTTTTGGATCAGGTCCTCAATTGCCACATGTAGGGCGTGGCAATCCTTCGTGAGGTGCCCATTCCGCTGGTGGTATCTGCAGTAGGAGCTTGGGGTAGGTCCCATCACGGGCCTTGTGTCAGTAGGGGGAGTAATGACGTTGTGTTCCAAGTGGAAAACACCGGCTATAGACATGACCAGGGGGGTGAAGCGCGTAGTCCTTCGATGAGGTGCTGCAGCCGCTGGTGTGGGTCCCAGACGTTCTGCCAGTCTTGAAGTGGGAGGTTGCGGGGTCGTTCGGTCCCTTATCCTGATCTCTTCTTCCAGGGCCGCATAGTTCCTGGCCCTTTCCAGGATGTCTGGGTAGCTGGTCCCCGGATTTCTCTTCAGCTCCCTGTATAAATCTCCCGTCTGAAGGGCATCGGTGAAAAGAAGGATGGCAGTCTCATCTGTCATGCCGGTCACCTTCAGGGTTTCGGTCCTCCACCTGGTGAGGAATCCGGAGATTGATTCTTTAGGCCCTTGCCTCACACTGGTTAGATACCCGAAATGTAATTTCGGGGTTGTGCTGGAGGCGAACTGAGCTAAGAATAAGGTGGATAGCTCCGCAAAGCTCCCGATCGACCCGGGTTGTAATGTCCCGAACCATTCCTGGGCTGGTCCCCGAAGGGTACTGAAGAACAGCCTGCATATTGCCGCGTCGGTGGCCCCCAATAGCATGAGGCCACCCTGGTAACTCCTCAGGTGTACGTGGGGATCTCCCACCCCATCGTATGCTAAGCCGGTCGAGGGACGGCAGTCCTTTAGGATTTCGGCGTTCATGATTTCCCTAGTAAAGGGAGAGGTGATCCCAACCCGTGCTGGCGGGGTTTGTTGGGGCGTCCGATTGACCTGCTCTCTGAGCTCAGTCATCTGTCTTCTCATTTCGGCCATTTCGTCATCGTGGGCCGTTCGGGGAGTGTGTGGTATCCTAGCATCCACATATTCTGGTATTCTGTTTTGGGGAGGGGCAGCTGTGTTAGCCCTCCTCCGGATGAAGCGTTCCCCATTCCTCTGGATATACTGGAAGTGTTGTCCAACGGGATCTACCATGGGGGTAGGTTCCCTATATCCGTTTCGAGGGGCGGACGGGGTTCGACTGGTTGGTGCTTCACGTCTGGGGGTATGGGCCCTCCAGTGGTTCCTGCGGTGTTCCTCGGAATGAATCGAGGCCATCGTGGTCTCAATGTCCTCCTCTTCGTCGAAAGATGGCATGGGACGCAACGGGGATGGTGGCTCATGAGTTTCATCGGTGTAGCCCTGCTCCTGTTCGTCCGCCATGCGTTGCATGGCCTCCGCCATCTCCCTCATCAACTGAGGGTTCATCCTTACATCCCGGGGATGATTTGCTCGAACTCCCGGGTGGCACTGCCACTGGCGTGTCCTTGCCTGGACCACCCCTCAGAGGATCTATTACCTCCTTGGCCTCTGGATGTAGAACTCGGTGTCGCGGTAGTAAGTCTAGCCATTTTCAAGAAAAAATGGTGCTTAGATCTCGGCTTTGTCTGGACTTTTAGTGTGGTTTCCCACAGACGGCGCCAATGTTGAGGTTTATTCCCGAAGATCCGAAAGCCCAACACAAGCCTTGGATATTGTAGGGATCTGGGGTAGGGTTGAAATGTGTATAAAATATAAAATAGTGAAATAATATCCAACTCAAGAACTTACTTATATTCTGTAATTAAGCAATTACACTGAAACTACCCGAACGGTAGATGAATATGAGATTACAAGGATGGGAGATGTAAATCTATTGCTAAGCTCTGAGTCTTAAAATGCTAACCCTTTACAATGATCTAAACATGGGTTTTTATACTAAAAACAGGGATGGGTGAGGTGGACACGTGGTCAAATCCGGTAGGCTGTCACTTCTGCCATGTATGCACCCATGCCCCCACTTGCTGCCGTCATGATCCAGCATTAAATGCGGCCTCCACTTGCTGATTGCCCGCTCGGGCAGGGTGTTCGGTGTGTGGGACCCCGCCATAGGCGCTATCCTGCTTATGAACATATCCCGAACGCCGATCGGTATCTCAGCCATAGGTGATCTAGTTAATGGAAGTATCCCGAACGCCGATTGATACCTGGCCTTGATGCTTTGGCATAATTGTTTCCCGGAATGTTCCAAGTATAAGTTTTACTCCCGAATGCCGTTCGAGAGTTCTTTTGGACTGCCTTGGGCCCGCTGCTTCTTCCCGGATTTGGGCCTAGGGATATTGGGCCTGGACCTAATATCCCAACACCACCAGTCCACTATGCTATTTTAATGACTTTGTATTAGTATCATTATTATTATTATTATTATTCGTATTACTCAACATTATTATTGTGATTATTATTATTACTTATTAATATGTGTATATATACGGGGACGGGACGGGAACGGTGCGGGGGTGCATAACCCATCACCCGCCCCATAGTTAAGCGGGGAGGAAATAATTCCCCCCATCCCCATACCCGCCCCACCCCACCACGGGGTTGTTCCCCACGGGTCCCCTCCCCCATTGCGATCCTTATTGTTGATGATAGAAATTAGAAATCGTGTGCCCACTATTCCAGAGCAAGTGAGTGATGGAAGCTCATATACTTTTGACAGTGTATTCTCTTGCTGGGTCGTTGGATCCTAAGTGCTAGGTCAAAGCACATGTCTCCGGTGAAGTTCCTTACCGCGAGGTCGTCCGATATCACTGTTTTTCATGGTCATTGTTCTTGTTGGAGAAGCCACATCCATTGAAGACGAAGAAGAAGTGATGGTCCTAACTCCCAAGTTTTGAAGGCTAGATCGGAGGGTTTATTTGAGAAATCCAATAAACAAGAAATTCGAGATAGAGAGGCTAGAACGAGTGGTAGGAAGTCGTGTGAACGGGGCAGAAGGGTTAAAGAGACATTTAAAAAAAATATTTTTTTGAATTCTAATTTTGTGACTGTAATTGTGTGGTTGTGAATAGAACTTATATGATTATATATTTATATTGGGTAGTGTCCCAATCTTAGGCCCTATAATTGTAAGTTGTAACTATCAGTACAACATGCATGCATGAATAGTGATTGAGCCCAACACAAGAGTGAGCCCCTAAGAGCATCTCCAACCCAAGGGTGCATTGGAGGTGATGTGTCATGCAAATGCAAAGGGTCCATTGAGGATGGAAGGGAAAGCAAACAAATTGGAAGGGCCTACTTTTTTTTTCTACTCCAATGCAGATGAAATCACAAAGCAAAATAGAAAAGAATCATTGCTTTTTAAGTTGGTGAGGTGAGACCCAAGGTCTACCAATGGACCTTGTGCAAGACCTTGACCTTCTCTCTCCTTTGCCAACTAAGCTTGACCTTCTCTATTTTTTGTTGCATTGGAGAGCACAATTATTAAAGTGGAGTGCATTTGGTGAGGTGGAGATACAATCCACACAATTAGAATACCTTATGAATGAAATGTGCATCCACATTATATTATATTTCAAAAGAGGCACATTATTAGAACCAATGAATTAGCATACACTATTATACTATTATGAAATGTGCATGCAAAAAGTGAAGATTTCATTGCCTCCACTTACGTCATATCAATATACAATTTGTCAATAGTGTATGCTCAATTGATGTTTTATGCAAATTTTAAAAATTTAAATATTATACAGCAATGTTCATTTCTTGAAAACATTATACTCTTTGGTATAATGTAAAACTCATTCAACAATTCATAATTTCATAGATGTAATATATATATTTACTAGTATCTTTACCCGTGCCGTGCACGGGATAAACGATTTTAGGGACGTAATCAGGATCGAAGCTTGGAGTGAACCGATATAAGGAATTTTTTCAGATAAGTTTTAGACAAAAAAAAATTACACTAAAAGTACAAAGAACTTAAAATTGCCCCCCTTACCTTCGCCCTTGAATGATTCTGTTTTAGTTTTACTATATATGTGTGTGCGCGCGCACTGATGTATGAGTTATTAGAATTAATGGAAAGTCTCTTATTTAGTCGATTATAACATTGGTTTATAATGTGTATTCTTATTTATTGAGTTTTTTTTTACTCCAGGGGGCGTTTGGGGGGGAGGGTTGGAGTAATTGGGATTGAAATTCACTCCATTAAGTTTCGAACCCGAGACCTCTGTAAGGGAAAGTGAGTCGGCGACGAGCTGGGTTGGACCACTTCCTCATTCTTATTTATTGAGTATGTTTTACTATTTAACTAATTATTTGAACATGTTCTCAGTCTATATTATCCAATATTTAAAAGAGCCAATTTTTTATAACTCTTGTATGTGGCGAACGCAAGAATTTCCTCAAGAAGGGGCAGCAGTGTAAAAAAATACATACAAATACATATATATTAAAATTTCGGAGTAAACATATTTGGCTAGGAAAAGAATTGGGGGGTGGGCATTAGCCCCCCTTTGGGTCCGCCGTTGACTCTTGTCGCATCCAAATGAACTTCGTCTTTTCAACCATCTTTATCTAAACAAAAAAAAATTGCTCAATGCATATTTTTATCTGTTAGATTTCATTCATAGCTTACTGTTTTTTCAAAAGTAATAACTATACATTTTTTAATTTTTTAAATACTCCCTCCGTCCCGTTTTTAAGTTCTTACTTTGACCCTCACACATTTTTAAGAATTAAATTTGACTTTACTGTTTAGACACTGTTTAGCACTGTTTGGCACTGTTTTGCACTGTTTGACACTGTTTTGATGTAGGAAAACTTTCCATTTAGGGAAATGAGAAGATAATTTTGGGACGTCCCAAAAAGGAAAGCAGGAAGTTAATAGCGGGACGGAGGGAGTAATTAATAATTGGTGTGATCAATTTTTTAAGATATTAGCCTTTATAGGATTTAGAATTGAGCAAATTAGTCCTTATATCTCCTTCTTTAAGAAAATACTTCAAAGTATATAATTTTGTGACATTCTGATTTTAATGAAGGTGGTGGCGGCGACAACAGGCCGGTTGCATAACGCGATTATTAGCGGTCGATTTATTTTTCGTTAGATTGATTTAAAATAAGTGTTTTTGAACAAAAAAATGTTACATGGTTTAGATTTTTGATCAGTAAGCAATATTTACCTAGAAGGCCAATTGAATTAAGTCTACAAAAAGAATCTACATCAAATGGTAGGTAACAACCGAAACATAAACATGTAAAAATATGCAATAAAAAAGATGCCTCATATTAAGAAATGAAAAATGATCTCAATTTTATGACCAAAACGCACTATATTAAATTACATCCATGAGTAAAAGAATTACCCTTTATACGCCGTCTAACTTATTTAGCTAACTCTTAAACACCACTTTTAGTACCACGATATGATTGTTATATATATAATTAATAAAGTTTTCCGAGATCAAAACTCTCGGCAAAAAATACATCAAAGATTTATGTTAATATTTAATACACTAAAGTAAAACTTTCATAGATCAGATGAAAAAATTCATTTCAAATCAAAATATCCTTAATTAGAAAGGTGAATACAAATTCGAGATAGCATTGAAGATGTTTTCTTTTGGACTGTTTTTAGACTCAGACCAGACCGGACTTCCATAGTTATAAATTACACAGAGACCAAACATTTACCAGACTTGACCAAACCAGACCAGTTCAGACCAGACCAGTAAATTTCAGCTAAGAAAACGTTCTAAGACAAATGCGCATTTTGATAATTTTAACACATGTTGTCTTATTTTTTACCTAGGTAAAAGATGTTTTATTTTTTTAGTTTATTATAGTACGTAGGATGTAAGAAAAGCATTTAACGGCACCGCTTCTGCTCCATGACATCTAAAGAGCGCAGGTTACTGAAAAAAGATGTCGATATCTAATTCAATAGTCACAGGACCCGTTACTTTTGTAAAATATACCGCGTAAACATTTTGGGCATCAACAGCGATATGATCTGAGACAATCAGCTTTATTAATTAATGTCATGTTTTCTAGTTCAATCAAAGAAATGATGAAGTAAAAAATGATTATGTTGATATGAGCGTCTTTAAAAAACATAAAGAATGTAACAAATGATATTATTTAGTTGTTAAAATCAGTCAACGAATAAATTCTAGTTTGAGACTGAGGAAGTACTAACTAAAAATCTAGTATCACTATTACTATGGGCTCCTCAATAAAAATACATCTTTAACACCACAGTTATATTTGATGGTCCTATTATATTATATAGTCATCAAAACTATTTCGTAATGCATACTTGAATTATCGATTAATAAAAATAAGGATTAATATCTTCAAAAAAGTTGACTACGCCCATTTTTGTATAAATAAATTACAAAAGTGTGTAGTAGGCATTGAGCATTTTCAATTTTTTGTTTAGGTAGAGATAGTTGAAAAGATGAATTTCATTTGGATACAATTGAGAGTTATAAATACACTCTTTCCATTAGAAAATATACGCTGGAAAATGTTTATTAGATAATTAGTTGCAAATGCTCTTTTCATTAGAAAATATAGACTGCAAAAACGTTTAAACAATTATTAACTAGTTGACGCTAAATACTATAGAGTAGTTATTAATTCCAAGTGAGTTCGTAATTAAAAGCAATTATTAAATTAGTAAGGGATAAGAAGATAAATAAATTGGTATTAAATAAGAAGATTAATAATTACAATCGATTATTAATTGTGTATGAGTCTCGTAAAATTGTCTTAATTTCATAATTTGTGTTTAAGTGAATTTTTGTAGAAGAGCCTAGTGAAATTGTTTTTGAGTAAAATTGTGTTAATCTATGGTAGAGTGAAATTGTGTTTTCGCATGTAAATCTCATGTAAGAGTGTTTTTAATTTGTCTGAAATTTTTTGTTCTCATCTGATCTGTTTAAGGGTAGTATGTTCTAATTTGATCTGAACGAATCGACTCTGGTATATATTTGTTCTATAAGTATTTTACAACTGTCAAAGTCTAGTATGACTTGATCAAGTATGTTATGGCGTGACTTGGTATGAAACTGAAACTAATCCAATTAAAAACATCATAAATATTCTAAAAAGGTGGAAGAATATATTAGGGAGAAGAAGTTTTCAATGAAATAATTATTGAAAGAATAAAGAGTATTGGTTATTCTATGTAAAACACTATTTAAATTTAGTATAATCATTTCAATTTAACTTTTGATTTTGAATTGATTTAATTCAGTTTCGGATGAACTATATCTACTTCGTAAAATAGTCTAATTTTTGTTTTAGCATATTTAAATATTTAACGTAACAGTTATCAAGAAAGGTATGAATGAAATTTAATGGATAAAAAGAGACATTGAAAAGGATTAAATGGAGATTTGTAATATACTACGGTTAGTGTTTTAACTATTTAAGGTCTCACCAAATCATATGATTTTGATTCCATATGAATTTTTCATATGGAATCAAAATCATATGAACTGATCTAGTACATGTTTCATAATTTTTAAGGTCCAGTCTGTCTGGTCTGATCTGTTTAAGTCAGATCTAGACTGATTTCATATGAACTGATCTAGTACTCGTTTGTTCAATGTGTACTTTGCAACTGTCCAATTCTGACCTGGTTTGATCTAACAATAGTTGTAGTAGCATTAAAAAACAGATACTTTTTAAAGTGTTTAAATATTTTTTATCTTTATATATTCAATATTGATATCATATGAAAGATAATAAAAAGTTATGATTTTAGATTTTTTTTTGTAACCGTCAAAGTACAAATAAAAAAGTTATATAAATTTAAACAAATAGATGTTTTTGAGTGTTAAATTGTTTTTTATTTTTATATATCCAATATTGGTGTCATTTGAAAGATAATAAAAAGTTATGAAATTTGATATAATTTTCGTAACAATCAGAATACAAATGAAAAAGTTAAAACACTTTAAAAAAATATGAGATTTTATTTTGGTGGAGTCCTAAATAATTGGAATTGTAAGTACATTACATGTGAACTCCAATTTTTTAGGAGTTCTAATCTACTAAGGAGTAGTAAGAGCATCTCCAATGCTACAATGTGCACAGTGCACACGTGGCATGAGAGATATCCACATAAATATGAGTAAATAAATTCTTTCTCTCCTTATTTGAACGATTTTATACAGTTTTGGTAAGTTTTTCTCCACAATGTCAAGGAGACCGTCTAAATGTTGACACTGCAGTCGACATTGCAGGAAAAAACTTACCAAAATTATATAAAATCATTCTAATAAGGAGAGTGATAATTTATTTGCTAATATTTATGTGATTATCACTCATGCCACATGTGCACCGTGCACATTTTAGCATTGAAGATGCTCTAATAATAATAATACACGTGAGATGCAAATTTATTTATAGATCACGGAATGTTGAGAAGATTATTGAGAAGGTGCCATGTGGCAAAACTTTCCCTAAATGTATCTTTGAAATGTATTATTTATAAATTATTTATAGATTACAGACCAACTTAATATAATAAACATTATTATGAAAATATCAATCTTACAAAGGAAATAGTTAATAATCATATCATCATATCAACTTTACTATATTTATTTATTAATGTTACACTATTAACATATTTTAAAACATGTACCCATAATAAATGTATACTTAGATGAAGTGTTTGTTATGCTCATTTATGATATCAAACATATGCACATTTTTTAAACATTATACTCATCATTTAAATATAACGGAGGTGTTTTGTTAATAGTCTTTCAGCCATTTTTGGGCTGATTTGACCATTATTTGCAGGGGCGGATCCATTTGTAAATGAATGGGGGCACATGCCCCCAATGGCTTTGTAGCTTTATTCAAATTTTATTATTTAATTTTAAACAAACGAGGAGGTGCCCCCAATGAAAATAAAAGATGCCCCCATTAATTTAAACACAATTCATTGTTGAACGGCACTCTTCCTATTTGCTAGTCTCCAACTCCCACCTCGTCATTTCAACCTATTATTTTAATAATTTAATTATGAATAAACAAGTCAAAATGAAAAATAACTTAGGGAGCAAAACAATTAGCTATCCTTGGCTGAGTATACAAAATGTTAATTCGTGAAAGGCTAAGGTCATTCACTATAAATTTGCAATTAAAATTTTCTTCTATGTTTCAATAAAACACTTCTCCACTTCTTTGTCTCTCAGATTCAGTTTTCCTATTTGTATCATCTTTTTTAGGGTTAATAAATTTCTACTACTCTTTGTTTTTACTAATTTGCTTCTTATTTGCGATTTTAATTACATATGTATAAATTAGTTCATTTCAATATCGTTGTTAGATTATAATTTATATTTTCGAAATGAATAATGTCACATTTTATAAGGGTGCTAAATCTATTATTTTATATAGTAAAGCTGGGTTATAAATTGCTTACATGTCAATTTCTTATTGGCTAACAAAAATAATTAACATAAATAATATGTAATTTCAAAAACATACGGCGAACTAAAGACAACATAAGATCAGACTACATTATTTATGCTTATCCCAAAAAAACATACGGCAAACTTAAATAGGACTCTCTATGTTGCAAAGTACATCTAAATAGGACTCTCTCTATAATGGTAATAATAAAAATTACTAGAATTACAATAATAAAAGAATAACAATTACAGTAAAAAAAATTGGCAAATGTTCCCGTTTGCCCCACCGATGGATGACTTGCCTATCGGGTTAAAAAAAAAACAATAATAATAAAATAATAACAATAATACTAATAAATTATATTAATACACATAATACATTAATATAATTCATATGCGAAAACAGGTCACATAAAAACACTTGAGAATGTGAAATCAGAATAAAATTTAACATAAATTTAAAAAGTTAAGTCTAGACACATTAATTAATACTCATAATATGAAGGAGTTCTGAAAGAGGGGTCTCATAATAACAACATATAATAATAATAATAATAATAATAATAATAATAATAATAATAATAATAATAATAATAATAATAATAATAATAATAATAATAATAATAATAATAATAATAATAATAATAATAATAATAATAATAATAATAATAATAATAATAATAATAATAATAATAATAATAATAATAATAATAATAATAATAATAATAATAATAATAATAATAATAATAATAATAATAATAATAATAATAATAATAATAATAATAATAATAATAATAATAATAATAATAATAATAATAATAATAATAATAATAATAATAATAATAATAATAATAATAATAATAATAATAATAATAATAATAATAATAATAATAATAATAATAATAATAATAATAATAATAATAATAATAATAATAATAATAATAATAATAATAATAATAATAATAATAATAATAATAATAATAATAATAATGACGACGACGACGACGATGATGATGATGATGTAACGTCATCATTCTAGAAAATCAATAGTGATGATACCTCTTACGTATTAAGAATAATATTTTACAATCAAAATTACACAAATGGGAAAAATCAAGTTTACAAAATTGTTCATCAAATAGATACTACCTCCGTCCCCCTAACATTCAGATATCAAGAGGTGGGCACAATTATTAAGAAAGGAGAGCTTATGTGATTGATATTGAATTGATAAAATAAGAATAAAGTAAGAATTCCGTATGAGAAGTCTTAGTGGAACAGATCAGAACGAAAAATGAGACAATCTTAACAGGAAGAATGAAGTATATATCATGGAGTACTATACTTTATCCCGTATTTGTAAAAAAATTGATGTGTTATATTAGAAAATTTCACCTAGAAAAATTTGAATTAAAACTATAATATAAAACATTATTTTGAAATTTTAAAAAACAAGGATTAATATATGTATATATATATACTCAATATATTATAGAGTGTAGTGGATTTTGTATTAATAATTGATTGTATGCAGATGATAAAGTAATTGAATACTTACGAGATTGATACTACCGGGGCATGCCCCGGGTGTTACGCTAGTTTTTAATCGTAATAGACTTTTGTTGTGTAGTACACTTATTTCTTTTTAGTTAATAAATAGTTTAACTTTACTTTTAAGAAAATGCTTTTTACTTTGATATTCGTAAGTGTAATTTTGAAACGAAATATATTTGGACAGATTAAACAACAATAATGAGATACTTTGAAAGAAAAATGTCACCTTCATCATAAATGGAGGTGTTGAAAAAAGGCGACTAGGCGTATTACGTGACACATATTTTATACCTCCACATGTCACATAATATGTGTCCGAATATAATTATGGAAGATAGCCGTTACCAAGAAGAAATATGCAGCATAACATGTTGACCAGTCAAGTAGCCGTATCCCAAGCCTGACAGACGAGCAGCTCCAACCCCTTGCTCAACTTATGCGCGAAGAATTTCATTCCGATTCAATTTCCGAGGAGCCCCCAGTGAATCAAGTCAACATGGCAGGTAACACAAATTTCCATCAGCATGGATAATAGATTCTGGGGCGACGGAGCATATCACATGTGATGAAACATTATTAACCAATGTCATGGTCAACCCGTCAGAACCTCTTGTCCGCATACCGAACGGTGACATCGTACCTGTGCACTCCATTGGCACTGTTAAATTATCTATGGGATGACATTGTCACGTGTTCTTTACATTCCATCTTTTCGATACAATTTATTATCTGTCAGCCGCCTTACTAGCGAGCATAATTGTGCACTCATCTTCTTCCGGGATTTTTGTGTATTGCAGGTCTTACCCTCGAGGAAGCCGATTGGGGTGGGTAGATTTCAAAACGGCCTTTATTACTTGGAGCCTTTTACTAGTGGACGGGTGGCAATGTTGGTCTCTCCGGATACTGAAGTTTGACACCGACGTCTCGGCCATGCTTCTGATGACAGACTTCGTTGCATTAGTCACTTGAAGGGTTTCAAACGACATGCTGTTTTTTGTGATTCTTGTATACGAGCTAAGCAAACTCGTCTCCCTTTTTCTCGTAGCACTATTAAAACCCAGCAATGTTTTGATTTAATCCATTGTGATATTTGGGGTGGCTACAAGTGTAGCTCTCTTACTGGTGCCCGATATTTTTTGACAATCGTTGATGATTTTTCTCGTGGAGTCTGGGTTTATCTTATGCAAAATAAGTCTGACGTTGGGCAATTTTTAATGCATTTTTACAACATGATTTGTACGCAATTTGGAAGGCCCATCAAGCGCATCCGCACTGATAATGGACTTGAATGTCAAACCCATGTCTTACTTAATTTCTATAGTGAACATGGCATTTTGCTAGAAACCTCATGTACGATACTCTGCAACAAAATGGTGTTGTGGAGCGCAAACATAGACACATTTTGGAGGTGGCTAGAGCCTTACGTTTTCATTCTGGTCTACCCATTGAATTTTGGGGAGAGTGCATCCTTACTGCCGTTTACATCATAAACAGGCTGCCCACACCCATCATCTCACATAAAAGCCCTTATGAATTATTATTTAATAAGGTGCCTGATTACTCACATCTTCGTAGCTTTGGGTGTCTTGTTTATGCTCATAACAACAAAAGAAAGGATAAGTTTGGCGAAAGGGGGAGTCCGTGCATTTTTGTGGGATATCCTAACGGGCAAAAGGCTTATCGAGTTTTTGACTTGCATACTCTATACAGTTAGGACGTCATCTTTTTTGAGGATAAATTTCCGTTCAAGACCATTGCTGATACAGATGATTTTAGTACCAATGTGCGTATGGTATTAAATAATATATTGGGTGCCACCAATACTCCTGACATATCACTCCACTCCAGACCTGTAATTAGGTCCCCCACTACCACGGTGCAAACCCCACTTTCACCAAGCATGCAAAATTCTTCCCAACCTCAAGATTCCACGCATGAGTCATTGCCACCTACGAATGAAGTCCATCATGACACTCATGAAATGAGGCCCACTGGATAGGAGGATAACGTCCATATCCGCAGGAGTGATAGAGCTCAACACCGTCCCAAACATTTGGACAGTTTTGATATTACATTGCCACCCTCTTTGGCCCATTCTGATTCTACTGCTCCCTCGGCTCACTCGACGGTACACCCTCTTACACAATTTCTTACATATGATAAGTTTTCCTTAACTCATCGTGCATTTTTAGCAGCCATCACATCCCACGATGAGCCAAAATATTTCTCTCAAGCTATGAGGGATCCTTTATGGCGAGAGGCCATGCAGAAGGCAATTCAGGCTCTTGAAGCCAATGGCACGTGGGAGTTGGTATCCTTACCGCCCGGAAAGAAGATTGTCGACTCTAAATGGGTTTACAAAATTAAATATAAGCCCAATGGTGACGTAGAGAGGTACAAAGCCCGGCTTGTTGCAAAAGGGTTTACCCAAATTGAAGGAGTGGATTTTCACGAGACTTTTGCACCAGTGGCCAAATCGGTCACCGTTCGTTGCCTTCTTGCAGTCGCGGCAAAAAATAATTGGATCGTTCATCAACTCGACGTCAATAATGCCTTTTTACACAGCGACCTCCATGAAGATGTTTAGATGCGCATTCCGCAAGGATTTGCTAAACCGGGGGATCCCCGCGTCTGCAAGCTAAGAAAATCCTTATATGGGCTCCGGCAGGCATCACGCAATTGGTACCAAAAATTCACACATGCCCTTTGTCTTATCGGGTTTCGTCAGTCACGAGCTGATCATTCTCTTTTTATATATCAGCGTGGTGATACATATACTGTTGCCCTCATTTATGTTGACGATGTCATACTTGCTGGTAATAATCTAGCACACATCTCTCACGTAAAGAAATATCTTGATCATAAATTCACAATTAAGGATCTCGGTCCGCTCAAGTACTTTCTCGGGATCGAAGTGGCACGCTCTCCCGACGGTTTTATCCTCAGTCAACGCAAATATACATTGGACATCTTAGAGGAAAGTGGCCTGCAAGGTAGCCGGCCGAGTCCATTTCCCATGGAATAGAATCTTAAATTGCAATTTGAGGATGATAGTCCTCTCATTGACGCTTCCATGTATAGGCGTTTAATTGGACGCTTACTGTACCTCACGGTGACACGCCCAGATATCGTTTTCGCCGTTAATCAATTAAGCCAATTCCTTTCTCAGCCCCGTCAAACTCACTTGGACGCGGCACACCGCATTCTTCGTTATTTAAAAGGTTCTCCTGGAATGGGCATTTTTCTCTCTTCTGCTGCTACGTTTGATCTTACTGGCTATTGTGATGCCGACTGGGCCGGGTGCTCTTTCACTCGGCGCTCCAGCTCTGGATACTTTATTACCTTAGGAGGATCACCTATTTCCTGGCGTACTAAGAAGCAAACCGTGGTGGCTCGATCGTCAGCTGAAGCCGAATACCGGTCCATGGTTGTTGCTGTTAGTGAAATTATTTGGTTACGTTGGCTACTACGAGACTTTGGGATTTTTCTCCGCACGCCGACTTCATTATTTTGCGACAATCAGGCAGCTCGACATATTGCTCTTAATCCTGTTTATCATGAGCGCACCAAGCATGTAGAAATGGATTGTTATTTTGTTCGAGAACGTGTCACCAGTCGAGAAATCCAGCCCCAACCAATTTCTACTGAACTTCAAGTAGCCGACATCTTTACTAAAGCTCTTGGCGCTGACCGTTTCCTATTTCTACGCAGCAAGTTGGGTGTTCGAGACCTTCACAGCCCAACTTGAGGGGGAGTATTACGTGACACATATTTTATACCTCCACATGTCACATAATATGTGTCCGAATATAATTATGGAAGATAGCCGTTACCAAGAAGAAATATGCAGCATGATTTGCGTGATCACTATTATGGGCATAAGAGATATTTCTAGATTTTCCATATGTATTATTTCCGTATTTAATTGTAATTATTCCCTTCCTATCTTAGATAGCTTAACTTCATACGTGAATATGTATAAATGTGGAGATGCATTCTTCGAATTGTAAGAGCATCTTCAATACTAAAACGTGAACGGTGCATACGTGGCATGAGAGACAACCAATTAAAAAATAATAAATAGAATATCTCTCTCATTATTTGAAGGATCTTGTATCACTTTGGTAAGTTTTTCTTCACAATGTCAAGCACAATGTCTAGATGTAGACATTGTGCTTGACATTGCAGAGCAAAACTTACCAAAAACAGATAAAACCGTGGAAAGAATGAGAGAGAAATGTCATAAATTTAAATTTTTGTGTCTATCTCTCTCATGCCACATGTGCACTGTGCACATTGTAGCATTGGAGATGCTCTAAGAGCATCTTCAATGGTAAAATGTGCACGGTGCACACGTGGCATGAAAAATAGCCACATAAATATTAGTAAATAAACTCTTTCTCTCCTTATTTGAATGATTTTATACAGTTTTTGTAAGTTTTTCTCCACACTGTCAAGGAGACCGTCTAGATGTTCACATTGTTGTTGACATTGCAGGGAAAAACTTACCAAAATTGTAAAAATCATTCAAATAAGGAGAGAAATAATTTATTTGCTAATATTTATGTGGCTATCACTCATGCCACATGTGCACCGTGGACATTATAGCATTGGAGATGCTCTAAGATAGACATTCAAATGAAATAGCCTCAATTACTTATTCCTCAATTATAGTTTTATCAAGGCGAGTGTTAAAGTGTTAATGTATCAAATAGTATATCTTCACTAAACAATGTTCATTTTGAATTAATTACTAAAAATGTTTATAATCAATTGATTTGTACTTGTCCGTTATTTAAACAAAATTGATTTGATCAATGCGAGTGGTTGGTTCACTTGGTTGGAATCTAATGTAAGAGATGACAAAGCATTTTGTTTGCGTCTTATTTGTTATGTTACGTTGAAAAAGATGTGTTTGATACGGTTAGCCACGAAGTTGTGGTCAATCGTTTTTAAAAAAATTCGTAGAAAACCGTTATAATAAAATGTAATGCTTCATAGTGTGATAATGTTGGATTCTTTCATCATTTCAACTTAATTATTAAATTATTCAAAAAAAAAAATATCTTAATAGGTGCCCCAACCCTTAAACATTCTGGATCCGCCCCTGATTATTTGGGCTTTTAACAGAATCAAACAGCTGATAGATGTGTTTGGTTAATGGCTGTTTCATTTAGTTTTTTATTCCAAACAGTCATAATTGAAAATGCCAATAAAACTAGCTTTTAGGCATTGGCTGTTTCGTTTTTCACTTGATTTTCCTTATCTTTCGACCGCACCTTCTCTTCTGATAACTACCGCCTACTCCATTATTCTCTTCACTCAACTGACCAGTGGCGGAGCCAGAAAAACGGGTCAGGGGGTCGAAAATCAACTATGTACAAAATGAAAATGGTACATCGTTTTTAGACAATGTTCGAATTGAATGTTTCATTTGTAGTTTAGATAAATAACCATTCGTAAGCAATAAGATATACTGTCTTTGCTCTGTTTCTGAATCATGTTTACATAACTAATGAATTAATTATACGTTATTCATAAAATTTGGGAAAATAATCAATATTATCCATCAAATTTTGCTGATTTTATGTTTAGATAGTGCTGATTTTCCAGAAGTCATAACGTTTTACTCGTAATGAGTTATAGAGGCCATAATATATCAAATCAAAGGTATTTCAGAGCTCTATACTCTCAAACTTTCAGCGGGGTCGGCTGACCCCCTTGACCCCCCGGCTCCGCCCCTGAACTGACCACCCTTCTTTTTATATGCCCAACAAATCATCCTTGTGGATCTCTTTATGCATAAGGGCATAAACGATATATAGAAGGGGACCACAAAAGAAGAAATGGCAAGATCCATTTTAGATCGATGGAGGAAATAACGATGTGGAGGAAAATATGGCAAAAAAATCTCTACAAAAGACACTCCGATTGAAGACTACTCATCGCAACCTTTTTCCCTGCTCTTTGGTCATTCAAAGAAGATGAATTCATTTTACGTCGGTCTAATTGAATTTATTAATAAATAAAGTACTCATATATTGTTTAAAAGAATTTCTGCTTGTGTTAGTAAACTTTGTTATTTAAATCATAAAAATAGTTTAAGTTGTTTTTCAAATAACATTAACAAAATGTATGATACGTATATAAAAGCAGATTTATGATAATATAAAAAGTAGTTAGTAAATAAAAATAATGATTAATATTCTTAAAAGTCATTTAACAAGTTATCAGCTGACTGTAAATGACGTTTAACCAAACGTCATTTTATAAACTGCTAATACTATCCGTTCATTGAAACAACTAACCGAATCTGCTGCCATCAATCAGCTAAATCAATCGGCCAACAACCAACAACCAATAGTCAATTGTCAAACACCCCCACACCAGACTCAATCTTGTAAACTAATGAAGTAATATATTATTCTCAAGCCAACTTATTTATTTAAGTATGTTCATATCATACTTTACAGCTAAAGAAACTGAAGCAATGAGGATTCTTCATGCTTTACACAACGCGGTAGCAAGAGGTTTACAACACGTGGAGATCGAATCAAATGCTATGGTAGTGGTTAACGCCATAAAGGCGGAATAAAGTTTATCTTATTATTATGAGTTGATTTTGGATGATATCAGATTTTTGTTAGTTCATGATACAGGTGTAAGATTTAATTGTTGTAACAAATTTGCGATTGTAATACATGTTTCCCATTTGATTACTAGAGCATCGTTTTCTTTGTCAAATGTGAAGACCATTTTAGTCTTCCCGGGTGTGATTGTAAGCCAGTTAGCCAATGATCTTATTAATTAGCATAATGAAAAGTTTATCATAAAAAGTATCTGCATATTATATGCTCATCTGAAACCTTTATTGTGTTTTTATAACATGATGTCAATGTCCATTTCTTTTAAATTTTACACTATTTTTGCTATATTACAAAACACGTTGTTATAATTCACACATATAATATATTCATTCTTAATCCACTTAATGCAATACATTCAATTACTTGATTATCAGTAGATTTAGTCATGACAAATATAACACACATGCATTTTAAATCTTTATTCCAGAATCACAAAATTTATTATGCTCATTTAATAATGTTACACTAGTATACATTTATTTACACATTACACCCCTTTTACCGTAACAAAAATTTCATTTTGTATTTCACGCGTAATATACATATAATATGATTCAAATTAATACAATTAACTATCTTTACCAATTTATCATAGAAAAAATAGTTGGAAAAATATATTTCAATTACGGTACAATTTTTTAACATCAAACCTAAAGAA
Organism: Cuscuta epithymum; assembly: GCA_945859915.1. Classification (NCBI taxonomy): domain Eukaryota; kingdom Viridiplantae; phylum Streptophyta; class Magnoliopsida; order Solanales; family Convolvulaceae; genus Cuscuta; species Cuscuta epithymum. The sequence continues at coordinate 1,133,550 of CAMAPF010000950.1, read as the reverse complement.
TAATAAGAAACAATTATTAAAAATATAACAATACAAAATAGGTAGAAAAATCTGTCAAAACTATAACTATTAATTAAGAAAAACAAATTATATTATGTCAACATATTATAGAGGTGCAACAATTTAAATAAACCGTTCTCACAAGAAAAGAGATTAACATTTAGTATGTAATTTTGCGCATTTTATAGGTATTCAATACGGGCCAATTTTAAAAAATACAATTAGATTATTGAAAGAGGAAGAGAGGTGATTGTAATAACATAATTTTTCAATTTAACTTATTTCAAATTTACAGGAGTTTATTTTATATATAATTACGAGTAATTATAGTTTTTTGACTGAGTTTCCTAACATATTTACCAGAGGCATCTTTATGGCCATTTTGCCCAGGCAATTGCCTTGGGCCTCAAATGCCAAGGGGGTCTCCAAAAATTTTTATTAGTATTTAGTTACTAGATTCTTTACCCATGTGTTGCACATGATACATATGTTATATGTTTAACTATGTCATTAGATGACAGTGAGAGTCTAACGAATAGTTTGACCAAATTGGATTTATATGTGTTAAAAGTTTGTGATGGATTTTTCAGAGCACAAAGTTCGACAAAGTTGGGATCACTTCGTACTAAAAAAAATACTTGTCATTAGATATATAAATATTTTGTTGCGTATTTAATTTGTGTTTATAGAATATAATTACCATGGATCCAAGCAATTGAGGAACGCTAAACATGTTGCTCATCAAACTTTTGTAAACCTCCAATAAGCAAAAATATTTATTGATAGTATAGTTTTAAAAAATCAAAATTTTCACATTATCAAACACCCCATATTAATATGTAAGGAGTATTGTATTTTCATAATATTAGTACAAAAGAGTGACTATTTAAAGGTGTAAGCTTATCGTTGATCATACCATTTCCTTCTGAGATCGGAAAATAAACAAAATAATTACATGCTTAGGAAGTTGTAAGACCTCACCTGCAGTCAATCATGTAATGTACAATGAATCTATTTGATGACAACCAATCATATATGAAGTTGATTCCATGTGACCGTTTAATTTTTGTAAAATGAAAGAGATATAATTACACAACGAATCATTGTCGTACTCAAATTGTTCATCGTTCCTTTCAAATTCTTAAGAATTAGTGTTATGATATACAAATCAATGAATCTTATAAAATCGTTATAATTCATCTAACTAAAAACTGCCAATTTTAAAGAATACGATTTAACTTATGTTAAAGGAAAAGACATTGTAGTATGATGTGCCCAGCTCCTTCTGAGATGACCCGCTGCTACTGCCTGGTTCCTGCATTACAAGAGAAGAAGCTACTGCATGCGTACGCACAGTTCCACCTCGTCCTCCCGCAGCCTGTTTGGAACGATTACGTTCCTCCCACCATTCTGGGTAGCCGTGAATCTTAAAGCAGTTATCAATGTCGTGCCCTTTCTGTTTGCAATGCGAACACGTCTTGGCTCGACCATTCCGGTCTGTGCGTCCCTTGCCGCGATCTGCTTGAAGCGCGAAGGCGTGCGCATCTACAGTAGCAGTTTTATTCCGTGCTATAGCACGTGAATTCTCCTCTTGGAGAAAAGCTTGATGTGCTCTGTTAAGATCCGGCAATGGCGTGCTTGACAATAGGTTGGAACGAACCGTTCCATACACATCATCGTCAATTCCAATAAGGAATTGATGTAATTTTTCTTCCTCACGATCTGCCTCGAACTTCGCCACCACATTACATGTACACAACCCACATGTACATGTATGTAACGGTTTTAATCTATTGAGTTCATCATATAAGCTCATGAGCAGCGTGTAATATGCGTCTACCGACATCGACTTGCTTTGTTTGCACTCTGTAATTGAGGCTCGAAGCCTCTGAATTCGTGGTCCGTTAGCTACACTGAAACGGCCCTCCAAATACATCCATAGCGATCTGGCCTCTTCGTGAAAAGGAACGGATGCGGCCACTGTGGGATCCATGCTCCTCAAAATCCATGAAACAATCATGGAGTTATTAGTTTCCCAGTCAATTATCCGAGCTGCTTCAGTCGGTTTCTTGAGGGATCCGTCAACAAAACCGTACTTCCGTCGGGCCTTCAACGATAAAGTCATGCCTCTCATCCACGCCACATAGTTATCCCCTTTGAGGGTCACATGTGTTATGAGATTTCCGGGTTGATCTCCGGGACTAAGGTAATATGGTGAAGACGTATCAATTCTGGACGCAGCATCATCTCCCATGGCCGCTACGCTCAATACGCTGGTACCGCGTAGTTCCGCCGAAGAAGAAGAAAGAGATTTGCGTCAAAACGTAGTTCAGTCTTTCCCTTTTAGTGTCTCTGATACCATGTTGGTTTTTAGAAGATATGGAAAATAATGATATTCATTAATCTTGACCCTCAAACGAGTCAATACGTCCGTATTTATACAAGTATGAATGTTACCCTATTTAAACAAGGCTAAAAGAATACATTTGGCTCAAATAAAATACAACTCGGCCTATGTACATATATACGTGCGTCAACAAAGAATTTTCTTATAATTTAACAGGAATAAAAATCTTGAACAAAAATATGACTAAACTTTTTATGACTATGACTTCATATAATACAACGTCAAACATAAATATAGTAAATGTGTCAATATTTTAGTTTTTATTTTCGTTAAGTTATACAATGACTTTAGTCATATATAAAAATGTGTTCTAAGGCCCATAGACAGAAAGTGAGTGTTTGGATTGAGCTCATAGTTTAATCATATAGATATGTTTATAATCTTCTTTTACACATATTTGTAAAACAGTTTTTTTACCATGTAATGCTATTTATACCATGTAACTCTTGCTTGTTGTTGTTGTTGCTGCTAATGTTGTTGTTATTGAGCATATAAAATAATAGGTTTAGAAGGATAAAAAATCATTATTATTGTTATTTTATTATTATTATTATCATTAATATTACTGTTATCTATACATATAAGATGTCAATGTTATTTCCTTATACACTACAAGACACTAATAACGACTTTTCTTAATTAGACTAAAGTTGTATGATGAGGTTTGTTTAAGTTTGGTTTGGCGATGTTATTACAATATTATCATTACTATTACTATTATTATTATTGTTATTATTATTATTATTATTATTATTTTGAATTGAAAATATTCCAATTACTCCATAATATATTACGGAGTACTATTTACTACTACTATTATAATTACTAATGGGTAATTATTAGTGTAACTCTTATTGTTTAATGTGTATGAATAATTAAATGTCTAATTGGAGGGAAAAGCAAGATGACACACCTTGTTACTTTATATTATTATAGATAAAATAATAGGTTTAGAAGGATAAAAAATCATTATTATTGTTATTTTATTATTATTATTATCATTAATATTACTGTTATCTATACATATAAGATGTCATTGTTATTTCCTTATATACTGTAAGACACTAATAACGACTTTTCTTAATTAGACTAAAGTTGTATGGTCAGGTTTGTTTAAGTTTTGTTTGGCGATGTTATTACAATATTATCATTACTATTACTATTACTATTATTATTGTTATTATTACTATTATTATTTTGAATTGAAAATATTCCAATTACTCCATAATATATTACTATTTACTACTACTATTATAATTACTAATTGCTAATTAGTATTTAGTTATATATGTGAAATAATTAACAAATTAATTATCCCGAGTTGTTGCATTTCCGACTTACACAAATACCAACCTTAAAAAAAGACACTGACACCAAGACCACCAACCTTCCAAAGCTATATTATGATAATATAAGTGATATACATATGGACATATGATTTATTGGTCTAATTGTTTAAGTTGTAGTCTTTGAATATAAAGGCCTAAAACTTTAAAGCTTTAAATAGAGGCGATTCCTGCCTTTAAAATCCCTAAATTATTGAGTTTATTCAATTCCTGATCTAGTAAATTACTATTCGAGCCTTGAGGTCAATTCCTAGACTACTACTCTGTACTATGTATTTAAATTTTATTGGATCAATATTGCTGTATTGATTTGACATATTGTGAGTATTAGATGAGAATTGATAAATGCACGAAATAATTAATTTGATGGTATTAGTATTATCAGTTAGATTTTTGTGTTTATTGATCTCTTTGTGATTTTTATATACGTTTGCATTTAAAATTGTATCCTTTCCAATATTAAGAGTTTTATTAAAAAATATTAGTGAAATAAAACATATTTACAAAAATATGATTAATAATTACTTCGCACTATATTATAGTAACCTGGTCATTTAAGTGTAAAAGATGAATATAAATTACTATTATAGTCACTAAGTCATGTATTTGTAAAGTCATTATATTAGTCATAAATATGTGATTATTTCATTGAAAGAATGGCAGATATACCACCTCCAAGTTTCAGGTGGACAAAAAAGGGATCGTGCCTCTCTTTTGACAAAAAAGAGACTTAAATCAAATTAAAAGCCCAAAATAACCTTTCAAAAATTAGAAAACAGTATTTGGCCGACGCCCTGCATCTCCGTTCTCTTATTCCTAATTTTCCGCGTGAAGACTTCGGTCCAGTCCAGTGTTTCAGCATCGCCACCCACCGGACGCCGCCCAGCGTACACCGTCTCCATCCCCTGTCGTACGTCGCCTCCTTCCTCCATTGTACGCCACCGCCGCCGTCTACCTCGACTTTTCTTCTTATTTTTTCTGATTTTGTGATGCGACTCAGATCCGACGCGCGGTTAGGGTTTATTAGTGGTTGCGCGACGGCTGAGGTAGGCGATTAGGGCGGAGGGTGGAGAAGGGGAGCGGTAGTGGTGACAGGAGTGGGGGCAGCGACGGGGCTGGGGAGTAGCGTGGCAGTGGTGGTGCAAAGATTGGGAAAGTGGATTGGGTAGGGTGGAGGTGGCCGTAGAGGGGGGAAGCTGGACACGAGTCTGGGGGAGACAGTAGTGGATGGTGAGGTAAATGTTGACGGCTAGGTTTTATGGTGAGGTCCGACGGTTGGGGAGATTGGAGAGGGGGTCTACGACTTGGGATGGTGTTGCGCTGCCAGCGAAGGGGATGGACTAGATAAGGTGCGAGGCGGGGGGTGGAGTGGGGCAGGGGACTGCTGGGCGTTGGGTAGGGGCTGTGGGTGGGAAGGAGGGCTAGGGGTTTGCGGATGGGACTGGTGGGAAAGGGTGGCGGCAGTCACCGCCCGGCGGTGGCGGTGGTGGCCAATGGTGGTTTATGAGTAATTGGACGGGTTGGTAATTGTAAGTGGACGGATTGGTAATTGTAACTGGACGGGTTTGGTAACTGTAACTATAATATGTCGGGTCGGTGACTATAACTGGACGGATCGGGTAACTGTAACTGGACGGATCGGGTAACTGTAACAAGACGAGTTGGGTAATTGTAACCGGACGGGTCGGGTAACTGTAATTAGAAGGGTCGGGTAACTGTAACTGTACGGACAGACGTTGGTCACTGGATGAACAAACGTTGATCATTGGCCGGGTGAACGTTTATCACTTGACGGAATTTGGATTTTTGGTCATTAACGATTTTTTGGTCACTGACTTTTTTGGTCACTACACAATTGGTCAACGTCAAGGATATAAAAGTCATTTTTTTTATCTTGCTAACATCTTGGGAATGGGAAAGTGGCTAGGAACATAAGAGCACTGATATAGTCATACGTAGTACGAAGTACGTACGAAGTAGTACTTAGTATTAGCCTACTAGGGTGTTGCGTATTGTTGCTGTAGCCATTAAGGGTATATGCATCCCATTTTTATAATTCTGCTAAGGAAGGTCTCTTCTTTGGAAATTATTAAAAGAAATCTTATATTTGTCTAAATCATTTTAATTGGTAATATTGCTGACCTAACCCCTATTTCATTTTACAAAACATTAAATTGTGCACTTTAAATATGTTTTTCTATACTATATACATAATATTTTATTCAAATTATCTCATTTTCAATATGATCTGTTCATAGTAAATGTTTTTTTGTCTAGAGCCTCCGAAATGCTAAAGACACCACTGATGTTATGACAAACATTTTTGAACTTGTGACATTCTCCCTGAAAATGTCACAATAATGCAAACGAACCACAAAGTATTTGACATCTAATATATAGGAATATAAAAAATCATAAAATAGATATGATAAAAAAAATAAAAGAAAAATGAAAAAAATTACTCCCTCCGTCCCTTATTGTTGTTCCATTTGCGGATTACGAGGTTGACCGACGATAAAGTTAAATGATCCCTGTGAAAACTCGGATTATTTTTAGTAAATAAAATTTACATATTCAGAAACTACATTAAACCCGCTACAAAGCCTGCAAAAAATAATTCAACTTTTATAAAATTTTGATATAAAAAATAAGAGATTAAGAGTGATTTAAGTTGACCAATGAATAGTAAAATGGAACTTACAGAGATAGTCTCGTGAAGTAAAGAGACAGAGGGAGTAGACATTACAGAGATAGTCTCGTGAAGACTCTGAAATACACTAATGGATGAACCCACCTACGTATAATCATGGCACGAGACTTTGTGATTTTTGATTAATTTCCTACTGTTTTACTACGTAGTTTAGTTTACGATTCTTCTCTCTCCTACCGCTGGAAAGTGGAAGCTGCTCCTGCTTCAGCTGCGCTTTCTCCAACTGAAAATCAGATCCGCCCACATTCACTCTCCTTCCTTCGCTGATCTCTACTGCTTCGGAGTGGAAGACATCTTCTCAATTGACACTTCATCTATCGCCATCGTCTCCGTCTGCATAAACATATGTGGTTATTGCCCTGCGAAATGTTGATGTGGTGTTGATTGCGGCGTTTGAGCTCCGAAGCTTCATGCGCCTGTAATCGGAGCAGTTGATAAGCGAATTCCGTGTGTGATGGGAAAGACTGGACTGGAAAATGAGTAGGATTTGGGGGTATTATTTCAATACACTTAGACCTGTGCTACGTTTCTCGCGTTTCGCGCAGCTCGTGTAGGATGAGCTCCTTTGACTCCGGCAGACCTGGTGGACCTGTTGAGAGGGACATCGAGCAGGTACCTAAGTATCTTCCATTCTGTTTCGTTCTATGCTAGTTTAGAATCTAGAAGAGTTGCCTTCTAACCTGCCCCCTAACCCCTACCTACTCGTATCCGCAACCCCCTGTACCCTTACCCCCTACCTCGTACCCGTACCCCTACCCTCACCCCCTACCTTGACAAGTAGGCTCGTACCCCTACCGGCTACCACCACCCCTTAACCCCTACCTGGGGTGAGGGTAGAGATAGGGTATGACTCTGATAGGGGGTAGGGTGAGGGGTAGGTAGGGTAGGAAGAGTGTATAGGGGATATGGTCGTGGTAGGGTTAGGGTTAGGCGAGGGGGTGGTGGGGTAGGGTGTAGGGTGGAATCGAGGGTTGGGGTAAGAGTTAGGACAAGATAGAGGGGGTACAGGGAAATGAGTAGGGTCGAGGTAGGGGCAGGGGTAAGGGGATACTGTGGTATGGGGTATAGGGGTCGGTTGGGTAGGGGTAGGTTGGGTGTATGGGTAGGGGTTAGGGATAAGGAGCTATGGGTGGGGGAGTGTAGGGTGGGGGCTAGGGGTAAGGATACGCGTACGGGTAGGGAAAGGGGTAAGGTATTCGCCTAGCCATTAGCTGAATAAAGGCGAAAGAATCAATAAGGGTAAGGGCAAGATGTAAGGGTAAAGGTAAATTCGAAAACTGAAAAAGCTTAAATTGCCACTTATTTAATACATGAGGGGTGTTATGCTTAGTAAGCGACACTTTAAGCACCCTCTTTCGGTTAGCAAGCAGCTTTTTAAACAGCTTGCGTGTTTACTTCACATGTCTTACTAATCTAATTGTGACCTTAGCAGCGAAGTAAACACGTCCGAAGTCTCATACATATCCATGATGATATTGAAATACTTACATCATATGTCTTTTCTAGTTATATCCCACCAAAGAACTTTCTCGAGTCTTTAGGATATCATATGTATTTATTTAGTTTTGGTTTAGTCACTAGTTGCTATGTATTTATTCACATAATTGAGATTTTATTTAATTTTAGTATCATATGCCTGAAAAGTCAAACTAATGTTTTTAATGCAACCTCCAAATATTTATTTAATGCTTTCAAGCTTCTGGATTTTGGCATTGAATGCTTATTATGTTGTTTGTTGATCACTATACTTGAGTACCAAAACTCATAATCTATAACATGAATAACATCTTCATTTGAATATTGTTATATTGGTAAAACTGACCACTAGAAGAAATGAAGCATGCTGATAGAACACTGGTAAATCAACAAGCAAAAGCAGTAAACAAGCTCACAGATCTAAGCAGAAATGTTGATAAACTGAAGTTTATTGATGTGGGGGATAATCCGTAGGTAGCAAGGCAACAACGGGACAATCCGAGATGCCCAATCTCCAAGGAAACACTCTATCAAATAACAGCCTACCTCATTAGCTACCCCCACTTCTATTTATAGTAAAAGTCCACGCAGGGACCAAACTGGCAACTCATTATCTATTTTACCCCTACAGGCCCCTTATTTCTCTTCTTACTATTATTATTATTTCTTATTATTAGCTTACTAAGCCATACTCCTGTCAATACTCCCCCCTGAACAACCACCTTGTCCTCAAGGTGGGTGATAGGAATCAGCCGTAATCTTCCACTTCCACTTCATTCTTGCACCTCTCCCCTTCCAGTACTTTACTGATTTCTGGGCTTTTAGCTTCTGTGCATGGGTCTTCATCATTATTTCCTTCACCTCTAGACTCCCACCTGGAGTATCAACATCTCCAGCTATGTCATTCTGCTCAGCCCATTTTCCACTGCTGGTTGGTTTGGTTCAGTAACTCCTACTAGAATTTTATCCAATCTCCTCCCAAAATCTGCATCCATAACAATAGTGATGCTGTCCAGTGAAAGTATGTCCTCTTCTGCCGCCTTTTGGCTCTGTTCATGCTGGAGCTGAGCTTTATCAATCACCAAGTGCTCAATCTTACAGTTGCTAACGGCTCTTAACTCCGGATATGACCCCAGTCCTGGGGTCTCAGTTGCGTCACTCCTGGGAATTGTAGCATCTGACATGAAGTGTCCAACAGGACTGATAAGAAGAACTGCAGAAACATCAGACTAAGAACAAGGGCAGATTCCAATGTAGAAGTATTAGCGGAAGTTTTCCAATAGTATTCATGTGACCCCGACTGGATAGGCACAAGCAATTTCATGAGTGGTGCATAACATGCTGCTGCTTTGACTGGATTGCAAACTGGCATAGGAAAACTCTGCAAGAAACTCTTTTCCATTTGCCCACTGCTTTAAACTCTTTTTATGCATCTCAAAATCTCTACAAGGCTGTCCCCCAACTTCAGAGAAACTTGTTGCAGGTTGCAGCTTTATTACTAGCAAATTAGTAGGTGAAAATCCATGCACATGGTTCATAAGTTTTCGTGTTGCTTCCTCCTCAAAGGCTCTCCTCCCTTTAATAACCAAGTCCCTGACGTAGTCCCATCTTACTGCGTTAAGAGGAATAACTGGGCAGCACAACATACAAACACCATCTGCTTTAGTCACACAGTTGGAAGAACCTTCTAGTAAGGCAGGCATAGAAACTGGATTTCCAGTATAAGCCATCCACCTAACACCAACATACTCCTTAACCTGAATTTGCTCTTCCGAGAGTCCTGAGCTTGAAAAAACTTTAACTCCATTTGACACTACCCCCATTGACCTATGGCTGATAGTAACTCCCATTTCATACGCAATTAAGACTCTGCTTCCAAAAGAACAGGGGTGTAGAAGCAAACCAACAATAGATACTCGGCTGGGCATTAACTCCAAGTTGGCTGCAAGAGTAGGAGAAACATAATCTGGCAATTGTCTTTTCCCGGCATCATATTTCAACATAGACACGCAATCCGTATAGAGCAATTTAAGCTTTGGAAGCCCTTCCATTATAGGCTGGAAGTCAACAGGCAGTGTATAACCAAGTAAACCAACATCTTTCTTATAATTCCCAGCAAGTATAATCCCCATTTCATTTTGAATATACTTCATACAAGTATCACTATCAAATCTATAACCATCAATCTTATTCAGCCCCTCCAAAGTCAGGTTTGATGCATGACTGTGCCCAATATCCATTAAAACACCCAATCCAGGTTCATGAACTATATTCACCAAAAATTTAAATGCTTCTGAGTTTTGGTCTAGGGTACTAGCATACCTTCGGACATCAGAAGTTTCTGATCTCCTGTCATCTGTAGCCTTGCTTCTGGAATACAATCCAAACAAACACCTAATGTTAAATTTGTTCTCAGGTACCTAGCCATAAGCACATATTGATAGATGGGCGTCAATCTCCTTTCCTGGGCTGATATGACGTTTAGTAATGACACCTTCTGCTCATTTGATGTAGCCTGCGAACTGACAGTATATTCTCGTGACGCCTCCAGAGGACTGGAAGGAGTTGCTTGCGATTGAGAAGAAACTTGCGAACTCAGAATTGATTGCGACGAAGCCTGTGAACTGTGAGGAGCAGCTTGAGATGCCATCTGCGAACAAGTAGAAGAAGGTTGCGATTGCGAATGGTGAGGAGCAGCTTGAGATGCAACCTGCGTACTGAGATTAGTCGTTCGCGAATGCGAACTGGAAAAAGTGGTTCGCATCTGCGAACTGGGAGAAATAAACGACGATGTTGGCTGAGAAGACTTCCGCAAACTGGAAGGATAAGATCGCGTCGAACTCTGCGATTTTGAACTGAGAGAGGAAGTTCGCGTAGAAGATTGCGAACCGAGAGATGAATTTGTAGACGCTGTACGCGACTGCGAAGTTTTCTGCGAACTGGTGCGCGATTGGCGATGTGATGCGTAAGAGGCAAGTGATTTGCTTCGTGAACTACTCCGGATTTCTCTCTCCTGATTTGTGATGCTCGCCTGCATCGTCGCCATGGAAGTCGCGATGCTGTTCTGGAAGTGTTCGTTCATCGTCACTATTGTCTGTCCGGCGATGTTTTCAGCCAACTTTTTCAGGTCGGCAAGGATCCTCTCCAGCGAATCCTTCCTCTTCTCCAATTCTGGTGTACAGAGTTCTTCCATCTCTCTAGTTCGTTGATGCTGTTGATCGATCGATTCAGACGCCAGGAAGGAGTGCCCTGATACCATTGATAGAACACTGGTAAATCAACAAGCAAAAGCAGTAAACAAGCTCACAGATCTAAGCAGAAATGTAGATAAACTGAAGTTTATTGATATGGGGGATAATCCGTAGGTAGCAAGGCAACAACGGGATAATTCGAGATGCCCAATCTCCAAGGCAACACTCTATCAAATAACAGCCTACCTCATTAGCTACCCCCCACTTCTATTTATAGTAAAAGTCCACGCAGGGACCAAACTGGCAACTCATTATCTATTTTACCCCTCCAGGCCCCTTATTTCTCCTCTTACTATTATTATTATTATTATTATTATTATTATTTCTTATTATTAGCTTACTAAGCCATATTTTTATCACATGTGACGTAGAGTTTTTTTTTTATACCTGAACTTGGTTACTGTGAAAGTGTATTGATTACCTCTTCTTTATGTTTGGTCCCCTTTTTAGAAAGTTAAATGCTTATATTATTTCTGGCTATAGATTTACTTGGGCATCTTAATAAGGATATAGCTGATGTTTAAACAGGCTATAATAGCTCTTAAAAAGGGTGCTTGTTTGCTTAAGTATGGAAGAAGAGGGAAGCCCAAGTTCTGCCCATTCCGATTGGCAAATGTAAGTTTCGTTTTGCGGTTATAGGGTTGTGCATATTGTTCTTAACTTTTTATTCTGTTTATGTCTCCCATCTTTGATTGGTCTTAGTTAGAGTGTTAAAAGTCAAAATTACACATGCTTTTCGACCCAATCTTCTTTTTTTAAGATGGATCTATTGTAGTTGTCTCATTTTTCCTTCAGCTTTTGCAATAATTAGTTTGATATTTTCTTGGAGCATGTATTGCAGAAAGGCATATCTAATAATTGCTGTGTAGTGTTTTGCTTTTATAACATTATTATTTAGATGCTTCACTGCTTGCCTTGCTCTAACTTCTCCAATGAATAAGCAATAGCTATTTTATCTACATTCTATATATGTTTATTTAAGAGAAATTTCCCAAAATAGGAGAAAAAACAAGCCCATCCAAAATAGAAGTACTGTGTTTGGCATTTTGGCATTTCCATACATTAATATGGGAGTATTATTATTGCCATAATTGACATTGTTCTCCAAGCACGACAATAATTAATCCTATTTAGGGAAAACATTGTACTCCTATTTTGGAATTTTACATTGTTTTTACTCCTATTTAGGGCAATTCCTTTTTATATAATGGCTGTTTGTGTGGGTCATGGGGGTGGCAGGCGACTGTGTTAATCAGTTAATGTCATGGGCTCATGGCTTCTTTATGGTACTCTCATAGTAAGGTTACTCAAAGGTCAATAGTTACAACATTCTTCATGCTTTGTTTGATATTATTATAGTCTAGCTTTTACCTTTTAACACTTCTTCATATGTTCTGTTGCTTATGTCAAAATCTCAGAAGATTCTTATCTTGGTGGTGGTTTCAGGACGACTCTGCTCTAATATGGTTTTCAGGTAAAGAGGAGAAATATCTTAAACTGACTCATGTTTCCAGAATAATATCTGGACAGCGCACAGTAAGTTTCCTGCTCTACAGAGAATCTAAGAGCAAATCAGTTACAACTTTGAAGAAATGCATGCAGCTCTGTTAGGAATACTGCATCTATTCTAATAAGCTCTTACTTATGAAACTTCTGTGGCAGTGCTCGTTCAAGACATAAGCTAATAAACAACTTAAATCACATACAATTATGATGTGAGTGAGCACTAATTGTTGTGGCCTGGCCCCCAAGCCCCCAATCTCATATCCCAATAACATTGGCCCTGTGGACTCAACGATGTTGGACCGGCAATGCCTGCTGGCCAGGAAGTTTGACAATGTGCGAATTTGGACACATGCACTCGGGGATTAAGACGAGTGAGCATTTGAGAGGTCGGCAACACAGCATTGCCTGATGTTATCTTGTATGGCATATTGGCATGCCTCCGCCACATCGGAGTCCGAAAGTCTGCTTAGTCAGAACTCACATGTTTGTGACTTCAGCACAACAGCCCCTTTTCCTACTATGTAGTATATACACAGCCTTAGGCTTCAATACGGATCACTTGCTATTGTATCATCTAGGACTATAGGTCACCATATTGTTCAGCTCTCTAGCTCCTTTGTAATTTAAACACCTCGCCATAATACTATTAGTTCAAACCTTATCTCTACCATTACTAAGCATATGATACTTTTGATCTAGTGTCATTAATCTTTCGCCCCTCTCTAGTTCCGAGACATGGGATGCACTTTAGTGGATTGGGATATCTCAATCTACTAATGGTTGATTGGTTACTCAATATTACTTTTCTATTTTGTTTATAGGTTGCAGTGATTTTTTTGTCAGCCTGGATTATTTAAAGCTTCAATTTTATTCTTTGCCAGCCCATTTTCCAAAGGTACCCAAGACCTGAGAAGGAGTACCAATCATTTTCCCTAATATACAATGACAGGTCACTGGATTTGGTGAGTTTCCATCTATGTGTGCCATTTTCAGGTCAAATAATGGATAGATGTCACCTTTGTGCTCTCTTTCTTATTTCAGATATGTAAAGATAAAGAGGAGGCGGAGGTCTGGTTTAGCGGTTTGAAGGCACTGATTTCACGTTGTCACCAGCGAAAGTGGAGAACAGAATCAAGAAGTGATGGGATTTCGTCTGGTACTAATAGTCCCAGGACTTGCACACGAAGTTCTCCACTGCATTCTCCATTTGGTAGAGGTGATAGCCTGCAGAAGGTATAGACCTTCCTATATACATGTTCTCTCATGTATATGGTGATGTCTGATGCAAATGTTATTTACCAAGTTTAGTTTTCATAGATAACACACACAAACAATAACTCTGTCTAAAAAAGACATTTCCTTGTAAAACTTTGAATTACTTTTTACATCTCTGGATCAGGATGTCAGTGATCAGCTACAGCTTCATAGTCCATATGAAAGCCCGCCTGAAAACATTCTGGAAAAGGCACTTCCTGATGTGATGCTCTTACCTCCCAAAGGAGTTTTCCCTTCAGATTCTGTTAGTGGTTCTGTTCATTTCTCATCTTCTGGAGGTCCAGACGGAGTAGATGGTCATATAGAGACAATGGGGATGGATGCTTTTAGAGTAAGCCTTTCAAGTGCTGTTAGCTCGTCAAGTCAAGGTTCTGGGCATGATGACAGTGATGCTTTGGGTGATGTTTTTATATGGGGAGAGGGTACAGGAGATGGTGTATTGGGTGGTGGACCCCATAAAGTGGGAAGCTGTTTTGGGGGTAAAGTGGATTCTCTATTGCCCAAGGCTTTAGAATCTGCTGTTGCACTCGATGTAGCGAATATCGCTTGTGGTGGTCAACATGCTGCCCTAGTTTCAAAGCAAGGAGAGATATTTTCTTGGGGGGAGGAATCCGGAGGAAGGCTTGGACATGGAGTTGATTCTGATGTTTTGCAACCAAAGCTTATAGATGCTCTAGGAAATACAAGCATCGAGCTCGTTGCATGTGGCGAACATCATAGCTGTGCAGTAACACTTTCTGGTGATCTCTACACATGGGGTGATGGTCATTTCGGTCTTCTTGGGCATGGGAATGAAGTAAGCCATTGGGTCCCAAAAAGAGTTAATGGCCCTTTGGAGGGTATACATGTATCATGTATTGCTTGTGGACCCTGGCACACCGGGGTTGTGACCTCTGCTGGGCAATTGTTTACTTTCGGCGATGGCACTTTTGGAGTTCTTGGGCATGGAGACCGGAAAAACGTTTTCAAACCTAGGGAAGTGGATTCTCTAAAGGGACTTAGAACTGTGAGAGTCTCTTGTGGAGTTTGGCATACTGCTGCTGTTGTAGAGGTCATGGTTGGAAACTCAAGTTCAAGCAATTGTTCTTTGGGCAAGCTATTTACATGGGGGGATGGTGATAAGGGTCGGCTAGGACATGGTGACAGGGAGTCCAGACTTGTACCGACATGTGTTGCTGCCCTAGTTGAACCCAATTTTTGTCAGGTTGCTTGTGGACATAGCCTAACTGTTGCTCTGACCACTTCGGGTCATGTCTACTCTATGGGCAGTCCCGTTTATGGGCAGTTAGGAAATCCTCAATCTGATGGGAAACTCCCATCTCGTGTTGAAGGAAAACTCACAAAGAGTTTTGTGGAGGAGATCGCTTGTGGTGCTTACCATGTCGCTGCTTTGACTTCTCGGACAGAAATTTTTACATGGGGAAAGGGAGCAAATGGAAGGTTAGGTCACGGGGATATGGATGATAGGAATTCACCGACGTTAGTGGAAGCTTTGAAAGATAAGCAGGTTAAAAGTATTGCTTGTGGTGCTAATTTTACTGCGGTTATTTGCCTTCACAAATGGGTCTCCGGGAATGATCAATCTATGTGTTCTGGCTGCCGACTTCCTTTTAATTTCAAAAGAAAACGACATAACTGTTATAATTGTGGACTTGTCTATTGTCATTCATGCAGTGGTAAGAAATCACTGAGGGCTTCAATGGCTCCAAACCCTAATAAACCATATCGGGTGTGTGATAGTTGTCTCTATAAGCTGAAAAAAGCTGCTGAAACCGATGCTTCACCTCATTCTTCTGTGAGTAGTAGAAGAGGAATGAAGGATCAGGGGCTAAGTGGCACTATTGATAAAGACAATAGAATGGAAGCACGACAAAGGCCTCATCTTAATAGGATTTCTTCAATGGAATCTTTCAAACAAGTGGAAACCCACTCTTCCAAGCAAAAGAAGAAGATGGAGTTTAATAGCAGTCGGGTGTCACCTATTCCCAATGGCAGCTCCTCCCAGTGGGGTCCTCTCAATCTGTCTAAACCTTTCAATCCAGGATTCAGCTCATCAAAGAAATTTTTTTCAGCCTCGGTCCCAGGATCAAGAATTGTTTCTAGAGCAACGTCTCCGGTATCAAGACGAACTAGTCCACCTCGTTCCACTACACCCACCCCGACTCTTGCTGGCCTCACTTCACCAAAGATGGTACTGAGTGATGCTAAGAAAATCAATGATAACCTTAGCCAAGAGGCTACTAGACTGAGAAAACAGGTATATGAATTACTCCATCCATTTCTAAATAAGGTTTATATCTCCCATCATGGGAGTCCCATGTTATCTGTCCCAAAGGCTCCTCTTTCTTTCTAAGGAAAGGTATTGATTCATATTGTTTCTATCTTCTCTAAGATAATCCAACCACACAATTAGGGATGACATGTAGGTATAATTTCGTATTTCACATTATGTCCTAGTTTAAGAGAGTGGAATTTGATGAGTAGTGGGTCGGTGTGGATGTCAAATCTATAACCCGGTGTGGGTAGTGAAGGAAAGAAAAAATTGAATTTAAAACAGAATATTATGATTAGCTGTCACATATCATTCTCATTTAATATTGTATTATTACTTACCATTTAGATTAGATTAGTACTTGTATAAATAGCAGCCATTGTAACTCATTCCATACATTGAAAATATATTCAAAACACCCGTTTCTTCCTTCTCTGTTATGGTATCAGAGCTACACGAGCTCTAACCAGCCTTCTTTCTTCCTATGGTGGCAGACAACCCCCCTCAACAAGGGGACCTCACAAATTCCCCAGACGGGCAGCCTGCCATTTCTTCTACAATTACCCCTACCACAGTCACCAACCCCCTCACCCCAGATGGTTTAATCATTCTTAACCCTAGCCACTTCCCAGAAAAACTTGACGGGACGAATTACCTTATATGGCGTGACCAAGTGCTTGACCTCTTGGTCGGTTCTCACCTTGACAAGTACATCAGTGATGGTGCGGTTCCGCCACCTACCAGTGACACCGCGGGGCATCTCCGGTGGAATCGGCAATACCGTCTTCTCCGACATGCTCTTGTCTCCTCCTTGAGCTCGGCGTGCAAACCATTGGTCGGATCTGCACGTACCTCTGCTGCGGTGTGGAAAACTCTGGAACAACTCTATGGGACCCGTTCAACAGCTCAAATCCGAAATATGAAGGATGTCTTCCGCCACACTCGACAGGAATCTATGGCAGTCGGTGAGTATCTCCACCATCTCCGTACCCTCGCCGACGAGTTAGCTAAGGCTGGCCATCCTGTTGATGACGACGACTTCGTCCTTCAATCCATGGAGGGACTCCGACCCGAGTTTGAAGCCTTCACAAACTCTATTCGTACGTGTGGGGATAATAGCTTTGCAACATCTATACTCTGCTCACAGGTTTCGAAGCCACTCTGCGACGGAAGGAAGCTCTGGACTCTACTGTGGCAGTGGTCACCGCTAATTCTGCCAGAGTCGCCGATGACCAGCCTCGTCAAACATCTTCTGGCGGGGAGTCGGTCGCACTTGCTGCTCGCAGAGGACCAGGCCCGTCACATACCGCCTCTATATTGGGCCCTGGACCGACTGCTCAAATTAACACCCAGCCCAATCGCCGAAATCATCCAGCCCGATATAATACTGGAAGCCAGCCCAGAAACACCAACCGACGTGGGCAGAATAATTTTAGAAGTCCGACCAACAATCTGCCAGCCCGACACACCCCTGGGAATGGTAATTTTGGGGCGAATCTTATGTGTCAAATTTGTGGCAAACCAAATCATTCTGCTCTCAATTGTTGGCATCGGTTTGAACAGCAGGCTTATCCTCCCCAAGTCAATTCAGCTATCACTAATCGTAATGGTTGGCTACTTGATTCTGGAGCCACCAATCACGTCACCAACAACCTGAACAATCTTACCTTGGCATCCGATTATACTGGCATTGACTCCCTTGTTATTGGTAACGGTAAAGGTCTTGCGATAGCACAAGTTGGGCATATGACCCTTCACTCTCTCTCCTTACCTAATACTCTTTTTGTCCCTTCTATTCATACCAATTTAATCTCTGTTGCCAAATTATGTCGTGATAATGATGTACTAATTGAATTTCATTCTTCTTTTTTGTCTTATTAAGGACCGGCGAACGGGAGCAATTTTGTTACGGGGTATGAATGAAGGAGACGTCTACAGCATACCAGATGTGCCCCCTCCACTATCCCCCTTTGTTCATGTCACCCAAAAATATTCCCTAAATAAGTGGCATTGTCGTCTAGGACATCCTGCCCTCCCTATCACTAAAAAAATTCTCTCTTCCTTAGGTATTTCTTTTCCAAATGTTGCTACAAATATTTCCTTATGTGTCTCGTGTGCTAGTAATAAAAACCATAAATTACCATTTGCAAAATCATCTCTTACAAGTTCAGGACCGCTTGATTTAATTTATACTGATGTTTGGGGCCCTGCTCGTGTTACATCTGTTGATGGCTTTCGTTACTATGTTATTTTTGTTGATCATTATACCAAGTATATTTGGTTTTACACGATGACTCATAAGTCTGAAGTTACGTCACTTTTTCAACAATTTTAAAAAATTGTAGAAAACTTTTTTCAACGCACAATTAAAACAGTCTACTCTGAGGGGGGGGGGGGGGAAGGGGGGGGGGGCGAGTACATTACCTTAGGGAATTTCCTCTGAACATGTGGCATCTCTCACTTACTCACTCCTCCCCACACTCCAGAACACAATGGCTTTGCTGAACGTCGGCATCGTCACATTGTGGAAACTGACATCACCTTACTTCACCATGCATCCATGCCTCTTAAATATTGGTCTTATGCGTTCCTTACAGCTGTTTATCTCATTAATAGACAACCTGCCATCTCCCTTAACTTCTACTCCCCTTACGAAAAACTCTTCCAACAGCCTCCTCATTACAATAAACTTGCCATTTTTGGGTGTCTATGTTTCCCTTGGTTACGTCCTTATACCACTCATAAGTTAGAACCACACTCTAAACCATGTGTTTTTCTTGGGTATTGTGACCAACAAAGTGCTTATCGTTGTCTTGATCTTACCACTAATCGGGTCTTTGTTAGCAGGCATATTGTGTTTGATGAGTTAGTCTTCCCCTTTTCTACACCCACCCCACCAGCCTCAAATATCACTACTGATGTCGATCTCTGGCTTCAACCTTCCCTGTCCTATCTTCCTATTTCGGGCACTGTGACTACGGGGGCGTCTCCTCCTACTCATACCTCGGCTCAACAACAGTCTCCCGGTATGTCACCCACTATTTCTACCCCAAGTGAACCACACCCCACACCCCGTAGACCCACATCACCACAAATTATTACTTACCAACGCCACCCTAAACCACAATCTCTTGACCCCGTCCCTCACCCACCTACCAACCCTGCTATGCAGGTACCAGAATGACGGCAGGCTATGTCAGTAGAATTTGATGCCTTGGTAAAACAGGGAACTTGGGATCTTGTTCCTGCTCGGACTGGTCAAAATATTGTGGGTTGTAAATAGGTCTATACAATGAAGTATCAACCGGATGGTTCATTGGATCGGTACAAGGCTCGCCTGGTGGCTAAGGGTTTTCATCAGCGCCCTGGGATTGATTACTCTGACACCTTTAGCCCGGTCATAAAACCGGTCACTATTCGGATTGTATTGACTATTGCTCTCTCTCTCATGGCTGGCCGGTGCACCAGTTGGACGTCAACAATGCTTTCCTACATGGGGCCCTTCAGGAGGAAGTTTACATGAAGCAACCACCTGGCTTTAATGATGGTTCCGGGTTTGTGTGTCGTCTTCGGAAATCTATTTATGGCCTTAAACAAGCACCTCAGGTGTGGTATCAGTCTCTTAGTGGATTTCTTCTCTCGCTTGGTTTTTATCAGTCTGTTGCTGATGCTAGTCTTTTCATATTTTCTTCCCATCACTCTTACATCTATGTGTTGGTTTATGTGGATGATATCATTGTCACTGGCTCCACACCAGCCTTGATACGTCAGACTATTGACTCATTGGCCCAGCAGTTCTCCATCAAGGATTTAGGCACCTTACACTATTTCTTAGGCATGCAGGTTACTCCTACACCAGGTGGACTCTTTCTGGATCAACATAAATACATTATGGACTTGTTGAAGATATTAAAAATGGATGAGGCTAATCCTGTGGCTACACCGTTAGCTTCTTCTGCTTCCTTATCTCTGTTTGACAGCTCTGGCTCCTGTGATGCCACTCTCTATCGTCAGGTTCTCAGGTCACTTCAATACTTGAATCTTACCCGCCCAGATGCTGCTTTTGCTATCAATAAATTGGCTCAATTTATGCATAAACCTACGGTTAATCACTGACAGCTTCTCAAGCGTCTTTTGCGCTGTTTACAAGGTACTGCCTCTCATGGTCTTCTTCTTGGTCGCAGCACATCTCCCTCTCTCTGTGCCTTTGCTGATGCCGACTGGGCAGGGAATCCCGACGATCGCTCATCCACTAGTGCTTATGCTATCTTTCTTGGGGAGTCCCTTGTATCTTGGAAGTCAGTCAAGCAGCGCACTATTGCTAAGTCCTCCACGGAAGCCGAATATCGAGCTCTTTCCACCGCTGCCTCAGAAATTATTTGGATCGAGTCTCTCTTACGTGAGTTGCGGCATCCGCTCCTTTCTCCTCCACAACTCCTTTGTGATAACAAAGGGGCTACAACGTCCTCCGCGAATCCTGTTTTCCACTCTCGCATGAAGCATGTGGCTATTGACTTTCATTTTGTTCGGCAGCGAGTTCAACGTAGACTTCTTCAAGTTCATCACATCCCATCTTCTCACCAGATTGCTGATGCCCTCACCAAACCGTTTCCTCGGCAACGTTTTATTCTTCTCAGAGACAAGCTCAGGATTCTTGGTAGTGACAGAATACCTGGCTTGCGGGGGCGTATTGAAGGAAAGAAATAATTGAATTTAAAATAGAATATTATGATTAGCTGTTACATATCATTCTCATTTAATATTGTATTATTACTTACCATTTAGATTAGATTAGTACTTGTATAAATAGCAGCCATTGTAACTCATTCCATACATTGAAAATATATTCAAAACACCCGTTTCTTCCTTCTCTGTTAGTGAATTGGTGGTGTATTTCAAAGCTTACCTGCTCCATATACGCCCACTCTGCAGCTCTGCTTCCACCTGCCCTACCGGCATGTACAACTTTACATACTTCGACCCAACTGACATTCATAAGCCTTGCGCCTGAGGTTTTTAGCGGATAACCTCAATTTTGGTTCAATGGCACATCCAAGTAGAGGACAACCATACTTGTTCAATTTATGAGATCTTTAAAGCCGGAGTGCTTTTTAACCTTAATATGAACGTATGTTATGGTTCTCAAGATTGAACTCAATTAATATTGCTTAGTTGTGCTTATGATGTTATACGAAATCGTCACTTTTGAAATCTTTTTCATGAGAGTTTGAGCCTCACAACTAAAAGAGTTGAAAGTAGTAGTGGGCGGGTGGGTATGAGCAAATTTGGTAGATAGTAGATATCCAGGTGGTGGGGGATGTGGTGGTGGATTTAGGATTTGGAAATATACCCATCTGGCAGATGTTGATTTCAAATTCTACCCACCATAGATGGTGGGTAGGTGATGGGTATGAAAAATTAAAGGGGATATGGGTATGGTGGAGTGGGTATCTGCACTCACACCCCGTTTGCCATTCTGGGCACAATTTGTTTTCTTCATTGGTTTTATTTGTGTCAAATATAACCAGTGACCTTGTTTTAGTATGGAGGGATTGTGTCTATCCGGGTTGGCAACTTTCCCTTTCCCTATGTGTTATGTACTGAGATTCTCCCATCACAAGAATGAGTTAAGAGGATAAACAAAAGGAGGTTTGGAATTTTTCAGGAGTTTTGCGTCCCCTTTGGCATTTGGGGAGTTTTCCTTCCTGATATCTTCTTAATTCTTGCTTGGATGTTTTATTAGTAAAGCAAGTTTCACATCTATAACAAACATTAAATGAAGAGATTTGCCTAACAAGGAAAAGAAGAAATCCTAGTAAACCACTTCCTAAAATACATTAGCCAAAGAAAGTAATAAAATCAAATTGAAAACAAAATAGTCAGTAAGTCAGTCATATTTGAGCGTATCAATCAATCAGATCACTGCCCTCAAACTTCAACTTGATTGTCTGTAGCATGCATCAGCATCCGTTGTTGCTAATATTTGATGTCTTCATCTAATGTTTCGTCCCTCTAATCGATTTTCCTTGATGAACTTACGAAGTGGACATTTTTCTGAGGGTGAATTTTCACACACTTGTAATTTGTTTGATAAAATGTACTAGAACTATTAGAGGACTCTTTAAAACTTCAAGTTTTTTCCCAATCAAATGGGGACTGTTTTAGGGGTTAACAAGCACATTTCTTGAAGAGTTGAAGTATATACAACATGTGGCACTAGTTATGGATAACTTTTTCAATAGTGAACAGTGGCAGTCTCTCATACCCTTGTTTGGTTGGGGGGATGTTGAAGGGAGAGAAGGGGTGGAGTGAGGTTGACTTTATTAATTTATTCTTTGCATTAGATTGTTGGAAAGTAAGTTAAGCTTAAAGATTCTATAGAGGTACATTCTGTAACCAACAATATCGTTATTTTCTAGTCTAAGGCTAACTAATAGTGATTATTTAGAAAAATAACAATCAATCCTCCCCTCGGAAATCTCCCAATTAAACAGCCCTTGGATTGGGACGCGAATGAGAAGTTCATGCTTCACGGATTCTCTCTAGGTATATGTATGAAATATGGGATTAGGTGGATTTATGAAGATTCTGTTACGAGTGTGGTTGGGATCTCTTTTCAGATCTAGGGAATAGAGAGTATGAGAGTAATAATAAATAAGTCTAAGCTAGAATTAAGAAGCAGCCTAAAGCAAACATAGGGTAAGGGTAAGAGTAAGGGTAAGGGTAAGGGTAAGGGTAAGGGTAAGGGTGGGGGTAGGGGTAGGTAGGGGCTGGGGGTAAGGGGTAAGGGGAAGTGGGGGGGAGGGGAAGGGGGAAAGGGGTAGTTCTCCCATCTTGGACATCAAGCTTGTCCTCAAGCTTGAAGGGAAGTGACCTATAGTGTCCGTTTTTTCCACAATCAAATGGTATGATTAGAAGAGCATCATTTGGGATATTGTCAATTCATATACATAATTTGCTGCGAATTGCTCTTATCCAATGGGAATCGTATAAAGTCTGGGCATTGGTCCAGGAAGGGGCATAATTCCTCTCTCATTCTCTTTGGTGCTTTCCCCAAACCAATTATTGTCGTGACCCATATGTGACATCGCTTCATTTGAGAAGATTTCCCATTGCAATGCTGCTACAAAAACAGGTGTGACTTGTGGATCATTCAAGTAATTTAAAAACTTACAAGAAGGTGCAAGGGCACTAGGGCAGGCTTCAACATCACTCTCTTCTCTTCTATTAGAAGAGCCAGGACATGGTTTACCTGATCTGAAATTGAAAGCAGTTTTTAGTGATCTTGACATGTAGTAGAGATGACCCATCCAGTAATAACAACTGCTGAGGAAGAGGAGTTGGTTGCAGCATTAGTCTTTCTAGTGGTGGCAGCAGAGTTGTCGGAGACATGGGAGTTGGTGGTGGCTGCATTTCTGATAGCGAAGCTGGCTGCAGTGGAACTGTTTGAAGTGGCAGAAGATGGTCTAGAAGCAATGTAATACGGGAAGCCTGTTGATTTTCAGGTAGCAATAAATCTGGCAGAAGGGTTGCTGGCTCGGAAGAGCAGATGAATGCCGTTGTAGGGACTCGTACCGTATTTTCTTTGTGCAACCATCTTCATAAATATTCTTTCCCTGAAGTTCCAATATGGCAGTCACTGTGTCTAGAGAGCTATCGAAATATACTAAAGCTTCGAGTTCAATTGAGTCATGTTTTAAAATCACAATTTGTTGCACTGACTTTCACCAAAAGGACACAACAAATCATATTCGTCAATAAAAGAACACAATGTTTGGTAGTCTATTTTTCCAGACTTCATTTTATGTTTTTTTATAGGGAAAAAATTACCAAGGAAACTGGAAATCTAGTGATATTATGGTGAAAACATCACATTTCCTACCGAAGAATATCAAACCGTAATAACTTCGTAAACCCTAAGATGACATACGGACTATAAAGGAAAATAATAGTACAACTCATGTAGAAGACTAGAAATCTAGAATTGAACAAGTCAACGCCACCTTTCTTATTATGGCTTCTGGTGGCAAAGAAACATATTATCTGATTGCAGTGCAGTGCACGTCTGGAATGGTTTCACTTTGGAAGAAGGTTATATGCATTGAGTTGTTGATTTGTTGATGTAGCTGTTCTTTTCTTTTTCCCTGGGGATCCTGGACAGGAAAAAGAGTGTATAGAAGCAGATGAAACACTAGGAATGTAATGGCTCTAGAATATGAAGAATATGAGAGAATAATAATAATAATAAAATAAGCCTAAGCTAGAATTAATCGGTCTTCGATCTTGTCAAGACACATAAGAATTAATTCTTCCCAAGTTTTTTATTGAATAATACTGATGACCCTTATATAGCTATTACAAGAGTCCTAATAATAATAAAAATAATATTAATAATAATATTAATAATAACAATAAAAATAAGAATAAAAATAATAAGAATAACAATAATAATAACAATAGTGATAACAATAATAATACAAATACTAATAATAATAATAATAACAACAACAATAGTGAGGTTACCGTGCCTAGTGGGAGGTCTCGAGTTCCAAACCCGCTAAGCACATAAGGGTCCGAAACTCAATGGAGTGAGTTTCAGCCCAGATTACTCCAGGGCACCAGGCACCCCCCCAGCCCCCCTCCCCCAGACCCCCTTGGAGTAAAAAACAACAACAATAATATGAATGCAATAATAATAATAGTAATAATAATATGATGTTTCTTCTCCCATATCAGATTCATATGGAGCATTATATATCACATTTGTGGGCTACTTATTTGAAGTGTGCGCTTTATATTCCAAATGGAAGATAAAGAGATTTAAATGGGGTAACCTTCCCCAATATGAATCCTTTTTGCTTTTCATCTTAAGTTGTTTTTTTCATTATATAGCTTCTTTGGGCACTATCGGCATATGAGATGGAATTTTATCCCTTTGGATATATGTAAACTGATGGAAGCCTTATTCAGCATTCCTCATCCCAACCATTTCAAGGATTTTGTTTGACAAGTGTTAATATCAGGTGGAAATTCTCATCTGCAAAGCTCATGCTCAGGAGATAGAACTGGGAAGAACTACCAAACAGCTGAAGGAAGCAATAGCAATAGCAGGAGAGGAGACTGCCAAATGCAAAGCAGCAAAAGAAGTGATCAAGTCACTCACTGCTCAGGTAAGAGGGGTATATGTGGTAATGGTTTGCTCCTTAGAACTTTTAACTTTTTTACACTTATGTAAGAAACATTTTTAACACTAATGGTTTGCCAAAAGATAGTAAGGGTTATTTTCCCAATGGATTTCCCTCTTATTTATTGTGTGTACCGTATGTCCGTATTCTCTCCATAAATTTAGATAAACAAGCTAATATAGAGGGGCTGGGGGAGGATTTCCTCATGGTTGGCCGGTTTACATGATGTTTAGAAAGTTTTGCTAATCTATTTAGTGGATCTGTGATCTTTACGAGCTTAACAGAGAATAACACACACTTTTGGGGAAAAGAGGATTGGAGGGGAGGGGAACTGATGATATATTGTCCAGTTTAACAACAACAACATTACCCCAGTGGCGCAAATGCTCCCACCTACGGTGGGGGGGGGGTCGGATGTACGCAGCCTGACCCAAGATGAAAATTGCATTGAAAATTGCGCTTCATAACAAAGAAGCGCATACAGTTTAGTTAGCCATTTTGCTTTATTCCATTAGATTTCCAAGCCAACAAAATGTGAGTCTTTGGCTCCATTGGAAAGATGGAAACACGGGGTGTAATTTTTCTCGTGTATAATAGGGTCTATGAACACAGTTTGGTTAATAAAGCAGGAGGGTGAGAATAAAGAGCGTTATAGATCTAGGAACAACCATATTTTATTTCCTTTTCCTTACAACTGGTTTTGAGTGACATTGACATTTGAAATATGTAGCTAAAGGAAATGGCTGAAAGACTGCCCGTGGGTGCTTCAAGGAACATCAAACCTCCACTGATGCTTGCTTCCACTACCCCACCAAATGCTTCAACGGAGCATGTGAATGGTGAAGTGACATGCCCTAAACAATTGCAGTCAAACAGAGCCAACAACCAACCACTTTCCAATGGGGCAATCACGCCATGTAACCGTAATAGTGGGCATATGAGGCAGGCCAGTTCAGAAGCAGCAAGAATTGAAAACCGGGGAGGGAAAGAAGATGAATCCCTAAATGAGAATGAATGGGTTGAGCAAGATGAACCCGGTGTATATATTACACTCACTTCCTTGCCAGGAGGCTTGAAGGATCTTAAGCGTGTTCGCTTCAGGTATCATAATTATTAATCTTGCATGAGTTTCTTTATACTGCATATATAGAATTATAGCACCTTGTCAAGTAAAAAAATGGAACACTTTTTCCTTTTGGTTTGTTCTTGTCATTTGTCAAATCTAAATCTGTTACTATGCCCATCACACCGAGAAGCCACGAGGCGAGATTCGGCAGCACCACTAGGGGCTAGGAGCGGCAGACCTCACCCCACTCCATATTTTATTTTGTACTCCCTCTATCCTATAATCTTCTTCTCACTTTTCTTTTTGGAGTGTCCCAAAATTTTCTTCTTGTCATTTCCTTCTAAGGAATTAAGCCTTGGATGTTGTTATTGTTGTTGTATTTCTTTCTAAGGAATCATTGTGTGGCTATGGTAAGATCAAAAATTAAAAGGAAAGGTATGGAATGATTAAACTCTCCTACTCTCTTCTCACAGTATGTGAGACGTATCTCACATATGAGTGATTGTAGAAGTCAAGGGAGAATCTCCAGGTCTGAAAATAATATTGATTCATGCATACCTAGCTTGAATATGGCTAGGCTATTTAAAGAGAGAAATACAATTGACTAATAACTGTCTAATAACTGACTCACACAACTGATGTAAACTGACTCCATCCATGATCTAATAACTACCCTAGTGGACTGATGCATGACACCAAACCCCACTTATTTCTCCAACTGACTCATTTAAATAAATAAACAATAATTAATAAATAAATGAAGACTCAGTCAACAATTGGTCCTCGTTTCTTGTGCCTCTGATATTTCAGCACCCTATCAACTCCTTTGAAAGCCGACTTGTCCTCAAGGCGAAATTTTGGAAATTTCTGCACTAAGAATTCATAGTCTTCCGAAGTTTGTTGCGGTGCATGTATGGGTTGTAACAAACCAGCAGGTGATAATGCATCATATTTTCTCTTTTGACAAACAAAGCATTGTTGAATGAAAGATTTAGCAGTACATGAGAGCCATTTCAAGCCCTGACAGCCCGAAGTCGTTTCGGGGACTGTGATTTTGTTGAGGGCCCGATAGTCCACACACATATGCCATGAATTATCTTGTTTCTTCACCAACAGACCTAGACTTGCAAATGGGCGTGAGCTAGGACGAATGAACCCTTTGTCTAGAAGGTCCTCTACATGGCGCTCAATTTCATGGAAAGAATTATCTTGTTTCTTCACCAACAGACCTAGACTTGCAAATGGACGTGAGCTAGGACGAACGAACCCATTGTCTAGAAGGTCCTCTACCTGGCGCTCAATTTCATGGAAATGATCTCTTAAGGGAGGCAAATCTACTGGTTCTGCAAATATAGCCTCAAATTCCATGGACATCCTTTCCACATTAAATGTTTCAGGACCAGGTGGAATAGATGCAGACTCCACTGTGGTCATAAGATTAAAACTTGCAAGTTGACACTCTCTCTTTAGATTGGTCAATACCATTCAATTAGATTGGATGGTATTGAGTGATGCAAGCCAATTAATTCCCAGTACCATATCAGAATCACAAGGGGAAATGGATAAAAATCTTGGGTGATGGTCAAACCTGGAAGTTGTACTGAAATATCCTTGCACACACGGTTGCAACGCACAACGTGACCGTCTCCAAGCTGAACTCCAATTGTTTGAGTAGAGGAGGTTGTCAAGTCAAGTTCCCTTACCAGTGAATCTGATATGAAATTGTGAGTTGAGCGACTATCCACTAACAACGATACTTCTTTGTTAGCCAGTAAGCCACACAGTTTCATTATTGTTGATGTTCGTTTGCTCAGGATGGCGTTAAAAGAAATCTCGGCATCTACTGGTTGATCCTGTTTTGTGTCTTCGGTTAATTCCAAAGAGCTTGGCATTGAATTCTCGTCTTCTACAACTTCCAACAGCGAGAACGTAGTAGAACAGCGGTGGCCTGATCGGAACGGGTCCCCACATCGGAAACACAACCTTTTGTCGCGACGTTGTTGTTTTGTCACATCCCATGAACAAACGGGAGAAGGGAGCGACAAGGTTGCTTTAGAGGGTGCCGAATAAGAGGCTGTGCTGGAAATTCCTGGTAACGGCTCCTGATCACGTGCACATGTAGTGCTAATAGGAGTAAGGCTGGAAACAGGCGTATTCTGAGAGGGATACGAATTGGGCCTGATTCCCTTCGTCTAGGCCAATTTCTTCTCAAACTCCAGGGCTAAACTAGCAGCTCTGGCTCTTGGGCTTGTGTATCCTACCTCTGATCGGATGTCTTCTCGGAGCCCTTTTAAGAAAACCCCGAGGCAATGCTCCGGCCAGTTGGTGAGTATGGTGACACGTGCTACTCGACGTGCCCAGTCTTGTCGATATTCCTGTACGCTACCCATCTGATGGATATTGCATAGATGTTCATCAGGATTCAAGTACTCCGGCGGCCCAAAATGTTCATTGAATGTACCAGTTCATCCCAGTAGAGCAGCGTGCGTTCAGTGTTTACCCAGGAGAACAAGTCCAAAGCGTCACCTTCTAGATGCATCATAGCCACTTCCACTCGATCATCCTCCGAAGTCGCATAGTATTTGAAGAACTTTTCAGCCTTTAGCACCCACCCTCTTGGGTCGCTGCCGCTGAATTTCGGAAAATCAAGCTTCGCAGATGGAGGTCGAGGTCTATGAATTTCCTCCTCTTCATCCATGTTGTCAGCCCAGTTCCTCTTTTTCTTTCCTCTGTGCTCCTGCGACTGAATTTCTAGAGCCGAAATCTTCTCTCGCAATTCATCCAGCAAGTATAGCTTAGCCGCAATTGCCGCCAATGGGTCGATGTCTCCAGGGTTGTCGCCAGCGGAAGAACGTGTGGTCACCATGATTGATCAGAACGTGTGCTCTGATACCAAATTGGTAAGATCAGAAATTAAAAGGAAAGGTATGGAATGATTAAACTCTCCTACTCTCTTCTCATAACAAGTATCTCACATATGAGTGATTGTAGAAGCCAAGGGAGAATCTCCAGGTCTGAAAATAATATTGATTCATGCATACCTAGCTTGAATATGGCTAGGCTATTTAAAGAGAGAAATACAACTGACTAGTAACTGTCTAATAACTGACTCACACAACTGATGTAAACTGACTCCATCCATGATCTAATAACTACCCTAGTGGACTGATGCATGACACCAAACCCCACCTATTTCTCCAACTGACT
Organism: Cuscuta epithymum; assembly: GCA_945859915.1. Taxonomy (NCBI): domain Eukaryota; kingdom Viridiplantae; phylum Streptophyta; class Magnoliopsida; order Solanales; family Convolvulaceae; genus Cuscuta; species Cuscuta epithymum. The sequence continues at coordinate 1,103,849 of CAMAPF010000950.1, read as the reverse complement.
CATTTAAACAAATTAACAATTGGTCCTCGTTTCTTGCGCCTCTGATATTTCAGCACCCTATCAGGCTAACACTCTTTCTCATTTTCTACATCAACTACAACTAGGGGTAGGCATGTCAAAATAACCCGGCCTGTAGAGACCGGTCTTGCAAATGGGGCGGGTCCGCCCCGCCCAGTGCATACAAATGGGGCGGGTCCGGGTATCAGTATTGAACCATGCCACCCCAACCTGCCTTGTGATGACCCGCTAAATATATAACTATATGTTTTTTCTTTAAATTATACTACAAATACACATATATATGTACATATATGTGTGTGTGTGAGAGAGTAATAATTCATGAATTTCTCGGTCTCTTAATATATTAATATTTACATTTTGAACTACATGAAAAGTTAATTGTCAATGTGTTTTTTATATTTAGCCTTTATAATTATTTGAAAATAAACTTTATGTAAAATTCAAGTTATAATGACTTCATGCAACTAGAAATGTGTACTAGCTATTAGTTACCGTTGGGCGGGACGGGGCATAGGCCAACATATAATGACCCGTGTTGGTCATGGGTCGGGTCGGGTCTGGATCATGCACTATCTAGCCCGCCTCGACCCATTGTCATGCCTAACTAGGGGTGGGCATAAAAACCCAAAACTGAAACCTCGGGTCAGCACTAGGGGTGAACCGTCTATTTCTATTGGTCGGTTAACCGAAAAACTGATATATACTCCTTTCTGTAATATAAGTCAAAATTTAAAAAAAAAACTTACAATATACTTCCTCCGTTCTTTTTTAGTTGCAACGCTTCTATTTTCATGTTTGCCAAAGCACGACTTTGACCATTAATATATTTAATTTCTTAATTGTATAAATTTCAAAAAATTCACACTGAAAATTTAGAAAAAATATTATTATATACAACAACAACATCCAAGCCTTAATTTCAAATGATTTGGGGTCGGCTAACATGAATCGATACATGATATCACCACCAAAAGGAAATGAAAGAAAATAAAGATAAAAAATATAAGCTATTATAAAAGATAATATAAAAAGAGATGAATATACCTAGATTACTCCAGGCTCCCCCAGCCTCCCTCCCCCAGACGCCCGACGCCCCCTGGAGTAAAAAAAGGAAGAAAAAGCAAAAAAATATTATTATTATTATATATTAAAAAAAATATTGCATTCTTAAATAAAATATAGTCAAAGTAAAAACACATGAATAGTGTAAAATTTCTAATGTTGCAATTATTTAAGAACGGAGGTTGGAAGGTAGTTTGGTTTTGGGGTTGTGTCTAAAACATTTCTAAAAAAGAGCTATGGAAAAAAAGTTACCTTTTTTCTCAGTTTTCAAAAACATGACTAAAAAGAGGTCAAGAGACTATTATGCCCTTGTACTAATATAATCTCACGCATTGGAACTACAGTAACCAGTGACCAATAACACCATAGTGACTAAAATATGTCATTGACCAATAACACCATAGTAACATCATTAATGACCAAAAATCCAAAATCCTCGTTGACAAAAAAAACTAAGTTCGTCAGTGACCAAAATCCAGTGACCACCATCGGTTGACCACCCGGGCAGTGGCCACCGTTGGTCACAGTGAGCAACCTTATCGCCCACCATAGTGAATTCCCAACCAGTGATCTCACCACCCATAGTGACCTGCCGGCCAGTGATCAATGTCCGCTCAGTTCAATGACCAATGTCCGTTCGTCCAATGATCAATGTCCGTTCGTCCAATGACCAATGTCTGCCCGTCAAGTGTTCGATCTCCGCCCAGCCAGTGACAGTGACCTATTTGACAGCCACAGTTACACATCACCACATCCTCCGCCAACAACCCGCCGTCCAGTGCCAATTGACAATGAATTGTTGCCGCCCGATATAGTCATCCTCACCGCCTCAATAGTCACCCGCCGTGGATAGTGACTCTGGTGACCACCATTGCCCGACATTGACCACCACCGACTCTGGTGACTACCACCACCCCAACATTGATCACCACCGCCTGCTCTTCCAGCACAAGCACAACCCTGCCCCACCCATACCAGCGGTCCAGCCCTGCCCCACCTCCATCAGCCAAGCCGTGCCCCATCCCCACCAGCCCTGCCCCAGCATCGGGCCCCATTCTTAGCCCCCCAGCCCCCAACCCCAACCATCAGTCTCCAACCATAGCCCCCACTGCCAGCCCATTTCCGTCGTCCTGGGACAGAAATCGCACCACCGTTGGAACCCCAACCCACCGGATAGGTGAAGGTCGCCGTCGCAACAGCCTATGAGAAGTCGATGTAGAGCTGCCGCCCACGTACTTATCTGGATCCCAAATCAGAAGTAAGGATTTGGATCCCAAATTCAAAAGAATAGATTGAACCTCTGCCATTTACTACTGATCTGAATCCCAAATCAGAAAAGAATAGATCGAACCTCGTTATGGTCGCTCATCATTGTCGCCCGTCTCCGTCGACCGATGTCGTACTTTACTTGCATACATGTTCGTTGCTCATGGAACGTGGTGGAGTGTTGTAGTCATGGAACAGAGGAGAAACTCTTTGTGATGAAGGAAGAGATGGAGGAGGTGAAGGTGATTGTGATGGTTGGAGGCAAATGAATCACAGGAGAAAGGAGGGTTACGATAAAAGGGAACAGAGATGAGGAGATGGGAGGGAGAAGCAGACGGGCATTTTGGTCCTTTCAAATTAAATTAGTCTCTTTTTTGTCCAATTTAAATACAAGTCTTATTTTGTCAACTTAAAAGCTGATAGTCATATTTATGTCATTATTCCTATGTTTTTAGTAAAAAATATTATGGGTTTTTAATCAAAATTCTAATTGTAGGTAGATAATGTTAGTTTATAGTATTTAAAAGATTGTTATCTGGATGTATTTTCTTGTTAAAAGAATGAAAATAAAAAGAAATAAGTTTGGTAGAAGAAAATTAGTCCAATCATTTTATTTGATGGAATTTTAATTTGATATCATTTCATATGATTGAATATCAATGAATAAATGATGATATGCTTTTAGTAGAGCTCAATTGGTTTAAACGAGAGAAGGAAGATATACGATAAGAACTTGAATTTTAAAAATATTGGAGCTCATAGATCGATTCATGTTAGCCGACCCTAAAATTCTTTTGGGATTAAGGCTTTTGGATGTTGTTGGAGTTGGAAAATTTACATATGCTCCACCGTTCTCATTTTTCATCATCATCATCATCACCCCACTGCCGCAAAGGCTCCCACCTATGGTGGGGTAAAGGGGGGTCGGATGTACGCAGTCTTACCCATGTACTAAAGCACATAAAGACTGTTTCCGGATGACCCAAACTCTACTGTTTTCATTATCGTATGAATTTTTATATAGTATGTATTATTAGGACGTTTAAAAATAAAAGTTCCCTTTTTATTACATTAATTAGACATTTATTAATAGTTTTGCTTTTTCCGTGGTGTTTTTGATGACTAATTAGTGGTTCATCTAAAATTTTATGGTACAAGCAGTGGTACTGAAATTTTAGTAACTGAACCCCAGTTAACCGAAAATTGGTTAACCAAAATACGATTGACCGACAGCTCCCACACCTAACTACAACTAGACAATTCCATTTTATTAATAAACGTGTCAATTCAAAGTGGGAAGAAAAACCTGGGACAAATGTAGTCTTATTTAACTATTAAGTTTTGTAGGTTTGTATTGTGTATTTATATTTGGGAAAATTCCAGAAATAGGAGTAAAAATGTTTTGGAATTCCAACCTTGGAGTGATTACTGCCAACCCCTATTTAGGGCAATTTCTGTTTATATTTTCAAGTGATATTCTGATGTCAAAATGTTTGAGATATATGTTGTTTCTCAAATGGAACATTCTATAAAGTTGTGCAAGTTTCATCTCATTCTTGAATAGGCATAAGTTCTACTGAAATTTATGCAACACCGGCCAACTGGCCAAATATTAAAAAAATAAACCGATATATAAAATTTTGGACTACTTTATTGTGAACCTTTATTAGGATGGAACTTAGGACTTTAACAAGTTCTTTCGTTGAACCTAAATTTCTCTAATGAGCTGATAGGTAGTTGATAGCCGACCCCAAAGTCTTTTGGGATTAAGGCTTGGGAGATGTTGTAGCTGATAGGTAGTTGATTATTAAGTGACTTTGCTTTAATTACATGTTAACTACTACCTCCGTCCCCCTAAGTTTGGGACAAAGGAGTGTGGTGTGGTTTTTAAGAAAAAGTAGAATTGTGTGGTTGATATTGAATTGATAAAGTGTGAATAAAGTAAGAATGAATTCTAACCACTCAAACATTACCTAATATGGTATGAGACAAACTTAATGGGACGGACGAAAAAGGTAAAACGGGACAAACTTAGGGGGACGGAGGGAGTATAAATTAGTGTAACTAGTGCTAACTTGTTCATTGCATAGTTACATGAATTACCTATGTTATATGTTATAAGTACAAAAGTGGCGCACAAACGCTTACAAAAGGCCACTTAGCCAGATCATGTTTGTCAATACATCGCCTGTATTCGCCTTTATAGAAATGGTAAAATTGCACTTGTAACATATTCATTTTGTAAGTAATTTTGTAACACATTGTATTTATGGCAGAGCATTATTCTAAGGTTTTAACTGTGTGAAAAAGTTGTTGGTGATTCGATGACCACGATCACTATACTGTGAATTTAATGAATGAATTTGAATAAATGAACACGAGATGTGACTATGTGAGTAACTTATTATAATGTTGATTAGTAGAGAAAGTGCCGAGGGAAAAGCGTAGGCGATCAGTGCGTAGTGGAGTAGCGCGAGATTTTAAGAAGAGGTAATAGAATTAGAATTTGTTGTGAATGCAGCCGGAAGAGGTTCAGTGAAAAACAGGCAGAACAATGGTGGGCAGACAACCGTGGAAGAGTATATGAAAAATACAATGTACGGACAGTTGATAAGTCGAGTATTGGTGCTGGAAGCGATGAATAAATATCACAGGCCATTTCTTTTGCATCGAAATTGTACTGCAACTACAGTCAAGGGTTGCCACATGACAGCAGCTAAGAATTATGGAGTAGAGGTTTGGTTGTGGCCGTTCCTTCTTCCGGTGTATGTATGTATGTGTGTATGTATGCGTGTGTGTATGTACGATTCTTTTCTCTTATTCCAATTCCCCCTAATGATGCCTTTTTTTTCCTTTCTTGGTACCCTGAGGGTGAGAAATGTAAATTCTGCTTTGTAGCATGGTGTGCTCACCCACTTGTAAATTCCACCGGTAAATGTCTTCCAGATTCTACCAATTTTGCCCCATTGCTCGTCTTGTCTGTATTTTCCACTTTGCCCCATTTAACCACATGGATGTAATATCCAAGATACAAACTTGCGAAAATAAAAATATGATTGGCAGGCAAAGAAAGCATTTTTACTGGAATGTTATCTTTATATATATAAAAACTGGACCGTGAGTAAATTAATTGTTCCTAGTGATGGACCCAGGCCGGGTCGGGCCCGGGACTGGCCAAGGCCCGGTCGGGCCTCGGGTCTGGTATAGGTTGGTCCGGGACCGGCCCGGGCTATGGCCGGTTCCGGTTCGGGCCAGGCCACTCGGCTGGGTCACGGTTCGGGCCACCCGCCGGGCCGGGCCGGGCCGGTTCAATTTTTTTTAATAATTATATATTATACAAATTCCTATTAAAAACAAAGTTCAAGTGCATTTATTTAAAATGGGAACTACATTTGAGAATTGAGAAAAAAATAACATTACGAAATACATTTTCTAATAAATATCAATTGGGATTTCCGCCACCGTTGGTTGTTGTTTTCCCTTTGTCACAGGACTTCATATGTTTTATTGGCATCCCGTATCCGTGTGAACGCCCCAAGCAACACTCTTTCTTGCACCACTTGCAAGTTGCCCACCACAGTCCGGTCTTCGGGTCCTTCCACTTATCAAAATTGTTTTGCATAAGAGAAGATGTACTTTCCATCTTTAAAATGGTATATGTATAAGTAGGAATGTAGGATAATAAGAGAAGATGAAGATGGAGAAGAGGTGTAGAAAAATGTTAGAAAATAGATGTATTTATAGATGTTTTTGAACCTCACTCCCCACACCACCACCCCCGGGACCCCCCTGCCCCCCACCCAAAGCCCCAACGGCTATATAGCCGTTTGGGAGGTTTGTTTTAAAAAAAAATTAAATCTTTTTTTTAATGTTATACATATTGTAAAATAAGTTAATTAATTTAATGAATTAAGTAAAGCTATTTGTACTTAGAAAAGTGGTTTGATTTATAATTTACAAATTACAAATGTTACAAAATAGGTGTATAAGTATTTAAACAAATTACATATTGTAAATGTATTTTTAATTTAAAAACCGCCTTTAGATTTTAGAAAAATAATTTTAAGTCGTAAGTTTGCAACCAATTAATTAATTTAAGAAGTGCTACATATGAAAAAATGAACGCATATTTATTTGAAATATGAAGTACAAGTTTATAAATTAATTTGAAGTACAACTACAAATTTACAATTTTGAAATATGAAGTACAAGTACAAATTAATTTGACAAGTGCTACAAAATACATTTTATAATAAATTCTAAAATATTAATCAATCGGAATCTCCGGCATAGGTAGAACCGTAGAACCACCATCGGTTGTTGAGTCATCCATAAAATCTTGGGAGGGGGTGATGCTCATTTCTTGAGTTCTACGTGCGGCCTTCAACCAATCGTGGTAGCATATAAGCGTCTCAAGAGACTCCACGCTCAATCTCGATCTAGATGCCGTTAGGACGGTACCGGCCGAACTAAATTCTTGTTCCACAACAACTGTTGAAACCGGCATTGATAGTACTTGTTTAGCCATCCGTGCTAAAATCGGGAACGTTCTTTCTTTTGATTTCCACCAGTCTAGAACGTCAAAGTCATCATTTTCTTCAAAATCAACTTCATATGTTAAATACAAAGTAATCTCATTCAATGCGCTTTGTTAAGTGACGTGAGTTGTTTTAGTTTTTTTCATAAGACTGCCAAATGCAGATATAAAAATCGATTTTCCTTAAGATGGAGATGTTCGTGACGGGGGAGGGGGAGCGTTGCTATATTGTGCACGAAACTCATTAAATAAGGCATAAAATAAAGCACTAACCTCGTTGTATTCCGTTTTCGGATCTATGGGGTTATCGTCATACATTGGAAATTCACCAAAAAAAGCAAGATAATAGAAGTTGAAACAATCTTTCAAATTAGCTAGTTTAAAACGAGGATCGAGAATAAATGCAATACCATAGATATGGGGAATATGTGCATAATATTTTAAAAACTTTTCCTTCATATAATCACAAAAATAACTCACGAAAACGGCATTCTCAAATTCTTTAAAAGCACCGGCGAGATTAACAGCTTCACGAAAAAAATGGTTTGCGGTAGGTTTATAAACATGACTAAAAGTTTCAGTTGCATTAAAAAAAATATCAAAACATTACAATTTTTTTCGTAAGTGTCGATCTCAGCCGAGTTTATAATATAGTTATCATGTTGTTTTAAAAAAGCAGGAAAATGTTCTTTATATCTAAGAACAACTTTAAGTAATTATAAGTACTATTCCAACGAATACTCAAATCTTTAGGAAAAGCAACATATCTCACACCTCTTTCAGTCAAATAAGTTTGCCATTTTAATCTAAGTTGACCATTACCCCAAATACGTCTAATCCCCCCCTCACTACCTCCATAGCATCTCCTAACGCTTTTAGACCGTCTTGCACACATAAATTTATAACATGGCATGCATAGCGTTGATGAAAAAATCTACCGATCAAAGTATTGGCACCACACAATTCACGCAATCTAGGTATAGCAGCAGTATTATTAGTAGCATTGTCGAAACCAATAGCAAACACCTTATCAATCAAATTATATTCAATTAAAATACGCTCAATCAAAATATAAATATGTTCAGCGGTGTGACGATCATTAAATTCACGAAAAGCAAGAACACGTTTATGCATATTCCAATCCTCATCAATGTAATGTGCAGTCAGACCCAAATAATATAAATGATGAAAATCATTCTCCCATATGTCAGAACAAATAGTAACACGCCCATCAAATTTTGCAAAAAAATTTTGTAACCTTTCCTTTTCCGCATTATAAAGCCTTATAATTTCTTTCTTAACAGTTTTGCGACTATAATTTCTAAATTGAGGATTTAAACTACCTTGTGCATAATCTCTTAAAGCAAGACTTTCAGAAAACATATAAGGCAAATTTTCTTCACAAATTAAGTTAGCCATACCAGTCAAATTTTGTGCATCATTGTAGGAGAAATTACCAAAAGGTTGAGAATTCGCAAACCTCGATATTTGAGTTTGCTTCCCCGTTCCCCCGCCTAATTTTGCATACTCCACGGGGTGCTTTGCCTTAAGATGCCTTGCGGCGGATCCGTATCCGCCGGAGGTCCCCAAGCAATAATTGTTGTTGCACCACTTGCAAGTTGCGTGTCAATAGCCGGTTTGTGGGTCCTTCCACTTATCAAAATTATTTTTCATTAGTTCAGATTTACTTTTTTTATTACCGGTGGCGGTTTGGGATGAGGCAGGCTGGTCGGCGTCGTGGCTGCCGGCACCCTCCTCCTCGGCCGTCTTCGGTTCCATTTCCTCCGCATCTTCATCCTCAAGCTCCTCTTCGTCAATGGTCGTCGGGATTTGTTGTTGTTGTAGAAAGCGGTTATTATGTCGGGCCAATTCTTGTTGTATTTGTTCTTCGGACATCGCATCTCCATCTCGCGTTTGGTAACCCGTTTCAAAATCATCTCGGCTTTGAGACGAAGAGCCGGCAAGTTCTTTACCTTTGTGGGATTTCTTCCTCCCAATCGCGTTCCTTCAATTGCGTTGGAGGTTACCCAAATCAACCGAATATCTACCACCTTCCATCTTAAAAATGTAACAAATATTAATTGGCAACAAATATAATAATGAATACAAAACTAATGCAACTAATTAAAACTATTTTAATTAATACTTCAAACTAATGCAAATATTAAAACTATTTAAATTAAAATTATAGCAACTTTTCAAGTACTTTAATTTAGTAAAAACTACTTAAATAAAATGTTAAGTACTTTAATTAAATGATTGAACTACTATATTTTCGTTCAAATATAAATTGAAAATATTATAATGTGACTTTAACTATAATGACAATTAACTAGTTTTTTGAAGTAGAGTTGTTTTAGCAACTAATGGGAATACTAATGAACTAATTAACTAGTATAATTAAAAATGTAACAAGAATGCTAATGAACTAATTAACTAGTATAATGAAAAATGTAACAAGAATACTAATGAGCTAATTAACTAGTATAATGAAAAATGTAACAAGAATGCTAATGAACTCATTAACTAGTATAATAAAAAATGTAACAAGAATACTAATGAACTAATTAACTAGTATAATGAAAAATGTAACAAGAATGCTAATGAACTCAGTAACTAGTATAATGAAAAATGTAACAAGAATACTAATGAACTAATTAACTAGTATAATGAAAAATGTAACAAGAATGCTAATGAACTAATTAACTAGTATAATAAAAAATGTAACAAGAATGCTAATGAACTAATTAACTAGTATAATACTAGTTATAGTAACTAATATATAATATAATATTTATAGTATATAATATATAAGTATACTACTATAAGATGAGTAATACACTTATATTTTATACTTTAATATATAAACTATATATTAAGTAGATGTAGAATGTATGTATTAAGTGGACATAATAATTGTATAAGAATTAAATATTAGAGTATAATGGAGAATTGGAGATTGGAGAATAATAAGTATATATGAAACATAAGTAGAGAAGTAGATATTATTATGTATTAAGTATATAGTAATAGTTTATAAAGTATATTTAATACTTTAATATATAAAGTATATATTAAGTAGATGTAGTATGTATGTATGTATTAAGAGATATAAGTAGAGATTAAGTAGATAAGAAATATAAGTAATATAGTATATGTATTTATAAGTAGATAATTAATATATAAGTAGATATAATAATCGTATAAGTATTAAATAGTAAAATAAAATATAATGGGAGAGCTTTTGGTAGATACAGCTTCAAGGCATGGAGGGTTCCTGGCACGCGATGGGGGTTGGACCTCCAACCACGGGAATCTGCATCAAGGGATTTCTGACACAGAGCTTTCTTTGAACAGGAATCTGCATTCCAGCGTCGCCGAAGCTTCAACAGATTCACAGACAATCTCTCATCGACTGAATCCAAAGGTAGTCTTTCTCACAGATGGGTATCCAGCATAGGTGCAAAAACGGGGGCGTATTTCAGGTACAAAAACAGAGGCTGGGAAGGGCATCGATCCAGACCTGTAGGCGGTCGATCAGAAACTTTCTCTCGGAAATCGGCTAAGCTAAGGTATGATCGACGCACACACGGAGATAATTCTGGAAAGAATTCAGCAAATTCTTCATCTTTAAGGTCGACGTCGAAAATTAAAATAGAGAGTAAACTTTTTTGCTTTGATGTGGCTCCTTCAATTATGCATATAAGTCAGATTAAGGGCTATTCCTCTCTAACAATTTCTCTAGATGAGGATGGTGTAGATTGGTTATGTAACTCATTTAGTTTGATTAAATCTGGCAATTCTTCCACTTTCGTTAGAAATGAAGGATATCGTAAAATTCACATGTCATTTGGGAAAAATGAATTTGGAGGCTTTATTCGTTTGGTTGATTTGAGGCATGAGGGTAGAAAAACAATTATTATTCCTGAAGGACAAATAGGAGATGGATTCAAACTGTTTTCCTCTACTTTATTGGATCAACAAGATATGTTGTGTCAAATTTCAAAGGGACATATAAGGACAGATTTTGAGGACTCTGGAGCCAACTGTTTCAGTACGGTGGATTGTTGTTTTGAAGAGTTTACATCTATATCCTCTCTACTTCTCCGAGAGGATTTGCTTAATCTTGAGGGTAATTCTAGCAACTCTTTGAGGGAGGTTGTTTTGGTGCCTGAGAGTATAGTCACAACTCCAGGGGATATTGTAGTTAACGACAAGGATAGTGAACTTGAAGACATTAAAGAAGGAAAAGGGAATATGCATAGTGTTTTGGTGGAAATAGAGGAGAAAGAAGATAAAGTCGAAAAGGTCTTAGAAACGATTTCTCAAGGGGGGCTACAGATGGAATCTTGGAAGATAGATGTTCAGATGGAGGATATTCAAGAAGTAACACCCCTTCAGGTATCCTTTCCTTCAATTTCGAGGGGGTTGGGAGAGGAATTAGAAACAACACCTATAAGAAGGCTTCTTACAGACCGTGAACTGCTAGACCGTATGGCAGATCCCAATTACTCTATTGCGGATCCCAAGTGGAGTTCATCTAGTTCTATACTGGTTCCTAGAAGGAGTACTCGCCTTAAGGAAAAAAAGGAAAAAAAGTTTACTGAGAAGAAGTAGGGTTGATTTCTAGATGTTTGTTGGGTTTCTTGGTTCTTCTTGGGGTTCTGTTTGCGAAAACGTGATATTTAGGGACACCTTATTGGTGGTCGGTGGATGTTCTGTTTTGGCTTCTCATTTCATCTGCAGGGTGGTGCTTTGGTGTTGGTTTCTTTGTTCACTAGAGCTTGTTTCTTTACTTTAGCTTTGGGCTTGTACCCATGTTCATTAGCGTTTTGTACTCTTCTTCTTTTTAATAAAGTTTTTCATTTTCAAAAAAAAAAATAGAGAATTTGAGAAGATGAATATGGAGATGAGTAGAGAGTAGGATTTAGGGAGAGTTGGAGAAGAGGTGTGAAAAAATGTTTAAAATTAGGAGTATTTATAGGTTTTTTTTAACCCCCACCCCCCCCACCACCCCAAAGGCCCCGGACCCCCCTGGTACCCACCCAACGGCTATATAGCCGTTTGGGAAGTGGGTCAAGAGCCCAAAAGGGTTTTTTAAATTAAAAGGAAAAAAAAATTAAAAAAATTGGACCGTTAGGCCCGGGCCCGACCCGGCCGGGCCGGGCTGGGCCGCCAAAAACAACACCCGAGCCCGGACCTGCCACCCCCACCGGTTCGGTGCCCGAACCGGACCCGGACCCGAGAACCGGGCCGGGCGGCCCGAATCGGGTCCACCACTAACTGTTCCCGCTTGAAATTTTGTTGCACACGTACAGAGGCTATCGCGATAAACTACATAGCACACCACTACACGTATTTTGATTCTCATGCTTGGAATATACTACTATTAGTAGATGTCATCCAGTAGTGGCAATATCCTGGTGTTCAATTATGTTGATCAACATATTACCTTTATCAACAGTATAGTTACATGGTTTACTTTTATAACTGGCACGTATTAGTGGTTACCTTAAATGACGGTTTGCACTAATTTTCTAAATCTTTTTCTGAGCTCAAATACAACTAACTGTTCCACATTCTGAAGCTTTCATCAACAACTTCCACTATACAAGTTATTGGAAACGTTCTCTGCCCCCCAGTACAAAAAGGCAAAAAGCCTCTCCTGCTCTTTATACATATATTGATCACCGTAATTGTTTATGCTTTTTCTTCATGTGTTTGGTTGCTCCGCATTCTATTCCACTTTTAATAAATTTCTGCTACAGTGATTCCTCTACATCATACGTAGTAGATGTTTAACTGCATCAAAGTGCTAAATTAACACACCAAAGAACTTGGCAATCACATGGGAGCATGGCACTCTAAAAAATGACAGAAAAGCAAGGAGTAGGCTTGGACTCAACCGGGCCCGGTTCCGGGTCGGGCTAAAAAAAAAATTCACTGAAGCCCGGGACCGGCCCGGTAGTTGACCGGTGCCGGTCCGGGTCCGAGCCGGACCGGGTCGGGTCCGGTTATATATATATAGAGAGAGAGAGAGTAATCTTCCGGTCAGGAATTTCCTGACCGGAGTGCCGTCCAGCCTCCTCCTTTTGGGGGCCTTCCCGGTGGTTTTTTTTTGCTCAAATTTTTTTGGGTATGTTCCTCATCAAGTCTAGTTTATCCATACCAAATTTCAGCAAAATATTCAATCGGGAAGGTCGTCAAATGATTTTTGCAAGTTAACTGGTCCGGAAAATACATATTCCGGACCAGTTAACTTGCAAAAACCATTTTACGACCTTCCCGATTGAATTTTTTGCTGAAATTTGGTATGGATGAACTAGACTTGATGTGGAACATACACAAAAAAAATTGAACAAACAATACCACCGGGAAGGCCCCCAAATGGAGGAGGCCGGACGGGGCTCCTGTCCGGAAACTCCGGATAGGAATATTCCTATATATATATATATATATATATAGATTTAGGTTCATGTGAGAACTTAATCTTAGGAGAGGAAAAAAGAATAGATCTTAACCGTTGGATTGCAATATTAAAAACATTATTTACTTATTTCGTGTAAGGCTAAAGATGTAATCTCAAAATTCTTACCATTCTCCGTGGTATCCTAAATTAACCACTTTCCTAACTTTTAGCACATAATGACTCTCTCAACTTCTTTCTCGTATCTCTATCACCTTTTTTTCTTTTTCACCATTACAAAAACCAAACAACCTTTATTTCTTCACCATTATAAAAACTAGTTGACGAACATGCTTTTTTTATCCGGTAAAAGTTGACGAACGTGCTTATGTTTCTGAAATTGTACTTCTGACATTTAATTATTGATTTTGAATTCATTTTTTTTTGGTTTGTTATGCTCTGCTTTTGTGTGTATAATTTTATTTAATTCGATGTCACGATGTAACTTAAATCGATCACATACAACTGCACTAACATAGATTAATAGATGCACAATCATAAATAGTTTGACTTTTGGATTTGTTTTTTTATATTTTCTTGTTATATACATTTATATTTGGGGTTATGGTTGTGTTTTTTCCTATGAGTATGTTGTTACTTCACTGACATACTAATGCACATGTAGGTATGTTTCAATGTTGTGCGTTTGGTATTTGTTGCACTTTTTAATGGTTACTTTTTTGCATTGAGTAATTAAACTTTATTCCTTCTATCATTTGATGCAACTATATATGTTTATTTTTGCACTTCCCATACCTTGGTTATGCACTTCGTATTTTATTTTTGTTTTTTTTGCAGATACGATGCGGTGTGAATGGAATAATTATGATCTTTTGAAAGAAAAAGTGCATTGAAATCTTAAAAATTAGCAATGTCAGAATGTAGAAAGTGTTATATAGTAGTGCACTTTTATGTAAATCAGATGCACATTGTAAAAGTGCATTTCATTTTATAAGAACATGGCATATATATGTAAAACTTTAGAAAGTGCGATATAATAGTGCACGTTTGTGTACATTAAAATGCACAAGATAGTTGTTTGGTTTCCACCCTTGTATATTTATATTCATTTTATTTTTAATTAAAGGCATTTTTATTTAAAATATGTTTGGAAATGTGCGAGTACATGGATAAACAGTAAATGTTATAGAAAACGTAAGGAAATCATAGAGAAATGCAATTTATAATTGTGCAAAATAACGTAATTAACATTTTATTTACTTTATATTCATTAAATTAAAGAATGGATTCACTAATGTAAACTACTAATAGTGCAAAGTTCTTCAAACACGATTATATATTTATATTAATTTTTATTTAAATCTTGTATAGATGTGCACAACTGCGCGGTTATAGTGCATGTTAATTTTATAAAAAGTGCAAATTAAACATTTCATCTAATGCAAAAGATATTTAAAGTGCAAAATAAACATTTCATTTATATCTATTTTGACTGCATTTTTGTTCAATAATAATTTCTAAAAATTCGTAATTTGAAAACCAAACATTAAAAGCATTTAATGTTGAGATACGTGGACTACTAAGTTTTAAAAAGTATTTGAAAAACTTTTTAAAGCAATAAATGGTCACAATCATTACATGGTAATTGATTTGCTAAATAATAGGAAAGAGCCAATATACACCAACGTGCAAAACGGTTTTGAATATGATTAGACAATCATACCCTCAATATCAATTAATATTAGGCTTTCCCTTCCGAATCCACTAAATTAGCCGAATAGTGAGGCTGATAAATTATGATCATCTTTATTTATGTCCATTAGATCAATCATATCAATGGTTATATTTTGTTCTTTTTTGCTCTCCTAAGAGGGTGTTCTCACATGAACTAACCCCTATATATATACACACACACACACACACACACACACACACACACACACACACATACATATACATATATACTACCTCCGTCCCAAAAAGAGTTGCAAATTTGACTTTTCTTAGTCAAACAGTCTCGTTTTGTTCACTTAATTAGGATGTCAATTTTTAATTATATTCTAATCTAGAGTTTACAACTTTGAAGAGATTTTAATGTAGTTTTTGAATATATAAATTTTAATTATTGAAAATTGAATTAAGTATTCATAGAGAGAGTTGACTTTTATTATTGGTTGACCGAAAAATGTTGACTTTGCAAAACACAATTTGTTTTGCACACACAAATATTCCGGTCAGGAAATTCCTGACCGGAGCCCCGTACGGCCTCCTCCATTTGGGGGCCTTCCCAGTGGTATTTTTTGCTCATATTTTTTGTGTATGTTTATCATCAAGTCTAGTTCAACCATACCAAATTTCAGCAAAAAATTCAACCGGGAAGGTCGTCAAATGATTTTTGCAAGTTAATTGGTCCAGAATATGTGTATTTTCCGGACCAGTTAACTTGCAAAAGTGATTTGACGACCTTCCCGATTGAATATTTTTGCTCAAATGTGGTATGGATGAACTAGACTTGATGAGGAACATACACAAAACATTTGAGCAAACAATACCACCGGGAAGGCACCCAAATGAAGGAGGCCGGACGGGGCTCCTGTCCGGAAATTCCGGACAGGAATAGCACTATATATATATATATATATATATATATATATATATATATATATATATATATATATATATATATATATATATATATATATTGGTTTTCTTGATTATTTTATCCCGTACCCCCCATCCTACAAACCCATCTGAAAACCCATTCCAGCCATTTAAACCCAGCCCAAAGGCCCAAACAAAAAAAAAACAAAAAAAAAATTGAAAAGGCCCGAACCGGGCCCGGAACCGGCCCAATTCCTTCAGCCCGTACCCGCCCCCGGTTTCCCCTTCTAACCGGGCCTAGACCCGGTATCGGTTCCCGGGCCGGGATGGGCCCAAACAGTGTCAGGCCGGACCGGTTCCCGGGCCGGGTGGTCCGAACCGGGTCCAAGCCTAGCAAGGAGCCGTTCATGTCAAGGTTGGAGGTGGAAGAGTCGAATCCATGATCTCTATTGTTGAATTAGACTTTAGGTTAGTTTCTTCTATATGCTTGGAGAATGTCCGGGCCTTTCATTTACTTATATCCTGAGGCCTAAATTGTGTTTGCAAACATAATCTTTTAGCTCAATCGTTTGTCATTTTAAACATCATGTTATTTTATTTGACTTATTTTTTGTTTTGATACATCGGAACAAAATAAAAAAGAAAAAGGAAAGCACAAACAAAATTAATTAAACTCTAAGAGACTCGAGCCCATTAGCATCCTCCCAAAGAGTTTGGATGACCCAAGCTGGTGCGGAGTGTAACACTGTAAGACCCTTCGGAGCTTCGTGTGCTGCATTCGCAAGTCTATCAGCACATTTGTTGCCTTCTCGAAATATGTGCTTGATTTGGAGAAATCGCCTGTCTTCAAGTAAGATTTGACAATCACGAACTAAGACTCCAATGGGAGCACCATGTTTGTTGTGTATGTTCTTGATTGCCTTAATACACCTTCTGAATCAATCTCTACTATGACCCGCTTCAAGTCCAGTTCACGAGCAAGCAGCAAGCCCTGGCGTAAACCCCGAAGTTCTACATTAAAGTTATCCGCTTTTCCGATATTAATAGTAAATCTAAGGATCCACTCTCCTTTGTGATTCCTAATCACTCCGCCTGCCCCTGCCTCTCTTCCCGAACCCCAACTTGAATCATCACAATTAAGTTTGAAACAATGAGGAAGCCATTTAATACGTTTAGGGACCTTTAACTGCTTGATGTCTTGCGTAGAAGTAAACACATTATACTCCTCTGCCTGTGCATACGCATTCCGAACCACTCGTTCAGCATTCAGAGGAACGCCTTCAAAAATCCATGCATTACGAGACTTCCAAATAAACCAGATGATATAAGCAAATATAGAGGCGTGAGGAATCCTTCCAGTGTTGTCTCTCTTCTCTTGACAGTGACTACGAAGCCATTCCAAAGAATTAAAACTGTTGTCTCCAGTTCTAGCCAACCCCAGTGCAGCGTTCTTCCAACATAAAGCAGCAAAAGTACAATCACGAACCATATGAAGAACAGTTTCATCTTCATCATTGCAGATATGACATATATGATCATCTGAGAGATGTCGTCTCACTCTCTCAATATTAGTCAGTATTTTGTTCTTCCTGATCAGCCACAGGAAGCATCGTACCTTTTCTGGAACACTAATATTCCAGATCCAGTTCATGTTGTCCTCCATCTGCATAAAAAAACAGGCCTCGTAAGCAGATTTAATAGTAATCTCGCCCGTACCTGAAAGCCTCCAGAATACTCCATCCTGTATATCTTCCTCCATAGATAATGGGACTGCCCTCACGTTATCCACAACATCCTTGGGCAGCATCTCCTCCAATTTACCTACATTCCACTCTTTGTTCGAAGTAATAAAATCAGCCACTTTAACAAATCGCGCAGAATCCGCAAGAGGCGAACCCAAAACATCACAAAGCAATTTATCTTTCAACCAATGATCAAACCAAAACGAAATATAATGTTCTCCCCAGACCCCACCTGCCACCATAGCCCACGTTGGATAATATCCTTGCTGCTAATTATATCCCTCCAAACATGAGAAGAACCTATTTTCCTCTCCACTTCGCAGAAAGAAGAATTTTTTAAATATTTAGCCTTCATAACTTTCACCCAAAGTTTAGGAGCATCTGTAATAATCTCCCAGCCCAATTTAGCTAAGAAAACCCGATTGAAATCCCGAGTCTTACGAAGACCTAGGCCACCAAACTCTTTTGGCTGACAAACTTCCTCCCAACTAACAAGATGCACTCCCCCCAAGCTTCCCCAAAGGAACTCCTGATTAAGTTTATCAATGTTATCGCAGATGCTTAATGGGAGTAAGACACTTTGCATAACATATTGAGATATGGAGCTAGTCACAGATTGTATAAGTGTCTTCTGACCTGCCAAGCTCAGAGACTTCTCTTTCCAAGAGGATAATTTCCTTCTCACCCGATCAAGAATAAAATAATATTTACTCTTACTTTTCTGCCCATGCAAAATGGGAGCTCCCAAATACTTTCCGATATCACGTGTTGCCTTTATTCCCGTCGTATCTTGCAGATTACAGCGACTACTGCCATCAATATTAGGTGAAAAATAAACACAGGACTTGTCTTTATTGATCATCAACCCTGACCATAAAGAAAAAACCTCAACCGTGTTCATCAAAACCCTTAAGTTAGTGTGTGATGCCTCACTAAAGAGTAAAAGATCATCTGCGAAGAAAATATGAGAGACTGCAATTCCTGGTCGTCCCACCTTAATCGGTTTCAACCTCTTAGCCTCCACATCTTTATTAATTAGGTGTGATATGTTAGAGAAATAGTATTTAAATGGCGAGTTTAGGCAGATAAAATCCCGAGTTTAATCACAAATCACCAGACAAACCACCAAATGCAAGAACGAATAAAATAACAACAATAATTAGATACGAAATATTAATATAAAAGATAGAGAAAGAATGACTTAGCGTAAGATCGCCCGTTAACCGTACTGGCTTTGAAGAAAGATAGCCCCCGTATCTCGATAGCTACTCGAACGGGACTGGCCAACTCGCTCCCAGGATAATCCTACCTCTGTTTCAGTCCTCTAGCTTGCTTGACAGAAACACTTCGACCGTTGCCCGATTTGCCGTTGACTAGAGAAGAGCCCACAATAGGAGAAGAGTATAATTCGTATAGATATACTCGATATGAAATATCAGTATCGCTTCTCAATAATAATCAAAGAATTTGGAATAACTCCACTAACGGGAATTCCAAGGAATATCCGACCTAGTATGAATGTGTGTAAGTGGTATTCTCAAAGAGCAAGAATGATGGAGTGCTTCGGTATATTAAAAACGAATACTACGAACGTGCAGTGGGATGTATGTACTTGGAAATAAGATTATATGGATTGAGTATGGGTCACAAAGTTTAATTGGCCCTATAATATTGCCACGAGCCGAGCTAATCAGATCAAAACCAACTAAGTATGACTTAGCACTTTTAAATTCAAATTTTTAAATTCAAAGTGCACTTTCATATTACAACTTAGTCAACAAGCAATATTACTTAACGCAATTTAACTTTCGTAGGCTTTAATTTTATTAAAGATCATTCCAGAATTTTGTCCCAAAAAATGAATGACCGGCTATTGACTTGAGGTATGTGTATACTAGCACACCAGGTGTTTGGTCTCATCAAGTCACATTATATGATACTTGAACATTATTCCTTATCATATAAAAGTGTCATTTATTTTAAATATTGGACAATAAATTCATCAATTCAATACATCACTTTTACAACTATTACAACTATGGATTCTTGTCATTAAATGAAATCAATCCAAACATGTAAGTTGTTCACTAATGTATAATAACCCACCTCCAATTCATATATTATGTAATTAATTATTTCATCATATTTCCTACATGATAAACATTCCATGGCCAGTATAAAAAGATAAGGGGAAATGGGATCCCCTTGTCTTAATCCTCTGAGGCTGAATTTCCTCTAAAACCTGTCCATTCCAGACTATACTAATCTGCATTGCTTTTAAAGAGTTCATAATCAGTTGATTGAAGGAGGAAAACCAAAGTCAGCTAATGTAGATTCCAGAAACTATATTTGACTTATTTCTACTACATGACTCATATGGTTTTGGAAGATGAATCTTGGCTTGCTCCGTCTTTCGTGTTCCTCTTTGGTTGGGTTTTTAGAAACGGGGGCTTTACATCGATCAGTGGTAAAACTGAAACTTTAAATTATTTATATTTATTTATTTATATTGGGGGCTTTACATAGAAAATACGTGGGTGTATATAGAATTCCCCTTCCTTGATCCAAATTTCCCACCACTCGATCAACTGAGCTACTCGTGCAGGTCAGAATTCCCCTTAAAATAAGAAATGTACCTTGATGTTAACAAGATTACTATTATGTCTATATGTATAGTTATGATAAATGTAATTAATAGGTCAACAGATTTGCTTTTTAATATGCAAAATAATTTTTCCCATGCATCGCACGGGTACAATACTAGTCATAAGAAAAACAAATGAAAAATACTATTACCTCCGTCTCACTAACATTGGGACATGAGGAGGTGCAACTATTAAGAAAACTCGGTTTATGCGGTTGATATTGAATTGATAAAGTAAGAATGATTTAGAACTCTTAGAATTTTGCCCAAATTGATATGAGACAGCTTTAGTGGGACGGATCGAAAAGGAAAAATGAGACATTCTTAATGGAACGGAAGAAGTGTATATGATTTGTTTGAAAAAAATCAATAATCTTTAAATGCACCAATTACGCCCTTTATATATATAACCTTTATATAATATAACCAATTACATTTATGATAATTGAAAAAGTTGTGAATAAAAAATGAATACTGGAAAAAATAACCAGACTTACATTACACAAAAATAGGGCTCCTTTTAAAAAATTGACAAAAAAGAGACCTAAATCTGAAAAGATAAAACACCCATAATCCCTCTTGTTGTCCTTGACATTTCTCACCTATTCTCGTACTGCATAAGCATGGACCTGGTCTGGTACCGGGTCGGTTCCGATATTAGACTGCCAGTCCTGGGGGGATCCCGGTTTTAGATGCGGTCCAGTCCCATCTATATATTTCTTTTTAAATTTCAAGTTTGAGTTTGAAAAGTTATATGCTTTATTTACGAAATGATCTATTTATTAGACATAGGTAAATCAAAAATAACCAACAATGCTATTACAAATGTGAGAACGCTGAATTAGTACAATACTACAATGGCATGCTTAAAGCCTTACTGAGAGCATAACACTTCATTCGAAGTCACCAAAAATCAATAATAATTACCACCTATATTATTACTTAGTTGCAACACTATGTATGCACATTCTTCCATACACACCTTCGACCATTAAGAAAGTTTCCAATTGGATTGATTTCAGCGTCACATCAGATCAGATCAGACAAGAGATGGACGATAGTAAAATACACAAAAAATCCTAATACAATTAATTGGCGGTTTGTAAAACAAACTTCCTTTGAAACTTTACTTTGAGATCAATTTTATAATATTTTATATAATATAATTTGTTCTAAATTAATAAATAAAATGTAAATATTGTAGAGTATGTGAATAATATAAAGTTAATATGTTACCATTATTTAAGAATGTGTGAAGTACGAATGAAAACCCTAATGGATGAAATATTGTAAGATTGAAAAGAATGAAAACTAATTAACACCTTGCCTATACATAGGGCTGGATTCGGGCCGGGTTGGGTCCGGGCCGCCGCTTCTGAATAGGTGGGCCCGGGACCGGACCGGGTAGCCACCGGGTCTGGGCCGGTTCCGGGTCCGGGCCAAGCCGGTCTGGGCCGGGCCGGGCCTCGGGTCAATTTTTTTTCCTTTTCCTAATTAACACCCCCCGTACCCCCAACCCCCCAAACCACCCCAAATGGCCCAAAATACCCAGCCCAACCCGAAAAGGAAAAAAAAAGGAAAAATATCACAAATAGACTCAAAAGGTGAAGTAATATCACGTTTATCACTTTTTTATTTTTCTTTCAAAATTAGATTACTTAACTTTTTCGTTTCACCAATGAACCATGCGTCCGTATGCGGTATACCGTATACCCATTCTGGAATTCAAAGAAAACACACGTGAAGCGCACGTGGAGATCCCACTTTAATATTACTCCGCACGGCACATAAACTGATCACCCGTGTTTAGTGCTTTTTCTTTTTGAAAATAGCTCGCAGGTTTACATGATTTTGTTTTTTTATAGAAAAAATTGTAGAAGGGTACAGAAATGTAAAAAAATTAAAATAATTGAAAAATAAATGTGAAATGACAAGTTTTGTAAAATTATTTTTTAATAGCATTATGTACTCCATAATTTACAGAATGAAATTTAAAAAAATAACGAATAAAGGAAAATATATAAAATATAAAATCATAAAAAAGTAAAACATACAAACTTTCTCAAAAAATGAAAAAACGTAAATTAAACTTTAAAAATTGGATTCTTAAACTTTCTAAAAATAAAATAAAATATTAAAAATATTAAAAAACATGAAAGTAGTTTAAGAACATTAGAACGAGCCAAAGTTTTAGAATAAAAGCTAGATTAAATAATAAAAATTCAAATAAATATATAAAAGTGTAAAAACCGAGGAAAAAAAATTCAGATTTATATAATAAAAATACATTGACATAATTTTTCTAGTAAAATACATAAACCAAAATTATAAAAATAATCAGAAAATTAATGTAACTTTAAAGTGTGTAAAATTAAAATAAACTCATAGAGTTAATATATCATAAATTAAAATGATGAACTTGAAAAAAAAATACGTATTCAAAATAAAAATAAAAATATGAATTGTCTAATGTAATTTTTCAAGTCCTTAAATTTTTAATTAGTACTTTTATCACTTTATTGTTAGTTTTTGTTTCTTATGATATCTTTGTGTATCTATTTGTTGATAATTCTGAAATTTTTGTTTTTTATTGTTTTTTTATGTTTCTGGTTGCTTTTCGTATTCATAAATCGAAAGTAAACATTTTAGGTGTTTGTATCTAAATGATTTTGACTAAACATGCATAGATATTTCTATTTTAAAGATGTAGAAAAATATAGAAATCTAAATAAACAACAACAAAAACAAAATCAACAATAAAAAATCATAAGAAACACAATGCAACAAAGAGTAACAATATGCAACAAAAAGTAACAAAGAGTAAAAATATGCAACAAAAAGCAACAAAGAGTAACAATATGCAACAAAAAGCAACAAAGAGTAACAATATGCAACAAAATGCAATACATGCAGTGCAACACAATGCAACAAAATGCAATACATGCAATGCAACAAAAAGCAACATAAAATAATATATAAGAGTATCACAATAAATATTCAATTCAATCTATTATTCCAATTTACTACATTTATTTATTATACTATTTGGCTTTGCTTCTTATTATTTCTTCAAGACCTATATGTCACTCACTCACTCGTACTGACACTAATGTAGGTGTGCCTTGTGGAAGCAGGCACAATGATGATAAGTCTGGATCTCTTAGTTGCTGCCATGAATGTCAACCCAATGTTAGAGTTATCATTTGTAGGTTCTATTAGGATACTCTTCCGAGATTTAAGATCTTTGTCCTCAGCATCTGTAATCATAATATATATAACCAAACCCGTTCTCAATACCAGAACATGAATCCATCATTTCTAACTTGGCTGCAAAGACGAGCAACGCATCAATCATTTTCAGCTTGGCTGCAACACGAGCAACACACCTATCAACGATTTCCTTCAGGTACAGAAAAGGTGTTTACCATTAAATTAATTTTTTTGAAATAAACATGTAGGCACCAAGCAAATAGACATGTAGGCACTAGGCAAATAGAAGTATATTTGTTGTCTTCTTTTCTCTCCCACCCAGCTGCCACTTAGCCTATATAAAAACCTGAACACTTAGATTTCTACAGACAAATTTATTTGTTGCTCGTCTCTCATTTTCTTGCAACTTTCTCAAGTCTCAACTGCTAGTCAAGAAGAAACTTGCAAAAAAAAAGAGTGGCAGCTTTCCCAACATACCAAAGCTTTCTTGATTCAACATCATTTTTACCATCTGTAATGTTTCTGGAACCTAATTCCTCCATGTACAAGATTCCTTCTGGAAATTTCATGGATGAAACCAACCACAAATTTTTCCAGTGTTTGGAATCTCTTATTTTATTAAACAAAAATCAGCTTGGATGAATAGTTGAGATAAGAAATTATCTCATGGCATTTCAATCACGAGTTATTCGTATCTTTCCCCTGAAACTATTCATCCAAGCTAACCTTAGAGGAAAGTATTATTCAGCTCAAATCTAGTGCATAACCTGTTTCTAGAAATAATATTGAGAATATAATCCTTTAATCAAGCAACTCTAACCAAATCAAGATTCAAAATAGATGTGATTCCATGCTTACTTCACAAATGAGAATGGCAGAGCCATCAATTTTTAACTCAAATGATTTGATTTTGATTATAACCTCAAATTCATATGAACCTTTGAATCATCCTGGACATCATCGCATATGATTGCTCACCAGAGACGAGGTCTGCACCCATCGCAAGTATGAGGAAAAGAGAGTCGCCACGGTTGCTCGCCGGAGACGAGATCTGCACCGCTCTCTACTCTGCGGCCGCAATATCCCAACGCTCGTTCCCATGGATGTCGAACGAATAATGAACAGATGCAAGGAGGACTCAACGATTCTCGATTAATCCACGCAGTACACTGGTCGTAGCTCTGAAAATCCAATCATCTGCTCCAATGGAATCTCCGATTCTCCTCCGCTTAGAAGAGAGTGGGGGGAAGCTATCGGTTGAAATAAAAGTCTAGAACTGAAATAATAAAACAAAATTGAAAATAGAAAAGTTTAAAAGTGAAAAGGAAAACAGCGAGGACATTAATGATATACGGGCCACAAAAGTGGCCCAAACAAGTAATTTCCACAAAAAAAATTGAAAAAAATAAATAATAATAATAATAATAAAAAGCCCGGAACCAGGCCCGAACCGGCCGGGCTGGTTCGTCTTTTGGGTGACCCAAGGCCGCACCGGGAACCCCCCGGTCCGGGCCTACCCGGACCGGTCACTAGCCGGGCCACCGAGCCGGGCCGGTTCAGCACAGTACCGCTCCCGGGCCGGTTCCGGGTCGGGCCACCCGGCCCGAGTCCAGGACTACCCGTACAAATAGAGCCTGTTTGTTAACACTAAAAGAAGCTAATTCGGCTCAAATTGAAGAAATTCTAAATGAAATAGTTGTATTGGCTGAATTGTGAATTAATAGCTAAAATTGTCATCTTCAGCAAATTTTAGTAGAAAAATAACTTCAACCTTACTTATTTTAATTATTACGCAATTCACCATGCAAAATGAAAGTTACACATTGATATAAAAAAAATCGGATGATAAGCTGAAAATAGAGGTAACTTATTTTTGAAGGCCTGAAGGGGCTTTAACACTCCCCCTCAACACCATCTAATTTTTTGTATCATAAAAAGCTTATTAGTTATTACCAAAACTTGCTGTTACTCAATTTTTGGGGAACATATCTACAAATTGGTCTTGTATTTTAACATAAAGTGATCGTGCACTTCAATAAAAACTGCACAAGCCATGTGCACTCATGTGTTGCCATTGCTAAATGACCGCTACTTTTTTTTTTTTTGGAAAAATAAAGGGTCGCTACTTTTCTTCTGTGGATATGGATAGGGATAGGGATAGTTGTCGATTATCACACCCTGAAGTGTGAAATTGCTCCATGCTAAGACTCAAAACATACCTTTACTATAGCATCGGGTATCACAATTCAGTCACTTGCAAAATTGGCATCTTTGTAGTAGCTTAAGTTGTAATCCTCGCTAGGGGTGGATCCGGAGAGATAATTGATAATTGTATAGAATGATACCCATATTATATAAACAGGAGAGATTGAACAAGAATGGAGAAGAAATAATGAAAGTGTATAAAATGAATGAATATTGGTTGTGGTTTACAAGCCTTGCATAAGGGAGTATATATAGGGAAAATCCGGGTCTGGGCCTCTAATATGGGACTGACAGACCTGGTTACATAAATGGATTAATAGTATAAAAAGCTAATCTAGAACATCTGGATAATAATAATGTACAATAATACAAATGTCGTCTGCTATGTGTAAGTGAATCGCTGTCCAGGCCCAATAGTAAGCAGACCGGGGGGTCGGAGTCCATATACTCCATCATGAGTCCCTCACTCCCTGAGCCGAGAGTACTTGAGGTGAAAGGGAGTAGTCCAAACTGTAGCTGCAACGTTCTTTTGTCTTTGATTTCCTCCTCTTCGGCCGGGGAACCACCACCCTTGTCCATGATGGGGAGGTGCCTCGTTAAAAACCTTTACTAGGAAAAAACCCAGTGGAGTAAAGTCACCTTTGTACCTACACATTTACCATACATATAAAATATTTTTCTTGGGATTTATGTTTCCGATCGGGAGTTCGTTACTTCAAAATAGTGGAAATGTGGATTTTTAATGTAATGATAAAATACATAGTAGAATGGATGTGTGAGCCGTTCGTAAGCAACGGTCGCCACTCGAGGAATGACTAAGACCGGTCTTCGTGCCCGACTTGGTCGGGGCTTTGTCTTCGTGCCCGACTTGGTCGGGGCTTTGTGCCTGATCTTGGTCAGGGCTTTAAATCCTAGTGATGGGTCTCAAGCCACACTCTACTAGGCATTTGATCATAACTGCGTGATAGTGTGGCATTTAACCGACAAAAAATATTGATTAAAATAAATATAAATAATATTAAAATTAAAGATACTTATCTTTTTGAAGTGGGCTGAACTATTCAGACTCTTTGGGCTGAAATGTGCTGCTGAAATTAAGCCCACTCGCATGAGTTAGTATCAATTTTTGGGTTGAAGCAGTCCTGGCCCGAAAAAAACGGCCCATCAAGAGATTTGAGGCTCAATCTCTGGCTCCACGTAATCCCAGCCCACTGCTCCACCTCTTGTCCCATGTTTCCAGGGAAGTTTTTGATAGCTAATGTAACAGTCCATGTGCGTAGGTCCTCCAAACGATGCTGGGAGACCCTCTCTTCAAACGATGTGGAGGTCCTCCATGTCGGCAGAGTTATTGATAGCTAACAGCCCATGTGCTGGGAGACCCTCTCTTCAAACGATGCTGACAGATCTTCTTGGCTATGGCGGCTATGACCTGAGTCGGCGGGGACGCTGGACCGGGAGCGGAAATGAAGAGAATCGCCATGACACAAAGAACTGCGGTCATTTCTTTAGATGGTGCAGCTAGCTTCGGCCAGTGGAGCGCAGTGGTAATGTGGATGGTGATAGGCAGACGGTGCACGGCGGCGGTGTTGACGGTGGACGGCGACCCGGATCTTAGACTTCCACATTTTCTTCTTGTCGTTCGATTTCCAGATCTGTTTATATAGCTTCAGTTTAGAAAGAACGGTGAACAGAGGCGTTGATATGAAGCTAGAGGTCAGTTCGAGCTACCGGTGCCATCTTGAGGTACGGCCGGCTGCAGATTTTTTTCTTTCTTGAACACAATCTGTTTAGCTTCAGATTTTTTTTTCCTTTCTTGATGTATTCGAATACTTTTTTGGCCAGAATTTCGTGATTGAGATAAATTCTTGGATATTCGGGGAGGTTTTCTCACTTGATTGTGTTCAACCTCTCAACGAGAGCACCATTGTTGGATAATTGATACCCATATTGTATAAACAGGAGAGATTGAACAAGAATGGAGAAGAAAAAATGAAAGTGTACAGAATGAATGAATATTGGCTGTAGTTTACAAGCCTTGTATAAGGGAGTATATATAGAGAAAATCCGGGTCTGGGCCTCTAATATGGGACTGACAGACCTGGTTACATAAATGGATTAATAGTATAAAAAGCTAATCTAGAACATCTGAATAATAATAATGTACAATAATACAAATGTCGTCTGCTATGTGTAAGTGAATCGCTGTCCAGGCCCAATAATAAGCAGACCGGGGGGTCGGAGTCCATATACTACATCAGCACTCATGTGTTGCCATTGCTAAATGGCCGCTACTTTTTTTTTTTGGAGAAAACAAAGGGTCGCTACTTTTCTTCTGTGGATATGGATAGGGATAGTTGTCGATTATCACACCCTTAAGTGTGAAATTGCTCCATGCTAAGACTCAAAACATACCTTTACTCCAGCATCGGGTATCACAATTCAGTCACTTGCAAAATTTGGCATCTTTGTAGTAGCTTAAGTTGTAATCCTCGCTAGGGGTGGATGCGGTCCGGAACCAGGTCGGACACTGTTTAGAACTGGACCGGGTCTAAAAAATATGGTTCGATCCCGGTAGCAGTTCGGGTCCGTCCAAGCATGTTACCCGGTCCCAGTTCACCCATCTGAGGACCAAACCGAGTGGTTCCAGACCCGATTCGGTCCAGGACCGGAATATTTTTTAAAAAAAGCTTGGAAACCAGTGAAAATGAAAGAAAAATAAATAGAATGGGACCAGGTCCGGACCAGGACCTGGATTGGACCGCCCGGGTACCCAGAACCAGTCCAGATCCAGAATTAACCGGTTCATACTCGGGCTTCGCCTATCAACTAGGACCAGCTAGTCCGGGATCGGACAGGGACCGAAACCGGGACCGAGTGCACCCCTAATCCACGCCTTTTGTTTTTACATAACTAGTATTTTACCTATTTTATGTAATAACAATGAAATATTTATATGTGAAAAGGTGAAAAGTAAAAGTAATACGGAGTATTACCTTCGTTCTTAAATAAGTGCAACATGTCAAATTTTACATTATTTACATGTTTTACTTTGACTACGTTTTATTTGTTAATGTATTAATATTTAAAAACAATTGTCAAATTTGTCTCATTGTTAATGCATTCTTCAGGTCCATCTACCAAAGATTCTAATTCTTGGTAGCCGCAAGTAGTGGTGGACCCGGTTCGGGCCGCCCGGCCCGGCCCGTTACTGTGCGGGCCCGGAACCGGCCCGGTTCTCGGGTCCGGGTCCGGTTCGGGCACCGAACCGGTGGGGGTGGCGGGTCCGGGCTCGGGTGTAGTTTTTGGTGGCCCGGCCCGGGCCTAACGGTCCAATTTTTTTAAATTTTTTTTTCCCTTTTAAATTAAAAAAGCCTTTTGAGCACTTGACCACTTCCCAAACGGCTATATAGCCGTTGGGTGGGTACCATGGTGTTAGGAAATTGATGTAACGTACCTCAAAAGTACAGCAGCGGAAGTTTAAAATTTTCCCAAACAGATCTTCCCTGATTATGACAAAACAACGAATATAACAATAATAGTAGATCTGAGTTAGAACTTACACATCCTCCAGCCTAGCGGCGATAATCCTTGACCTTAGGTATCCAAGTGATTTCTCCTTTCCGAAAGAACAGTTAGATCTCTCATAGAGAAAGGCTAGGAAATCTCTTCACAAGGAAATAAACCGGTAATACTGAATCTAAAAACTAGTGTATCTAATTATGAAGGAGGGGGATGTATTTATACTAGTTCTAAACTAGTTTCCCAATCACAATGAAAGTATTCTGTTCTAATCCAATTAGAACCAATCTCATTTATTTAATCAAATAAATAAATAAAATAAACCAACTAATAATAAAGGGGAAGTGGGTTGTACGCCACTTTCCACCCTTTGTTATATTATTTATTTTATTTCATTTATTAATTAAATATTAATTAAATAATATAATAATAAATAATAACAATAAATAACAACACGAGAAAGGGTAGGGAGTGGCTTTAGCCGCTACCCTACCTTTACTCCATATATATTATTATTATTATATTACTTATTATTATTTTGATTTTTCTTTTAATCTAATTCCAAAATGTATTAAAAGAAAACATCACCTTTATTTAATTATAAATACATCTTAATTAAGTATAATAAATCTAATTTATCACACTTAATTAATTCTATCAAATAGAACAATCCTTCAACATAATGGATTAAATATATTAATCTAATTAATATTTAACTCATCTTATTTTCAGTATTATGAATTAAATATTATTTAATCCAATTAATAATATTTAATCCTTCTAACAATTCAATCGGAAGGTATAATCACTTGTTGTGTGACCCATAGGGCCTTATATATTAAGCACTAATCAAATTAAGGTCTTAGCAGAATCCCTAGACGATTTACCAGACAATCTTAATATATAAGGACGTTTGCGAGGACTATTCAAACTCCCTGTAATATAGAGCTCATAGTGATACGGTCCTTTCATTCAGCGAACATTCAACTAAGTCTAGAACATGCGGGGGCGGATGTATATATTGATTAATGGGGGCATGTCACGCCCCAGACCGCAATCCAAGCGCGTGTACAACCGCCGTATAATCAAGTGACGTCACCCGCGAGTCAACCTCACTTGATTACACAAGGCGTTCGAGAAAAATAATCCATCCATACTCAGTAGTAAACATACATAACAACATCACATTTAAACCAATGAATAGCGGAAATATTCAACGGTAAGTCATAAGCCACAACCGGCCAATAAC
Organism: Cuscuta epithymum; assembly: GCA_945859915.1. Lineage (NCBI taxonomy): Eukaryota > Viridiplantae > Streptophyta > Magnoliopsida > Solanales > Convolvulaceae > Cuscuta > Cuscuta epithymum. The sequence goes on along the minus strand of CAMAPF010000950.1, from coordinate 1,073,366 downwards.
ATGGGCATGCAAGCCCCAAAAGAATAGTTTATAACAGATAAAAATATCCATGAGCAATGTTTGGAAATTTGAAATAAAATGAGGAAGCACGAACCACGTCTTCCTTGATTTGATGTCACCCGTAAAAAGGTGCAGGTAGCAAGCCCTAGCTTCAACCTGAAAATGGTGGGGCCCCCCGAAGGGGTCAGTACAAGTACCGAGCGAGTAGCAGGCTAAATATAGAATAACTAGCGTTTCAAGTATAAGACCCAAACATAGGATGATACATATACGTATAGTCCTTCCCCCAAGTTTGAAATACATATTAGTATACATACACTTGGAAATACCCGACCCGTAGGTCATTGTTTATTTGGGAAAATAATAGTAGCCAATGTCCTTGACTTAAATCCCAACCCACCCATATACCTATGAGTGTATAGAACTCCTCCCGGTTCAAATAAATTATCATAAGGACACCGCCCGGTCCTAGATCATTAAATGTAATCTATGAGTTTTGAGGATACACGCCCGATCCTTGGGTACTCCACCCTATAACCGAGTTTTGAGGATACCGCCCGATCCTTGGGTACTCCACCCTATATAACCGAGTTTTGAGGATACCGCCCGATCCTTGGGTACTCCACCCTATATAACCGAGTTTTGAGGATAACTGCCCGATCCTTGGGTACTCCACCCGACCTATGACTTACCACATATCACGCTAGATAGGGTCTATATCATATTTAGTCATTCATAACTAATTCACTACATAAGGCTTATGCATCACAATCCATGCAAATCCATGCAACCATATAAATGTATAATTAACTAACATCAACCGATATTAATTAATCCATTAACCATCGGTCAACGTTGTTGTCGACCGCCATCTCAAATCTTACACTTATTAACTAATTCATCATATAATTAAGTTAATAATATCCATTTGTGCTTCTTTTACTCTTAAAGCAAATATGCAAATATATATATATATAATTTCTCATATTATATTCCATGCATAAATAATTAATTCCTTTCATACAAAGCTTAACCCTATTGGCTAATCACATGTTTAAATATCTTTTAAACATTATTATGAATTCATATAACATTTATTTAGGTAATCTCATAATTGACCCAAAAGTTATAAGATATTAAGCCGTCCACTCACCTTGAACTAGCGTATGAAGTTCTACCCTTCTTGGTTGAACTCCGGTGAAACTCCGGCGACTTTTGGTCAACTCCGGCGACAATTCCGGCGACTTTTCCAACTTTGTGAAATCACTTGAAACACCCTTTACAAGTTCCTAACAAGGTTTTATAATCATAAAACCCATGTTAATACCAATAACCTCAAAAAGGTTATTTTCCGGTGAACCGGTCGTTTTGGCTTCTAAGTCCGTTCTTGGACATAGAACCACCTTCCAACCCATAAATCCATACTTATAACATGTGGAATCATACTAAGGGTCCTTTACATGATATATACCTCATATGATAGAAGGAAAATAAAGGAAAAGTTATAATAAGGTTATTACCTTAATTTTACACACTTTTCCTAGCCTTTTTCCTTCTTTAATCCCACTCCTTGGACCCTTCTTGGTTGAGCTCGAGTTGCAGCAATGGAGGAGGGTTGGAGAGCTTTTTCTTCCTCTTTCTTGGGGTCTTGGGCGAGCACAATGAGGAGGAAGGAGGGGGGATGGGTTGTTTTTGTCTCATTTAGCTAATAAGTGAGAGAGGGACCCCTTGGGTGTCTCTCAATGTCTCACCCTCCCATCATGTGTACTATTGGCCTTCCTTTGGTCAATTTGAGCACACAAAAACGTGGGGTGGCCCCCACTCATGTGGGAGGTCATCCCTTTGTGTCCCGGTGTGTACAATTGGTCCCGAAAGTTGTATTTTTCGGACTGTTTTAAATATATTTTATTTTATCGGGTCAAATAAAATATATTATGTGCTCTTACTCATTATTACATGTATAATGAATATACATCCCCCAACTTTAATTTATAAGCCTCCGAAATTCAGTTCGGGCCGTTATCTGACAAATTATCGGTACCGGTAATTGGACCTCTTTTTCCCAATCGGTCAACTCTGCGCCTTTCCACGACCCAAATAAAATATCCACCACTATATAAATATTATCTTGACTAAGATGAATAAAATATGTGGTCTCGGGAGTGTCGGGCGGCCCCCGCTCCCGGTGTGGGTCCCACGTGCAATTTACTATTCACGCGAAAGAAATAATAAAAATTTACAACTTCGTAAATTCATTAATTCTTTAAGAAGGTTCAATACATTATTTACATAAAAGTAAATATATTTGGGGACGGTGTTACAAGTTCACCCCCCCTTATTTGGGATTTCGTCCCCGAAATCCAAGTATTAATCGAAAAGAAATGGGTATTGCTCCTTCATCGAGACCTCGGTCTCCCAAGTTTCTTCTTCGACTCGATCACTCCTCCAAAGAACCTTTACCATAGGAATCTCTTTATTCCTAAGCTTCTTCACTTGTTGACCAACAATCTTCACTGGTTCCACCGCATATTGCAAGTCCTCACGGATCTCTACCGGTGGTTTCTCAAGAATATGAGACGGGTCTCGTATGTACTTCTTGAGCATTGATACATGAAACACGTCATGTATCTTCTCAAGTTCAGGCGTCAACTTGAGTCGGTAAGCCACGGCTCCGATCCTTTCAAGGATCTCAAACGGACCTATGTATCGGGGGTTAAGTTTCCCCCTCGATACGAATCGGATGATGCCCTTCCAAGGAGAAATCCTTAGGAAGACCTCATCACTGACTTCGAACTCCAACGGTCTCCGCCGTTTATCAGCATAACTCTTCTGTCGGTCCTGAGCGGCCTTCAGTCTATCCCGAATGATCCTCACCTTGGCCTTGGTGATCTCAACCAGCTCTATCCCTTCGAGTTTGGCCTCGCCAACCTCGTCCCAACACAACGGTGTTCTGCACTTCCTCCCATACAATGCCTCATATGGAGGCATGCCGATACTTGCCTGATAACTGTTGTTATAGGCAAACTCCACTAGGGCTAAATGTTTGTCCCAACTTCCTTGGAACTCCAAAGCACATGCCCTAAGCATGTCTTCCAAAATCTGTATCACCCGCTCGGACTGTCCATCCGTTTGTGGGTGAAAAGCTGTGCTAAACTTCAGTTTGGTCCCCAAAGATGCTTGAAACTTTGGCCAAAACCGGGATGTGAATCGTGGATCCCTATCCGAGACAATGGATACTGGGACTCCATGTAATCTCACAATCTCCTCCGTGTATAGCTTGGCCAATCTTTCAAGAGGATAAGTAATGTTGATAGGCAGAAAGTGTGCACTCTTGGTGAGCCTATCGACCACTACCCATACTGCATCGTAGTTGTTCACTGTTCGTGGTAGCCCCACCACGAAGTCCATCGTCACGTGTTCCCACTTCCACTCTGGGATAGTAAGTGGTTGCAAAAGCCCTGCCGGGTGCTGATGCTCTGCCTTAACTTGTTGGCAAGTAAGGCATCGACTCACATACTCTGCGATGTCTCTCTTCATACCTGACCACCAGTAACCTTCCTTCAAATCTCGGTACATTTTTGTACCTCCTGGATGCATAGCATAAGCTGAAGAATGAGCCTCCTCAAGTATAGACTTCTGGAGGTCTTCATTCTTGGGTATGCACACACGATCCTTAAACAATAATAGACCGTCATCGCGTACTCGAAAGTTCTCAACAGGCCCCTCAATGATTCGTTCACGAATCTTCTGACACTCCTCGTCAATGGCCTGGCATCTACTGATCTCACCCAGCAATGTAGGTCTGACCTCAAACCTAGCAATGAGCGCCCCGCTCGTGGATACCCCCACGTGTGCCCTCAATGCCTGTAGACATGTGAGTAGCGTCCCCGACGTACTCTTTCTGCTCAGCGCGTCGGCCACTACATTGGCCTTTCCGGGATGATAGTCGATGATCAAGTCATAGTCCTTGATCAACTCCATCCATCTCCTCTGCCTCATATTCAACTCTTTCTGAGTGAATACATACTTCAAGCTCTTATGATCAGTATAAATGTGACACGTCTCCCCGTAGAGATAATGCCTCCAAATCTTCAATGCAAACACTACCGCCCCCAACTCTAGATCGTGAGTAGGGTAGTTCACCTCGTGTTTCCTCAATTGCCTAGAAGCGTAGGCTATCACCTTACCGTTTTGCATCAACACACATCCTAGCCCTTGGATGCTAGCATCGCTATAGATATCATACCCTATCCCCTGCTTGGGTAGGGCAAGAACTGGTGCCTCGGTAAGTCGCTTCTTCAATTCAAGAAACCCTTTCTCACATTTGTCATCCCATATGAACTTAGCCCCCTTCTTGGTGAGCTTCGTCAATGGAGACGCCAATACAGAGAATTTCTCAACGAACTTACGATAGTACCCCGCTAAGCCAAGGAAACTACGTATTTCTTTCACATTCTTGGGTCTCTCCCAGTCGATGATGGCTCTTATCTTGGCGTTGTCCACAGCAACGCCCGAACCTGATATGACATGCCCGAGAAAGCCAATCTCTTTGAGCCAAAATTCACATTTGGAGAACTTGGCAAAGAGTTGTTTTTCTCTAAGTCGTTCAAGTACAAGCCTCAGGTGATGTTCATGCTCCTCCTCGTTCTTGGAGTATATCAAGATGTCATCAATGAATACTATCACAAATTGATCCAAGTATTCACTAAACACTCGGTTCATCAAGTCCATGAATGCCGCCGGTGCGTTGGTTAACCCGAATGACATTACAAGGAACTCATAATGACCATACCTAGTGCGGAATGCACTCTTAGGTATGTCGCTCTCCTTGATCTTCAACTGATGATACCCCGACCTCAAATCAATCTTCGAGAACACTATTGCCCCCCGAAGTTGGTCAAACAAGTCATCAATCCTCGGTAAGGGATACCTGTTCTTGATTGTGACCTTGTTCAATTGTCGGTAGTCAATACACATTCTTAGTGTACCATCCTTCTTCTTCACGAAGAGTACGGGTGCCCCCCACGGTGAATGACTGGGTCTGATGAATCCGTTGTCCAATAATTCTTGTAGTTGGACCTTCAACTCTTGAAGTTCGGCCGGTGCCATTCGATAAGGAGGAATCGAAATGGGTTTGGTTCCCGGCTCCACTTCAATTACAAATTCAATCTCTCTATCGGGTGGAAGCCCCGGTAGGTCTTTGGGAAAGACATCCGGGTACTTGCACACGACCCGTACATCCTTGATGTCGACTTCTTTCTTCGTATCATCTACCACATAAGCAAGGTATGCGTGACATCCCTTCCTCATCATCTTTCGTGCTCTCATCACGGATATGATACAAGCATTAGATTTCCCCCGATCTCCCTCGAAACATAGCGTGTTCCCTTGATCATCCTCGAGCTCCAACACCTTGGTGTAGCAATCTACCCGGGCATGGTGTTTCTCGAGCCAATCCATCCCTAGGATTGCATCGAACTCCAACATGCTTAGAGGTACGAAATCACAAGTCAAAGGTTGACCCGTCACTTCTACCTCACACGACGGATAGTAATGATTTCTCTCCACGTCGTCTCCTAACGGTGTGGAGACTAGCAACGTTTGAGTCATAGGTGTCAATGGCACGTCAAAGCCCTCGGCGAACGCCTCACTCACAAATGAGCGTTGTGCCCCGGTATCGATGAGGATCCTCGCACATCTACCATTGATCTTTAATGTTCCTACATTTATACACCATGTAAGATACATTTTCTAATGTTTTTACACGTCATTAGGATGTTATTAGGTTTATACAAATGTTTGGAACCAAACGGGGGTCCAAACGTAGAAGAACGGGGCAAAAAATCAACTTTCGGGTGTTGGGGGTCCACGCACGGCGTGCCTGGGTGGCAGGCACGGCCGTGCGTGCAACAAACTCACCCTGCTGGCCACTGCCGGCCAGGCACGATGCCAGGCACGGCGTGCCTGCGGCCGTGCCTGGCCAAAATTTCTTCGGACGCCACTGACTTCCAGGCACGACGCCAGGCACGGCGTGCCTGCGGCCGTGCCTGGCCAAAAATTTTTCGGACGCCACTGACTTCCAGGCACGACGCCAGGCACGGCGTGCCTGCGGCCGTGCCTGGCCAAAAATTTTTTCGGACGCCACTGACTTCCAGGCACGACGCCAGGCACGGCGTGCCTGCGGCCGTGCCTGGCCAAAAATTTTTTTTTTTTTTTTTTTTTTCTTCCTTCGGGTGCCACTGCCTTCCAGGCACGATTCCAGGCACGGCGTGCCTGCGGGCGTGCCTGGCCAGCAGTGGCTGTTTCCAGCCCGATTCGGCCTAACTCACCCGGTTCGACCCCGGGGTGGCCCGCACTCAATCCCAACGACGTATATGATCAAAGTAAACCTAGAAATACATGGGAATACGCGTATTACCTGCAACGGAGTCCGGGTTTGCTCTCGCATCCGCCTCGGTCATCGCGTAGACTCGTGCTTGGGTCCCGCCTTGGTTTACGGACGCGGCATGACTTGTGGATGCGTTGCCTCTTCCCGTACCGCCGTTTGACGGGCCCGCACGGTTTCTTCCCGTCATGGTCCCTCCCCCAGCTCCCGAGGCACTCTCTTGCATCAAATGAGGGCAATTGGCCTTCATATGGCCCGCATTCCCGCACTTAAAACACCTCGGTGGTTCATTGCACTTCCCAAAGTGTTGTTTTGAGCAATTGGGACATCTAGGTGGCCCCGAGTTCTGTGGCCTAGGTCCGTGCCACCTCGCATCCCTATTCTTCTTCGCCGGTGGAGCCGGCGCCTTGAATGAACCACCGCCACCACCACCACCCCCGTGGTTGTTCCTTCGAGAATGATCGGGTGGCCCCGAATTATTCCACTTCCTCTTCTTCGCCTCTTCGGCGTCCCTTGCCTTCCTCTCATTCCACTGGGCCTCTCCAAGCATGCCCTGTTCTACCACCTCACTAAAGGTCATGAGGCGGGAATACGTGGCACGGTCTCGGATGTCCAAGAGTAAGGCATCCCAGAAGTGCTCAGTCATGCGGTCCTCATTGATCGCATACTCCGGTAAGAACCTAGCCAAGGTCCTGAACTCTTGCTCCAGTTGCTTAACTGTGCAACCCTCTTTCTGTTTGAGGTTGGTATACTCCCTCCTTTTCACATTAACCTCGAAATCGGAGTAGTACTGAGCATAAAATTCTTGCTCAAAATTTTCCCATGAGATGTCCCCACGGTATTTCCCTTCTACACCTTCCCACCATGTAGAAGCCATCCCCTCAAGTAGCCGTGAAGCGACAGTTAGCTTCACGTCCGGAGTAATCTGCATGTCTCTCGATGCATCCTTCACCTTCTTGATCCAATCGGCGGCAACGGTAATGTCGCCGGTGCCGTCAAAGGACCTACACCCCAAGGCCCTAGCCTCCTTGAGGTATTTGGAGATTCTTACCACAAAACCTCCTTCATGCCCACCTTGTGGCGCCGCTGGGGTGGCCACGGAAGCTCCCCGACTCCCTTGACCCGAACCACCACGAGAGCCACGCCTTGCTTGGCGCCTAAGGTCTCTCCTCAGCTTTTCTTTTTGATACCACTCAAGCAACTCGCCCATTTGAGCGAACTTGGCATCACTCTCTTCGTCGTCATCATCGGTGTATGTGTCACCCCCATCATACGGGGTCTCCTCATGCTCCGTTTCCGGAACGTAGGTTGAGTCATAGTCCTCGGTGTTGGTTTCATACACCGAGCTTACATGGCCATCACTCACAGTTTGAGCTTGATGACCTCCACGGCTTCCACGGCCTCCACGGCCTCCTCTTGAACCCCGAGATGCAGCCCGGCTTCCCCTTTGGGATGTTACCGGCGCCTGCCCCCTCGGGTTGTTCCTGGTCCGCATTCGCCTGCCCTCCATTTCTGAAAGGAAAATGGATGAGTCATTAGACTCCTATAAATGTGAATGTCAATTGACGGAAGAACGCTACAGACACGTATTGGCCCAAGTCACCACCATACCAATTGTTAAGGGTACCGTCTTAACAATTAGAGGCCTTGCAACTTAAGCTCCAATAGTCCCATAAACGTCAAAATACAATGCCCATGGTTTTCGGTAAAAACTCTTTTGTAAAATCTCATGTGAGAGGTTGATTATAAAGTTTAGAACTGAGATGGCTCTGATACCACTTAATTGTCACGCCCCAGACCGCAATCCAAGCGCGTGTACAACCGCCGTATAATCAAGTGACGTCACCCGCGAGTCAACCTCACTTGATTACACAAGGCGTTCGAGAAAAATAATCCATCCATACTCAGTAGTAAACATACATAACAACATCACATTTAAACCAATGAATAGCGGAAATATTCAACGGTAAGTCATAAGCCACAACCGGCCAATAACATGGGCATGCAAGCCCCAAAAGAATAGTTTATAACAGATAAAAATATCCATGAGCAATGTTTGGAAATTTGAAATAAAATGAGGAAGCACGAACCACGTCTTCCTTGATTTGATGTCACCCGTAAAAAGGTGCAGGTAGCAAGCCCTAGCTTCAACCTGAAAATGGTGGGGCCCCCCGAAGGGGTCAGTACAAGTACCGAGCGAGTAGCAGGCTAAATATAGAATAACTAGCGTTTCAAGTATAAGACCCAAACATAGGATGATACATATACGTATAGTCCTTCCCCCAAGTTTGAAATACATATTAGTATACATACACTTGGAAATACCCGACCCGTAGGTCATTGTTTATTTGGGAAAATAATAGTAGCCAATGTCCTTGACTTAAATCCCAACCCACCCATATACCTATGAGTGTATAGAACTCCTCCCGGTTCAAATAAATTATCATAAGGACACCGCCCGGTCCTAGATCATTAAATGTAATCTATGAGTTTTGAGGATACACGCCCGATCCTTGGGTACTCCACCCTATAACCGAGTTTTGAGGATACCGCCCGATCCTTGGGTACTCCACCCTATATAACCGAGTTTTGAGGATACCGCCCGATCCTTGGGTACTCCACCCTATATAACCGAGTTTTGAGGATAACCGCCCGATCCTTGGGTACTCCACCCGACCTATGACTTACCACATATCACGCTAGATAGGGTCTATATCATATTTAGTCATTCATAACTAATTCACTACATAAGGCTTATGCATCACAATCCATGCAAATCCATGCAACCATATAAATGTATAATTAACTAACATCAACCGATATTAATTAATCCATTAACCATCGGTCAACGTTGTTGTCGACCGCCATCTCAAATCTTACACTTATTAACTAATTCATCATATAATTAAGTTAATAATATCCATTTGTGCTTCTTTTACTCTTAAAGCAAATATGCAAATATATATATATATAATTTCTCATATTATATTCCATGCATAAATAATTAATTCCTTTCATACAAAGCTTAACCCTATTGGCTAATCACATGTTTAAATATCTTTTAAACATTATTATGAATTCATATAACATTTATTTAGGTAATCTCATAATTGACCCAAAAGTTATAAGATATTAAGCCGTCCACTCACCTTGAACTAGCGTATGAAGTTCTACCCTTCTTGGTTGAACTCCGGTGAAACTCCGGCGACTTTTGGTCAACTCCGGCGACAATTCCGGCGACTTTTCCAACTTTGTGAAATCACTTGAAACACCCTTTACAAGTTCCTAACAAGGTTTTATAATCATAAAACCCATGTTAATACCAATAACCTCAAAAAGGTTATTTTCCGGTGAACCGGTCGTTTTGGCTTCTAAGTCCGTTCTTGGACATAGAACCACCTTCCAACCCATAAATCCATACTTATAACATGTGGAATCATACTAAGGGTCCTTTACATGATATATACCTCATATGATAGAAGGAAAATAAAGGAAAAGTTATAATAAGGTTATTACCTTAATTTTACACACTTTTCCTAGCCTTTTTCCTTCTTTAATCCCACTCCTTGGACCCTTCTTGGTTGAGCTCGAGTTGCAGCAATGGAGGAGGGTTGGAGAGCTTTTTCTTCCTCTTTCTTGGGGTCTTGGGCGAGCACAATGAGGAGGAAGGAGGGGGGATGGGTTGTTTTTGTCTCATTTAGCTAATAAGTGAGAGAGGGACCCCTTGGGTGTCTCTCAATGTCTCACCCTCCCATCATGTGTACTATTGGCCTTCCTTTGGTCAATTTGAGCACACAAAAACGTGGGGTGGCCCCCACTCATGTGGGAGGTCATCCCTTTGTGTCCCGGTGTGTACAATTGGTCCCGAAAGTTGTATTTTTCGGACTGTTTTAAATATATTTTATTTTATCGGGTCAAATAAAATATATTATGTGCTCTTACTCATTATTACATGTATAATGAATATACATCCCCCAACTTTAATTTATAAGCCTCCGAAATTCAGTTCGGGCCGTTATCTGACAAATTATCGGTACCGGTAATTGGACCTCTTTTTCCCAATCGGTCAACTCTGCGCCTTTCCACGACCCAAATAAAATATCCACCACTATATAAATATTATCTTGACTAAGATGAATAAAATATGTGGTCTCGGGAGTGTCGGGCGGCCCCCGCTCCCGGTGTGGGTCCCACGTGCAATTTACTATTCACGCGAAAGAAATAATAAAAATTTACAACTTCGTAAATTCATTAATTCTTTAAGAAGGTTCAATACATTATTTACATAAAAGTAAATATATTTGGGGACGGTGTTACAGGGCACATGCACCCAATAAAGTCATGAGTTTTAGCCTAAATAAATTGTACATTACTATTATATATTTGTGTGCCCCCAATAAGAATAAAATGCTGCCCCCATTATGTGAACACCGGGCCATATTATTTATATTTAGAAGATCAAAGCCCGCGTATTTTGTTTTGCACCCGACTAAAGTAGTGATGTGTACAAGATACGATTTGTCCATTGTTAATTGTATTTTTACTTAACTTGTTATATTTCATAAGATTTTATCTATGTTTAAAGTGTTCTGATGTAATTTTAAGAAGTAAGGCTCCAAAGTGATTGAATAGGTGATTCATTCTTTTATGAAAGAAGTAAATTTGCAATATAAAACTTATAACACGTACCTTTTGAAAACTTTATTTTTTTTCTATTTGTAAACTGTAAATTAGAAGAATTCCTCTTTAATCATTTAATCACTGAAAGAATTGGACAAATCAATAATATAATGTGAGTGGTGGTGTGTGGGGTTACAAGAAAGTGACTATTAAAATGGAACATGTATGACATCATGAGAGTAAGTTAGAGCAAAGCGTCATATTTTTGTTAAGATGTTTTCTTTTGGACTGTTTTTAGTCTCAGACCAGATCAGACCGGACCGGACCAGACCAGCAAATTTCAGTTCAAAAGAAAACATCCTTAGTGGGGTTTAAAGTAGTAATATTTGTGTAATTTTTTCTAAAAACTCTCACAAAGCAAATGTAAATTTCTTAATTACTACGTACGGAGTAATATATTGGTTATAGCATGTTTGAAATGAGTTGTACATTTTAATATTTATACTTTGTCCTATATCAATGAATCAAATAGCATTTTTCTTAAACCCGCCACCGCATTGAATTATAAGCTCATGATCGTTAAATGGAAGCATGCCCCCAATAACTTTCTGTTCTGGATCCGCCACTGAGAACATGATATTGTGTCTATTCTAATAACTTAGTCTCTGTCTCTCAATCTTTCTAGATGATCCATAATGATCATATTCAATATCCAAAACGAATATATCTTTGCATTGGCCAATGACTTTATGATCCATCTAAATATGAGAAGTAGAATGTTCTCTCTTAATATATTATGAGGAATGAATTCTTTCTTGGCTCAACTACTACTCCATGTACTTCGTGATGCACCCAACACATGCCGTATCTACCCCGATTGGAGTGCAAGCGTTGGTCATGGTCAAAGTACATCACTCCGCACATGTAGTACGTATTGACCTCAAGTCAGAGGACTATTACACTACTCTATACGCCGATAATCCCATAGACACATGAATAGAACTTATCAAATGGTTTCACGGTGGGTATGCCAATATTCTCTAAAATATCTATGTGACCATCATGACTTACAGGAACTCATAGTTGTGAGATCAACTATACTTTCTAAAAGTATGATGCAATCCACATACCAATCTTATCGCATATCATCAATATCCCATTCTTGATGATCATTGATTGGGGCTATTTTAGGACCTTATGTTATATCATATAAGCTCCCACTTACTTATTGACAACATAAATCCAAGGGAACACAATTATGAATAAGACATTGACAATCTAAATGCTTAATCATCAATGTGTAATACTGTATATATCAAATATATGAAACTGAATGTGATCAAGTACATATATCTCTAAAAGTGATTGTCGCTAGGACATATATACTAACACATGGGGGGTCCGGGGCCTTTGGGGGGGTGGGGGTTAAAAAAAACTATAAATACTCCTAATTTTAAACATTTTTTCACATCTCTTCTCCAACTCTTCCTAAATCCTACTCTCTACTCATCTCCATATTCATCTTCTCAAATTCTCTTATTCTCCATTATATTTTATTTTACTATTTAATACTTATACAGTTATTATATCTACTTATATATTAATTATCTACTTATAAATACATATACTATATTACTTATATTTCTTATCTACTTAATCTCTACTTATATCTCTTAATACATACATACATACTACATCTACTTAATATATAGTTTATATATTAAAGTATTAAATATACTTTATAAACTATTACTATATACTTAATACATAATAATATCTACTTCTCTACTTATATTTCATTTATACTTATTTTCTTATTCTCCAATCTCCAATTCTCCATTATACTCTAATATTTAATTCTTATACAATTATTATATCCACTTAATAGTTAATACATACATTCTACATCTACTTAATATATAGTTTATATATTAAAGTATAAAATATAAGTGTATTACTCATCTTATAGTAGTATACTTATATATTATATACTATAAACATTATATTATATATTAGTTACTATAACTAGTATTATACTAGTTAATTAGTTAATTAGTATTCTTGTTACATTTTTCATTATACTAGTTAATTAGTTAATTAGTATTCTTGTTACATTTTTCATTATACTAGTTAATTAGTTCATTAGCATTCATGTTACATTTTTCATCATACTAGTTAATTAGTCCATTAGCATTCTTGTTACATTTTTCATTATACTAGTTAATTAGTTCATTAGCATTCTTGTTACATTTTTCATTATACTAGTTAATTAGTTCATTAGCATTCTTGTTACATTTTTCATTATACTAGTTAATTAGTTAGTTAGTATTATTGTTACATTTTTCATTATACTAGTTAATTAGTTAATTAGTATTCTTGTTACATTTTTCATTATACTAGTTAATTAGTTAGTTAGTATTATTGTTACATTTTTCATTATACTAGTTAATTAGTATTCTTGTTACATTTTTCATTATACTAGTTAATTGGTTCATTAGCATTCTTGTTACATTTTTCATTATACTAGTTAACTAGTTCATTAGCATTCTTGTTACATTTTTCATTATACTAGTTAATTAGTTCATTAGCATTCTTGTTACATTTTTCATTATACTAGTTAATTAGTTCATTAGCATTCTTGTTACATTTTTCATTATACTAGTTAATTAGTTCACTAGTATTCTTTTTATATTTTTCATTAAACTAGTTAATTAGTTCATTAGCATTTTTGTTACATTTTTCATTAAACTAGTTAATTAGTTCATTAGCATTTTTGTTACATTTTTCATTATACTAATTAATTAGTTCATTAGTATTCCCATTTGACTGCGAATTCTTAACCTTTTGGTAATTTCTCCTACAATGATGCACAAAATTTGACTGGTATGGCTAACTTAATTTGTGAAGAAAATTTGCCTTATATGTTTTCTGAAAGTCTTGCTTTAAGAGATTATGCACAAGGTAGTTTAAATCCTCATTTTAGAAATTATAGTCGTAAAACCGTTAAGAAAGAAATTATAAGGCTTTATAATGCGGAAAAGGCAAGGTTGCAAATTTTTTTTGCAAACTTTGATGGACGTGTTACTATTTGTTCTGACATATGGGAGGATGATTTTCATCATTTATATTATTTGGGTCTGACTGCACATTATATTGATGAGGATTGGAATATGTATAAACGTGTTCTTGCTTTTCGTGAATTTAATTGCTTTTCGTCACACCGCTGAACATATTTATATTTTGATTGAGCGTATTTTAATTGAGTATAATTTGATTGACAAGGTGTTTGCTATTGGTTTCGATAATGCTACTAATAATACTGCTGCTATACCTAGATTGCGTGAATTGTGTGGTGCCAATACTTTGATGGGTAGATTTTTTTCATCAACGCTGTGCATGCCATGTTATAAATTTATGTGTGCAAGACGGTCTAAAAGCGTTAGGAGATGCTATTGAGGTAGTGAAGGGGGGGGGATTAGACGTATTTGGGGTAATGGTCAACTTAGATTAAAATGGCAAACTTATTTGACTGAAAGAGGTGTGAGATATGTTGCTTTTCCTAAAGATTTCAGTATTTGTTGGAATAGTACTTATAAATTACTTAAAGTTGTTCTTAGATATAAAGAACATTTTCCTTCTTTTTTAAAACAACATGATAACTATATTATAAACTCGGCTGAAATCGACACTTGCGAAAAAATTTGTAATGTTTTGATATTTTTTTTAATGAAACTGAAACTTTTAGTCATATTTATAAACCTACCGCAAACCAATTTATTCGTAAAGCTGTTAATCTCGCCGGTGCTTTTAAAGAATTTGAGAATGCCGATTTCGTGAGTTATTTTTGTGATTATATGAAGGAAAAGTTTTTAAAATATTATGCGCATATTCCCCATATTTATGGTATTGCATTTATTCTCGATCCTCGTTTTAGACTAGCTAATTTGGAAGATTGTTTCAACTTCTATTATCTTGCGTTTTTGGTGAATTTCCAATGTATGACGATAACCTCATAGATTCGGAAACGGAATACAACGAGGTTAGTGCTTTATTTTATGCCTTATTTAATGAGTTTCGTGCACAATATAGCAATGCTCCCCCTCCCCCGTCACGAACATCTTCATCTAAAGGAAAATCGATATTTAAATCTGCATTATGCAATCTTATGAAAAAAACTAAAACAACTCACGTCACTGAACAAAGCGCATTGAATGAGATTACTTTGTATATAACATATGAAGTTGATTTTGAAGAAAATGATGACTTTGACGTTCTAGACTGGTGGAAGTCAAAAGAAAGAACGTTCCCGATTTTAGCACGGATGGCTATGCAAGTACTATCAATGCCGGTTTCAACAGTTGCTGTGGAACAAGAATTTAGTTCGGCCGGCAACGTCCTAAGTTCCTAACGGTATCTAGATCGAGATTGAGCGCAGAGTCTCTTGAGACGCTTATATGCTACCACGATTGGTTGAAGGCCGCACGTAGAACTCAAGAAATGAGCATCACCCCCTCTCAAGATTTTATGGATGACTCAACAACCGATGGTGGCTCTACCTATGCCGATGTAGCACTTGTCAAATTAATTTGTACTTGTACTTCATATTTCAAAATTGTAAACTTGTACTTCATATTTCAAAATTGTAAATTTTTGTAGTTGTACTTCAAATTAATTTGTAAACTTGTACTTCATATTTCAAATAAATATGCGTTCATTTTTTCATATGTAGCACTTCTCAAATTAATTTATTGGTTACAAACTTACGACTTAAAATTATTTTTCTAAAATCTAAAGCCGGTTTTTAAATTAAAAATACATTTACAATATGTAATTTGTTTAAATACTTATACACCTATTTTGTAACATTTGTGAATTATAAATCAAACCACTTTTCTAAGTACAAATAGCTTTACTTAATTCATTAAATTAATTAACTTATTTTACAATATGTATAACTTTAAAAAAAATTGAATTTGTTTTTTCAAACAAAAGCTCCCAAACGGCTATATAGCCGTTGGGGCTTTGGGTGGGGGGCAGGGAGTCCCGGGGGTGGTGGTGTGGGGAGTGGGGTTCAAAAACATCTATAAATACATCTATTTTCTAACATTTTTCTACACCTCTTTTCCAACTCTTCTCCAACTCTTCTTCATCTTCATCTTCTCTTATTATCCTACATTCCTACTTATACATAACCATTTTAAAGATGGAAAGTACATCTTCCCTTATGCAAAACAATTTTGATAAGTGGAAGGGCCCGAAAACCGGACTGTGGTGAGCAACTTGCAAGTGGTGCAAGAAAGAGTGTTGCTTGGGGCGTTCACACGGATACGAGATGCCAATAAAACATATGAAGTCCTGTGACAAAGGGAAAACAACATCCAACGGTGGCGGAAATCCCAATTGATATTTATTAGAAAATGTATTTCGTATTGTTATTTTTTTCTCAATTCTCAAATGTAGTTTCTATTTCAAATAAATGCACTTGAACTTTGTTTTTAATAGGAATTTGTATAATATATAATTAATATATATATATATATAATGAACCGGCCCGGCCCGGCGTAAGGGTGGACTCGGTTCTGGCCGGGCCCGGTTCGGGTCTTGAACCGGCCGGGCCTCGGTTCAAGGTAGGGGAGGCCCAGAACCGGCCCGGGTAACCCCCGGGTCCAGTTCGGGCCGGGCCCGGTTTGGTTCTATATAATTTTTTTTTGGGTTTTCCTAATCAACCCCCTACCCCCCCCCCCCCCCAACCCCAAACCACCTCAAATGGTCCAAAATACCCAATCCAACCCAAAAACTTAAAAAAAAAAAAATCAACAAAAAAAAAATTAAATCCGGACCGGGCCCGAACCGGCCGGGCCGATTCACCAAAATGAAGGCCCGAGCCCGGAACCGGTAGCCACCGGGCCGGGTCGACACGAACCGCCCATGGGCCGGGCCGCCGGGCCGGGCCAGTTCAAACAGTGACCGGGCCGGGCCGATTCAGGCCGCCCGGCCCGAGTCCACCCCTAGCCCGGCGGGTGGCCTGACCCGTGACCCGGCCGGGTTGCCCGGCCCGAACCGGAACCGTCCATAGCCCGGGCCGGTCCCGGGCCAACCTATACCAGACCCGAGGCCCAACCGGGCCTTGGCCCGGCCCGGGTCCATCACTAGCCGCAAGTGCAAAACTGTAGGCATGGACTGGGACGGGCTCCGGGATTGGGCGGGCTTCTGTTTGACTAGTCCATATATATTAGTGTGTACTACTAGCTCTGATGATCTAATTGCTCTGTACTTGGTAGGCATGGACCGGTCCGGTCCAAATCGGGCTTTTGGGGAGAACCGGCCCGGTTTGCAACCGGGTCCGGGCCAGTTCTTTTTTTTTTTGCTTTACTAATTAACTCCCCCCCCCCCACACACACACCTAGCCCAACCCAGGAAAAACAACAAAAATTGGAAGAAAAAAATCTGAACTGGGCCCGGCCCGGACAGTTCCGAAGGAAGGGTAGGCCCAGAACCGGGCCCCTCTAACACACCGGGCCAGTCCTAGGCCCGGGCCCTCACTGTGGCAGGTCGGGCCGGTTCCTGGGCCAGGCCAACCGGAACTGGTCCATTCCTAGTACTTGGTTTCTACGTAAGGCAGCTAGTGTGCTTTTCCATACCGACACTGTACAAACTGTGTCAGTTCTCACTTCCTGTCGGGGTAGTCCTATCAGAGGGATTCAGAGGTACTACACAGTACACATTCATGTCCGGTGAGGCATTTTATGACTCCACATTCATGTTCTCAGCTTCTTGCTACACACTATGAGGGGGAGGATCGAGGATGGCAAAAGAGAAGAATAAAAGATATGCAAGATCTTCAACTCCAAAAAGAAATAATTGGCGAAAAAAGAACAAAACATAACTCTATATATTACACAATAGCCAAGATGATGCTTACAACAACAGTAGAGTGCACAGAACTCATAATATTGATTAACAAACCGAGCACTCTATTTCAGAGAACAGTTAGAAAGAAAGAAAAATGGCATCCCAAAAAAAATACATCGTGGGAATATGCATATGCAGCAGTAGTAATGAAAAAAGAATGTACAAATGGTAAGATCCCGCAACACCTTGCAAATGCTGTCAACTGTGTCAAGTATCCTCCCC
Source organism: Cuscuta epithymum (assembly GCA_945859915.1). Lineage (NCBI taxonomy): Eukaryota > Viridiplantae > Streptophyta > Magnoliopsida > Solanales > Convolvulaceae > Cuscuta > Cuscuta epithymum. The sequence continues at coordinate 1,055,227 of CAMAPF010000950.1, read as the reverse complement.
ACCTTTGGTCCGTTGATCAGTTCCACGGTGGAGATGAAGATGGTGGTTTGTACATGAAATCTTGTGGAGCTGACCCGTAATTTAGGTCAAGGTTGTGCAACTGCTCCATCAGCTGAGAACGTCTTTCTTTGAAGAAATCCAATCGTGTGGTCAACTCCACCAAGGTGGAAGATGCAATGACTGGAGGAGGATGCCGACCATAACCCAATCCCTGGTTCAAGGCCCCCCCCCCCATTTCTGCAGTTAGTACTACAGGATAAAAAAACAATGCAATGGTGCACAATGAACAGTGTCTTAGTTTATTTAAATATGGATCCTCTATTTAGCCCTGGACGACCCTTGGATCAGCTTAAGAGGTAATCCCATGCTTAGGCTGTGTTTGGTTTGAGGGGAAGGGAGGGAATCATCTCCACTCAGTTGGTTAAAATATTAGGGGGGGGGGGGGGGGGGGGGGGGGGTTAAAACTTCTATAATCTTACCCTCTAGTTTTTTGTGCACCAAAACCAGAGGGCAGCACCCCGTCCCTCCCCTCCAAACCAAACATAGCCCTTTAGTTGTGAAGACCATACTAATCTGATGACTCCAATGAGCCGAGCGGAGCGATTGGCCAGAAAGACGAGCAGATAAATCGTATCCGCAATGAGATCATTTTGTTATCATGCCTGTCCCAAGCCAAGATAAAGGAGGAAGGTGCTATGGCAAGAGCAGGACGGCCAATAGCATCACTTAGTCACATCACATGACATGAACCGAAATATGAATATCGCTTTGCTCTGATATCATAGATCGATTCATGTTAGCCGGCCCAAAATCTTTTGGGACTAAGGCTTGATGTTGTTGTATACTATTTTTTGAAGTACAGATATTTAGTACTTAGTACTGGTAGTCTTGGTACCCCCTCTGGAAAAATAAGCCATGCTCGAGTAAAGTGCAAATTTTTAAATTTAGTTAACTCAACCAAGGTACCCCTAAAAGTTAATATAAAGATTATTCGGAGTAGTTGACTGAACTTGCTTGCCACATGGATATACAAGAAATGTACTTTAAAAAAAATCTTTTAAAACTGAATAATTTTTGGTACAAAACGTTTTGAGAGTTTGAAACATGATTGTTTTTTTCAAAAGGAAGGAATTTCATGGTTTGATATGGTCGTTATGTATGTCTCCTATCACGTCAGTAAGTCATATCCAGGAAAGTACAGTAATAGTTTATTGTTGAACACTATTAAACCCATTTTCTTCTATTTTGTTTATTCAGCCTGTGATCACATGAAAGAAATTGTTCAGAACAAAGTTTAAATGAACCTGCCGTTAGTGCAGTCTACGGCAAGTTGGATGCACTGACTAGGATAACTAAAAAGAAGAGTATAAAATCACTAGGAAAAAAGGAAATACGGTAAAGATGTAGAACTTTGACCAATGATAGGTCATGTTTGATTTTGGAAAATGATACAATTCTGTTCAAAATGACTTATGACGTGGAACTAATCATTATCATTATCATTACCCCAGTGCCACAAAGGCTTCCACCTTCGGTGGGGTAAGGGGGTAGGATGTACGCAGTCTTATCCTTGTACTAAAACACAAAGAGACCGTTTCTAGATGATATAAAATGTACTAGAATAGCCACTAAAATAGTCGGGGTATCAATTAAAAACATTAGCCAAATCTGAACATAGATGACCAAAAGAGTCAAGAATGGCTTATCTTTATAACTTTATAGGACAGAGGGAGTACTAATGACAAAATAATTAAAGCAGTACAGCACCTAAATATAGTGAAAAGTGAAACGGAAAACCCAAGTCCAAAATACAAGGCTCAACATAAGATAAAATAAAACTAGGATTGAATAGAATAGTCTAGAATGTTTTCGGAGCTTAATACTGTTTTTTCTTCCGTTTTATTTCAATTATTACCTCCGTAGCCCTTGAGGTAGATGGCAGAGAGACGGAGTCAACAACAACACCAAATTCATCCACGGATAAACTGGTTGATGCTTCAGCACTCTTAGAATCACTCAAGCTCGTGGACTCCAATGAATGTTTGTGAGCTGCCTGCCTGCTAGTGTTGCCAGGCGTCAGAGCTGGTCCTTTGACGTTCCTCAGTTCCGAACAAAACAGTTCCTGCATCATAAGACCATTTGTAGTGGAGAGGTATTAGGAGTCCAAAATGCTAGGTTTGGAGGTTTTGGACTCCTAATTGAATGTAATGCGGGATTAAAAAAGGGGTTAAAAGTAGGAATGGGGTGGATGGAATTAAATTTAGAGAGTGGATTGGCACTTGGCAGGGAGAAAAGAAAAGAAAAAACAAAAGGGAAGGTTGCGGTAAGATGGTAGAGCGGATGACATCACGCAGACATCATCCAACAACAACATCCAAGCCAATGAGCCATAGTCTCAAAATATTTTGGGGTCGACTAACATGAAACGATACATAATATCGGAACCAACAGAAAAGGAAAGACAAGAAAGATAAAAAAAATAAGTAACCATATAAAAAGATGATATAAAAAGAGATTAAATATACATAAAAAAATATAATAAAAAGCATAAAAAGAATATATATATATATATATAAAGATAAAAGGATAAAAAACAAAAACACAAGAGAGAAAAGGAAGATGAAGGGGAAAAAAAGGATAAGATCACTCCACCACACGAATACCCGCCCTCCGCTTTGCTCTCTCCAAAGTCATACTCTCATCCAACCCAAGTAGAAACATATCACTCCTAACTCCTCTAATTCATGTTTGTTTGTGTCTTCATCTCCCTCTCTTCTTTGCTCCTTCTCTACACCTTTCAACTCGCCTGGCATCTCGATCTTCTACGCACATGAACAAACCACTGCAAGCGAGACTCCCGCGTCTTATCTTCAATAGGTGTTACTCCCACTTTTTGTCTGATTGTCTCATTCCTTAAGCGGTCCTTTCTAGTATGTCCATACATTCAACACAGCTGCGCATATCTGCCACACTCATCCTTTGAATGTGACTTTGTTTCACTGTCTAACAATACGCCATACAGTAATGCAAACCTAATTGTTGTCTTATAAAATTTACCCTTCAGTCTAGTTGGCATACCTCGATCACATAGAAATCCTGATGCGCTCTTCCATTTCATCCACTCTGTTCTGATTCTATGGGATACATCTCCATCTAATTTCCCATCCTTCTGAATTATGGAGCCCAAGTAATGGAACTTATCATTGACCGATACTTCTTTACCATCTAGAGTAATTTCACTATTACCACTGCTTCTACCTCCACCAAACTAACACCTCATCCACTCAGTGTTGCTTTGACTCAGTCTGAAACTCTTATTCTCCGATGTTTGTCATCATAATTCCAAACACCTGATTAAGTCTCATCAATCAATACAATATTGTCGGCAAACATCATGCACCACGGTATATCGTCTTAAATTGACTTTGTAAGTTTATCCATAACTAAGGCAAATAAGAAAGGGCTCAAAGCCAATCCGTGTTGCACTCCGATAGTAATAGGGAACTCTACAGCCCTCCCTACACTAGTACGGACATTTGTAGTACAATCCTCATACATATCCATGATGATGTTGATATACTTGCGTGATATGCATTTTCTATTTAAGGCCTACGAAAGAGCTTCTCGAGGTACCCTATCATATGCCTTTTCTAAGTAAATGAAGTAATGAACATCATATCCAGATCCTTATTAGTGTATCTATACTTCTCCACAAGTTGCCAAAGAAGGTGAATGACCTCGATTGTTGAGCGACCAGACATAAAACCAAATTGATTCTGTGAAATCTTCACATTTCTTCGGAGTTTTTGCTCTATCACTCGCTCCCAAAGTTTTTTAAAGACTTAAAACTTTTTTATTTTTTCTCCAAATTTTAAAATATATATATATATATTTAATTTCTAGAGTTTTTTGGAGCCATAAAAAACACGTAACACAGATTTTTAATCCATGTTGTATCCATAAATAACTTAACTTTACATAAACTCATATTATTTTTTAGTAAAACTGAAAAAAGGTAAAAAAAGAATTACTTATAGTTATGTACTTAATGTTTGAATAAACTGATATGTATAAAAATATGTTGAGTGTATTTTATTGACGGTGCTGGAATGTAGAGAAATAGTATTGATGGAGTCTAAACATTGTTTTCATATCGACGGAGTCCATATTTAAGTTTTTAGACGACACAAGGATGTAGATGGTCTAACCTCAAAGGTCTGGATATTAAATAGTGGTATACGTATACCATATGCCACGAAATAGGATAGTTTATATTTGAAGTAAATAGATCAAAACCCGAAATGACACTAGCTAATAATTTGCAAAATATATACGGCCACGAAACAGAAAAAAGACACAAGGATGATTTAGTGGGTATTTGGCGACATCTAATTTGGCTGAAGTTGCTAAATGAATAAAAAGTAAGGGAAAATAATTAAAATACCCCAAACTTTAGAGTGAGATAAACACACCAAACTTTCATATGTAATTTAAATTCTCCAAACTTTATATAAAATTTATGTTAGCACCATGGTCATATATTATTTCTTTAAAAAATGTAAATTTATTGTGTTAATTGCATAATTTAAAACATCAAGTTAAAAATGTTGCATTTATAGGGTGGGGGTACTATTATTTATTTTACATTGAAAGTTTAGAATGTTAATTGTATCTTCATGAATGCTAAAATATTTTAAATTATGAAATTAACACCATAAACTTACATTTTTGAAAGAAATAATGCATGATCATGGTGCTAAAATAACTTTTTATATAAAGTTTGGAGTATTTAAATTACATATGCAAGTTTGGGGTTTGGGGTGCTCACCTCACACCCCTTCAAAGTTTGGGGTCTTCAATTATTTTTCCCTAAAAAATACTCCCTCCGTCCCGCTAAGATTGTCCCATTTTACCTTTTCAGGAAATCCCACTAAGATTGTCTCATACCAAATTTGGTAAAGTTTGTGTGGCTCTAAATCATTTTAACTTTATTCTTACTTTATCAATTTAATACCAACCACACAAACCCACTTTTCTTAATAATCGTGTCGCCTTCTCTTGTCCCAATCTTAGTGGGACGGAGGTAGTAACACTTTAACCCTTGGTTTTAGGTTTTATTTTCTGCAATGTAACATTATAAAACATTTAATAATTTTTCTGATCATTCAACAAGTTCAGCAATTACGGATGTATTCACCCTTGCCAAATGGGCTCTTAGGCTCTTAGCTTCAAAATACATTTAAATAACGCACATTTAATAAGAACGGGTTTTCTCCAGCAGCGGCGATGACTAAGGCGGCGCACGAACGAGTTGCAGATCGATGACCGAGTAGACTTGCGACGGAGGCGCAGGCCACGCGGCGTGGCATCTGTGCAGGGCAGGTTTCATAGCTCTATTCCATCAGTGAATTTTTTCAAGTTTTTTCTTGTCCGGATTCATTCCGTGGGTTTTGTCCGGCTGAATTCTGGCCGAGTATTTTAGCTGTGGTGTATTGGTGTTGGTTGAGAGTCTTGATTGGCCTTTCGATTGAAGGTCTCTGTTCGAAGTTTTGGTTTGTTTCCGTTGTTTTCCAGTTCTCTTGCTTTGGTGATTATTGTTCTTTTGGGGGTGAAAATGGAGATATCAAAGAAGGTTCATATGTTATCAATTGCCGAGGAAGAGAATAGGGGACTGGTTATTGCTGCTGATCCGTTGGAACAGGAGGGTGGAGCTGTTGAGGGGTATAATCTAGCGGTCGTGGCTCGAGTGGTGACTGACAAACCTGTTCACACTGTTTCTTTCTGTCAAACAATGGCCATGGTCTAGAGGCCAGTGAAAGGAGTCTCTATTGATGAAATTGAGGACTCAAAATTCCTATTACAATTCTATCATGAAGGAGACTTGAATAGAGTTGTGGAAGAAGGGCCTTGGTCCTTTGAGCAGAATTTGGTGGTTATTCGACGATTGGAGCGTACTGATAAACCTCTAGAGGTTGAATTGGACCATTAAGTTATATGACGGTAAAGGCTGCACGTGGTATAGCCAATAGCATTGGCTCCTTTGTACAACTGGATGAGAGCTCTCCTAGCGGAAAACAAAGGCTGGTTATGCGCATTAGGGTCACGTTGAATGTTAAGGTGGCTCTAACTCGACGCCTGCAGGTTAGACAGGAGGGAGACAATTGGACCTGGGCAAATTTCAAATACGAGAGACTCCCAAATTTCTGTTTTCTATGTGGGATTCTGGGTCATGCTGATCGATTCTGCCCCTCCAACCCGCATAGTGGTCTGGGAGATGGGGAGGAGTTCACCCGGGGAACAGATGGCTTATTCCTAGTAATAACAAACCGGGAGATAGGCAAGGAAAAATTGCAAAGCTGGACAGAGAGGCGGGGGATCAGGAGAGCTATTTGGTGGAGGGACTTTTATCAAAGGGGAAGGAGATTGTGTCAACTAGGGATGCGTCTAGGAAGCGCCGGATCACTGAAAAGGAAAACGAGGTGGGGACGCAGGCAAGCATGGATGTTGATGAGGTGGCTTCAAAAAACTTGGAAGTGGCGGTGCTGACCGGGCAGCACCACCAGTAGTGGAAGGAGGCGAGAGCTTGATGGATGTTCCTTTAGCAGAGGCTGGTCAAACCGCTACTCTCTTGCAAGTGGCTGGTCAAACTGGCTTATGTTATTTTTCTGTTTTTTCATCAGTTTTGAACTCTGTTTTGTCTTTTCATTCCCTTTCTAGTAGCAGGAACAACATTGTTGTGCTTAGAGTCTACCACATTGCGGGGTTAGCGAGATGGGCCGCTAGTAAACGTGTCTCCAGCTCTGAGTCTCACCCTAGTGTAGCCTTTGATATGGCGATTTTGTACCCGGTCTTCGACGTTATTAATGATTAAGTTATCTGTTTCCAAAAAAAAGAACGGGTTTTCTTAAAAAATGGCTTTTTTGCGTGATCACGGTGGCAAAACGAGACTCTACTTGAATAGAAGTCTAAATTGAAGAGTTAAAGAAATATAGAATTGTAGAAACTAAATTGAAGAGTTAAAAATGTATGTGAAACTTATCTTCATAGTTCATATGAGTATATGACTAACTGTTCAAAAAAACCAAGAGCAAGAGAAATCATAAGGAACCTAAGGTAGCACAGTATAACAAAATTGAAAATATTACGGCCGCGATTGCATATGCATTGATAGAACTGCAAATAAGTTCCAAGGCTACTCTTCAGTTCAAATCTATCACACTCACCTCAGTCCTTTGTTTCCTTTCATGATTACAGAAAGCAAGGGTTGTGTCAAAATCTTGCTGAAAGTATTTCCTGCAGATTAATGGTAAAGTAAGTGATTATATAGTGAATAACATCTGAAGTACTCCTACATTCTATTTTATTCACTGTATATAGGAAAATAGGAAATGTGGGATGTATTTTACACATAATAATGCATTCATACTTTCACTATCCCTTGATAAACTTAGGTTGTCATTTTTGGGATGTCCCAAATAAACTTCACCTTTTCTTTTATGGAAAGTGATGTGTTCAGTTGATATTTTTTCTTTCTTTTCTAAATAAATCTCAACCACACAAACTCCACTATCTTAAAATGCATGCAAAAGTGAAGATGGGTTTTTTTAAAGGGCAGAGGGAATATAACATCATGATTATAAGTAAGTACTGATCACTTATTTTACCATTAGATGTAGACGGGATCAAGTATTTTAAGTTTTAACTATTTACTATTATTGTTACCATTATGATGATCATCATCCATCATTACCATTAGTTACAAAAAGACACCAACAGAAAGTGATATCCAATTAGTATTTTATCTCACAGTTGAGGGCTATCGTTTTGGGCATGTTGAAAACGATCACAAGCATCAGCTAGAGGATCAAAGTGATTTTGGCGCTGCTGATTAAGTTGATGGTGTAACTCTGCAACTTTCTGCTTTAGTCTAGCCACATCAGCCTCAGCAAGTGCTATCTCTTCAAGCTCAGCCCTTGTCTATAAAACAGAAATAGATTTTACAAAAAATGCCTTTGATGCATGCAATACAGTAGAGGTGAGTTAATATTTTACTTACTAAGATACATCACAATCAATATAAACAACGAACCTTAGAATCCATACCGCGAGAGCCTGATAACTGCCCAGGAGACATGCTCAATCCAACTTCCAGGGCAGCCCTCAAGTCCCTCTCAGCTTGTAGCTGTTCTTGTAATCTTGCAACCTATTATAAGCAGCGGGCATATTGTATAAAAATGTTGCAAAACATAGTCCAGATATGATTTGGAATTGAGATATCAAAAACCTAATACACAGCAAGGTTCTGCTGAAAACAATCCCCTCCTAGGTGCTGGGCTCCCATTAACCACCTACACTTTTCTGAGTTGATCCCACTTAATTCCATCAATCCTCTACCTGACCTCGCCTATGTGCTAGGCACCAGTCACCAGTCTCTCGTGCACCTAATGCTATTTAGAACGATGTTAACCATGGTTGAACCAAGGTTTAAAATATTGAATTGGTGGAAATAATGTTAGTTAGGCAGCATTGATCATTTTTATTGGCTAAAAAGCCTAATTGAGCATTTTTTTTAAGAGTTCGGGGTTTCAATTGGGTGTTTTTATGGTACGAGTGCCTAATCGACATTTTGGCTATAGCAATGATAGTTTTCCCTAGTTTTTTTTTATTTTTAGCGATATCAATACTGCCTAATTATTTCCATCATTTGCCATGGAGCCAAAGATTCACTATTTTTTGGCTTGAGAATATGATGGAGTAAAGCAAAATGACTCACTAAACTGTCTGCACTTCTTTGTTATGAAGCAGCAGTCAGTCCATGCAATTTTGGACACGATTTTCACTATGGTCATCCGGAAACAATCTCTCTGTGCTTTAGTGCAGGGGTAAGATTGCGTACATCCGACCCCCCCTTACCCCACCATAGGTGGGAGCCTTTGCGGCACTGGGGTAAATGATGATGATCAATACTGCCTCATCATCATCATCATCTTACAAAATGGCCAGCCCAACTCAAGACTTACATGGCCCAGAACTCTTATTATTACACAATCACAATTATTTACTAAAATTCTATTATTATTAGCATTATTATTATGATAATTTCTGCCCATGTTCCTGTAGTTTTCCGTATATTATTATTGATAGATCTCACTTTTACAAGATGTACAGTCTAAATACTAAACATAAATGAATACAAACTAAAAAGACATCAAGTATTAATTACAACCTGAAGCACTAAAGACCCATAATTACAGCAATAATAAGGAAAGTAAATCCTGGACTAACGATGTCTCTTCGTTTTATCAACATTCCCCCTCAAGCTAGGTTTGTAGATATCTTTCATCCCTAGCTTGACAATAAGATTCTGAAACTAGGACTGTGAAGAGGTTTGGTAAACACATCTGCAACTTGATGCTCTGAGGGAGTGTAGCTTAGTTCAATCAGACCTCCTTCAACCTTTTCTTTGATGAAGTGCCGGTCAATCTTAATATGATTGGTCTGATCATGTTGGACTGGATTATGAGCTATGCTAATTGCTGATTTGTTGTCACACCTCAATTCCATGTGATTCGTAAATCAGAGAGAATAATTCTGATCCATAGAAGTTCACACAGGCCATGGGCAAGGGCTCTTACCTCAGATTCAGCAGATGATCGTGCCATAATTCTGTTTTTTGCCAGAAAACACAGAAACCAGTAGTTGACCGGCGGTCAATGAGAGAGTCACCATAATCTGCATTAGTGAAGGCTTGGAATGATAATTGTCCACCCTTCCTGATACTCTTCCTTGTCCTGGACTTCCTTTTAGGTAGTGTAGAACCCTATAGGCTGCTTCTAGATGCGGTTTCCTTGGGTCATGTATGAATTGGCTTAGGACACTGACTGCATGGGCAATGTCAGGTTTGGTATGAGAGAGATAGATAAGTTTGTCGCACAGACTTGATACATTGTTGAATCAACCTTGGGTTCATCAAGAGCAAGTCCAAGCTTATGATTAGGATCCATAGGTGCAGTAACTGGTCGACAAGCACTCTTACCTGTCTCACTTGGGAAATCTGTAAAGTACTTTTGTTGACTGATAAAGATGCCTTCAGATGAGCGAACGACTTCAATTCCAACAAAGTATTTTAGAGGGCCAAGAGAATTCATCTCAGATTGAGATTTTAGCTGCCTCTCAAGACGATGTTTCTCAACCGGATTACTACCGATCACAATGATGTCATTCCCATATGCTAAAAGAACAGTGACTCCACTTGGGCGAGAGTGTTAGTAAAAAAGAGTATGATCGCCTTGACTTTGACTATACTCAGCAGCAAGAACAACCTGGATGAAGCGGTCAAACCAAGCATGTGGCACTCATCTCAAAAGATAGGGATGATGGAACTCACCTCACTCTTGTTTTTAGCAGAAAAACCCACATGAAACGTGTACAAGTCATCAATAAATGTAACATAACACCGGGCACCAGATATACTGGGTGCTCCATATTATCCATCCGGTTCTCCATCTGCGAGCGGGTGAAGGTCATCCACAGTCTCAGGAGTCATTATGCTCTGACACCAATGACAGAAACCGATCCTCACAGCAAACAGTAAACCAACGTACAACAGCGGAAAATAGAAATAATACCAGTCCAGGTTCTGCCTACCCTTATTCTACTCTCACCTCCTATTTATAATATTTTCCGTACGGGCCGGCCCATAACTAAATAATACCAGGCCTGGACCCCCTTAAACATAATAACACACTATGTAACATTATTCTAATATTCTTCTTCTTATTATTATTATTATTCTCTTAAGCCCAGGATCCAATCACCAAATATTTGGGACAATATCAGTTTCGATCGGTATCGATATCAGAACCTCTAAAAAGGAAACTATTGCGGAAAGCTGGAAAATCTGAAGTATATGTGAAATCATTGAGTAGAATTTAAACAGAATTGTGGAATAGTTGGAGCCCACAATCTGGAAGATACATGTCCAATATCCTGTCATAATTGAGAGTTTTCGAACTTAGTGGTTGCATGACTAATGTCCTCCTATGATTTGTTTTAACAATATCTAAACATCTTAAGCCCACTTAATTTACTAAGTTCTTAGATCATCAGGAAGCTAACACAAATTTTCCTGATACAGCAAAAGTAACCATTGTATGTGGTAGATAACTCTCAGAGGTTTTAAAATTATATAATCTGTCTCAAGAAGCTCACCTATTTCTCATAATGTGCATTAGATTCATGTCAAGCCTATTTGTTAAACATGAAAAAACAAACACCGAGCATGTGATGCGGAAAAGAAGGAATAAAAAATATTGCATGAAAACGTACATCTTGTTCCAGTGCCAATCGTCGTTCATGCAATGCTTGTTTCCTTCTCTCAAGGCTAGCCTGCAGAATTGCATTCCCTCTTGCCTAGAGAAGATGAAAGTGGGATTTTAATAAGAAATGTACACAAACCCACAAACCAGCTCTAGCCATATGACCAAATAATATAGTTACCTCTTTCGCAATTCTATGACGCAAGTCATTTTTAGTAGTCTCAAGTCTCTGTATAGCAAGCCTATTAAAAAAATTGTTAAATTCCCCATCATAGAGTATCAAACAAAGAGTGACCACTGAGAATGAATGAAACAAAGGTTTTCACGTGAATATGGAGAGGAAGAGTAGTAGATAGAGCACCACTTTTCTAGTACACTGTACACATCAAAGATTTTTTATCTAAATAAAGCCAGTGTCATAAACTGTTCTTCACTGCCAACAGATGTTAGGTAGTAGTTAATAAGTTTTCTAGTAGACTTCTTTTTTTTTTTGAACAGGCTAAGTATTTGATTTGATCTTTTTTTCCTAATAGACTTCAATTATTATGATTTAAATAAAATTGAAGAGTCATAATATGTTCTTAACTGCCAACAAATGCTAGGTATAGCAAAGTCCATTATCATCATCATCACCTTAATGGCTTAATCACAACTATTATGAGGCGAGTGGGAATTTCATCTTCATAACGTCAATTTAATCACAACTGCGATGTCATATGTCCATTCATGTTAGCCGACCCCAAATTATTTCAGATGAAGTCTTGGATGTTGTTGTAACGCCAATTACATAATTAATTGTCTAAAATTGCTAAACACTAAATTTAGGCAAAACTTAAGGCTAGATGCCCTTCATGTCACAACCTTCTAACGAATAATGAAATGAAATCCTAATATTCTCAAAACCATGTGTTTTAGCCACTTGTATGAATAACATCATGAGAGGACAATGAGTTGAGATAGAGGCAATAATCACGTCCAATTGCAAAAATAAAATTGTATAATCGCCATTCACATCGTGGAGCATGACTAAGGTGGTGTTCTCTTCATTTAATTTTTGCTTATAATCTATTTTCATTTTATTTTCCATCATTTGCAACGGAGCCAAAGTTTACCTATTTTTGGCTTGGGAATATGATGGAATAAAGCAAAATGGCTCTCTAAACTGTATGCGCTTCTTTGTTATGAAGCAGCAGTCAGTCTATGCAATTTTCAACACGATTTTCACCATGGGTCATCCGGAAACAGTCTTCTTGCTTTAGTACATGGGTAAGACTGCGTACATCCGACCCCCCCTTACCCCACCGTAGGTGGGGAGCCTTTGCGGCAATGGGGTAATGATGATGATGATCTGTTCTCATTTTAATCAAACTGGAGCAAACCAGAAACGCCCAAACAGACAAAAAAAATCAGACCAAACAAGAACAAAAAGATTCAGATGAGACAATATATCATATTTCAGACAGAAATGTAGACAAGATCTGAAACAATCAAACAATCATATCAGACCAGACCGGAAATAATAAGACAAAATCAAACCACACAAAAAATATTCAGACCATATGAAATCTTAAAAAACATATCAGATCATTTGTTGGCTAAGAGAAGTAATGAACAAGATCTACAGAACAGAGTGCAGCAGTAGAAGAGAATATGAACTGTCTGCTACTAGGACAAGTGAAATGAAATACCAATAAATATTATCCGAGAAGATTATGCAAAAATAAGATATTCAGTGAAAGATGATAAGTAAAGCTTTAGAAAATAGTGTCTCATTTAGTAAGATGATTTAATAATGCTCTGAAATGTTTGAGCAAACGAGCTTGTTCTAGTTTTTGAACATTTGATAATATTATAGAAAGAGAACATACTCTTCCTCTCCAGAAGAATCAACTGAATCCACTGATGGAGTCTTTCTTGCCTGCGCAATAGAGAAGTCTCATCATCAGATACAACAAAGAGTTTGAATCCAACAGACATTCTAAAGAAAATAAAAGTTTGACAAATGAGCAATGGTTCTTATGAGAGCATTCATTCAATCAGATTTATCATTAAAACTTACAAAAATAAACAGAAACAAAAAGTACAATAAACAAACTAAATTGGAATCATGTCTTCTGAAGCAAAAAAAAACGGTATGCGGGCTCGTGGTAACAAAAAAATCATGGAAACCAACACTTACACTGTTTCGGCCCCAGAATGATGATCTTTTGACATTGAGATGGGGGGAAGTTAATTTACTGGAGGACCTCCCAATGGGTGAATTTTTCCCAGAGGAAGGATGAAATAGCCCTTGATCCATAGATGAAAGTATTTCACCCATAGACCGCTGAGATCCATTATTTGTTGATTCAGAAGGAGTAGCCCTCCCACACTCAGATGTCCTTTTATGTCGGTCTAGGCCGCCCAGCTGTTCACTAAATAAAATGTTTGAATCTGTAGCTGGCTGAGAGTCTGCAGTTGGTTTAAACTCAATTCCAGCTGTTTGATTGTTCCTTGGAGAGTCAAAATCTGAATCATCACCTCCAAATGCCTGAACTCAATAAACAAATGCACCTTTAACGCAAATGGTTAATACACTGCATAAGCAAAAGAAAATACAAACTGAGTAGTATGCACGACGATGTTTTCAGGGAGCTAAAATTCTTGTGCTTACCCTTGTTTTACAGTTATAATAGCTAAAAGAATTCATAAATTAAAATTAGAATGGTTGACCACACTCATGTAGTCGTGTTGTGAATATGCTTGATTTCAGTTCTTTACGTTTTTCTAATTGAGTGATATGTGAATTCCTAAATTGAGATCAGAGTGGTTGTCTAAACTCTTTTGAAATATTCACTTGATTTCTCGACTCCTATGTTTTTCTAACTGTACAACATGCAACGTGATATGTTATTAAAACTCAGCCACTGTAGTACACGGACCATAAAATGGAGTCAATGAGTTTTATTAAGGCGGTGTTTGGAATTGATTATACTTCTGCTTCTTTTTAAAAAGCAGTAGAATCAAAATCAGTTTTTTCAAAAGCTTGCCTCCCCCAGCTTATCAAAAACGGCTTCTAAGAGCAATTTGGAACACTCAGAAGTGCTTCAGCATTTTCACCCAAACACTTCAATATATGCTTGTGCTCTGTGAAGAAGCAGAGGCAGTTTTAAGAAGTAGATCCAAACACCCCCTAACTTGTTAAGATATGCGCATAAAATGGATGCCCTCAAGACCGAAGACCTTTTACCAAGGCAACACCTTATTGCCTCCTATTGCAAGAAAGTGTTGCTGTCTATCTGAACTCAAATTTATTATTGGCATTATGGCCGACTTTGCCAGATACCTAACATAATCTAATTATAAGTGCATCATGAGCAAAACTGAATAGAAAATATATGTATGCAACATAGGAACTTGTTTATAGCATAGACATGCCGTATAACTGAAAGATTTGCCTCTGTGGGGAATAGACATGTCATATAAATGAAAGATTTGCCTCTGTGTGGGAGTAGGGGTGGGTGGGGGAGAACCTTGTAATCATAAAGATCACTGGCAGCAGAGCTACTGCTGTCACTTAGCTTTCCACTAAGTACACGATCATGATCATCATCTGATTCTTGCAAGGCCTCATTTTCAGCATCATGATAACCAATGCCTTTCACCTCCAAACTCTCCTCATCACTTGAATCTTCGCTGCCACTGTTTCCAATGCGTGAATCCGCTGAAATAGAGCATCGATGTAGATTATCCTCCTGAGAAAAGGAAAAAGAAAAACTGAACATCAAGTACATCAGAGAGGGCGATATAATTTAATCACTTAAGCTGCACACAATACAAACAGTTAGTATAGGTAAAAAAGAATCACAAGATTACTAGTTATTTTCTTGACATTGCAAAAGTTAGTCAGGGTACAGCTATAGTGGAGTTGCTAAAAATATGTGGCTGCACAGTCATATACATGGAGGCACACTACACCAACCAATATGCAAGAACAGATCCCCAAAATGATGGGATACAGAAGTATAAAAGAGATTAGGTAACAAGGCTTGGATGACTAACAACTTTTATGGATTAGTTTACCAATGATTTGGAGTTGAGACTAAACCCATCTTTTACCACAACACCAACAACAACTACAACAACAACCAAGCCTTATTCTGAAAAGATTTTGGGGTCTGCTAACATGAATAAGATGAAGATAAACATAAATACTCCGTATATAATAAAAGAACATAAGAAAGATAAACAATAAAAAATAAGATAAGAACATAAGAAGATAAAGAAAATGAAAGAGAAAAGAGATCAATCCTCCACACGAATATTCGCCCTTCACTTTGCTCTTTCCAAAGTCATACTCTCATCCAACCCATGAAGAAACGTTTCACTCATGATTCCTCATCCACGTCTGTTTGGGTCTTCCTCTCTACCTCATCCATGCCTCTTCTCCCCACCTCTCAACTCGTCTAACAAGTGCATCATTCGGTCTTCTACACACATGACCAGACCACCACAATCGAGACTCTTGCATCTTATCTTCTATAGGTGACACACTAATACTCCTACCTTATGACTGATTATCTCATTCCTCAAACAGTCTTTTTTGGTATGTCCACGCATCCAACGCAACATACGCATCTCTGTCACACTCATCTTTTGAATGTGACATTGTTTCACCGCCCAACACTCTACGTTACACATTAATGCAGAACTAATTGTTGTTTGATAAAATTTACCCTTCACTCTACGAAACCTATCTTTTAAAAAAAAAAAAAAAAAAAAGAACAACAAATTGAACCTGAGCATGAAAGAAAACATTGAGTGCCATATTGGCGATCAGCTGATCATAACAGGTGGAAAATCAAGTGGTAAAGAATAGTACTTATAATACGAGTAGTTATTTTTCAAAAAAAAATATCAAAAATGTCAGAATAAATAGTACAAAAATAATTTATCTAACAAAGCGCAAAAAACACATATCATATTTTCAATTAGGCATTGACTAGTGAAGCAATGCAAGAAATTAGAATACATAGAGAGAGGAAGGTGGGCGAGAAAGTAGGAAAGAAATAAAATATAGCTTGATAACTTACGCTTGAAGAATCCACAAGAATATCAGCAATAATATAGTGGTCGCAGAATTAAATGGTCAAAGAGCAGCTTACATCAAAAATATTCTCGTACTCCTCTAAGAGTGTTGTAATGATAGCTTGGGCATTATTAGCAGCATTAGCAGCAGCAAGAATCTGTGCCGAGTTGTCACCATTGGAATCAAAATCATCCTCCAACTCACATTCACCAGCTAATAAAGGTCGCAAAAGCAATGGTGCCATACATGCAGCTACAGCGGATGAATTCATCCTATTCTCAGAAGCATGTGAAGAGATTGTATACATCATCTTCACAATTCTACAAAAAGATAGACAATAGGTCACCAATATAAGCAAAACAAAATTAAAAATCTCTAACATCATCTGCTTTCCTACTTAAAATGTGACACGTGGATAAAAGTTCCAAAGCCTCCAACTACATTAGAGTTAAGCCCAAGAAGAAGCCAAAGAAATCATTCATGCCTTCCTGCTACACAGCATCCATGGTCTGACCATGTACCTTGGGGTTTGGTAATCAGAATACGTGGTTTTGAAATTTTTATTTTCTATCTTTGCCTTGCATATTGGGTTTTAAATCAATACATTGGCATCATTTGTTAAAAAAAGTCACCAAAAAAAAGGCAAAACAACATCGTAGATGGTAAAAAACACATTCAGTAATGACCATTTATTTCGGAGACATGCATCATATATTTAGCCTTTTCGGTAACCTAGCATAGAGTTTCCTGGGCTACTTAGCATCATATCAAAAGCAACCCACAACTCCCTAAAGATTAAAAAGAGTGATTTATATGTACTTGAAATGCACACTATACCCACAAAGACAATACCTCTGTAGTAACCGTCGGTTGGGTTCAGGAAATGTCTCAACTATTGCAGAGCGGATAGCATTCAACCGAGCTTCTTTCCTATCAATTTCTTTTGAAAATCCAAGGAAACACATTCCAGTTAGAGAAGAATGAAAGGTTCATGAAAACATTTGTGTGCAATTCTGCATTTCATTATAATGAAAAGAATCCAATCGAGAAATCTATGATGTAGGAAACAAAAATACACATGTGAGGGTATTCTATCTGACACCAGACACTATTTGAACACAAGTATATTCCATCATAAGACAAACACTCTTAACTCAGAAGATTTTATATATATGCATAATTGAATCTATTATCAATGAAGTGATACTACCTCCCTGTCCCCGCTATCTTTGGGATGTGAGCATATTTACAAAAGTGAAATTACATGTTTGCTATTAAATTTGTAAAGTATGAATGAATTTGAACCACACAAATATTAACAAATTGTGGTATGAGACAATCTTAGTCGGACAAACAATAAAGAAAATACGGGACAAAGATGGTGGGGCAGAGGGAGAAGTATTTAGTATATTTCAAACATAATGTGATCCAAAGAAATACAATCTCCCATCCATCCTTAATATAATTTGGTTTTCAAACTTTAAAAAATGGACAGGTAAGAGAACAATTGTTTTCCTCTAAGATGAAAAATGTGCACTCTTTATTCGCTAGCTTATACAACAATTGTTATGCTTCAATTTGCAGGCGAATATTCTAGGCTAGGGTCAGCAGCCAGTTTCTACACCACTGCATGCAAACTTGAAAGCATTTGTGCAGCACAAATCATACAACCTACCTTCTAGGCATTACCAACAATGTCTGCAAGTTACTTTGGTACAACTACAAGATCTAAAAGCTTTATAAGGAGACAATCTTGTAAGATAAGATCACTGTATATCTTGAAAAGAGAGAAGAAAATGAACCAACCGACGGTTGGCAACCGTAATAGTATTTCGGTGGCTAAAGAAAGATAATCAAACATATTTGGTGAAGGATTAACGTACTGTATGCCTCCAACAATGCAGTGCAGCAAGATGCAGGAACAGGAGATGATGGCAGCTCGCGCAGTACATGCTGAACAATGGTAGTGCCAGTGAGTACTCTCATTCAAAAACCACAGATAATAAAATTGATAATAATAAGATTTGAGGTAACAACCAATACCTTCACGCAGTCACCAATTACATGGGCATCCTCATCTGAACCAAATTCAGTCTTACCTACACAGAAAGGCTTGCTCAATTTCAGCTTTGGAGAACACACCATTAAGGTAGGCGACTACACGAATAACTTAAATTCTGAATTATTAAAAAATCTGGAGGAGTTTATAGTTTGGACCTTGCTCGTATGCTTTTACCCTTTGCTCTACTTCCTCTACATCGGCAGATTGTCGCAATATCCCTTCAACTTTCGTTCCTGTCAAAAATCCAAAAAGGTCAAACAATAAATTAACAGGGAGCTACACATGTTGCTGCCTTTGGAGAGATACACATCATAGATCAATATAATGCAATAAGAATAGAAAGTGTGATCTAAAAACAACATCCAAGCCTTAGTCTTTCATCAATGGGGTGATGGGGTCTACATGACTATCCGAACCACTATTAGATAGAGCCATAGAGGAATAAAAACAAACATGGGGAGCTTAAGAAAATTAATATCATCTAGAGTCAGCTTTGTTAAAAAGAATAGAAGGCTTTAATACAAATGTATTATCTGCTTGGAATGTGGAGTTACCTGAACACTAATAGAAATAAATAATTGCAGACATCACGGTCACCCATATAGGGTATAGTAGTTTATGGCAATTTGTTTCTAAATGGAAACATGTGTGTGTGTGTGTGTGTAAACATAGGATCCTTCTACTAAAGTAAAGAAGATGAGAATTACTCAAATTCTCACCTTTACTTATATTTTGTCAAAGGGGATCAATTGTGAGCTTACCATGCTTCTCAAGAAATTTAAGTGCCTTTTCGAGGAAGGATGGGCCACCATCTATGTCTTCTAGGGCAAGCAAGATTGGCCGTCCAACAACCAAAGACTTAACATGACGCTTATCCCTCCCTGCATAAATAAGAACCCAGTAGAGTTGCAGATCTTTGGTAGAGAGGAAAAAATGTGAACTTTATTTGATTTAATAATAAATGGGGGGGATCAATAGATAATGATAACAAATGTACATACAATGATGGAAAGACCCCTCCACTGAATCGCCATTCTCACTTCGAAAAATGCCATTGTGTCCCATCACAAGTGCAGCATTGGGCGCTTGAGCAAGAGCATGCTCAAGAGCAGTCTTCCACTCATACAAATCTTCTGATGTTTCAGCCTACATAAAATACTTAGGGTTTGGCAAAGATAAAAATTCCTTAAATAGCACAAAGGCCAATATTGTGTGCATTTGTTTAAGTATTTGGGTAATCAAAAGAGCACCTTAAGAGTAAATGCCCGACCATCACGTCCATCAGGGAAGAGTACAGTTAGCAGTTTTTTATCATCTCTAACAACCACACTGCATTTGATGTACTAAGGTAAGGTCGTAAGGATTAGAAATAAATTAAAATATAAATGATGTGCCAGTAACTAGTAATTACCTTCCAGAGTTATTTAAGTCTATGCCTCCCAAAGTCAGATTAACTTCGCCACGGGGTTGTGGAAGGGTACTCTACACAATATGTCATTTTACATTTTGTAAGGTTCGTGCACCTTATTGGCATAAGAAAAATGGGCAAAAACTCAAATACAACAATGTTAATCCTCTCATCATTTTGCCACGGGGTTGTGGAAGGGTACTCTACACAGTATGTCATTTTAAATTTTGTAAGGTTCGGGCACCTTATTGACTCCAACGCCTGTCGGAGTCAATGGTATTGAGGTAGGTCTTGAACTCACAATGCCAAAATAGACGGCTTCTTCAATGAGCTCCTACTTGGAGAACATTGAAGGTTCAGCCTTGTTGGCATAAGAAAAAAGGCAAAAACTTGAATACAACAATGTTAATCCTCTCACCATTTTGCCACGGGGTTGTGGAAGGGTACTCCGTACAATATGCCATTTTAAATTTTGTAAGGTTCGGGCACCTTCTTGACTCCAAAGCCTGTCGGAGTCAATGGTGTTGAGTTGCATCTCGAACTCATGATGCCGAAACAGACGGCTTCTTCAATGAACTCCTAATTGGAAAACCATCGTGCAGTCGAATGGCGAACCACCGGACTGAAGTGTACGGATGGTGGTCTCAAATAGCTTGTTGTCGACGTTCAGTTTAACTCTATGTTGTAAAAACCAGACCGGGAGGCAACCCGTACAAATGCCCGTGCCAAGGGTCAACCCGTACAATATATATATATAGAGAGAGTAGCAATTCTGGCAAGCCGGCCTGATAGGACCCGCTGTCCGGCCAAGGCAATTTGGGGCCCTTCACGATTGAATTTTTTGATAAACTTTGTTGAGCATGTTCATCAAGTCTAGTTTATGCCCATCGAATTTCAGCTTAAAATTCAATCAGGAAGGCAGTTAATTAAATTATTTAAAAACATTGTGCTTTTATATATGTAAACAACGCAATGTTTTTCAATTCCACATTTGACCGACTTCCCGATTGAATTTTTAGCTGAAATTTGGTGAGCATAAACTAAACTAGATGAAGAACATGGTCAAAAAACTTTATTGAAAAAATTCTACCGGTAAGGGCCCCAAATGGCTTTGGCCAGATGGCAGGTCCTGTCAGGCCGGTCTGATATGGACTCCTGCCATATATATATATATATATATATATATATATATATATATATATATGTAGAATAAAGATCAAATGAGAACAATGCTTAACGTGAGAACGTGAGAACACCACATTTACCCCAACGTGTTGCACAATGAAGCTTGTATATTGCACTTTTTCATGTTTTCACAATAATCACCAAAATGCCACCGTGTTTATTTAATATAGGCTTAAATCGAGCAAATTGAAAATGTGCAACAGAAGAGCTCCATTGTGCATCACATTGTTTTAAATGTGAGTGTTCTCACGTTCTCACGTTAAGCATCGTTCTCATTGGAACCGCACCCTATATATACATATATGTATATGTATATGTATATGTACATTATAATGTATGGTTAAATCGTAAACTAAAGAAATCCTTCCTAATAAAAATATTATTATCTAGTACACAATTTTTAAGTAAACCATGAATGTATATAAAATTAGAGGAACAGAAAAATAAACATAATATGTAGTAGTAATTACAAAATCTTAAAAATCTTGTATAAATGTGTTTTGCACTTATATTTGGAATATTTTATACGTATCAGGCAGTATATAATTACCATATTATGTATCATAAGTTTTCATATTATTATTACTAACTATTAATTAATATAGGAGGGCATATTTGACACTTTTCTCAATTAAAAAAAGATAAGATAAAGATAAAGAATATAAAGATAGAAAGACAAGATAAAAAGAGAAAAGAAAAGAAAGATAAGAGAGATAAACAGATGAGGTAACATAAAAAGGATAAGATAAAGAGGATAAAAAGAAAATATATAAAAGAAAAAAGATAAAAAGATAGAGAACATAAGAAAGATAAAGAAGATAAAAAGGATAAACAGAAAAGAGAGAAAAAGGAGAGAAAAGAAATCAATCCTCCAGACCAATATTGGCTCTGCATTTTGCTCTCTCAAAGTCATACTCTCATCCAACCCAAAAAAAAGCATATCATTTTTCATTCCTCTAATCAACGTTTGTTTGGGTCTTCATCTTCCTCTCTTCTCCGACTCTTCTCCCCACCTCTCAACTCGTCTAACATTTGCATCACTCAGTCTTTTACGCACATGACTAAACTACCACAATCGATATTTCTACATCTTAGCTTATATAGGTCCTACTCCCACCTTTTGTCTGATTATCTCATTCCTCAAACGGTCTTTTCTAGTAGGTCCACACATTCAACGCAACATACGCATCTCTGTCATACTCATCTTTTGAATGTGACATTGTTTCACCGTCCAACACTCTATGGCATCCAGTAATGCAGGCCTAAACTAAGTCCAACAAAATTTACCACTCAGTGTAGTGGGCATACCTCGACCGCATAGAAATTTCGATGAAATCTTCCATTTCATCCACCATGTTCTGATTCTATGAAATACATCTCCATCTAGTTCAACATCCTTCTGAATTATTTAGCCCAAGTAACGAAACATATCACAAATCAATATCTCATTGCCAACAAACTTGCACAATTGCATTTCATATATCCAATCTTACTTTGACTCAATTTGAAACCCTTGGTCTCCAATATATGTTGTCATACTTCCAACTTTGCTATAACACCCGATTGTGTATCAATCAATACAATATCATCGGCAAACATCATGCACAACAGTATATCATCTTGAATTGACTTCGTAAATTCATCCATGACTATAACAAATAAGAAAGGACTTGAGTCAATCCTTGGTGCACTACGATAGTAATAGGGAACTCTGTAGTCCTCCTTACACTAATATGGACACTTATAGTACAAGCCTCATACATATTCATGATGATGTTAATATACTTCCGTGATATGCCTTTTCTATTTAAGACTCACCAAAGGACTTCTCGGGGTACCATTCATATGCCTTTTCTAAATCAATGAACACCAAATGCAGATCATTTTTAGTGTCTTTATACTTCTCCACACCTTGCTTAAGAAGGTGAATGGCCTCGATTGTTGAGCGGCCAGACATATTCAAACTTCTTCAAAGTCTCTCAATCACTCACTTCCAAAGTTTCATGGTGTGACTATAAGCTTAATTCATTAAAAGTTGGTACATTCGTGTACATCACCCTTATTCTTAAATAGAGGAATAAGAGTATTCTTCCGCCTATTCGTTAGCATTTTGTTATTTCTTCAAATCTTGTTTAAGAAGCATATTAACCACTCAATGCCTCTCTCCCAAACTTCTCTGGACCTCGATCTATAGGCCATCTAGACCCACTACTTTCTTCTATCATCTTTCTCAGAGCCTCTTTAACATTAGTCATTTGGATCCTTCTCACAAAATCATGATTTACCATACAATCAAGTATAGTAAGATCATTTATACCTTGTGCTTTATTCCCGTTGAACAAGGTACATACTTGTCACGGCGTCGCCTAGTCGTCAAATTGCAGAAGAAGATTAGTCGTCTCTGGCGTCGTCTAGGCGTAAGCATGTCATCCGGGCACAGTCCTGGCGTGAGGGGGAGATTTGAAATCTCCATAAATTCGTCTTTTGAAGCTCAGTCCAAAAGGACAATTGTCGACCCTCAAACTCAAAGGTCAATCGACGACCCCTAAAGGCGAAGCATCGCTAGTCACTAGCTACTTCTCTATTGCGTGCCTCGGTCGTAAGGTTGAAGTTGAGTAGACGACTTGTAGTTGTTGCATGCCTGTGTTGCAAGGTTGATGGCGATGTCCACTCCTTCTCTAGCTTTTTAATTCTATCGGTTATTCACTTATCAATTTAGTCTTTATCAGGCTTCTTATTTCATTATATTAACATTAATATATTTTATATGCAGTTACTCACCAAGCAGTATACCCACTATAGTTTTACATAGTTCAATTTTAATATTATACATGTATAATTCGTATACATTACACAGTATGTATAGATACACACTACAGTATAATTAGCAATGCATATAACTTGTATATTAATACATTAGATATCTAATAAATTAGGTATATTTATTTATTAATTTTGAATTTAATAACTTGTATATTGATAAATTAGGCGTACTAATAGATTAATAAATTAATAGGATGTTAAATATAACTATATACATAATTATACATAATATATTATACAATGTGTGATTAGTCGCCTAATTGTCGCCTAGGCGGGCGATTTATCGCCTAGGCGATATGGCGGTCGACCGATGTTGCGACTCGCCTTACCTCCGTGACAAGTATGACAAGGTATCAAAGTATGGCCTTCACCTCTCTTTTATTTCCCCGTCCTCCATTACCCTTTGATTGACATCATTCACGCACTTAATTTTTGTGATATCTTGAGTTATACGATCACAAAGACGAGCAAGTTTGCAAATATCTTTCTCCTTCGATAGAGTAACTTTACATACAACTCTTGGTTCACTTTTGCTCGTGCTTTCTTTACGGCTTTTTCGTCTTTTGTTTTAGTCTCCTTGTACTCATCTATGCTCATTGCTCCAACTTTTGCCCAACTTTTTGTAACATTCCCTTTTGTTCTTTATAGTTTGTTTCACCTCATCATTCCACCAAGATGTGTCCTTTTTTGTGGCAGACATCCTTTAGATTCTTCAAGTATCTCTTTCATCACTTTGTTAATCGTCAACTCCATTGATAACCAGACATGACACATCGTCCACATGTGTATCATTATTAATATAGCAAACATCCCCACCCAACATTTTGTGTGCAAAGCTTTGTTGGAGGTCCTCCTCGAGCATCCATGACTTTATCTTTGACTCCATGTGTTGCTTAACCCGACTTTTATACTTCTTACCTTGAAAATAAAGCATAAACATCCAATGGTGAGTGACAACACTCTCTGGGATAATAAGAAGTAGTCACTTTGAGTACTATTAACTCTATTTCTATATGTCACAATGTTAGAGTCTCTTTTTGAACCAAGTGTTCGTTATAGCCAACTCATATGTCGAGGAAAAATCCAAATTATTCTTTATCGTCTCATTTCTAATGCCAAAACCATGTCCGCCATGGGTACTCTCAAAACCATCACGACTCGAATACATGTGCCTATTGGGGTCGCCTCCTATGACCAGTTTTTCTCTTGACACTCGTCGCACCACTTTCTCAATATCTTCCCAAAATTATTGAGTGATAGATGGATCCAATCCCAGTCGAGGTGTATAAGGTATGCACTTACCACAGACGTCATCTCATCCCCTATCAACGATTCAATACTCATGATGGGGTCGTTCTTCCTAAAGACTTCCACCACACCCTCAACATAGTCACACGCCACAATAACCTTACTCCATTTCGGGTCTTTTCTCTCCGTGAATACTACAACTTAAAACCTTCAAGATTAATCCTATGTCCCTTTTCTCCAACTCATTAAGTTTCTTACACACATATAATGATGATATTCCTCCTCCTTGTAACCTCGGCTAGCTCAGATGATTTTCTCATAAGAGACCCAACATTTTGTGTCCCAAAGCGCAATCTAGCACCCCGCCTTCTATTCTTAACACCATCAGGACCGCCCACCATGTCCTTGCATATTTGACACCATCCATGGGCATTGGAGTGGCGAGTTGCTTCCGAGCGACAACCTAGCAACCTTAGCATTCTTATGAACACACTGAGGCCTATGAAGTATAGCATGCCCTTAGCATATTTGACACCACCCAGGTTGAGGGATGATGCGTCGATAAAGAACATGAGAAAGATAAAAAAGCTTTAAAAACTAATAAGCTCAACAACAACAAAATCAAACGGCATTTATCAAACATTACTCGCAAGTTATTGGATTTTTCTAGTCAAACCTTTGCATATTCTAATGTTAGCGTATAAACACAAAATGTGTAAGGGGATAGTTCATAGTAAAAAAATAAGTCCCTTAGAACTAGAATGTGCAGTCAAATTAACATGTAATTAGTTAGCTTCTAAGTTCTAAGTTTAGATAACGGGAATAATTACTAACAGGGTCATTTTTGAAGAAAACCAAAGATGTGCGCGTAAGAATAAACCAACGCTTTTTCCAAGACTTCCAACCTAGTCCTGCAAACATACCATGTTAGTTTGAGGGATGTGAAGACTAATAGGTGCAACCAAACTCTTGGTTCAAAAAGCTTTTTAGGAACTAGACATATTAAAACAATTACAAAAGAATTAGCATGTTCTCAAAACATAAATTTTAAAAATTTACAATCTGGACAATGATGGAATAAGAAAGAGTAACAGTGTTTCCAAAAGCATGTAGGCATGCCATGGCCAACCTTTTGGATGAAGAGGCAAGTAAGGCAAATGAAAGAATACATGAAAGGGTTAAATCCAAAACATTCACGTTTTACTGACCTTTTGAAGAGATGAATAGTGGCCCGCTTTTGAATACCTGAATATGGCACCATTGATTTTCAAACAAAAAGCACAAACTATGAAGCAATAAGTAAAGAACCAGAAACAAGAAAATAATTTTAGTAGTGGAGTTTCATAACATTTATCTTTACTCCTGAGACAGTTCCTACTTTAAGTTCTATATAATATGTTTGATTAGGCTATGGGTAGGAAATGGTGCAGTGAGGGAATGTTGTTGATTTGTCAAAAACCGACATTAAGTAAGAGTGTAAGACACTAAGACCTACCTCACTTAGTCTCTTTAAAGGGAACTCGGGTATTTCTGGCATTCTTTGAACATTTCCCTAAACCGTTCTCTTTCCCCAGTCTTACTCTAATATGCTCTAACAAGGAGTGAGCTCTAAAAGCATTCTACAGTCCTAAAATAAGAAGTAAAAGTAAAAAAAGATAGATGCTTAAAGATTTAGAAGCAGTACCTGAGACATAAGGTCACTTATAAAATTTGGTGCTAATAAAAAATTGCACCAAAATCAAAACCAGTTCATTTTATACGTTCCCGCCATCCCTAAATTATGTTATCACTTTCCTTTTGGGACATCCCAAAATTGAGCTCATACTTCCTTTTTGGGTAATATTTGACTGTTTCTGTGGTAAAAGACTGTCTTAACCCTATGAAAGGTACACCATTGATGACTCACTCCCACCATATCTTTAATGGGGACAAATTTAAAAAGTCAACACAACCCGTTATCTTGCCCAAACACCCGTGAAGTCAACCTAGTATCTAAATTTGGGGAGGAGGGAGTATAAGAGTATATGTTTGAGTGTATATATATCCACATCATTTCACAGTACGCAAATGAAATGGTTTTGCAGTAGCAGTGAGCTGTCTTCTGGTGTACACAAACAATACTGATAAAAAAAAAATGAATCATTGTGTATATTTTGTTCATCCAGTAAAATGAGTAAATTGACAGCTAAATTTGCATCATCCCCGAATTGCAGGCCCATACATACATTTCAATAGCAAGAGATCGTTAATTGCCCGATTTGACAAATTAGAGCTTTGGAAAGAACTCACGAATTACGATTATCCTTCTTCTACCACATACGAGCTATGGTCAATGCTAGTCCAACCACCACGTCAAGTACTTGTGGCACAAAATTGAACATAAACGAAACTAAAGACTTGACCATTGACAGTTCTTATATGACTTCAGCAAGTAAAGCGCAATCGATTGAGTGCACAAGTATAGAAGTGTTTTGCTAACAATAAAAAACATCGTTGTGTACACTGGTTCAGATACCGTA
This sequence comes from Cuscuta epithymum, assembly GCA_945859915.1. NCBI lineage: Eukaryota > Viridiplantae > Streptophyta > Magnoliopsida > Solanales > Convolvulaceae > Cuscuta > Cuscuta epithymum. The sequence continues at coordinate 1,027,596 of CAMAPF010000950.1, read as the reverse complement.
CCGCATTAGATGTTCCCACTCGAGGCTGCTCTGATGAGGCGAGCGAGGCCGACATTTCCATGAGTCAGTCAAAAGTGAAGGACATGACAGCTGAGGCTCGGAGATATGAGCTATGGCAGAGATCCAGGAGTCGGGCCTGGTGATTTGCGGGTTAGAAGTGGAACGCAGCTGCCGCAACCAAACCAACAGAACTTCACTTTCTGAGTCTCTTTTAAGTCTTTTTGCTCGCTTGATAGTGGATGAAGAATTCGGGCAAGTCTCAAACCATCTCAAGATGATTGTCTAGTGTTTTGTCCCATTTTATCTCACAAATTTTAAATTTTATGTGCAGATATCCATATGTATTTTAATTTTTTTCTTTATAGATTCTAACACACTTTTCATCCACTTTTACCCTCTCAATTCTTGTATAAGTCTATTTGAGGACATTGTTTTAGACATTAGATATGTTTGTTTTTTGGCGTTTTCCACTCCAAACGTTGAAAATACCAGCATTTTCTTAACAAAAAAATGGCGTTTTGCCCTTACATGCCAGAATCCAAACAGCCCCAATGTCTACAATTTACTTCTATCTCTATCTTCCCCGTGCATACCACTTTCTCTATATTAAAATAAAATAATGATCTTGTCTCTATCTTTCCACTATGTCACGTAGGATAGGCTTTACTCCAATCCACTACACCATTGAGGATGTTCCGACATTTGTCCTGTCTAGGTTGGGTGATAAATCCAAAATTAACGGTAAGATCTCTGGTTAAGAAAATTAGGAACCGGAATAAGGTCCATTATATTAAGTCTGAGATGAGGCTTTTATAGCTCAGGTTCAGTTTGGGTTTGGGTAAGAACGGTTAAACCTGAACGGTGGCCTCCATTCTCGGGGAATATGAGCGGCAATGATCCTCATAAAGAAAGGGGAAGCGAGGCTGATACGAGGCTGCACCGAATTTGTCTGGTGATTCAACTGATCAATCTCCTTTGTAACCTGGGCAACATCACATCCAATGTCGTAGGAACACGGGGCGCGGGGTGTGCAATCACTGCTTCCGCCCCCCGCGCGGGCTTGTCTGACAATGTGCTGCCTTTAGATGATGTGGATATTGTTCCCCTCAATGTATTGGAAACGGCGGCCTACATTGTTCATCGTGGGAGTTGACTCTCTGGTCTAGGTACTGTTGCGTTGGACCACTGTGGTTTGGTCTGTCGCGGTGTGTCGTCGATGCCTTGGGACGCCCGGGTGTCTTTGACCTCCCATGTCATGGGAAGCCTGTGATCCGCTGAGTCACGAGTGAACTGAGGTACGAGAGGCCTCGGTCTTATCAGTATGTTCCACAAAATGTTGCATACATCATATGGGGAAGGGGCGTACGCTCGATTTTCACCGAGTAGACGGTCTGCTCTGCGTCGTTTTGGTCAGCCATGTGTTGCCTGGCCTCCGCCAATTCCCTCATAAGTCATAACTCGAGGGTCCCTCCTGGCCTCAAGGAGAATCGGGTTTGTGACATCCCAGTTATTGCCCTAGTGGGTGAAGACTCTGCGGATGTCAGGGTGCGTATCCGCCTGTTGTTCGTCAGCTGTTCGGAGAGGTATCAAGTGTGTTCAAAGAAGAATCTGACCATGTTGCTTGTTGATGAGTTCAAAAAGATGTTGCTTAGCGCAAGAGCTTTGCTCGAGAATTTTTTGTTCAGTTTCCCGCATACGACGCTAGTGTTGAGGTTAATTCCTCCAACTCCGAGTAGGGGTGAGCACAGTCCGGTTCGATCCAATATTTTGTCGAAGTAGAGGTTAATACCCGTATCGTGACTATTGAAATGGTTCGGTTCGGTTTGGTTTTGGACTTAAACCCATTTGGTACGGCTCCATATTCAAACGGGGCGGTACCATGTCATACCAATACCAAACAATGCCACTTTTCCCAGGTATTTAAGGAAAAATTAATGTTTAGCCATCCTCCAAAAATACACAAAATTTATCAATTTTCATATTACATAATACATACTACCTCCGTCTTAAATTGATTTGCAAAGTCAACCTTTTTTTGGTCAAACATTTCTTTTTATACACTTAATCAGGATATCACTTTTTAATGATATTCTAATTTGGCCTTTCAAAAAAATATTTTCTAATTCGGATTTTGAACTTTAAAGAGGTTTTAATGTGGTTTCTAAATATATAAATTGTATTCCCTTCGTGCCGCTAAGATTGTTGCATTTTACCTTTTCGATTCGTCCCACTAACATTGTCACATACCAAATTTGGTAAACTTTTTGTGGCTTTAAATCATTTTTACTTCATTCTAACTTTACCAATTCAATATCAACCACATAATAACCCACCTTTTATTGATCTGCGAGTCACTCCCTCTTGTCCTATTGTTAGCGGAACGGAGGAAGTAATTATTAAAAATTGTACTCTCTCCGTCCCATTAGAAGGTTCTCACTTTTCTTTTTTGGGAGTCCCATATAAAGGTTCATATTTCCATTTTAGGAAACAATTAACAATCTTAAGTGACAAATTAATCATTAAATATTAAAAATAACACATTTATAACATCATAGTTATCAATACTAACTACATTATAATATATACCTACTAAAATTATTTCTCAAAATATACTCGAAGTACTTTAGGCTAAAGGGTCAAATAGGCCCTTGAACTTATTTAAAGTGCTCACTTAGCCCCTTATATAGGAGGTTCGTCCCGGCCGTCGCCAATTGGGGCGGTTCCCGGTGCAATTTTTTGATGCATTTTTTTGAACATCTTTTTCATTAAGTCTAGTTTACCCATACCAAATTTCAGCTAAAAATTCAACCGGAAAGGCAGTCAAATGATTTTCCGAAATGTACTGCGTTGTTTAACTTCGCAGTTATCTTCAAAAAATCATTTGACTGCCTTCCCGGTTGAATTTGTAGCTGCAATTTGGTATGAGTAAACTAGACTTAATGAAGAAGATGCTAAAAAAAATTCATCAAAAATTCCACGGCAACCGCCCCAATTGGCGACGGGCCGGACAGAACCTCCTATATAAGGGGCTAATTGAACACTTTAAGTCAGTTCAAGGACCTATTTCACCCTTTAGCCATTACTTTATTTAATTATTGCCTAATAATTGTGTCGGTTTGCTATGGGAACTTTAAAACAGGACGGAGGTAGTATTAATTATCAATAGGGAGAACTTAACTTTAAAAGTGGTTGACCAAAATTTGTTGACTTTGCAAATCAATTTGAGACAGATGGAGTAATAAACAAATTTCAGATAAACTATAGTAGTACAATTTTCAATAATTAAACCATACTTCGGTCCGGTCCGGTACCGGTTCTCATTTTATGAGAACCCGTCATGGCACTGTTTAAATCCGGTACGGTTTGGTTCAAGACAAAAAATTTGAAATCCGTTTCAAACCTCGTTCTTCAGCCTGGTACCATACCGGTCCAGTTCGGTATTCTTGCCCACCCCTAACTCCAAGGGTCCAACATGTTCCATTGGGCTTCAATGGATATTTTGGCGAGTTAAGTGAAAATGAGGGCACAAATATCTAGCAAATGAGAGGGAGACAATAAGTCGGCCGAGTTTTTATTAAGCAATAACAAACAATTACAGCACATTATACTGAAAGTCGAGTCGAGCGTCTAGTCTATGCTATGAGTGCAAGAGATTAGATGTAATGTTAGGATGTTTTAACTTGGACTGTAATTCGTCCCAGACCAGACCAGATCAGACCAGATCAGACCAGACCAGTCCAATCCAGACCAGACCAGACTTGGATAGTTATAAAAATACAAAGAAACCAGAACAGGCCAGACCAGCAAATTACAGTCCAAGTAAAAACATCCTTAGTGAGTACAAGTTGTCAACCCCTAATTATGAAATAAATGTTGCTATTTATACTATCATGAGGTAGGTGGTAGTGGTGATGTGGAGGATCATGAGTAGCTAGCTTCCCAACCACCAAATCTTGCATATCCGGGTATTTAATGTGCTTCCCGTCAATATCCTAACTCTCCCACCAATTATGTTGGACGTTCCAGTTGAGGCCTTCATGATCCCTGACCCCGGTAAGCGCAAAGATAAGATGTCGTTCGGCGACTGCCAAACGTCTCGACTGAGGCCCCCCATTTGACTGATTGGCTCAAATGGGTCCCTGTTTATAGGCGATGAGCGTCACATAGGTCTTGAAGAGCGTCAGGTGCTTCTTGATCCCCGTTGGGCTGTTACTCTTGATCCCGTGTTCCTTATGGGGTATTGGGTCGGTCCTGTATTGGGCCAATTATCCCAACACACCTCAAGATCTAACTATATATAAAAATAGGTGGAAAATGGCAAATTTTCCCGCCCAAACACATGTCTAATATGGGTCAAAAAAATGGGTCAAACGGGTCATGAAAGACAATCTAAGTATCAAGCTGCAAGGACTGAATAGTCAACCACTTTTGCAGTGACCTGTTGGCTCAATAAAAATTGGACGGGGTTCAAAGCAATGCCAACATTAATTAAAGTTGATTTGATAACTGTCAATTGTCATAGCGTGTTGTCCATTGACACAGAATAACCCCTATGGACCCTTGGTTACTTGGTTCAATTGGTTGTCCATTATCTAAAAAATCAAATCTATAATCTGCATACCTGCTATATTATTTGTTGGCAACTTAAGACCATATCACCGATTTCATCTGAATTGGCATGGAGGAGGCAAATAATCGGCAATCTACAGCTAGCAATATCCAATGGAGTACCGCAGAACCATAGGCTATGGCAACCGCACTGGTGGGCTACTCGCGACGAGGTGCCTCATCAAGTAATTTTTCGATTTTGGGGATGGGCGACGACAGACCCAGTCACCCAGACCTCTTTCCAGCAACGGTGGTAGCGAAGAGATGACGCCAAAATTTATGGGGCAGAAGGGATACCAACAAGGCGTGTGGAGGCAGTCGGCGAGGCGAGTGGAGGACCCCTAGCCTCTGCATATCCGGGCTCTGGCTATGAGGCTTGCGGACTTAAGGAAGATGGAGATGAATAAGGTTTCTTCACAGGGCTTCTGGTGTCAATGTACGCTGGAATTATTAGGCAAACTGTAATGCATTTAGTACGTACTTTGTAGTCTGCTTTACAAAAAACATCTTTGGGTATAGGTTAATCTCATCTTTAAACTCAATGTTGATAAGATTGATAGCTACTATGTGTTTGTAATACTTAGTGCTTTTAACACTCAAAGATTTAATATATGGATTGATTTGCTTTTGCAGCTAGAGATCGAATGTGCTCCAGATGATGCCGGAAGACTCAAAGTTTCTGATTTTAGAATAAGGGCATTTTGTCGATCATAAAGATCATTTAAAACTCTTGCAGTTGAAACATGTGGTTGGTTTCTAAGTTGTGATGAAGTGGGTGCTCGGAAGCAACTTCTTTTTACTTACGATCCTGAGCTAAAGATAAATGAATTACAGTTGTGATTGAGAATATTCACATTGAGATAATGTAATCCATTGATAATAAGGTGAAGAAAGTAGTTCTCCTATTAGTTGCATCTAATATTTTACATCATGATATTTTTCAGCAAGAATATGTAACACCCCGATTTTTTATGAGCTAGTTATATTAATCATTATTATTTATTTTAGTCAGCTAAATAAGTTATTCTATGAATAATGTGATATATTGTTTTGTCATGTTTTGTTGTGGCAGGTAACGTTGACTGGTAAGCTCATAATGATTTTAATCAAAGAGATAAATACTATTTTGATATTTATTTCGTACGGAGTATGTTATTGAAAGGGAAAATATAATAATTTAGTTGGATCACGATTTTCTTTAGTTAGGCCAGAAACATTTTTAAGACTAAGAGGTCCAAATCAATCATTTTGGCCCGAATCAGTATTTGGCTAAAAACCCTAGAAGCAGATTTATACTTTTACACTTAGGGGGTGTTTGGAACTGATTCTGCTTTTGCTTCTTTTTTAAAGCAGAAGCAGAATCGGAATCAGTTTTCAGAATCTGGTACCTCTCAGCTTCTAAAAAAACTGATTTTGAGAGTAAATTAGAGCACCAGAAGTGTTTCTGGAATTTCACCCAAACACTCCCGCTTCTGCTTCTGCTCCCTGAAGGAGCAAAATCAGTTTTGAGAATCAGATCCAAACACCCCTTTACTCGCCAATTCAAACCCTTGTCAGTGGCTCCATTCTATTTCACCCGTAAAACTATTCCCTCAGTAACAAGTTTCCCTCTCCTCCGACTTCTAATTTCCGCCGAAGCTTAATCAGATTCCGGTTTTCTACCCTTAGCTGGCCTTACTACAGGAGGTACTCACAAAACTTCTTTTGTTAAACAACTCTTTAATATTTTCTTGAATTGTACTGGGTTGGTTAGAGAATGTGGAGTAGGGAGAAAGGTTCCACCGGAAGCAATTTTAGTTTGATCTGGTTACCCTGTTTTGGTTGTTTTTGTTGTGGATTTAGCAGAATTGATTTTGAGACTAATACCTTGTTTGGAGTCAATTTAATCGTAGACTAATCTGGCTGCCACTGCTCTTTTCAATTTCAAAGTTTTGTTTCCAGTTTTGAAGGCATAATTATCTGAAAAATGATTTGTTTAAAGTTAAGCTTGAGTTGTTTCAATTGGTTTTGTTGAAGTAGTTCAGAATTAGACTAGTCAAACTAAAGTTTGAGAAGCTCTGTAATCCAGATTTATTTTAGATTTTAAAGCCATGGCCTGCTGCCTATATCGGATTCCAGATGTGTCTTTTTCTTTCCAAAAGGGTTTAAATGGTCTGAATTCCAAAGCTTCCCAAAGACATCGTTGTTTTTTTATATCTAACTAATAGTTTCAGTGAGTGGCCCAAAGACATTATTGTTATTTGGGAAAGTTCCCGAAATAGGACTAAAAAAGTTTGGAAATTCCAAAATAGGACTGTTATGTTTTTATTCCCAAAATATGAGTAATTACTGCCAAATTTGGAAAATACTGCCATGTTTGAAGTCTGGTACTGCCAAAACATGACAGTAATTAGTCCTATTTTGGGAATAAAAACATGGTAGTCCTATTTTGAAATTTTCTAACTCTTTTAGTCCTATTTTAGGTAATATCTCTTGTTATTTTTATTAGTTTCTTAAAAGTCAATCCATTTTCACTTCGTGTTGTAGAGTAGCAGCAGGATGTATAAGAAGCTCTAATTGTATTACTCTGTATTATATTTAATTAAAGATTTTTAAAGAAGAGCTTCCGGGAGACGTTATCAAGGTGTCACGCTTATTTGAGTATTTTGAGTTCAGCTATTAACAGGTAAGTTCACTACCACCTGTACATGTTTGTTCAACCAAATAAAAGGAAGAAGTCTGGTTGATTTTTAATAGATGATTTTAGTCTATTTGCTATTATGTGAACTTGGTGAATTATTTGATGAGTTATTTTATTTTTCGTGTCAAATTATGTTTATTATCTGGCATAGTCAAGACTATGTCAGTACTTTTATTTCAAGATGTTAATGGTGTTTTATCCAAACGTCACCCTGAAAAAGAAAAGAACTAATACTTAAAGTGAAAGATTAAGTGATATGTACTCGGGAACAAGTTCCCACAGAGTTACAGAGTTATCAGTTTCAGAGAGTCCGATATGTTTAGTGGGTCGCTCCCCTGAGCTGTCGGATTGACGCCTTTGAGTACATATCACGGGCCCACAGAGTAAAATTAGCCACAAAGAGTAGTACAGAAAGTTGTTTAATGAGATCTCTTTCAGAAAGTTTTACAGAAAGTTGTTTAATGAGATCTCTTCCAGAAAGTTTCACAGAAAGTTGTTTTGAGATCTCTTTCAGAAAGTTTTACAGAAAGTTGTTTTGAGATCTCTTTCAGAAAGTTTTACAGAGATGTTTTGAGAATGAAATTTTGAGATCTCTCCAGCAATTTTGAGAAATTATTTTAGAAAATATTTTCCTTTGAGATCTCACTCAGAATGTATTTGAGAAGTTATGTGTTAGTTATTTGTTCAGTGCATGCTCATAGCCTAAATTTATCTATTGATAAATTGGCATAGACTTCTAGATATTTTTGTGGATCCATAGTGACTTACTAAGCGTAAAGCTTATCAGTTTTCTTTCTTCGCATGTACAGATACTAAGGGTAAGACCAAGGCCTGGGAAGGTGATGAGGGAGTGGAACGTGTGTCAAGATGAGTTAACGGGAACGACCTTGGCGGCTTTTAGCTAGATATTATTTTGTCTTAGTATTTCAGTCTTAGAATAAAGAGATTATTATTATTATTTTATTTTATTTAAGGATTTGATGTTTGGATAAATTCCTGGATCCAGGTGGTTATCACCTTTGTTGGTGATAACTAGATTTTATTGAGTTTTTAATTGGACTTATATGGTAGTTATGTTTGAGTTTTTATCAGAGTTATTTCCTAAACAAACGACTGTTATGTTACAGTTTATTTTTTAAAAATAGTATGCTAGTGTAACGTTATATTTGACCCCAAGAGGGGCGTTACAAATATGAGTTGCATCTATTCATTTCAAGTTGAAGCTGCCCAGAAGTGTTGTAGTTATTCATCTCTAATCCATCTTGAGTTGAAGCTACGAATTTGAATACCATATTCAATTGACTAGCTTTATTGTTCCTACTATATTTCCTAATTTACAGGTCACTCACTCAAGAAATGTGGAAAAGGAGATACTAAATGAAGAAACAGAAATACGGGTAGCATAGTGTATCAGTCAAGGGAGTGAAGAGAATATAGGGAGTAAATGTTTCACAGAAGCTCACCTCAACACCTTGAAGATGTGCCTTCTACTTCTTTCAATTACTCAATTTCAGATAGAGGGCTTGTGCTAAAATGGATTACAGGTTTGATGATGGGCGATGTAACCTAAGGGTTTTTTCAATGTATTATTTTCTGTAAATATTATTTCAGAAATCCACTTTTGATTTTTACCCAAACAAAATAATGTTTAAATTTATTTCAAGTACATTTTGTTTAGATGAATTCAATTAGATAGGTAATCGAGAATGAGTACTTCTGTTAACCTATATTTTATTAGTTAAAATGCTAAGTTTATTTTGATTTTGTTACTTTTTAAAAGGGAAAACTATCAAATAAACCCCCCAACTTTTCAAAAAAATCAATTAGACCCTCTTACTAAAAGTTCACTCAATTACACCCCCTAACTCATTTAACAATGTCAAAATTTCTTTTTAACCGGTAACCAATAGGTTACCCGTTTATTGTGTAAACGTGGCAACACACATGGCTATTTTGATTTTTTCATTTTCATTTTCTTTTTCTTTTAAATTTTCCTTTGTTTTTCCCCTTCCCCCAACTTCTTTCTCATTTCATTAGCCCGTTTCATTCCAGCAAACTTCCGCCTTCCCTCTTTCTTTTCTTCCACCTTTCTTCTTCTTCCACCCACCCTTCCTTATCTCCCTTTCTTCTTCTGCCAAGCAAAGTGTTGGTTCCGGCGGCGCAGCACTGCACACAGTCCGAGAAGAACCCAGGTCACCGGAGATGCTGAAGTATTTCGCACGCTGGTTGTCCCCTTTTCAGCGATTTGATGGATTGGAAGTCGGGGAAGATGCTCCGTTGAAGATTCTGGGTCAACAAGTCGGCGACGGTGCTTTGTGAAGCCTCCAAGTTCGGACCACACCCAGATCTGTAGTATCAATCTGGTCGTGAACCATAGTCGTGGGTAGAGAAGAGGCTCAGAGAGGAGGGTGAAGGCCGGGAAATTTGAGCAGGACACTAGGTGGAAGAAGAAAATGGATAAAGAAAGAAATAAACAGAGAAGGAAAAAGTTGCAGAGATGGTGAGGCGCAGGGAAGAAACGCAGGGAAGAAGAGAGGAAAGCAAAAGAAAGAAAGGAAAAAGGAAAAATAAAAATAAAAACAAAACTATTCCACATCACACAGGCAATTAACCGGAAAATTGAAAGAAAACCTACTAAAAGGAGGATTTGCCATTTTTAAATGAGTTCAGGGGTTTAATTGGTTGACCTTTTAGTAGTGGGGCCTAATTTACAGGTCACTCACTCAAGAAGTGTGGAAAAGGAGATACTAAATGAAGAAACAGAAATACGGGTAGCATAGTGTATCAGTCAAGGGAGTGAAGAGAATATAGGGAGTAAATGTTTCACAGAAGCTCACCTCAACACCTTGAAGATGTGCCTTCTACTTCTTTCAATTACTCAATTTCAGATAGAGGGCTTGTGCTAAAATGGATTACAGGTTTGATGATGGGCGATGTAACCTAAGGGTTTTTTCAATGTATTATTTTCTGTAAATATTATTTCAGAAATCCACTTTTGATTTTTACCCAAACAAAATAATGTTTAAATTTATTTCAAGTACATTTTGTTTAGATGAATTCAATTAGATAGGTAATCGAGAATGAGTACTTCTGTTAACCTATATTTTATTAGTTAAAATGCTAAGTTTATTTTGATTTTGTTACTTTTTAAAAGGGAAAACTATCAAATAAACCCCCCAACTTTTCAAAAAAATCAATTAGACCCTCTTACTAAAAGTTCACTCAATTACACCCCCTAACTCATTTAACAATGTCAAAATTTCTTTTTAACCGGTAACCAATAGGTTACCCGTTTATTGTGTAAACGTGGCAACACACATGGCTATTTTGATTTTTTTCATTTTCATTTTCTTTTTCTTTTAAATTTTCCTTTGTTTTTCCCCTTCCCCCAACTTCTTTCTCATTTCATTAGCCCGTTTCATTCCAGCAAACTTCCGCCTTCCCTCTTTCTTTTCTTCCACCTTTCTTCTTCTTCCACCCACCCTTCCTTATCTCCCTTTCTTCTTCTGCCAAGCAAAGTGTTGGTTCCGGCGGCGCAGCACTGCACACAGTCCGAGAAGAACCCAGGTCGCCGGAGATGCTGAAGTACTTCGCACGCTGGTTGTCCCCTTTTCAGCGATTTGATGGATTGGAAGTCGGGGAAGATGCTCCGTTGAAGATTCTGGGTCAACAAGTCGGCGACGGTGCTTTGTGAAGCCTCCAAGTTCGGACCACACCCAGATCTGTAGTATCAATCTGGTCGTGAACCATAGTCGTGGGTAGAGAAGAGGCTCAGAGAGGAGGGTGAAGGCCGGGAAATTTGAGCAGGACACTAGGTGGAAGAAGAAAATGGATAAAGAAAGAAATAAACAGAGAAGGAAAAAGTTGCAGAGATGGTGAGGCGCAGGGAAGAAACGCAGGGAAGAAGAGAGGAAAGCAAAAGAAAGAAAGGAAAAAGGAAAAATAAAAATAAAAACAAAACTATTCCACATCACACAGGCAATTAACCGGAAAATTGAAAGAAAACCTACTAAAAGGAGGATTTGCCATTTTTAAATGAGTTCAGGGGTTTAATTGGTTGACCTTTTAGTAGGGGGGCCTAATTTACAGGTCACTCACTCAAGAAGTGTGGAAAAGGAGATACTAAATGAAGAAACAGAAATACGGGTAGCATAGTGTATCAGTCAAGGGAGTGAAGAGAATATAGGGAGTAAATGTTTCACAGAAGCTCACCTCAACACCTTGAAGATGTGCCTTCTACTTCTTTCAATTACTCAATTTCAGATAGAGGGCTTGTGCTAAATGGATTACAGGTTTGATGATGGGCGATGTAACCTAAGGGTTTTTTCAATGTATTATTTTCTGTAAATATTATTTCAGAAATCCACTTTTGATTTTTACCCAAACAAAATAATGTTTAAATTTATTTCAAGTACATTTTGTTTAGATGAATTCAATTAGATAGGTAATCGAGAATGAGTACTTATGTTAACCTATATTTTATTAGTTAAAATGCTAAGTTTATTTTGATTTTGTTACTTTTTAAAAGGGAAAACTATCAAATAAACCCCCCAACTTTTCAAAAAAATCAATTAGACCCTCTTACTAAAAGTTCACTCAATTACACCCCCTAACTCATTTAACAATGTCAAAATTTCTTTTTAACCGGTAACCAATAGGTTACCCGTTTATTGTGTAAACGTGGCAACACACATGGCTATTTTGATTTTTTCATTTTCATTTTCTTTTTCTTTTAAATTTTCCTTTGTTTTTCCCCTTCCCCCAACTTCTTTCTCATTTCATTAGCCCGTTTCATTCCAGCAAACTTCCGCCTTCCCTCTTTCTTTTCTTCCACCTTTCTTCTTCTTCCACCCACCCTTCCTTATCTCCCTTTCTTCTTCTGCCAAGCAAAGTGTTGGTTCCGGCGGCGCAGCACTGCACACAGTCCGAGAAGAACCCAGGTCGCCGGAGATGCTGAAGTACTTCGCACGCTGGTTGTCCCCTTTTCAGCGATTTGATGGATTGGAAGTCGGGGAAGATGCTCCGTTGAAGATTCTGGGTCAACAAGTCGGCGACGGTGCTTTGTGAAGCCTCCAAGTTCGGACCACACCCAGATCTGTAGTATCAATCTGGTCGTGAACCATAGTCGTGGGTAGAGAAGAGGCTCAGAGAGGAGGGTGAAGGCCGGGAAATTTGAGCAGGACACTAGGTGGAAGAAGAAAATGGATAAAGAAAGAAATAAACAGAGAAGGAAAAAGTTGCAGAGATGGTGAGGCGCAGGGAAGAAACGCAGGGAAGAAGAGAGGAAAGCAAAAGAAAGAAAGGAAAAAGGAAAAATAAAAATAAAAACAAAACTATTCCACATCACACAGGCAATTAACCGGAAAATTGAAAGAAAACCTACTAAAAGGAGGATTTGCCATTTTTAAATGAGTTCAGGGGTTTAATTGGTTGACCTTTTAGTAGGGGGGCCTAATTTACAGGTCACTCACTCAAGAAGTGTGGAAAAGGAGATACTAAATGAAGAAACAGAAATACGGGTAGCATAGTGTATCAGTCAAGGGAGTGAAGAGAATATAGGGAGTAAATGTTTCACAGAAGCTCACCTCAACACCTTGAAGATGTGCCTTCTACTTCTTTCAATTACTCAATTTCAGATAGAGGGCTTGTGCTAAAATGGATTACAGGTTTGATGATGGGCGATGTAACCTAAGGGTTTTTTCAATGTATTATTTTCTGTAAATATTATTTCAGAAATCCACTTTTGATTTTTACCCAAACAAAATAATGTTTAAATTTATTTCAAGTACATTTTGTTTAGATGAATTCAATTAGATAGGTAATCGAGAATGAGTACTTATGTTAACCTATATTTTATTAGTTAAAATGCTAAGTTTATTTTGATTTTGTTACTTTTTAAAAGGGAAAACTATCAAATAAACCCCCCAACTTTTCAAAAAAATCAATTAGACCCTCTTACTAAAAGTTCACTCAATTACACCCCCTAACTCATTTAACAATGTCAAAATTTCTTTTTAACCGGTAACCAATAGGTTACCCGTTTATTGTGTAAACGTGGCAACACACATGGCTATTTTGATTTTTTTCATTTTCATTTTCTTTTTCTTTTAAATTTTCCTTTGTTTTTCCCCTTCCCCCAACTTCTTTCTCATTTCATTAGCCCGTTTCATTCCAGCAAACTTCCGCCTTCCCTCTTTCTTTTCTTCCACCTTTCTTCTTCTTCCACCCACCCTTCCTTATCTCCCTTTCTTCTTCTGCCAAGCAAAGTGTTGGTTCCGGCGGCGCAGCACTGCACACAGTCCGAGAAGAACCCAGGTCGCCGGAGATGCTGAAGTACTTCGCACGCTGGTTGTCCCCTTTTCAGCGATTTGATGGATTGGAAGTCGGGGAAGATGCTCCGTTGAAGATTCTGGGTCAACAAGTCGGCGACGGTGCTTTGTGAAGCCTCCAAGTTCGGACCACACCCAGATCTGTAGTATCAATCTGGTCGTGAACCATAGTCGTGGGTAGAGAAGAGGCTCAGAGAGGAGGGTGAAGGCCAGGAAATTTGAGCAGGACACTAGGTGGAAGAAGAAAATGGATAAAGAAAGAAATAAACAGAGAAGGAAAAAGTTGCAGAGATGGTGAGGCGCAGGGAAGAAACGCAGGGAAGAAGAGAGGAAAGCAAAAGAAAGAAAGGAAAAAGGAAAAATAAAAATAAAAACAAAACTATTCCACATCACACAGGCAATTAACCGGAAAATTGAAAGAAAACCTACTAAAAGGAGGATTTGCCATTTTTAAATGAGTTCAGGGGTTTAATTGGTTGACCTTTTAGTAGGGGGGCCTAATTTACAGGTCACTCACTCAAGAAGTGTGGAAAAGGAGATACTAAATGAAGAAACAGAAATATGGGTAGCATAGTGTATCAGTCAAGGGAGTGAAGAGAATATAGGGAGTAAATGTTTCACAGAAGCTCACCTCAACACCTTGAAGATGTGCCTTCTACTTCTTTCAATTACTCAATTTCAGATAGAGGGCTTGTGCTAAAATGGATTACAGGTTTGATGATGGGCGATGTAACCTAAGGGTTTTTTCAATGTATTATTTTCTGTAAATATTATTTCAGAAATCCACTTTTGATTTTTACCCAAACAAAATAATGTTTAAATTTATTTCAAGTACATTTTGTTTAGATGAATTCAATTAGATAGGTAATCGAGAATGAGTACTTCTGTTAACCTATATTTTATTAGTTAAAATGCTAAGTTTATTTTGATTTTGTTACTTTTTAAAAGGGAAAACTATCAAATAAACCCCCCAACTTTTCAAAAAAATCAATTAGACCCTCTTACTAAAAGTTCACTCAATTACACCCCCTAACTCATTTAACAATGTCAAAATTTCTTTTTAACCGGTAACCAATAGGTTACCCGTTTATTGTGTAAACGTGGCAACACACATGGCTATTTTGATTTTTTTCATTTTCATTTTCTTTTTCTTTTAAATTTTCCTTTGTTTTTCCCCTTCCCCCAACTTCTTTCTCATTTCATTAGCCCGTTTCATTCCAGCAAACTTCCGCCTTCCCTCTTTCTTTTCTTCCACCTTTCTTCTTCTTCCACCCACCCTTCCTTATCTCCCTTTCTTCTTCTGCCAAGCAAAGTGTTGGTTCCGGCGGCGCAGCACTGCACACAGTCCGAGAAGAACCCAGGTCGCCGGAGATGCTGAAGTACTTCGCACGCTGGTTGTCCCCTTTTCAGCGATTTGATGGATTGGAAGTCGGGGAAGATGCTCCGTTGAAGATTCTGGGTCAACAAGTCGGCGACGGTGCTTTGTGAAGCCTCCAAGTTCGGACCACACCCAGATCTGTAGTATCAATCTGGTCGTGAACCATAGTCGTGGGTAGAGAAGAGGCTCAGAGAGGAGGGTGAAGGCCGGGAAATTTGAGCAGGACACTAGGTGGAAGAAGAAAATGGATAAAGAAAGAAATAAACAGAGAAGGAAAAAGTTGCAGAGATGGTGAGGCGCAGGGAAGAAACGCAGGGAAGAAGAGAGGAAAGCAAAAGAAAGAAAGGAAAAAGGAAAAATAAAAATAAAAACAAAACTATTCCACATCACACAGGCAATTAACCGGAAAATTGAAAGAAAACCTACTAAAAGGAGGATTTGCCATTTTTAAATGAGTTCAGGGGTTTAATTGGTTGACCTTTTAGTAGGGGGGCCTAATTTACAGGTCACTCACTCAAGAAGTGTGGAAAAGGAGATACTAAATGAAGAAACAGAAATACGGGTAGCATAGTGTATCAGTCAAGGGAGTGAAGAGAATATAGGGAGTAAATGTTTCACAGAAGCTCACCTCAACACCTTGAAGATGTGCCTTCTACTTCTTTCAATTACTCAATTTCAGATAGAGGGCTTGTGCTAAATGGATTACAGGTTTGATGATGGGCGATGTAACCTAAGGGTTTTTTCAATGTATTATTTTCTGTAAATATTATTTCAGAAATCCACTTTTGATTTTTACCCAAACAAAATAATGTTTAAATTTATTTCAAGTACATTTTGTTTAGATGAATTCAATTAGATAGGTAATCGAGAATGAGTACTTATGTTAACCTATATTTTATTAGTTAAAATGCTAAGTTTATTTTGATTTTGTTACTTTTTAAAAGGGAAAACTATCAAATAAACCCCCCAACTTTTCAAAAAAATCAATTAGACCCTCTTACTAAAAGTTCACTCAATTACACCCCCTAACTCATTTAACAATGTCAAAATTTCTTTTTAACCGGTAACCAATAGGTTACCCGTTTATTGTGTAAACGTGGCAACACACATGGCTATTTTGATTTTTTTCATTTTCATTTTCTTTTTCTTTTAAATTTTCCTTTGTTTTTCCCCTTCCCCCAACTTCTTTCTCATTTCATTAGCCCGTTTCATTCCAGCAAACTTCCGCCTTCCCTCTTTCTTTTCTTCCACCTTTCTTCTTCTTCCACCCACCCTTCCTTATCTCCCTTTCTTCTTCTGCCAAGCAAAGTGTTGGTTCCGGCGGCGCAGCACTGCACACAGTCCGAGAAGAACCCAGGTCGCCGGAGATGCTGAAGTACTTCGCACGCTGGTTGTCCCCTTTTCAGCGATTTGATGGATTGGAAGTCGGGGAAGATGCTCCGTTGAAGATTCTGGGTCAACAAGTCGGCGACGGTGCTTTGTGAAGCCTCCAAGTTCGGACCACACCCAGATCTGTAGTATCAATCTGGTCGTGAACCATAGTCGTGGGTAGAGAAGAGGCTCAGAGAGGAGGGTGAAGGCCGGGAAATTTGAGCAGGACACTAGGTGGAAGAAGAAAATGGATAAAGAAAGAAATAAACAGAGAAGGAAAAAGTTGCAGAGATGGTGAGGCGCAGGGAAGAAACGCAGGGAAGAAGAGAGGAAAGCAAAAGAAAGAAAGGAAAAAGGAAAAATAAAAATAAAAACAAAACTATTCCACATCACACAGGCAATTAACCGGAAAATTGAAAGAAAACCTACTAAAAGGAGGATTTGCCATTTTTAAATGAGTTCAGGGGTTTAATTGGTTGACCTTTTAGTAGGGGGGCCTAATTTACAGGTCACTCACTCAAGAAGTGTGGAAAAGGAGATACTAAATGAAGAAACAGAAATATGGGTAGCATAGTGTATCAGTCAAGGGAGTGAAGAGAATATAGGGAGTAAATGTTTCACAGAAGCTCACCTCAACACCTTGAAGATGTGCCTTCTACTTCTTTCAATTACTCAATTTCAGATAGAGGGCTTGTGCTAAAATGGATTACAGGTTTGATGATGGGCGATGTAACCTAAGGGTTTTTTCAATGTATTATTTTCTGTAAATATTATTTCAGAAATCCACTTTTGATTTTTACCCAAACAAAATAATGTTTAAATTTATTTCAAGTACATTTTGTTTAGATGAATTCAATTAGATAGGTAATCGAGAATGAGTACTTCTGTTAACCTATATTTTATTAGTTAAAATGCTAAGTTTATTTTGATTTTGTTACTTTTTAAAATTAAGACTTTCATGGATCAATAGTTTTTAATTTGGTTGATTTCCAATTAATGGATAATGTGAAATTAATATTACTATATCCTAAGTTTTGGTTGGGCCATGTCAAGTAAGCAAAGAATAGTTACCTGTGAACATCTCTGATTTGTGCAACTACGTGTGTTTATGTACCGTTGATATTCATTTTAAGGTATGTAACACCTGAGAATGAAATCTCATAGCTTATATTCGTGCATTAGTAAATATCCTCCTTAGGGATACTACCTTACGGTTGAATTAACGTTGTATTAATTGAATCAATTTTCTGTAATCCCTTCCTTATTCAACCATTTTCGGGTTTAGTGGGGGTGATTTTAGGACCACTTAAGGTTTTCAAATTCTTGGGGTATTGACTGAGATATTTTAATTATTGACTAAAATTCTAAAAATTTGAAATGTATTTTTATCGAGCCCCTTTACATAATGTATGTCAATGACTTTTATTTCTCACTGCACCCACACATTATCTATTATCTAAGTGATAACAAAGATGATTACACATTGCCATTTTTAAGTGGAAAAATGAAGGCAAAACGATCGAGTTAATAAGATCGTCTCTCGCTTCTCTCTAGGGCTTCGGCCGCTTGGAGTTTTTTTCCGTCTTCGATTTTAATCGAAGGACGGCCGCTATTTCCGTCTTCGATTTTAATCGAAGGACGGTTGCTGTTGTTTGTGCTTCATACTCGAAGGGCGGATTTGCTGTCATGGCTCGAGGAGATTGGCGTTGTGGTCAAGGTTCGAGGATGATGTATTGCTGTCGTCGTTGGAGAAGATCGGCGCCGCCTATCCGTTTACTCTGGTTGCATGAAGCAGAGATGAGTTTGGTTATGCAGGGACGTAGGATTGATGCATGGCCTTTGGCAGACAAAGGTCACGAAGTATCAATTAGCATGGTACCGGTGGTAAGACCTCCTCCTGAACCACCACCATGGGATGTACGAGGTGCTAGAGTTCGTGAACGCTTTTCTTGTAGTTTTTATTTGTTTGTTATTTGTTTTCTTGTGTCCACTTTTGTTGTTGGTTTTGACAGTTTGTTTGAGTTTTTTGTCTCTCTTTATGTCATTGGGTATGGTTGGATCTATGGGAATAGGTTTGGCTGTGTCAAGCCCACTACATGGTTAGCGATTCGTGTTGCTCTCTCAGGAGTGACCGTCTCAAAGTGTCACCATAGAGTTACAGTCGTAGTTGTTGAAGTTTCAGTTGGTGTCAGTTTTATTTTCCTTTTGTTTGATGTAATGATCCTGAATCTTTTGATATGAATAGAGGCCCGGCCCGTTTGATGATAAAAAAAGTGGAAAAATGAAGGCATAAATTGTTGATTTTTATTCTTATCTTAGGGAGTGTTTGCAATAGCTTAAAGAAAGTATTTCTCAACATTTGCCTTAAAAAAACTAAATTAGTGTTTTCAAGTGACAATTTTTTCTTAAAAAGCGTTTCTCGGTTTTTGTGTGAAACATGCTTTTCACTTTTTCTATTACACAAAAGCACTTATTTTACCGAACACTACCAACTTTTACTTTTCAAAATCAGTTTTTTCTCAAACACTATCAACTTTTACTATTAATCATTTTTTCCAAAATCACTTCTAAAAGTGTTTTTTTAAGCAAAAGTTGTTGCAATTTGCAAACACTACCTTGGATTTGTACAAGAAATCTCGTGACACGTAGGTGCACATATTTGACTAATCTCGAGGACATATAAGGGTAGAGTGAGAGAATAATAGTTCTACTCAAAACTAATCAAATTCAACATTTAAATTTTGTTTCTCCCTTTCACACATATATGGACTACACATCAAAAGAAATCATTAAAAGAAAGTAAGGACACTAAGAAGTATTGATTTATCAGAGTTTTGTTTACAATTAACGATATGATGGAAGTCATGAGATCCCGAGTCGTGAAGAAAATTAACACTATGCAACCTGGATGGTGATTTGTAGGGGTGAAGGTGCCCAAATTACTTTACTAATTGTAGTAGATATATTATTGGTTAGAGTTTTTTTTTGTTTTTTTTTAAATGTTATTCTTTGAATATTGCATAATAAAATAAAATTAGATTATGCTCCCTAATTTATTATACATTTCATTTATACTCTTTCAATACATTTATGCATTTACTAATAATGTTAATAAATTAGGGAGTATTGCTTTGTACTTATTACCTACGCAGTAATTTTTGTTCCTTGCATCGCACGGGTGAAAATCTAGTTTAGTAAAAACCATATCAGATTACATTAGCGGCAACATGAGAATTTTGATGTAAGTATGAATGTGATAATGTATAAAAGGGAGTAGATTTATGGAGCACGCTTCACTTAGGAACACAAAGAACACTGTAATTATGATTCATTCGTCCAATTTTTTTTAGAGAATCTCGATCATTCACCATGTCATTGTGTTCTTGAGTGAGAACACTAGCGTGTTGTATATATACTCCATGCGATAATATACACTCCTTATTATAAGGCTAATAATTAAGAAAATAAAAGGTAACATTAGAGTGAGTAAGCAATACATATTTTGAAACACTTCTTTCTAAATAATATTCGTAGTGTGACCCGTTTATTTGTCCTTTTCATCACAAACCATAGTTTTAAACATGACGATTTGAAACTCTTGAAATTCGCAACGTAAAGTTGATCATTTTTCTTTATTTTTTTACTTTTACAATCCCAACCATGGTCTCTTTGACACTTTAAGAGCCTGTTTGATAACACTGAAATCGGCTTGATCGACTAATTCTGCTGAAATTTATGAAGGTCTGGCTGGAGTGGCTGTATTGGTTGATTATGGTGTTTTGTGAAAAAAAAATTCAAAATATATTTTGCTGATAAAATAAAGAAAAAATTATATGAAAAATAGCTAAAATGGTCATCTACGGTAACTTAAGCCAATATAGCCAGAAAAGTAACTTCAACCTTATTTTTCCTTATTATTACACAATTCAGCGCGTGAAATCAAAAGTTACGTTTAGGATTAAGTACTTAAAAATAGTGATTTTTGCAAAGTTGTGGTTATCATATTTTATAAAAACATGTGGATTATTTGGTAAAGCAAGTGCATATAACAAACATGTTACTTAGCCCTATTATCCTGTCTTGGAAGTTCAGAGCCCGTTGATAAAACCCAAATCGGCTATATTGGTTGATTCTGCTGAAATTTATGAAGATCTGACTGAAATGGCTGTATTGGCTGATTTATTTGTGAAAAAAAAATTAAAATATATTTTATCAATAAAATAATTAAAGAAAAGATTATATGAAAATAGCTAAAATGACCATCTACAATAACTTTAGCCAAAACAGCCATAAAAGTAACTTTAATCTTACTTTTTCCTATTATTACACAATTTAGCGCGCAAAACCAAAGGTTACGTGCTTGGTAAAAAGTTGTTCGGTAAGCTTGAAAAGCCAAAAATCATGGTTACCAAAGAGGCTCTCAATCTACTTCCCTTAACTATTAAGCTGCATAGTATTTTGTATCATGTGTTTATACTAGGGCTAATTTTTATGTGTGATGTGTGTATTAGTATACAAATTTCTATATCAAGCTTTTGAATATTAAATTATATTCAAAATATTGAAATTGTAATAAAAATATGAAGAATACATAATAATAATAAAATAATAATAACAGCAGTAATAATAATTATAGTAATAATAACAGTAATATTAATACCAATATAATAATAATATTAATAACAATAGTAATAATAATAGTAATAGTAATAATAATAGTAATAATAGTAGTAGTACTAACAACAACAACAACAACAACAATAATATAATAATATAATAATAATATAATAATAATAATAATATAATAATAATAATATAATAATAATAATAATAATAATAATAATAATAATAATAATATCTCAGTTATATCGAAGTGTAATATACTTGAACATGGCCTCAATTATAATATCTCACTTTTTGATATTATAATTTAAAAGTGAAATATACCCTCAGTTATATCGAACATGACTCCTATAGTTATATTCGAAAGCCAATTTAATATGGAAGGCTATATTAGTACTCTTATATACCCTGTTGGAGGCTTTGTTTGCAAGTGCTTGTGTTTAAATAAAAGAACTTTTTGGGAAAAAGTGATTAGTAGTAAAAGTTGATAGTGTTTGGTAAAATAAGTGTTTTTTATATAATAAAAAAAGTAAAAAGTAGATTCTACACGTAAACCGAGAAAGTAAAGGTTGGTAATGTTTGATAAAATAAGTGTTTTTTATTAAAAAAAAAAGTCACAATCAGTGGGTGCATCAGTTGGAAACCATTTTGATGGTTTGAGAAATATAAAAGATGATATTTGAAAATATTACACAACATATATTTGAAATAAACTAACCTACACTTTTTATGAAATATGACGAACATGAAACGAAATTCAACACCCAAAAACGAGATCAATAAATCAATACAAAATTCAAGTTATGATACGAAAGGCTAACAACACTCATTTGTACGTTGTTTAATCAGGGAGTGTTTGCATTTGATTAAAAAAAAGTTTAAGGACAATTGACATTAGAAATTTTAATCAATACTCTTGGTCAACGTCTAAGTTATGCTAATATACTTGCTAAATTCTCTTTTATACACACTCATTTGTAAGTTGTCAACTTTTGGCTTAAAAAAGCACTTATTTACCAAACACTACCAATTTTTACCTTTTCTATTACACCAAAAGCACTTATTTTACCAAACACTACCAACTTTTACTTTTCAAAATCACTCTTTTCTCAAACACTATCAACTTTTATACTAATCACTTTTTCCTTACATCTCCAAAAGTGTTTTTTTTAAGCAGAAGCACTTGCAAACACTCCCTTAATGTTTTTATACGAAGACGAAGACCACGCATTATCAACACTAAAAGGTGAATAAAGAAAGTTTTTCAAAAATTAAGATAGTTTTGTTCAATTGCTCAGAGTAATGGAGGTAACATTTTAAAACTTCTGAAGTGATTTTTTAAAGTGATTTTTGGAAAAGTGATTAATAGTAAGAGTTGGTAGTGTTTGAAGAAAAAGTGATTCTGAAAAAGTAAAAGTTGGTAGTGTTTGGTAAAAGAAGTACTTTTTGTGTAATAGAATAAGTGAAAAGCAGTTTAAAGCACCCTTCCACCTGCTTCCAGCTTTTAGCTTTTAAGTGATTAATTTAAGCAGAAGCTGTCATTTGAAAACACTCTTTTAACTTTTTTTAAGCCAAAAGCTGAAAAAAACTTTTTTTTAATCAAATGCAAACACTTAGGGAGTGTTTGCAACAGCTTCTGCTTAAAAAAAAGCACTTTTGGAGTGATTTGGAAAAAGTGATTATTTGTAAAAGTTGATAGTGTTTGAGAAAAAAGTGATTTTGAAAAGTAAAAGTTGGTAGTGTTTGGTAAAATAAGTGCTTTTGGTGTATAAAAAGTGGAAAAGCACTTTTGACACGAAAGCCGAGAAAAATAAAAATTGGTAGTGTTTGGTAAATAAGTGCTTTTTTAAGCCAAAAGCTGAGAAGTGCTTTTTTTAAAGTGGTTGCAAACCAGCCTTTACGAAAAGCAGTACTTCAAAAATTCTAAACAAATGATGTTACATGACTCTGAAAAGTTAGATGACATTATATATACTTTCACTTTCTTCTATCGCCACATTGGTCTACTCTTAAGAAAACAATAAAACACTTTAACACCATATAATCAATTACTCACATTTCCAAGAATCTTTACCTACTTTTCCTGTTTCGTTTCCCTCACTAAATTTGTCATATGCTCCATTTAGTAATACTTATGTACCACTATTTCTTTCTTTATTTTTACGTTTCGAATTCACCAGTAATAATATAATTTCATTTTTCTTAATAATAACTATCTCATTTCTTCGTGGAGGTAATATATTTTATTTGTGAGCTCCCCACATCCTACACCAGCTCTAGCCTCTAGCTTTCTATAAAATATTTTAGAACATATGATGTTTTTTTTTCAAATTTTTTATGAAACATAACTGCACAACACATAACATAGCAATAAAGTAAAATTTTAGCAATTTATTACCGTGTTTTAGATGCCATCCCAACGCAGGGGTCATTAGTCTAGTATGTGTGTGTATATGGGGGTGGTCACCCCATCTTCTAAAAAAAATGATTCTAGGAGTAAATTAGAGCACCAGAATCACTTCTACACTTTCACCCAAACACTCCAGCTTCTGCTCCCTGAAAGAGCAGAAACAGTTTCAAGAATCAGATCCAAACACCCCATATATATATACATACTGATGCATATCGGGTTCAATTGCACTTTCCATTGAACCTTATCTGATGCACTTTTCAAAAAGTGCGTTAAATAAGGTTTAATGGAGAGTGGAGTAGATAAGGATTATTGTGCATTGGATTGAAACTTTGGACTGTTGAGATTAATTCTCATGTAACACATTATAGTTCTTTTTTTATTAGAACCCTCCCACACACACATATAATATTATTAATATATATAATAGGTTATATTTGCTAAATTTTCTTTTATACAAAATGAGAATAAATCTTGAGCATTAATTTCCACATCTAATGGCTCAAAATGAGCAAAAAATGCACTAAATTTGATGGAAAATGCGGTGGCAGTTTCGTAAAAAAAACGTTTTTTTTGCCACCGCGAAAAAGTGCAACAAAAACATGCAATAGTGCAAAACGGTGAGGGAAAAGTGCAATCATTAGCACTTTGCACGGGAATACCTCTTTTTTATTTAAACTCTCTCACTCTCTCATATAACACACACACCGGACCGCCACTGTGCAGTACCGGCCTGAAACGCCAGCCGGGACCGGCACCGGGCCTAGGACCCGAACCGGGTGGGGGGCTACGGGTAAGGTGTTAGGTGGATCGGCCTGGCCAGTCCGGGCCCAAAATGTTTTTTTTTCCTCGAATGGAATGGGTGCTAGGCGGGGGGGGGGGGGGGGCTGGGTAATTGGGGGGTAGGAATAAATAAGAAAAACCAAAATTTAAAAATAAAATTATAAGACCCGACCCGGCCTGGGCCCGGTCCTAGACCCTACTCGGGCCGATACCGGGCCGATACCGGGCCTCCAGTTCCCAAACCCACTCCCGCCCAAAGCCCGACCCGGGCCCGGTCTAACCCTACTTGCCACACATCATTGTAGACCTTTTTCTTCTGATGTTTCACACATTTTCGTATTTTTTCTTACATGATTACATCTCTACATTCATACTAAATTAAGAGGATCATCTAATGGCTCAAAATAAACAAACAGTTTACTGGATTTAATAAAAAATGCGATGAAAATTTTATAAACACACCATAGTTTTTTGGCCTCACGAAAAAATGCCATAGATGGTTACAAGTTTATAACCAAATCATAGTTTATAAATTAGGAGGTGGTTATATTTGATCACTTATCTATAAACAGGGGAGAATTTAAATACAAAGAGTGAAAGAGACTTTCCAGATCTAATGACTCAAAACAAACAAACAGTGTACTAGATTTAATAAAAAATGTGGAGAAAATTTTATAAACACACCATAGTTTTTAGCCCTCGTGAAAAATGCCATAGATGGTTACATGTTTATAAACAAACCATGATTTACAAATTATAGTTTTAAATTTGTAATAACAATATAAAAGAAGTGCAATATATAAACTAGCTGGTTACACACTTAGTGTTACTGGTTCGACCAACACAATACTTACTTTGTTCTTTAAAAGTTGCAACATTATGATTTTTGCACTATTCACACACCTACTTCGACTACGGTTTTCTAATAGTATACATAATCAAATTATTGTGTATAAAATGTTATTAAATTTCTATTAATGTATATTTCCAAAATATTAACTTTTTTTAGTGTTTAAGACGTAGTAATACGTAATTAAATGTAATTATAGTCAAAGTTGTGCGTTGGCAAACATGAAAGTCAAACTATTGCAACTTTTAAAGAACGGATGATAATATATAAGAATAATGGACAAGAATAATACCAATTATTAGTAATCTCTTTCAAATAATCCAAAGTATCAATTATCTCAAAATAATCCCAAATGTTGATTTTTTTTCCTCAAAATACTCCACTTACATCTAAATATTACTTCTTCCGTCCCATTTAAAGGTTCACGTACATTATTCTCCGGTCAACGTGCATTGTTCTTGATCTTTTACTTTATGTATCGAAAGCTTATGAAATTTAAATTATTTTTTGCAGGTTTTGTAGCGGTTTTAATGTAGTTTTTGAATATGTAAATTTTATTTACTAAAAATAATTCTATTAATGACAGGGATCAGTTAGCTTTATGGTCAGTCAAACATCGTAAATAGTGTGGGAACCTTAAAGTGGCACGGAAGGAGTATAAGTTATTTACGAATAGTTATAAGTCATCGGAGTATTTTGAGAAGATTTTTCAATAGTTGACATTATTTTGAGATAATTGATACTTTGGAGTATTTCAAACAGATCACTAAGAGCCCGTTTGGAAGCACGAAAGTCGGCTGATTTGACTGATTCTGCTGAAATTTATTAAGTTCTGGCTGAAGTGGCTGCATTGGCTGATTCTGCGGATTTAAAAAAAATTAAAATATATTTTATTAATAAAATAAAGAAAAAATTATATGTAAAATAGTAAAAATGGTCATCTACAGTAACTTCAGCCAATACAGCCAGAAAAATAACTCCAACCTTACTTTTTCTGCTTATTACACGACTCAGCGCGCGAAAGCAAAATTTACGTGTTTGTTGAAAAAGTTGGCTGATAAGCCGAAAAACAGTGTTGCCAAATGACCTCTAATAGTTGAGATTATTCTTTTTTTTGGATGAAATGTAAATATATATTAACACCCAAGAAAACTATACATCACATGTCCTAGATCTCCTAAACCCCCACCCCCACATAATGTAGGGGTTAAAGGAGGTTTTTATTCGATCTATTCTATGTCAAAATTCAAAATCATACATCGGTGCGCTGCATATGCACGCACTCACATCATAAAGTCTCTACAAAAATCTAACAAAAAGATCAAAGGTGTTGCAAGTTGCAC
The DNA here is from genome assembly GCA_945859915.1 of Cuscuta epithymum. NCBI lineage: Eukaryota > Viridiplantae > Streptophyta > Magnoliopsida > Solanales > Convolvulaceae > Cuscuta > Cuscuta epithymum. The sequence continues at coordinate 1,001,221 of CAMAPF010000950.1, read as the reverse complement.
ACACCCTAGTTCCCAAAATAGTCTAAACCGCGGCCGCCCAAACAGCTGTTTGGCCCATTCAAAAATCGATTAAGTCGTATGAATAGATACTAAAGAGTATCTTGTAGACGGCATGCTTGATCTTGGCTATGATCTCCTCCTCGGTCTTCTCCCTTCCATCAAAGCGGATCTCATTCCTTGCGTGCCATAAGTAATACACCGCGGCACATAGAGCAAGTTTTGTCACCTTTGCTTTCATCGTTGATCCTTTATGCTCCCTTAAAATCCACTTTTGATTGAGCTAAGCAGTGTAGACATTTGGTGCCCAAGTCCCATCCATTCTCGAATCTTGTCCCATACCCTACAAGTAAATGAACATAGAAAAAATAGGTGTGGAATTGTTTCCAATGCACCCCTTACACAAGTCACATCTATCAACCATATATAGACGTAACCAAGGCTATCTTGAGTAGGTAGTCGGTTCCTCAAGGCCAACCAAACACTAAAAGAAAGCTTGGGGGGAATATAGGATTTCCAAATGAAACTCATTGGAGTCCTAAAGATCCCTTTAACTCGTAGAAGCTCATAAACCTTGGCCGAGGCAAGTTTGCCATTAGTGCTTCTAGAGTTAGATCCAAAATGGTATCATTCAAATTATTAAAGCATCCACGGATTTTATCTCTAATTTGGCCCAACCTCTTCATAAACTGTGCATCCACGGTTTATGAGCTTCTACGAGTTAAAGGGGTCTCTAGGACTCCAATGAGTTTCATTTGGAAATCCTATATTCCCCTCAAGCTTTCTTTTAGTGTTTGGTTGGCCTTGAGGAACCGACTACCTACTCAAGATAGCCTTGGTTACCTCTATATATGGTTGATAGATGTGACTTGTGTAAGGGTGCATTGGAAACAATTCCACACCCATTTTTTCTATGTTCATTTACTTGTAGGGGGTGTTTGGTAAACGGCTTTTCAGTCGAAAATGACGATTTGACCACTTTTAGCATTTTCAATAAGTGAAAAACATGTTTGGTAAATAGCTGTTCGGCACTAACGTTTTTTTAGACGAAAACGCCAAAATGAAAACGATGCTAATAAGAGAGTTTTGGGTTTGACGTTTTGAAAATTGGCGTTTTCTACTAATTTTATGACCAAACAACTTAATTACCAAGCATCTTTTGACAACTCGTCAATTTATTCCGCTAGTCAAATCTGCTCACCGAATCCGCCATTGACAACCCATCAATTTATTCCGCTAATCGCTGAATGTTAAACAAGCCTAGTTGAGATTATTCACATGGCTTGACTAGTTGGGATTATTCATTGAGATTATTTTAATCCATGCCATGGGTACAACTAAAACAGCTTGTTTTTAGAAGTAGACTGTAGAAGAGCCATGTGAAAAGCTGGGAGCTCTCTTCTCAAACTTGCTTAGAAGTAGACTGTAGAATAGCCATGTGAAAAGCTGGGAGCTCTCTTCTCAAACTGGCTTATTTTGCTTTTGATGGAATCCTTCTATCTAACGAAGCTAGCCGCAGTGAAGCCCACATTCATTCCACCGACTTGCTTCTTTACCCTCATCCCGCCTCCACTCCGCTTCGCTGCCTCCTCCGCTCTTGCATTCAGGGTCTACTCAGCCTCTGCTGGCGGAATTATTGTTGCATCTCCTACGCTTGACCTGCCATCCGTGACTGTTGACCCTAAAGATTTTGGGACAGGTGGAGGACGTGCTAGGGCCAGGGGTGGCAAGAAACTTCTGAGAGATGAGCTGAGGGAGAACTGGCTGGACGCCCTCTCTTGCCCATTTCCTCACGGGAAGCCTTCCATTGACTGGGTAATTGGAGTCGACCCGGATGTTTCTGGAGCTCTGGCCATACTGAAACCAGATCATTCTCCTCAAGTAATCCTATATCCCCCCCAATGCATTCATAATTTCTAATGGTTTTCGTGAATTCCTAATTCATAATGGCCTTTTTTTCTTTGAAAACTTCACCGGTTAGCTGTAGTTGTACCCATGGCATGGATTAAAATATCTCCTACTTTGATTGATATACTTTGATGCATAAGTTCTGGATACTCATCCAGATTCTTGATAAGAGATGACATGAATAGTGATAGCTCAGTACCTTTGCAAGATTCCGCAAGAGTGGAGTAGTTGTAGCTTTGTAGGTTATGTGAAATTTATAAGTAGAGCCCTATAATTGACTATTTTGGCAATTTTTAAAATTTTTAAAAGTTTTGATGGGATTACACCACAAGCAATGTGATACCTGCTTTCATTCGTGTGTAAAATACAGAGTGAACCGATTGACCTTTTATCATTCCAAACCGTTCAATTGATTGACTGAATTTCCCGAACCATGCACAGAGACTTTGCTTCAAACCATAAAAAGACTTGCGAAGTCGACAAACTTTCCCATACTCCCCTTGAGCAACAAATCTCGGAGGTTGCTCGATAAAAACTTCCTCGTGAACCGTGCAATAATGCATTTTTAATGTCCAACTAGTGTAAGTGCCAACCACTAGTTACAGCAAGGGAAATAAGTAACCTGACATATGTTAATTTAGCAACAGGAGAAAATGTGTCGGAATAATCAACACCATAGGTTTGAGCATAACCCTTCACATTTAATCGGGCTTTTAACCGAGCAATAGATCCATCAGGGTTAACCTTCACAACAAAGATCCACTTACAACCAACATACTTCTTCCCTGTAGGCAAGTCTACCAAATCCCAAGTACCATTAAGATCCAAAACATTCATTTTCTCTACCATGACATGATGCCATTCAGGATGAGACAAAGCGTCTTTAAGAGATTTGGGAACAGAAATAGAATCAATGGAAGCAATGAAATAACATGAGGCAGATGATAACTGATTATACGACACAAATGAAGAAATGAGATGAGTACAAGATCGTGTACCTTTATGTAGTGATATAGGGAGGTCAAGATCTGATGTAGAGATATGATCTGAAGATGCAAGCATCGGTTCAGGACATGAGATCGACAACAGATCAGTATCTAACCACAAGTGGAGGGTGATCTTGTACTTTGTGTGGTCGAGTGTACACCAAGTGTATTGGAGGCCTAGGCTGAGGATAGTAACATGTGGAACAATTGTAAGCATTGGACTCGGGTATAGTCATCATTCTCCCTACAAATATGTGTCTTTGTTGATGAAAAAAGTGTATTTTCATAAAAGGAGACATCAATTGAAATAAGATACCGACCCGTACTTGGATAAAAACATTTGTGCCCCTTTGAACTCGAGAGTAGCCTAAGAAAATGCACTTTAATGACTTCGGATCCAACTTTGTTAAATGGGGATTAACATCTCATACAAAACAAGTACAACCAAATATTTTAGGAGGGATAGGAAAAATTTCATTATTTGGAAATAAGCACTGATATGAAGTTTTACCATCCAAAATAGTAGATGACATTCGATTGATCAAAAACATGCGGTAGGCACAACATCTGCCCCAGAAATGTTTAGGCACATTCATTTTGAATAGAAGAGCCCACGCAATTTCTAATACATATATGTTCTCTCATTCAGCAGCTCCATTTTGGGGAGGTGTGTCTACACATGAAGTTTGATAAATTATGCCATGTTGAGCCATATACAACTTAAACGAGGTAGACAAATACTCTTGAGCATTGTCTCTTAAGATACGAACATGTACATCAAATTGAGTTTTGATTTCAGCACAAAAGGCACAAAAATGAGAAAATAACTCGGAACGATGCTTCATGAAATATATCCATGTCATACGAGAATAATCATCAACAAAGGTAACAAAATATTTAAAACCAGTTTTGGGCACAACAGGGCAAACGCCCCAAACATCAGAATGAACAAGTTCAAAAGGAGCATGTGCTCGTTCATTAATTCGGGGACTTAAACTAGTTCGATGATGTTTTGCAAATTGACACGAATCACACTGTAAAGATGACACCTTATTAAATTGAGGATGAAATTTCTTTAACAACGGGAGAGAGGGGTGTCCTAGTCGATAGTGAGCCTCTAAAACAGTTCCAATCCCAAGACAAGAGATGGATTTGGGTAACGATGTATCCAAGAGATAGAGACCAGCCGACTCATATCCTTTACCAATAACCGGATTCATCAACAGATCTTGAAATACAAAATATCCATGGGAAAAGGTTACAGAATAATTAAGTTTACATGTGATTTTGCTGATCAAAATCAAATTAAAAGCAAAGTTTGGAAGACTTAGGACGGGTGACAAAGGTAAAGTAGATGTTGGGACAATTGTACCCGTTCCAAGAACCGGTGACGTAGATCCGTCAGCTAAAGTAACATTAGAAACATGAAGAGGTGTGTGGAATGAGGAAAAAAGACTAGGATTACCTGTCATATAATTTGTTGCCCCTGGATTGATAACCTTTTTTGAGGATGAAGACACAAAACATGTGTTTGGATTACCTGAATTAACGACAACTGTGTAGCGGAAGCAATGTGAGCAACCTGATTCCCTGATTTTTGAACTTCAATTTTCGACAATCTTTTATCAAGTGTCCGAGCTTCTTACAGTAGTTGCATACTACTCCTTTGCTAAACGGTGCAATGCGTGACCATTTCTCACCTCCTTTGAAGAATGTTGGGACTTGCCCTACAAAACCATTGCTTGGATGAGGTGCTGTTGATGTGGATGAAGTGTCCGTGCGAAGCACTCTACTGAAAGCATCTTGAAGAGAAGAGACCACATCACTATACAAGATATGTGATTTGGCTGTTTCAAAATCAGACGTAAGACCAGCCAAAAAGCTCATGACTGCCATTTGTTCTCGTTGTTTCTGCTGCACTTTGATATCAGGACTAAATGACATTAAGGTATTAAGCTCTTCATATGTTTTCTTGAAATCCATAAAATAAGCCGTGAGAGGCTTATGTTTCATTTCTACCCTGTAAATTGCTTTGCACACTTCATAGATGTGGTTAAGATTACCTTTGCCAGAATACATAAATTCCAAATAATCAATCAGTACTTTCACAGTGTCACAATGACCAACATACCTCATGACGTCGTTTTCCATGGAGTTCTGAATCTGGATAAATAATCTAGAATCATCACGAAGCCATGCATCACTATCAGCTCTATCAACCTCATCCTTGGCGGGTCATCAACTAAGTGGGTATGTTTATCAATGCTCCTTAAATAACATTTGATAGTTTTACTCAATTTAAGATAATTGGAGCCACAAAGTTTATTCTCAGCCACATTATGTGTATTTTATTGGAGGGTTAAGTTCCTATATATACATTACAAAGATAGAATATTCCTATAAGATTCTATACAATAATCATATCCTAGAGTATATTCCTAAAATATTCTAAAGCATATTCTAAAGATAGAAGCATATTCTCAAGTATATTCTAATGTCTTTCACACTTTTAATATTTTAGACACACACTCACTCACTCAGGGATCGAAACTCAGAAGACGGAAAGAGAGGTGAGCCACCGCATGACTGCTGCAGGATAAGATGAGGGCCCTTGCTGGTGGCCACGCTGAGGATGGTGGTGGATGGTCACGTCGACGAGGAGGAGGATGGCGGCGGATGGCGGCGTTGCCGGCGAGGCAGATGGTCATGGCTGCAAGTCAAGCTCATCAGGGATTTCCAAATGGACGAATAATCAATTCGGATGGGTGTTTTGGGGTTTATGGAATATGTTTAGGCGTTTAGCTAATAACTATCCTAAAAGTGAATTATTTACCACAGAACCCAGAAACACATAAACACATCCTAGAGGGTGCTTTTAACTTTTGGCTTAAAAGCACTTGAATTCAAGCAAAAGCTTGTCAACGCAAACACCATTTTCAGCTTTTTGAAGCTAAAAGCAATAAAAGTGCTTTATTAAGCTCTTGCAAACAATCCCTAAAAATGTCACTATTATAATAGTTGAAAGACTAAACGTGTCACTTTTATGAAAGTCGAAGGTTTATATATAGAAATTTTCAAGACGGGTACCAAAAGTGTCTTTCACACAATAGTTAAAGGACTGAAAGTGAAAAAGTCAAAGTTGAGTACCAAAAGTATGAGTGACATAATAGTCGGAGGACTAAAAGTGGCAAAAACTCTATTGGAAAATAATAGCTTCAGCGAGAATTTTAGGAAAAATATTAGCCTAATACAAAATATAAAATTAAGTAAAAACATGAGGCTTAAGCCTCACAAATGCCGCAGCCATATGAGGCTTAAGCCTATGTTCATTTTCATGTGGCTTAGGCTATGTTTGGAAGAATGAACTATAGCTGAAGTCTGTTATCTAATTTAGAGATTATAGTTTGAAGCTGGATAAAAGCTGCTAAAATTGAAGTCCTAGCTGAATGAAGTAGAAACAAGATAAGATTTGAATAATGGGAAGATAAAGTTAACATAAGTTTGGAGTAAATTAAAGGGTTGAATTGAAACGCTACAATTAATGATGTTTCAGATCAGCTGATTAATTTTAGATTAGACCAAGTTCAGCTCTTCATCCAAACAATACTACACGTGAATTAATTGTCTAGATTATTAAAATTTAAGCTCATTTTGAGGTGAAATGGCCATACAAACATAGCGGTCATAACCTTAACTTCAAGGTTTTTTTTCACTGCCTCATGCCAACACAATCAACATGGCGAGTCTCATAAACGCTTTTTTAAACCATGCTTAATCTAGACAAACATACCTTTTAATCCAGGAATTAATGAAAAAAGTAAACATCACCTAAGTATATGATAATCCCTAGCTTACAAGTTGTAAGACACAATTTCGAATTAATTGAGGCACTTTGAACTTCTCTTACGTTTGAGATACCTGCTTCGTTAAGGAAAGTTCAAGTATGAACTTCACTTTCTACTTGCTTTTTAAAAATATTATGGTTCAAGCCTTTTACTTTCTAAAGGAAAAGAGAGTAAAGCAATATTCAACTTCATACATTTGTGTACAACTGTACATAATAAGATAATGAGGAAAATGTCAATTTGGTACTTGAATTTGTCTCAATCGGAGCTCATGAAGTACTCCAACCTATCTCCAATGGAGTAAAGGAGTTTGAAAGTACTTCAACTGTGTTATGGTATAACCGTCAAATATAGAGAGAATTTAGGGGAAATGATTTAATGATTTGTTAATTTTTAGTTTAAACTAGCTGAAAAATGATAAAAGTTAAAAATGATGCGATCATCATCATCATCACCCCAGTATCAGTATCATCATCACCCCAGTGCCGCAATGCTCCCACCTACGGTGGGGTAAGGAAGGTTGAATGTACATAGTCTTACCCTTATGCACAGAGACTGTTTCCGGATTACCCATAGTGAAAATCATGTCCAAAATTGCATGGACTGGCTGCCGCTTCATAACAAAGAAGCGCAGACAGTTTAATCAGTCATTTTGATTTATTCCATCATATTCTCAAGCCATAAAATAGCGAGTCTTTGACTCCATTCCAAATGATGGAAACAAAAATGATGCGATGTTTGATAAAAATAATTGTTAAATAAGCTACTATAATTGTTAACTTATAGTAAATGATTTATTTCGAATTTATAAGAATTTTTTGAATAATGTTTATAATAAGAGTTTTACATGTTTGAAATGCTGTAAGATTTAGAATTGCGAAACTCTAGATAAAACTAGTAGTTAAATAGGCTAGTATGCTTTTATTGTAAACATTAGGTTTTGATATATGGGTAACCAATATAAATTTAATATTTATTCTAGTGTAAAATATTATTTTAGTACATGAATTTCGCTCCCCGTGTAGACTTAACGTATAACATAGCTCACATGGTTTGTACATAGTGTTCTGTCGTTGTTTCCGTTTAGCTTAAATTCAACGTGTCAAATCTCTAGTTAGCGAAAGTACTATAATGACGGTATGACACACAAAAACAAGTTGGAATACTTTCTGAATTCTGATGTTGATGTACTCTTTACTCAGTCAGAGATGTTGGAGTATTTTTTGAGCTCTCATATAAGGTGATGTACTCTTTACTGTGTCAGAGACAAATTCAAGTACTAAATTGACACTTTCCTCATAAGATAATATATGCTTAACAAAACTCTGGGTTTGTTGAAAACCATTTAGAGAGCATTCTCTATTTGCGTTTTCTAGAAGTATTTATGTTAATAAGAAACTTACATCATTAGAGCATCTCTTTTATTTTTTAACAGGTATTTGATTCTCCTCACTTGAAAGTAACGGTTGGGAAAGGAGTACGAAGGCGTTTAGATGCGAGGTCCATTGTTCACTTGCTTCAAAGTTTTGAAGTTCCTATAGGTAATTTACATAATCTCTAAGTATAGCTGTATAGTTCTCTGTTTGTTTTCTTTGTTATAATTTGGCATTTAAAACTAACTTGCTCTTAACATTATAATCTGCTTCAGTTGACTGAAAAGCTCAGATAAGGATCTTTTGAGAAATTATGATCTTAGCTTGATTTTGCTTTATCATTTTCTCTCAGGAACTACTGCATATATTGAGCAATCAACTCCATTCCCACAAGATGGTAAACAGGTTAGCATTCTCATCAGCGATGGGCATTAATGCAAGCCCCAATAATCAACCTGCACCATCAGGAATTCTTCATGTGAAATAATGATAATTTGAACACCACTCTTTCTTGCATAACTTTTGAGAACAATCAATAACTTCCAATTTTATTATGGTTAGATCTGATGTAACTTTTAATCCTCCTGTACGCTTTCTTCCTTCATGCCACAGTTTGTTTCAATATTCTTTTTCTTCATATGAAGGGTTGGTGGGGTGGAGGATTTGGGTATGGATTATGGATTGGAATCTTAGTAGCTTTGGGATTTTCTGTTGTTCCTGTACCATCAGCTTTGTGGAAACGAACTTTTAAACTAGCCGGAGGTGACACAACTAAGGTGTGATTGATCTTTCTAACATTGTTTATTTTGTTATATTCCATGGGATTATTTGGTTGGGGAACTTGGAGGGATAGGAGGATTTTGATATAGGTGAAAGAAGTCTTATATCAATACAATTATTATCGCTATTACTATCATTATTGATATTAGTGTCTTATTGTCATCGTTGTCGTCCTCATCATCAAAGTCAACATCATCATCATCATTTTATTTTACCAAGTATTCTTAATCGTAGCGTTGTAATAGGTTTACGGTTATCCTACTTTTGGCCCACCAAGATTCTTGGAATTAGTATATACTCCCTCCGTCCCAAATTGAATTGCAAACTTTGACCACCACAAGAATTAAGGAAACATAGATATCAAAATTCACTTTACCATTCTGCCCTTTCTTTTATAAAGAGTAAGCAATACCGCCAATACAGAAATTCACTTTACCATACTGTTCATTATATACAAAGCCAGAAAGTTTTTCAAAATGGAAGATAATACTTCTTCACCCTGCCCAATTTTTACAATATTCAGTTTTACCATTACAATACGAAAGGAGACACGAAGGAAATACATCCATTGCCAAATGTTTGGTTTCAAAAATAGGACCACCGGCATTTGGGGTACTCTGGCAAAGAATAGTGTTCTCACAACTTGGCACTTGACAGGCCAACAGTGAACAGGGGCTTCGACCCACGATGCAAGATCTGGTTCAACGAGGGCGGCAGCTACTCATCTGCGAGGTTGTGCGAGGGCTGCGCGGCGGTAGCAACTCATCTGGTCCCACCCGCTTCCATGACCGTCATCCACTCGTCCTCCATTTATGTAAGAGTTGTCCGAGGGCGGGATGGCGGCAGCGACTCATCTGGTCCCACCCGCTTCAATGACCATTGTCCACCCTCATCCTCCATTTTTGTAAGAGTTGCCCGAGGGCGGCGGGGACTCATCTACGATGGACTCGGTCAACTAGGCGTGTCGGATCTCGGATTCGCGGAGAAGGAGCTGATGGACCAAGCAAGAGAGGTTTGGAGCTGATTCTTCCTCTACGCCAGAGCTGATAGACCAAGTCGGAGCCCCCGTTAGCTAAAAAAATCTAGCCATGGAGAACTTGAAAGACTTCATTTGCAGAGATGCTTCGAATAGGAATATGGAGTGTTGGTCCATAATAGGACGCTCGTAGGCTTTTAGGAAAGCTACGAAAGGACACTCGAGCAGGAAAATAAAAAGTACGAATATGGAAAGTGCTCATGGAAGTTTAATTGCCAAGAATAGCATGTTTGTATTTGAATTACAACTTGCCTTTTATAGGCGTATACAAATGGTAACTGCCTACTACAATAATGATTTATTAATTACCACATTAATACGAAATTAAACACATAATTAATAGCGCATTAATTGCTGGCCGTTACTCTTCCTGGCGGGTCGGCCTGGCTGGCAGGCCTGACGCTCGAGCTCCGTGGGCGGAAGACTTCCGTTGGGCTGGAAGGCAGGCTCCCCGCTGGGCTGGAAGGCAGGCTCCCCGCTGGGCTGGAAGGTAGGCTCCCCGCTGGGCTGGAGGCAGACTTTTGGTTGGACCGGTAGGCAGACCGTCTTGGGCTTCCGCTCCGCTGCACCTTCGCTCCTTGATGGGCTTGATCGGTTGGGCCAACTTGAGATCTGGATTGCTAGGTCCACTGGTTGGGCTTGCCTGGCGAGACAAGGGTCTTGGGTTTGGGCCTGCTGGTCCAAGTTTGGAGCCGGGTCTGATTAGGTATTGGGCCTAGTCCCATAACCCCATCATGGAGAGATAAAGTGGGTGAGAGTAATAGATGGGCATAGTGATAATAGATGGGTGGGAATTAACTCATCCATAAATTAGATGGGTGGGGTAGCAGATTAGAAGGGTAAAGAGTTAAGGGCAAACTTGTCACTTTAATCATGCTTCAATACTTAAAATGGAAAGTGGAAAATCATTTTGGGAGTATAAATGTGCTTTTTTAGAGTAATAAAAAGATCATTAATCTTTTGGAGTGTAATCATTCTTCTTGCTTAGGATGGGAAGCTCAATTGTTTTTTCAATTATAAGTATTCTTCTTGTTTTTTCCACAAACTTGAGATCTACTTTGCACTTGTCATTTTTTCTCTTTTCTCTTCCCAACCCCTCCCAAATAAATATAAAGGGAGAGAAATGACATGTGGTTTGAATTCATAAAACAACAGCTTATATGCAAAAATTAGCATTATCATCCTCTAAGAGGTAAACCTGCCAATCTGTGCAGAGTTTGCAAATCTGTATTTTGATCCATAGTTTTTTGTTTTCTTAAGTCCTCCAAGGTTTTCTTTTAATTAGCGTGATGTTACGGACCTAGCCCATACTAGGCCCATATCAAAGCCATAAGCCCAGATGTAGAACTCACTCCCAAAAGACCAGCCAATTAGGAGGAAACACCTTGCTTATAAGCCACCGGTCAAACTCATACTTGACTAGTGTGGGATTGTTACAATACCCCACACTTCAAAGAGCCAACTTCCTCATTTGTCACTGCTATATTGGTCACGGTTGGCACCCCCATTGCCCAAGTCATTACTCCATGGGCCATCCTTCGAGTGTCGGGACCAGGAAGATAGGGACGGTTCTGATACCAATTGTTACGGACCTAGCCCATACTCACTCCCAAAAAGACCAGCCAATTAGGAGGGAATACCTTGTTTATAAGCTACCGGTCAAGCTCATACTTGACCGGTGTGGGATCGTTACACGTGAGTATTTATTTTACTTAAGGCAAGCACACGCTCTGAGCAACTTTGTAAAACAAACTGAAAATAAAATCCGGAAAAGGAAGGAGAAAAAGACCACGGAACAAACAGGGAAAAAATCAGAAAATAATGAGCTCTTGAACTGGGCGTTAATTTTGTCTAATTTATGTTGTTTCATAGATGAGTATGATTTATATTTATAATGTGCTCTTGCGTACAAGTCGGTTCAACATATTGATGTTTTGAACTTTGACGGGGTTGAACGACAAGAATTGGTATACTTCGATTCCGTGTTGGATACAATTGTTGCGCAACTGGAACTTTTCTCCTTGGTCGTCAGATCTGTCAGCCTCTCCACTGTTTCCACCACCGCTGTTGGGTATAAAATCATTGTTGTCCACATGACCTTCAACATTGCGGTGCCAGCATAGCAAGCCTTGTTGCAACATGCCAATCCACCATTATCAACAACACCCTTGCTGTCACCAGTGAGTTGACACCCCAGCTGATGGTTCCTGCACATTCGTTGCACACACCAAGTTGCCAGAAATAATATCGACCTTATGCAAGGAAAGGTTTTAATGGATCAGGCTACATATTGGGACATTACTCATGGTTGTGCGGCTACAACCTACACTGTGATTACTGATTATATAATAATGTTGTTTGATGGTGGAAGGCGTCATTGGTTATTAGCTTCAACCTTCAAGCTTGAGGACAAGCTTAGTGGAAGGCGTGATTATCATTATTATTGATATCAGTGTCCAATTATTATCATTATGATGATGATAATAATAATTAGTAGTAGTCTTACACTCTTACCAATAGTTTCCTATTAGTATTTGTATTCCATGATAGTTAGTATTCCTAATAGAAGTATTATAATAGGTTTATAGCTACTCTACTACTGGGCCACCAAGACTCTTGAAACTAGCATAAGTAGAGGTGTTTTATTCAATAATAAGATCATCAATCTTTTGGAGTAATAATTCTATTTTAAGTATTTGGTGGAACTGGTAGACAGCTTCTACCTCAACCATCGTGGTTGGAACCTACTGGGACTAAAAATATATAGCTTTTCAATCTTCTTTTTGTCTCCCAACCACGGGCATAAAATTTTGGTTTTTATTTATTATCTTATATTCTTTAATATTACGTCTTAGCCAAGAAATCAACTACTATTTCCGTCCCATAATTCCCCCGCTCTTTGACATGGCAAACCTATTAAGAAAATGAAATTGTGTGTTGTCCTTTACATAGTTGTTACGGACTTACGGCGGTGTTTTGCGGCGCGGCGCCTTTGGACTGCCACACCGCCATGGCGATATGGCGCCTGTCGTGGCTGAGTCGCGGCGATAAGTCGACATATAAACTAATGAATTCATAATATGTTTTACATACTAATAAGCCTATATGTAACACTTATAGCCAACACTACTAATGAAGTAAATGAAGTAATAAAACATGTAATCATAGAAATAACATAACCCATAAGACCATAATCAAAACAATCACAAAAATTATCCATAGTAAAAAAAGTAGAAAATAGAAATAACATAATCCATCATAAAAATACTTAAATGTATAACTAAACAATCAAAATTTCACTAAAAACTTAAAAAATATTATTTAATGTAAGACAACACAATTACACAACGTACATTTCAGCATAAATTGAAGACACCGATTTTTTTTTTGAAATATAAAATATAAAAAAAAACTACTGAAATTTATTCATTATTTGGGGAAAAACTGACATTTTTTTTTCATAAAATTAAAACTTTTCTTAAAATAGTAACAATAGTACAATACTAACTTTTCAAAAACTATTTGACTTTCTGTAAAACATTAACAGTTCATCACAGTAAAGACAACATTAAATTCAAAGCACTCAACAAAATATTAAACACAATTTTTTTGAGAAATATTAAATACGAAGTACAAAGTTAATATAAAAAGTTGGATGATTTTAAACCCACGTACCCACACACTAAAGTTAAAAGTCCAAGTTTTGAAAAAAATTGAAGCACGTAAAACTGCGGACCAGACTGGGCGTGCGGCCGATTGAAGACGGAAGGGAAGAGGAGCGTGCGGACTGCGGGAGATGGATTGAGCGCAGATGGGACTCTGCGTTTGGAAACTCGTCGAGCGCAGATGGATCAGTCTGGTTTATTTTATTTGATGGGTTTAAAAAATTGGGTTTGGGTTTGGGCCTGTTCAAATAAATCGTCGCCTAGGCGTCTAAAGCGTTCTTTGGACGCTGCTTCGACGCCACAAGGTTTATGGCGAGTCGACAACATATGACGAGCCTCTCCTAGCGCCAGGACGATGTGGCGACGATAAGGCGACGCCATGGCGACGCCATGACAACTATGGTCATTTATTGATCACACTTTTGTTTCTTTAAAAGCAAAACAGGGGACAAACTGGAACCCTAAAAGAAAAACATTGCAAAAAAATTGGGACAAAGGGAGTGTATATTTAGTCAAATCATTTATTTCTATTTAACTTTTCATCTTCAATTTCTTTCCAACCATCTCAATCAATTTAAGAATAATTTAAGGAAATTAGTTCACCGCTTCCCTTCCCTTGTATCTGAAATCCCCAATACAAGGGATAAAATAACTACGCCCGAAATATTAATATTAATACAACAACAAATTGTGCATCCTCTTCCAATGGACTCCCACTTTCTCTTTTCCTTTTCCAATTTCAGTACTTGGTTGATTGGGGTATGGGGAGGAATTCATTCTCCAAATTCGGCTTGCAACTTCTATACTCTTGTAATACGTAAATTGTATTGTCAGGATGATAGTAGGGATATGGCATCCAGATTATTTCCGTGTATGAGTTCCCAGTTAAAAAGGAAGAAAGATCACGGTTCGTCCACTGACCTTTTCCTTCATTTTGTACTTTCCTCTCATATTGTAAGATGAATTACGTATTTCATTGCCAACAGTCAAAATATACAATATCCTCTTCTAATGGGCATGGAAAGTAATCCTGTGGGGCAGCTGTGGGTAAGGGGAAGAACATTCTTCCTGGAAGTTAAGGAAATGAAATTCCTTGGGAAAAAGTTTTCCCTGCAACCAAACTGCATAGTCTACAAGTTCAAGGAATTAGGTTGAAATTGGTTTCCTAGGAAGTTGAGGTCCATTGTAGTAAAGAGGCAATATGTGTTCCAAGGCCAGGTGACATTTATAACAATATCACAGAATGAACATTAGTTAAATACTCGGAGCTTAGCTTTAGTTATATCTCATCTTTGATCAAGTAAGTTAAACTTTGAAGTAAGACTGAGTGACTGATTGGCAGGTGGAAATTTATTATTCGTATAATTCTTCTTAAGTTTTTCCGTTGTGTGTGGTTTGCACAGAGCGGGAACAAAATGACTTTCTTTAGAATGCATATTCCCTCCTCAGATCTCCTTTTCATTTGGCTTTGCATGCTACGTTCTCTCATACTTTGCAGAAGAGAGTAAAGAACCTTCCCCTTGTTTCCAACTCTTTTTATCCATGTAGTATCCCCATGAAAACGAACAACATTCACATAACTCATTCGGTCATTCCTCTCATTTAGAGTAAAATAGCATTCTTATTTATTGATGTTGTTAATCCTCTGTTAGCACAGCAGGGTCGGCCCCAAGGATCGGGCTATTGGCTACCCAATACTTTTGTCTAACAGATGCTATTCGAATGCTGTCTATCAGCCTGAGAAGATGGGACGGTCCTGGACCACTGGTCCATGCCCATTCATGATTCATACCATCAACATCCAAACAAATTTGGCTAGGTGATAAATTTTTATACGTTTCTTCTATGTGTGCATATACTAATTCCAGTTCTAAACCTTCCAGGCCGAGCTGAGGCTTTACTTATTGCTGCTTATGGCAAGGGCCTAAAGATAAGTAACATTCAAAGTGTGACTGAGAACTTCATATCTTAAAAGCTGGAAGGACTACATGTTTCCTATTTCTCTCCTTTCCAGGGCTTGGAGGAAACACTCGGGCCTTTTTGCATATTTCTCTATCAGTCTTCCCATTCCAATGCGGACTGGTATTTATGTCACGGGAACCTGGAAAAACCATGAATGACGCCATTTAGATCAGCCGTTAATCCCAATGACCTCCAAAGGATTCTTGGTTTAAGCAGATATGGTTGATATGGAGACATTCAAGTGATATTCTGGTCTCTCAAGTGATTCACTGTTGTCAATTATAACTTATAAGTCCCCCACTCCTTTTGAATCCCTTGTTGTCCCATAGAAGCAGTCTTTCCAAGAGGTTCAGGTGAGCACACTTTAATATGCCACATTATTAAATCTGGAACTCAACTCATGCAAGTACTCAAGTAGGTAATTTGAATTCATATGGGGCCCCTACATGAATCTACATTGGTTTCCTTATAACCAATGTATAATACTTGTGTTACACTCGTTTCTCCCAGTGAATCATTGTCTTGACCATATAAAGTGTATTCCTCCTACATGTCATTTGTAGTTTTTGAATTTCTTCAAGTATTATCTTTTCACAAATGTGATTTTGAGGAAGAGAGAAATATTATTTTCTAGTTTCCTTATTTCTAGATCCTACTTGTAAGTGTGTGTTTCATTTAGAGGTAAGGGTTAGATTGGTACTCGAAGTTGCATAAAAAGGGTCAAATAAGTCCTTACTGTTTGGCCGTTACCATTTGAGGCAGTTCCCGGTGAAATTTTTTGATGGATTTTTTTGAGCATCTTATTCATATATAGCGCAGTTAAATGCGCAGTTATCTTGAAGAAAAAGCTATTCAACTTCCATAACTCTCCTCTTATGTATTCCAATATTATATATATATATATATATATGTATATATATAGATTAAATTGGGAAGACATTCAAATGAATTCTTGAAGATAACTGCGCATTTAACTGCACAGTTATCTTCAAGAATTATGGCTTCTATATGAATAAGATGAATAGGAGATAACTGCACAGAGGAGAGTTATGGAAGTTGCATATGGAATACAATATGAGTAAACTTCATGTCAGGCCGGCCTGACGGGCTGCCCCGTCCGGCCGAGCCCGTTTGGGCACCTTCCCGGTGGAATTTTTTGATGAAATTTTTTTAGCATGTTCCTCATCAAGTCTAGTTTGTCCATACCAAATTTCAGCTCAAAATTCGATCGGGAAGGTCGTCAAATGATTTTTGCAAGTTAACTGGTCCGGAATATGTATTTTCCAGACCAGTTAACTTGCAAAAATCATTTGACGACCTTCCCGATCGAATTTTGAGCTGAAATTTGGTATGGACAAACTAGACTTGATGAGGAACATGCTCAAAAAATTTCATCAAAAAATTCCACCGGGAAGGTGCCCAAACGGGCTCGGCCGGACGGGGCAGCCCGTCAGGCCGGCCTGATGAGAAGAGCCCTCATTATATATATATATATATATATATATATATATATATACAACTTCAAAAAATGACATGTGGCAACACAATAAATTAAAGAAAAAACTATTCAACTTCCATAACTCTCCTCTTATGTATTCCAATATTAGAGTACTCTTTCGGTCAGGTATACCTGACCGGAGCCCCGTCCGGCCTCCTCCATTTGGGGGCCTTCCCGGTGGTATTTTTTGCTCAAATTTTTTGTGTAGGTTCCTCATCAAGTCTAGTTCATCCATACCAAATTTCAGCCAAAAATTCAATCGGGAAGGTCAAATGATTTTTGCAAGTTAACTGGTCCGGAATACACATATTCCGGACCAGTTAACTTGCAAAAATCATTTGACGACCTTCCCGATTGAATTTTTGGCTGAAATTTGGTATGGATGAACTAGACTTGATGAGGAACCTACACAAAAAATTTGAGCAAAAAATACCACCGGGAAGACCCCCAAATGGAGGAGGCCGGACGGGAAGAGTGGTCCGGCCTGGCCGGACCTGAATAGTTGTGTTCAATATTATATATATATATTGATATATTTATGATAATGTTTTATATAAAATTAGGTAAGATTTTGCACTCACAGGTATTACAAAATCCAAATACTCAAAAATAAAAAATACTTAACAATTTTTAGCCGCTCTTAAAATAAAAATATTACTCTCTACTTTTTTCTCATAAACTCTTGATGATTTTGCCGTATTCGGAGTTTTTATAAATTGTTTCTTATTTCCTTTCAAAATATGATAATTATTACATCCTCTGTCTCATTAATTTTCTCCGATATTTCCTTTCTTTTTAGTTCACTAAATTTGTGTGGTTCCAAATATTATAATACATGTGTAGTTCTAAATCATTCTTACATTGTTGTCCCTACCTTTTCATTTCAACATTAGCTAGATAAACTCTTTTTTAATAGATGCACATGTGTATGGGACAAATGCGATATTACTTATCTATGTATTAATTCACAAGGCCTACCAAATCAATGTCTAAAGGTAGATTCACTTTTTGTCTCATATTTATTTATAATTCCTTCCCAATTTATGTTTCATGTTGTTAAATGGGTTAGCACTCCCAATCTTACCCACCCTGTGGTAGATTATGCTTTTCATAGCTTGGATCGTCTAAATGCCTAATAGTTTCAAACGATGAGAACGATATGAAACGATGCACATTATTTTTAATGGA
The DNA here is from genome assembly GCA_945859915.1 of Cuscuta epithymum. NCBI lineage: Eukaryota > Viridiplantae > Streptophyta > Magnoliopsida > Solanales > Convolvulaceae > Cuscuta > Cuscuta epithymum. The sequence continues at coordinate 982,983 of CAMAPF010000950.1, read as the reverse complement.
GGAGCACACTTATAGTTAAAATAATTCATACCTTAAACAAACATGAAAGGTTGAATCTATTTACAAAAATGTCACTACATTTTTTTTATGATAGCGCATATTTCTATTTCACAATTTTCAAATCTAACGTTCAAGTTCATTCTAATTCTCTTTTTATATTTTAAGATGTCTTCCGTTTGAACTCAGCCCGATATATAATGCACAATTTTCAAATCTGATGTTCCAGTTCATATATGGAAATAATGCTAGAGTAATTTATTTAAATAATTATTATATATAGAAACAATAGTTCAACAAGGGTTGTAAAATAATAAGTATATTTGAAAATTAATTTGGTACTGAAGCATCAATATTGAAGACAATGAAAGTAAAAAATTGATGTTTATATTTAGGTTTACTCACAACCTGCATGGGTCAACCCACTTAACCTGCAGCCCGTGCAAGTTGAACTACAAAACTGGTGAGTTCATCAGATTAAAGAATGACAACTCTAACCCATTGTGAAATGAGATGAAATGGGTTAATTAGCCATATGGCTTCGAATCATTTTGATGGCTATATTCATAGTCGATTGAATTCTCTTTTAAACTCCGATTGACGAATTCACACACAATTCATTTCCCCTACAATTTAATAAAAATTTTAAGCATATATTTTGCTGTGCAGTGCACAGGTACACATACTAGTTAAACAAATAATTGAGTAAACAAGACAAAAACTAAAACAAATTAAAAATTATACAACCATAACGTAGTTGTCGTTTGTAGATGAGAGAGATGCTTGAGGCTTCACCCCTTTAGACTCCATTCCTTGCTAATTGCTCTCGCGTTCAGATTTGGGCTTTGACAATTTGGCCGGATAACATCTATAAATGAAGCCTGCGGTGTCTCCCCATAAATCAAAACATTAATTAATTATTAATTAATATCATAAAAACAAAACTTAATAGTTTTTTACAACAACAATCATTTTATTCGAAATACTGGTAATGTGTTGTCTTAATATTTTACTAATAACAAAATTAACTAATGCGGGTATTATTCTATATTCGTAAATAAACTAACTAAATGGTGAAACGAATTTACTGATGTAATTTACTAAAATGAAGAAACTATCTAAAATGTAACTTATGAATCTTCGAGCCCATTTGATAACAGTGAAATTAACTCAATTGGATGATCAAAACAAATAAGGTCGGAAATACTTTTCTGGCTTAATTGGCTGGAGTTACCATAGCGGATCATTTTAACTATTTTTGATATAATGTTTTCTTTACTTTATTAGTAAAACAATTGTAATTTTTTTCATAATTCAGTAGGACTGGCCAATCCAACTACTTCAACCGGAACTTCATAAATTTTTGTAGAATCATTACATAATTCAGCGTGCAAAATTAATAGCTATGTGTTCGGTGAAAGAGTTGTTAAGCTGTAAGACGAAAAAAGAGCCACCAAAGTGACCCTACAAATGTGAGTAAAAGTGATTGATAATGCTGATAAGCGGAAAAAAGATATTACCAAACAGACTCTTATAATAATACATAACATCAATTAACAAACTATTAATAAAATAAAGAAACAAATTTATTATATGTAAAATACTTTAATACTTTTTTTAAGAACAAAAATACTTTAATACAATAAGAATAATATATATATATAAAGTAGACATTAGTTTAAAAAATTCACAACCTCAAATTAATTTAAACAAGGGAGAACTACCAAATAAGCCCTCAAACTTACATAAAAAGTGCAAATCACCCCTTATATAGGAGTCTCTGTCCGACCGTCGCCATTTGGGGCGGTTCCCGGTGAAATTTTTTGATGAAATTTTTTATGCATCTTATTTATTAAGTCTAGTTTACTCATAACAAATTTCAGCTAAAAATTCAACCAGGAAGGCACTCAAATTATTTTCTGAAATATACTGCGCTGTTTAACTGCGCAGTTATCTTCAAAAATTCATTTGACTGCCTTCCCGATTGAATTTTTATCTTAAATTTGGTATGAGTAAACTAGACTTAATGAATAAGATGCTCAAAAAATTGCATCAAAAAATTCCACCGGGAACCGCCCCAAATGGTGACGATCGGACAGAGCCTCCTATATAAGGGGTGATTTTCACTTTTTATGTAAGTTCGAGGGCTTATTTGATAGTTCTCCCTTTAAACAATGAACAATTACTTTGTGGTGGCATTTGAAATGTGGTATACGTGATTTATTAGAGCATCTCCAATGCTACGATCTGCACGGTGCACATGTGACATGAGAGACATAGACACAGAAGAGTACATTTATGACATTTATTTCTCCTTCTTTTCATGATCTTATGTATTTTTGGTAAATGTTTCTCAACAATGTCAACCATAATGTCGGATATATTTAGAAAATGTGCTTGACATTATGGAGAAAAATTTACCAAAACTAATATAAAACCGTTCAAATAAGAAGAAATATTCTATTTGTTGTTTTTAAGAAGTACTCTCAGTTCATAACTTCGTATGAGGTCTAAGAGCGAACGGACCTAGCGTAAACCGCTAGGGTTTTAATCGACGGCGGCGTCTTTGATGAGCGGCCAGTTAGTTTGAACAGGGTTATCGGAGTATTTCGCTACAAGGTTTATTGCAGGGGGCGGCTAATTGCCTGGTATTGGGCCGCTGCCAACTGAGGGTGCTTGCTGAGATCAATTGCGCCTGCTTTCTTCGTCCGCTACCAAGAGACGGAGAGTGTTGCGGCTTTGGACTGCGCTGAGACGGCTTGGGAGGTCGGCACTGTGGGAGGAGGAATTGGGTTCGAAGGTCCCAGTGCACGACTTGGGATCCAACAGGGGTGAGAACGGCTTTGCTAAAGGGATACGGCTCGTGGCAGATTTGTGATTTCATCGGGCGAAAACAGGTTCAAGGAGGGCAATGATGAAGGATAATCGCATGTCCCAGAGGCAGGAAGTGATCGATGATTTGGCTCAACCTTATGGAACGATGAGGATGAAGGAAGAAGATGAAGTCAGGGGTGACCATTGGGTCTATGATCGTTTGCAATTGAAGGAAGACGATGAAGCGTTATTGGTCCGTCCCCCTCCCGAACCTCCGCTGGAGAAGGAACGGGCGACTAGGGTTTGGACACTTCTTTAAATAAATTTCGCTTGTTTCATTTGTTATTTTATCGTTCAACACTTCCGGATTTATTTCTGCTTTGTGGACACTAGCAGTAGGTTCGTTGGTTGTTTTTACATTATTCAAGTTAGGTTTATGGGTGGAAGCGATAAGACTTGTATTGTCATTAAAAGCTTCGAAGCTCTCACATGGTTAGCGAATAGTCTCGCTCTTTTTAGGGTGGTCTATTCTATGTCTAGTCAGAGAGTGAGAGGACCGTTTGACTATGCGGAGTCTCATAGGAAGGTTTGGCATTTCATTGTTGTGGAATTGTTATCTTTGATTGCTATAATATAATTAGTTTTCCTTACAAAAAAGAAGAAGAAGAAGTACTCTCACGGTCTCACCCGACCATAATTCTATTTACATACCCTTATTCTCCGTAAATACAAAGGAGGGTTTATCTAGCACTCTAGGCATCTGACATTTGTATCCTTTGTTGCGGACTAAGGATGTTTTCTTTTGGTCTGAAATTTGCTGATCAGGTGTGGTCTGATCTGGTCTGGTCCGATAAATATCTGGTCCCTATGTATATTTTATAACTATGAAAGTTTGGTATGGTCTGGTCTGATGGGAGCCAATAGATTCTTATTGGGGTAATTTGAGTTTGCACCCCATTTTATTGTGAAAATTGGAGTTTGCACCCCGTTTTTTAAAATCTTTGTTTTTGCACCCCAACCCCATATGAAAAGACAAAAATGCCCCTCCATTAACAATTTTGTTGGCTTTCAACATATCCTTGATCGAGGACAATTTTGTCTTTTCATATGGGGTTGGGGTGCAAAAACAAACATTTTAAAAAATGGGGTGCAAAGTCCAATTTGGACAATAAAATGGGGTGCAAACTCAAATTACCCCATTCTTATTTTGGGAACAAGCACCGGAAATTCCCGTTACTCGTCATTCTCTCCGGATCATCCAAACTTGCCATGCTTAAGGAGTCAAGGTTAAGGAGTCAACGCGTATCGATGCACCAGGTCAACTCTTCAATGATGGGGTTCAGACACCGAGCTCAGGCGATTCGTCTATTTTGTCTCCTCGCACTCTCCATTAATTTTCTTCCTTCGTCACAATCTGGCCAGGTACTCTATTATCGGCTCTTTTCTAGCCAACATTTCTATTTCTCCCTAAGGCAAAATAATTTCATAGCAAAACGTGACAGACCACGCGAGTTCAGCTGCGTAGTACAGTTAGTAGAATTATGAGTAGTTAGAGCAATACCTACACGGGTAGCTCAGTTGTTTGGATGTTGAGAAAGTTTGTTTCACAATGGCCTTGTGATAGTTACGTCCTCCCAAATGGTCATGAACCAGAAATGTGCAATATCATGAATCAGAAAATGCGGTGTCTTAAATAATTTCATCTTTTCTACCCATTTGAACTTCACATTGCCTTAAGCATAAATGATTAAATAAATGCACACCTCCATGAATCATAATGTGTATCCTTTCAGACCGTTCTCATTTTTCATGAGAAGAAGTACTCTCTCACCGGACCATATATACATAGGGAGGTTCAAATACTTAGCCATTAAAATGAGAAAATAAGTGGATCAGATGAATTTTTAAGTGCAAAACGCGATAAATGTAAATATTAAGATCTTTTAAAAAAAGTAATAAAAGTGCATCATTATGGAGAAAAGGTGCATTTGCCTAACACAGAAGTGCATCACTTTTCGAAATAATACAACAATTATAAATATCGTTTTGTGATATTTTTTTAATGAAGTTAATTTGCACCATTCCACATCGCATATGCACTTTTACTATCAGGTATTGCACAATTAGGTTTAACATTTTGTCACGTGATTTTTGATCTATTCCGTCTATTTTTAAGTGATCAATGCCTTAGACCACTTTTCACTTTTCATGAGAAGGTATCTTTGTATTAGAACTCACCCCTATATATATGGATGTACGCACATATTTTTGCAGTTTTGTGATACTGGATTGGGATATAGAAAATCTGGATGCGGTGTTTCATCCGCGAAGATATTGATTAAGGGAGGGACTGTTGTGAATGCCCATCATCAGGAGTTGGCTGATGTGTATGTGGAGGATGGTATCATTGCAGCTGTTAAGCCTAACATCAAGGTATTATAGACCATAGTAATTTATGCTTTTGAGAATTGACTTGGAGCTTAATGATGAAATGGCTAGAACCTACATCAATGAATTTGCTGCAAATTGATACCAACATATTGCTCATTATCCAGTTCTTCTGGAGCAAGCTTCAGTGTATTAATTGCTTATTTTAGCTCAAAATTAACATGCACCCAGGGAATAGATTATACAAGCATGAAATGAATGAGAGAGAGATTTTAGGGGCTATGAAGAACAACGTTACAATGCAGGTAAGCTGTGAAGGATTATAAAAGGGCTTAGTAATGGTAGACAAGTCAAGCCTATCATGGCAGAGTCAAGCACACTTTATATATTCAGGACATCCTTTTTGTTCTATTTTAGTTGTGCAGTGGTATAACCACATTGTGGTACAACTAGAACCTAGAAGTAGTTGTGGCACCACATTTATGGGCTGGTTCGTTCATATATCTCTTTCTCTCTCGGTATGTTCCGTTGTGCTCCAAGAAGAGGCATGCTTTTTGGAGTTTATCACATCTCCATTGTGAAAGGGGTAATTAAAAATTTGTTTTTATGATATGCTAAAAATGAGTTTAGCAATTGGTTTTAAGAAAGATATGACTGCTATTTAACCACATTATTCTACACAAAAGCGAGCCTGGGGCAGGAAAGCCCAAGAATGAGTTACTCACTCGAAAGTTTATAGAAAGAGATCTCTTATTTAATCCCTTGTTAGTTTCAGATCTTTCCTTTACAGAAAAACTCAGCAATTGGGCCTGCATTAATGTATGATGTAGATTGTTGGGCGGTGAAACAATGTCACATTCAAAAAATGAGTGTGACAGAGATGTGTATGCATTAGATGTGAGAACATAGCAGAAAAGACCGCTTCAACAATTAGATAATCAAATAAAAGGTGGGAGTATCACCTATAGAAGATAAGATGGAGGAGTCTCGATTGCGATGGTTTGGTCATGTGCGCAGAAGATCGAGTGATGCACTGGTTAGACGACTTGAAAAGTGGAGATAAGGGGCGGGGAGGAAAGGGAGAGGAAGACTCAAACAGACTTGAATTAGAAGAATCAAAACTGAATGTTTCTTCTTGGGTTAGATGAAAGTATGATTTTGGAGAGAGCAAAGTGGAGGGCGCGTATTCGTCTGGACGATTGATATCTTTTCTCTCGCATTTTCTTTTATATTTTATCTTCTATATCTTTCTATGTTCTTATGTTATTTCTATCTTTTATTTATTTATCTTATCCATTTTAACTTACTTTTTCTTTTTATTCTTCTTATCTTTCTTCTCTTTTTTTTGCTTTGATATCATGGATCCATTCATATTAGCCAATCCCAAAATCTTTTGGTAATAAGTCTTGGATGTTGTTGTATGATATGCTAAACTACTGCTTCACATTGGATTGCGGATTGCATATTCAAATATTTTGGTTTTTGAGATTTTCCACCCTTACGAAAAATAACTGAATAAAAAAACATAAATTTATAACAACAACAACATCCAAACCTTAGTCCCAAAAGAGTTTGGGATCCCAAAATGTATGTGTAAAGAAAATATAAACAAAATGGGAGTCCCACAAATACATAAATCGTTAGAGAAGCCGTGATCTCCGTACCGATCGTTCCGTACCGAATCGCAGCAGGAAATCGATCAGGTCGCTTGCCGGAACGCTATGTGGTACGGTCTTGGAGTCGTACCCAGTCGCTGTTCAGAGTCGATCTCAATCGATCTTGAAATCGATCCCAATCGATGTTCAAAGCGATTTTATTTGCCGTTTCTCTTCATCACACAACTTCAAAACGTCATTTCCCACCGTTTCCCAGATTTCAATCGTCATTTCCTAGATTTCAAACTAAGGTCTGCGACTCTTAGTTTGCGTTTCGTTTCCCGTGTGTAAACTGCGTACAAATTGTTATTTTCGAACCACGCTCTTAGACCCTTAGTTTTTTTATCCTACTCATCAATTTTACTCTCTAATAACTGTTATAATTGAGGCAAAATGATCAGCTTCATACGCCAACTACTCTTAGCAGTCCTTCTACACTTAACTCTCCCGACGACTTTATTCTCTCCACTCTTGTTTCAGACTTTATACACCCAGTCCCTACACCCAGTCCCTAGCCACCTGTTGCGTTTGGGTCTTTCTTCTAGTCATTCAAAATGGTGTTTGGGTCTGCCTCTGCTGCGTCATCTACACCGCAGTCCCCAACCACCTTTAATGTTGATAGTGACACCAAAATTGCAGAACAACAAGTTACTCAACAAACTCAATCTGCTACACAAGCTAAGGATGGTGCTGCATAATGCGGCCAAACCATTGCTTGATGAAGTAACATTTTATTGGCAATGGTGACAGTAAAAATGCAGGTGGTGCAAAACAGTGGGTTTGCAAACATTGCAAAGTGAAGTACAGTCCTTAAAGATGGGCAAGAATATGAAAGATGGGCAACAATATGAAAGACTTTGGAATAAAGTAAAGAGGCAGAAGCTGACCAAGTTGCAAAATCCTTGAAGAATTCTCTACTATCCAAAAATGTATCTTAGAAGAAGCGCTTGGAAGAATCTTTCGGGCTATTAGAGAGAAATGCAGTTGACTTGAAATGGTGAAGGGATAAGGCTCAAATTGGACACTATGGTTTCATCAGAATCTCATATTTGACACTAAGGTTTTAAATGGACCAAATTAGACACTATGGTTTCATATGTATCTCATATTGGACACTAAAGTTTCATAATTCAATATAAGTGAGTGTCCAATTTGATCTTTATCCAATATAAGTGAGTGTCCAAAACCTAAGAATTATGAAACTTTAGTGTCCAATATGAGATACATATGAAACCATAGTGTCTAATTTGATCCATTTGAAACCTTAGTGTCAAATATGATATTCTGATGAAACCATAGTGTCCAATTTGAGCCTTATCCCAATGGTGAATGCCATCAAAAAGGCACCGGAAGGATACAGAACCCCTTCTAGTGAAAAGGCAAGAACGGTATTGCTCGATGAATGTGCTAGGGATGTTGAGAAGGATCTAACCCAAGTGAAAGACACGTGGTACACTCAAGGAGTGTCAATTGTCTCAGATGGGTGGTTTAACGTGAAGCATATGCCACTTATCAATGTTTTACCGGTGAATTCCCGTGGTGCGATGTTCATGTATGCGGAAGATTTTTCGGGAGTTGAGAAATCTGGAGTTAAGATTTCTAATTTTTTCTTGGAGCCATTGACACGGTTGGACCAAGTAATGTGTTGCAAGTGGTCACGGAAATGCGGCTAATTGTAAAGTGGCCGGACGAGAGATCGAGAAGTTACATTAACATATTTTTTGGTCTCCTTGTTGCATACACACTTTGAATTTAATTTTCAAAGACATGGCAAAAGAACTCCAATGGTTGCATAATACGTATAGAAGATGCAAGAGAATTGTTAAGTATTTTATTAACAATACTCATGTTTGAGCTATCTTTCGTGAAAACTCAAATTTGGAGTTGTTAAAGGTTGCGAAAACCCGGTTTGCATCCCATTACATTTTGTTAAAAAGAGTGATGGATTGTAGGGAGGCTCTTTCCTCAACTATTTTTGCAATTCTTGGAGGGAATGGGTGAGAAGTGGAGATGAAAATGCAAGAATTAATGGGGGCTAATGTTGCTGAAACAATTAAGAATGATGACTTTTCTGATGATGTTAGGAAAGTTTTGGCAATTACTAAGCCTATTTTTCTACTTATAAAGTTTTGCGATGGCCTAAAAATGGGTGGAATCTATGAAAGGATGGATAATATGTTGGGTGAAATAAAGGACATCATGGTGGAGAAAATTATTGTAGCTAGATGGGAGAAGATGACAATCCCACTTCACTGTTTGGGGTTTGCATTAAATCCAAGATTTTATGATAAATTTTATCTTGAAAAATTGGCTCCGGGTGGTATCCCAAGAAAAGCACCGAATCAAGATAAAAAGGTTGTGCTTGGTGTTATGGAAGCTTTCAAGATAATTACAGAAAATCAAGAAGAGGAAAGATTGTTACGAGAGCAATTTGCTACATTCCATATGAAGAAAGAGATCTATTCAATGGTGGTAACACAAGTGGATTGCGTGACAATGGGTTTAATGCATCAAATCCCTCGTGATATAGAAATTCAGCGCATTAGCCTCCTGTGATTTGAAAAATATGTCAAACCTCCTTGTGTTTTAATTAATCATGCACAAAACCCCTTTTATGAATAAATTTAATGATTTGGAAATCACTTTTCCTAATATTTTGATTGAATATGAAAGTAAATATGTCAAAATCTCTAAATCATACATAAATGTTAATCATTTTTCTTTTATTTGACAATTGGATTTGTTCATAGAAGGGATTTTGCGCATAATTAATTAAAACACAAGGGGGTTTGACGCATTTTTAAATCACAGTGGGCTAATGCGCCCAATTTCCATATCAGAGGGAGGTTTGGTGCATTAAACCCGCGTGACAATGGATGCAATAGATTGGTGGCCAACCAATGGAGCTGAAACACCAGAATTAGCCGAAGTAGCAAAGAAGGTGCTTTCACAACCGATTAGTAGCTCTTCGACGGAAAGAAATTTGAGTACATATTCTTACATTCATAGTGTGAAGAGAAACCGATTGAATTGCAAAAGAGCCGACAAGTTGGTTTTCATTCACTCCAACATTCGACTCCAGTCACGGTTTTCAGAATCCTAAAAAGCCCCGGTCCACACAAATATTGGGACATCAATCCCGAAAGCACATGCATAGAAGGCTTAAGTTCACGACTCGAAGAGACGGTTTGGGAGAATCTAGAGGATGAAGACATGGACAAGGAGAAAGAAAAGAGACCTCGAGTATATTAGTCACGTACTTTTCTTGTTTGAACTTTGAATCAATGATTGTAGTGCTGTTTTTCAGTTTTGCTTGAAATGTTTCTTGAACATTAATGTTTTTGCTTTTGTTTAATGTTATGAAATCATGTTATGAAATCTATTTTTGTTCAATGTTGAAATCTCTATTCTGTAATTCAGTTTGATTATAGTACCAAAATATTAGGTACATCGTACCAAACATATGGTACATCATACCGAACGCGTACCGCGAACTATGTGATTTCCCAATTTTTTTGCTCCATATATTTCACTATTTCAGCCTATGCATGGTTAGAGACTTGGAAAAAGGCGGTATTTATAAGGTAACAGTACAACACACATCCAGCCCTTATTGCAGCTTGGTTTGACAGGGGTGTATTATGGGCCCATTTCAGATTTTGCGTTCTTTCTTTTCAATTGACTTGGCAATTAGCGGAATCCCATATCCAATTCTTTTTATTACTTACAAGCTTCTTGCTAATTATTTGACTGGAGGTGTAATTTTTATACTTCAGTCACCTATCAATGTGTTCAACGTGTTAGACTTTATCTGGGTTTGACCAGCACTGTCTGCAGGTTGGCGATGATGTGATAACGATAGATGCAATAGGAAAGTTTGTCATGCCAGGTGAAGCTTTCTTCTCTAGTATTCAATCATTAGATATTAGTAATATTCATAAAATAGTATTATCCATGACTTGTAAGCATTGGAATATCATCTGCTCTTTTCAGTTCCACTGATATGGCATATGCCATAGATCAGCGGACAACATTATTGTAGCAGGCAATCAATAAGTTCTAGAACACTTTTTCGCCCTTATTGAAGGAACTTTTTTTAAAGTCTATTCGTATATGAAGAATTGAGTATTGTGTTTTTAACATGGTCTAGTATGGACACCAATCAGTCACTGGAAGGAATTATAAGAAGAGAGACTTATGCTCCATTTGGATTAAGGTGAACCTAGGTGTATTTAGGTAAAATTTTGATTCAGTGATTCAGTCCATGTGGGAACCTCATTTGTACTATTAACATAAGCGAGATGAAGTGAATCATTCACCTTGCACTCCGTTTTGATTACCCCCGAATCGGGGGTAATCAGGGTGAATGACTTAGATTATGTTTTTGTTTTTATTATTCTCAACCGAAACATGGTTAACCATAATTCACCTAGCTAGAGCTAATATTATGTTTATATTTATTCACTCAGGTAAATCTATTTTTTCATAACCTAGGTGTTTTTTATTTTATTTTACGGAGAATTAGCTTATTAGCATATATTGGTATAGCTTCTAGAAGAAGCAGAAGTGGTTTAAAAACAAATACTTAAAGCAGTAATCATTAATAAAATACGGACAATTTTATTTTATGGACAATTTTTTTTTGTCTTACTTGTTGAAAAGCGCTTTCGGGGTATGGAGAAGTCATTTTGCCACCACTTCCCAAATCTCAAAATTTCAACGTTTGAGTAAAGGAAAAATGGCTATGAGTTTTGGAGTGTTTGATGTGTCTTTATTAGAGGTCGAAGTGTTTATTCTAACAAACAAATACTCATGAGTAATAAAAGAAGAGTTTGACATGTTTTTATGTAAAAGTTACTTTTTGGAGCAAAAGCTGTTTTAGTATTTTACCTCTAGTTACAAAACCTCAAACTTTGTGTTTTTTGGGAGTAATTAAAACTGTGATATGAGTGTGTTGTGTGAGGGTCACGCAAAAGGAACATGAAAAAGTATCATAAAAGAAATCTTTTATGATAATTATATTAATTTTAGTTTCTTTTAGTAATAATAGTACTACTAGTATTAGTTTCTTATTCATATTATTATAGTTATTTCCTTATTCAGTTTTATTCAACATTTTATTAGCTTTTAGCATTAGTTTTTCTATATGATTAATAAATGGAAAAATTGGTAGTAATAATCCCAACTATTGGCGGTCCGTTCATAATAATCCCAACTATCGATTATTTCAGAATAATCCCAACTTTAGGGACCTTCCGCCAATAATGGTCGGACGTGACCGACTATAAATAAATTCCTATAGTTTCTAAAGTGGATGAGAAGAGATATAGCAAGCAATCCCTATAAATAATTTCAACTTTTAATTTTTACGCTTAATTTGTATTTGAAATTCACTTTTTATTTGGTCATGGACCATTATTGGCGGACGGTCCGTATAGTTGGGATTATACAAAAATAATCAATAGTTGGGATTATTGTTAGCGGACCGGCAATAGTTGGGATTATTATTTTCAATTTTTCCTTAATAAATTAGTGCTCATGTAATTGTTGTATATGGGTATGGAGTATTGATTAAAAACTGCCTTTGAAAAAGTACTTATTTTGTCTAGATCCCCACACTCATCCCAAGTTGCTTTATATTTTAGATTTGAAGTGTGTTGTGGTTAAAATTAAATCACCCAATAAGGTAATAACTTCTCTCTAAAAGCTCTTCTTTCATTGGCTCTTGTGCAAAAGCTCTACTCACATGGGCTCTACTTACATAAGCCGCACTGCAGAACCAATCAAGCTCATAGATTGGAATAATTTGGAAGTGCTTTTTTAATGAACTACCAAACACTTATTTTTTGTTTGTTTGAAGCTATCTTTATTTATGCACTTATTTATAAGGTCTACAGTCTATTCAGAAAAGCTGAAACAGACAGAGCCCTTAATGTCATTTTAGACTTGGTTATATCTGAGTTCTAACTTTTAATATTTGCTTTTTCTGTGCCTTCATGCTATATTGCTATTTATCTAGGTCACACATTTTACATGATGTAGTTCTTTCTTGTTTCATCTTTTATTTTCCTTTATGGTGAAAAAGAATGTTAGTCGTCAGATTTTATTCCCAAATGCATCACATTGTAGGGGGGATTGATCCGCACACGCACCTTGCAATGGAATTCATGAGTACTCAGACAATTGATGACTTTTTTAGTGGACAGGCTGCTGCATTAGCAGGCGGAACAACCATGCATATAGATTTTGTTATTCCTGTAAAAGGTAGTATATCTGCGGGATTTGAAGCATATGTTGATAAGGCAAAAAGTTCATGCATGGATTATGGTTTCCATGTGGCAATCACAAAATGGGATGAAACTGTTGTGAGAGATATGGAAATCATGGTCAAGGAAAATGGTACATAAACCTTGTTATGAATAATTTATAGACTTTCCCCTTTTAGAATATAATGTAGACTTTTCACTGTTCTTCACAGTAGTCTCCTCACATATCGCTGAGTGATTGTATCATCTCACATTTAGGTATCAATTCATTTAAGTTTTTCCTAGCCTACAAAGGATCTCTTATGATCAATGATGAACTTTTGTTGGAGGGGTTAAAGAAATGCAAGTCTCTTGGTGCCTTAGCCATGGTTCATGCGGAAAATGGTGATGCTGTGTTTGAAGGTCAAAAGAGAATGATTGAACTTGGCATCACAGGTCCAGAGGGACATGCACTGTCAAGGCCACCTGTGGTAATTGATACACTATTATCTGAATTATGTGTCCAGTTGATGAGTTTGCATCTTCTTACTTTCTGGATCTTTTGTTTGTTTGTTAGTTTTTTTTTTCTGGTTTACCTGGGTTTATATGATAGAATATCTTATTTAAATCAGAGGGAAATTTCAGGGCTCATATGAGTTGATCAAATAAATCTCAATAATACTCTATGGCTGGGTAAGTGAGTTAAATTTTATTTCCCAGTTTCAACACTGTCCAATATTAGTATGAGTTCAAAAATAATGCAGATAGAAGGGGAAGCTACAGCTCGAGCAATTCGCTTGGCTGGTTTTATCAATACACCTCTGTATGTTGTTCATGTTATGAGCATTGATGCAATGGAAGAAATTGCTAGAGCTCGAAAATCAGGTTATTAAAAAAATGTTGGCTTCTTAATCCTTCTACTTAATTGAATGCTCTCAGATCCTAAGTGCACTTTTCACCTAGGTGAACATGTGCATCCACCTCTTCTTGAACCTTGATCTATACTTTTTGTCGACATACAAATACAATTATATAAATACACATCCTTTTACCTTTTGTTACAATATCTTTGCTGTATAGTTAATAGTTATTCCTCCTTGCATCTCATCCGAGTTAGCTTCTTAGCTGTCACAAGTCTTTTCCTTGTCCATTCAGCTACTATCATTTGCTGTGTATTGCTATAGTAGTGTGAAAGGAACACTGACATAGCTTTTTGTACGGTTCTGAACTCTAACTAACAACATTTCTTTCATTTCCGGCTATAAATATTATTATGCATTAAAGCAATTACATGGTATTAGAAATGTAATGGGATCTGAAATGAATACTTCTTATTGATATCAGGAGTACAGTACATGTATTTATAGTCTTTGAGACTTCAACAAACTAGCAACCGACTTGAACTAATTGTAACAAACTAATACAAACTAATTAGTACAAAATCTGCTATAGTCTATGTACAGTATTCTTAACACATGGAAAAACTATTCAGATTTACTTGGATTATTGTTCAACCATTCTTCTTTAACATTCTATGTTTAGAAGTAAATTGGAGGTCCTTGGTACTTCATGTTTATTCTATCTCTCAATTATATGGTTATACTCTCTCTGTCCTATTTTGGTTGTCTTAGTTTCCTTTATGGGTTATCCCAAAATGAATGTCTTGTTTCCTTTTTGACAATAAATATGTGATCTATATCATTTCACTTTATTCTACTCAAATCTCAACCACAACTTTTACCTTTCAACCATTTTATTAATAATTGTGTCAAACTAAAACAAGACAACCAATATGGGACGGAGTAGTATCTATCTTCATCTCTTTTTTCCTGTTCAACCATATAGCAGATCTGTTGACGCTCAACAGAAATATGTTAAGTTTTGTCGGTCTATGGCATCACAATTCCTAATGGGCCCGTTTGGATAATGGCGGTTGCAGTGCAACAAAACGCTGTTTTTTTTAACTACAAACAGGGGCAATATCCTCTAGCAAACATGTTGAGGCTTAATTTTTAATCTGTATGCAAATACTTGCAGTATTCAATTCCAATGAGGATGAAGAAGCAGGTGTGTTCAGAATTTAATAGTTGTATGCTATTACATTTCATGTATTACAGGGCAAAGAGTCATTGGGGAACCTGTAGTTTCTGGATTAATTCTTGATGATTCTGGACTTTGGGACCCAGACTTTACCACAGCGTCCAAGTAGCTCTATCATTTAGTTTCGTGGTTCCTTTGTTTTCTTTTCATTTTCCTCGCAAAAGTTACCTAAGAGAGGGCTAAATGCCATTTTTCTCCAGATACATCATGAGCCCACCTATTAGAACATCAGGGCATGGGAAGGCTCTTCAAGCAGCACTTTCGACAGGCATTTTACAGGTATCTATCATATCCAATGTAAGGCAGTCATTTATGCCATCCTTGCTTAATCAATGAAAATTGTTTGTGGTTTCCTTCCTAATCACAACCATTGTATCAAAAGTTGAAAAGACTTATAATTTTGATCTTTTTAAGAGGGAAAGAAACTTATGTCTACCAGAATTGATTAGTTGGGCTGTAATAATTTCTTAAAGACACGTTAAAAAAACTCTCTAGCTGTAGGCTAAACAGCGCATTTTACATAAGCCTGTACTTCTGCATAGGAAGTTCGATTTATTTACTTAATCACCATTATCTTCAGATGTACCGAAACTCTCTTGCTTTTGGATTACACAGTTCTAATCTCTATTTCACGTGTTAACCCTTGTGCTTTTGAACTGATTTTGCTGGTTTGATATGGTCCATTTAAGTTTGTTCAAGTCTAATTCGTTTCTTCAAAATGATTTGGATAAGCAACAAAATGACAGTGAGTTGGCAGAAGAATACCCTTATTCCCTTATTTAAAAATAAGGGTCATGTACAAGAATGTGCCAACTATCGAGGGATTAAGCTTACGAGTCATACCATGAAACTTTGGGAGCGAGTGGTTTTATGCCCAGACGCTCAACAACTACGCTCAACAACTGAGGTCCTTGACCTTCTTAGATCAGTTATGGAGAAGTATAGAGACACTAAAAAGAATCAGCATTTGGTGTTCCTCGACTTAGAAAATGCATATGATAGGAACCTAGGAGCCCTTTGGTGGGATTTAACTAGAAAAGGCATATTATATCAGAGTGCACCAAGGATCGGCTCTGTATCATTTTTAATTTGTTATAGTCATAGATGAACTTACGAAATCAATTCAAGAAGATATACCGTGGTGCATGATGTTTGCCGTCAATATTGTATTGATTGATGAGACTAGGGGTGGGCACGGGACGGGATGGGACGGGAATTAGACTATCCTGGTCCCGAACCCGATTTAGGATAATGGGACAGAACGGGACGGGACAAGACGTTGTCCCGCTATTGTCCCTTTTAAACCGGTACCGAAACAAAACGGGACGGTCTGGGACATCCCAAAAAAATTGCAGCGTTAAAATACAACTCCAAAAACACATCAAAGCAATAAACAAACTTCATGACAAAAAACTACAACACTAAAAATGCAACACATAAAAATTTACGATAAATGCAACACATAAAAAATTTACGATAAATGCAACACATAAAAAATTTACAATAAATGCAACACAAAAAAGTAGTAGATTAATGGGATAGTTGCACGAAACAAACAGTAACAACAACGATACCTCCGACACACACAATACTACTAAGAAACTGCAAAAATAAAAAAGACTAAAACAATATAATATTATTAGAAGTGAAACATGTGGGAGTATACATGAGTTTATTTTTAGTATGTAGAAGATAATTCATACTTGATAATTTAGACTCCTAGATGTTCTACATATTAGATAACTAATAACTAATTAATTTCATTAGTATTTGAATTCGGGACAACGGGATAGAACGGGACATAATTTACTTGTCCCGGTCCCGTTTTGTTTTGAAACGGTTCGGGACCGGAATGGGACAAAAATAGTTTGTCCCGAATTTAACGGGACAATTTCGGAACGGAACCGGAACGGACCAACGGGACCGGGTCTTTTGCCCAGCCCTAGATGAGACGCAATCGGGTTGTTAAAACAAAGTTGGAAGTACGACGACAAACGTTGGAGACTAAGGGTTTCAGACTGAGCCAAAACAAGATTGGATATATGGAGTGCAAGTTTGATCAAGGTAGAAGTAGTATTAACAATGGGATTACCCTTGATGGCAAGGAGATACTGGTGTGGGATATGTTCCATTACTTGAGTTCCATAATATAGAATAATGGTGAATTAGATAGAGATATATCCCATAGAATCAGTGCAATTGGATGAAATGGAAGAATGCATTAGGATTTCTATGTGATCGAGGTATGCCAACTAGATTGAAAGGTAAATTTTATCGAACAACAATTAGGCCTGCAATAATGTATGGCATAGAGTGTTGGGCTGTGAAATAATGTTACATTCAAAAGATGATTGTGGCAGAGATGCATATTTTGCGTTGGATGTTTGAACATACCAGAAAAGACCGTTTGAGCAATAAGATAATCAGACAAAAAGTGAGAGTAGCACCTATAGAAGATAAAATGGAGAAGTATCAATTGTATTGATTTGGTCATGTGCGCAGAAGACCGAGTAATGCACCTATTATATGACTTGAGAGGTGGGGAGAAGAGACTGTGAGGAGAGGGAGAGGAAGAACCAAACAGACTTGGATTAGAGGAATCAGAACTGATATTCTTCTTCCTGGGTTGGATGAGAGTATGGCTTTGGAGAGAGCAAAGTGGAGGGCGCATATTCGTGTGGATGATTGATTTATTTTCTCTCTTTTCTCTCACTTTTTCTTTTATCTTTTATCTTCTTTATGTTTCTATGTTCATATGTTATTTTTATTTTTTGTCTTTCTTATGCTCTTTTATCTTTTTATCTTTCATCTATATTTTGTTGTTAATTGTTATGTTATTTCTAGCTTATATGTATCTTTATCTTTTATCTTTATTTTGTTCTTATTTTTAGATTATATGTTATTTATCCATTTATCTTATGTTATCTTTTTATTCTTCTTATCTTTCTTCTCTTTTTGGCTATAATATCATGTAGCGACTCATGTTAGCCGACCCCAAAATCTTCTGGGAATAAGGCTTGGATGTAGTTGTTTTAGTTGCTGTATTGGAAAGTAACATCTAGTCTGCTATGTGGAGGTTTGGGTCATAATATTATGTGTTGCAAGTGTGGTCTAGTTCGACCTAATATGTTCGAGTCAAATTTAATCTGGTCTGTTTAAGTGTAGTTTGGTTTAGTCCTGATATGTTATTAACGTTGTTTTAGTAATATTTGAGTAAATGTGAGGTAAACCTCAAATCTTTTGGGATTAGTTAAGCCCATTTTAACATGATGGCAAAGCCTTGTCGGCTTGTCCAATGGTGACTTTAGGGGATGGCTTGAGGCAGCAAGTAGGGGTATGTGTTAGTATCCCATATCAGTTGAGTCTAGTATATGGTAAATCTCACGTACTTATAGTTCTTTTGGGTGAGTTGGGCACAATTTAACGTTTTTTACATGCTAATGGATGCATTGATTGTGCAGCTGGTAGGGACTGACCACTGTACGTTTAATTCAACTCAGAAAGCCTTTGGAATTGATGACTTTCGGAAAATACCAAATGGTGTCAATGGTAATATAGCAGTTTAATCCCTTTTGCACCTTTATTTCTAAAATTAACCTTACCTTGTTGCTTTACTTTTAGGCATTGAAGAGAGGATGCACTTGGTTTGGGATACTATGGTGGTAAGCTTTAATTTCTAGCCTTTTAACTGGTTATCGAGACCCAGAAGTTTCATATTTTCCATATACACAAGGATTCTAGATAGTTAAGCTTGCGAACATATTTTTATAACAAACCTCGAAGTTTTCTTCATGTTCTGACTGTTATTCTAGGCATCTGGTCAAATATCTGTCACTGATTATGTTCGCTTGATGAGCACTGAATGGTAAGTTTTGGAGCATGTCAATCTCTTTCAATAATATTTTCTGCCGTGTTTATTGCACCACCTAGATATTTTGGGTATGTTAGGAACATGGAAAACAACAACATTACCTCAATGCCGCAAAGGCTCCCATCTACGGTGGGGTAAGGAGGGGCGGATGTTCGTGGCCTTATCCATGTACTAAAGTACAAAGAGACCGTTTCCGGGTGACTCCTGATGAAAATCACATCGAAAATTGCATGGACTAATTACTGCTTCAAAACAAAGAAGCGCAAACAGTTCAGTGAGCCAGTTTTCTCCATGTTTGGAATTTTAAAAACATGGAGAAAAATATAGGATAAATATTGAACAAAAGAACACGTGGACTGGTTCAAATCCAAACTAAAATAGTGAATGGTTTTCAAATTGGTTTAAATTCTTTTTTTTTCATTTATCTTTATTATTTAAATACTAGGAAAAATAAAGTTATATAATGAATTCGAAAACTTCAATCATGCTTCATTTTTCTTTGTATTTGCTGAGGTAAGACGAAACATAAAAAATACAACTTTAACTATCATTTACTATCTCTAACATATTCCTGGATCTAAAAATAGCTTTAAAGTTTGACTTTATTACTTATTGTTTTCTTGCATGTTTACTCCACGGTAGATTTTAACTTCAATTTGGTGCTTCTTTCTTCTAGTGCACGGATTTTCAATATATATCCGAGGAAAGGAGCAATCCTTGTTGGGTCAGATGCAGATATAATCATATTGAACCCTAATTCAAGTTTTGAAATTAGTTCCAATTCCCACCACTCTAGATCAGATACCAATGTTTATGAGGGGATGCAAGGCAAGGTAAGCTGTTTACTTCGTAAGAAAATTGGTAAAAAGTTTAATGCAACCAATAGGTCCACCAGTGTCCTAATTTTATTGTGAATTTGAGGTGACGCAAGAGTAAATGGCTAAATGGTAGAAGTGCAAACTGGCATTAACAATTAAAGAGATTTAAGGAATAAGGAAATTAATTGTAAGGGATGGTGAGAGAGACATTCCTTTCAGATATTGCTGTTCAGAATGCTATCCCCTTCCCCTTCCCTCCATCATCATCATCATCATCATTACCTCAGTGCCGCAAAGGCTCCCACCTACGGTGGGGTAAGGGTGGGTTGGATGTACGCAGCCTTACCCCTTCCCCTTCCCTCCCATGGTTAAAAATTCTCAAATGCTGTTAAGTTGGGCCTATTATAATAAGATGCGAGTTTTACTAATAAGTTGGGCCTATTCTCAAATCCTTACTTGACACTTTTTTTTTAACATCCTTTTGATAACTGATGTGGATACCCAACACATCCTCTGACCAAGCTGTGTTAGAAGGGTGGACTAATAATTCAAAACTAACCCCAAACAAGTTGCTCCTAACCATGGAGTGGGTGGGCATCCCACCAAAAACCTTGATGCCATGAAACTGGCCTAACTTAAACTTATATGCGAGACCAGCCGAATCCAGAATTTCTAGTTTCTACTGATGTTGGATGCCCAACAAGTGCTTTATGAGTTTTTTTTTTTGTTTTTGTAAAAATCCCTGAGACACCTACATGCCTGGCTGTACTTGGGGTCTTGGGCGCCAACACTTAGACCTTGCATAATTCCGCTCAGTGATTTTTACAAAATCCCCCCCCAAACGCTTAATTCTGTCTTTCTTGTCTATATATATATATATATGTAGGGAAAAGTCGAAGTCACTATTTCTCAGGGAAGGGTTGTTTGGGTAAATGGTGAGCTGAATGTCGTTCCAGGTTCTGGAAAGTACATTAAGATGGCACCTTTCAGTTATGTTTTTGATGGGATTGAAAAATCAGATGCCACTCGCCTCTCATCCTTCAGAGCTCCAGTGAAACGATATAAAGCAACAAGTTAAGTTGCACTGGTGCAGTTTAGCAGTATGATTGGATGTGAGGATGTCTCACATATTGATAAACGTCTTGGAGAATCAAATTGGGCTGTTTTTATGTAACTACTATTTATATATACGTTTGCACTGTTATTGTATTCCTGACAAAGAAGTAGATTAGATGTACTAGAGAAAGTGGGTGTAAGGTAATAAAGTAAGGTTATAAGGGTAACTTTATATTAAAAAGTTACCAAAAATAGAAGTGTGAAGTTTATTTTAGACCTACCCCAAAAAGAAAGTGTGAAATTTATTTAGGACCGGAGGGAGTATATATTAACTAGTTACACAAACGCAAACAAAGATGTAAAATCGTACTAAACAATGCCACATTCTGTAGGAATCAAATCTATAAAACAAACCGGGTGTGATAACATTCCTTTTATTAAAAAACTGCTAGAGGGTCAAATAGACTCCTCTGCCAGAGTGCCAGTGTGGAATGGTCAATTTGCCTCTTGAACAAAAAAAGTTTCTATTCACACTCTGAACATCATAAATATACTCAAATTTCACTTTTTGGAGGTAATGTTCTATTGACCCACATGCCACTTGGTAAGGTGTTTGTTGAGTTTAATTGAACACGATATAATAAATATAGAAATAAATATGTATGAACTCTCTGTTCTTACGTGGAAACCTGAAAAGGAGAAAACCAAGAAACTTTTTAGGCTAATGTTCAAGCTTTCTCATTCTCATTAATGCACTCCTCACCATTACATGGTATAAATATCGAGCTCCCATTAATGGAGTATTGAAGCTTGGTCTAGAGAAATAAGTAAAATTGGGGAAGAAGAGAAGAGATCCCAAAACATGGAGGGAAATCTCATTTTTATAGGGAAAGGGGATGGGGAGGCACTCCACCCTAATGGGTCAAACGGGCTAAGGCAGGCCTGCTGGGCCAAAGTGGACTGGATGGCTGAAACCGGCCGAAACAAGATCTAATGGGCCGGTGATGGGTCTCCTTAATTGGGTTCCACACCGGGGTAATACCTTGGGCCCCTGGACAGTAGTAGGCCGGGATAATATACCTCAACACAAGTCCCCCAGTTTCTTGAGTAGTGAGTATGCATGGACCCGGGTCGGGCCTAGGCCCGGTCGGGCTTTTGAGGAATGGGGGAAGGCCCGGAACCGGCTCGGGTTGCCACCGTGTACGGGCCGGGCCGGGCCTCGGGCTACTTAGTTTTTTTTTGGCTTTTGTACTTAACCCCCGACCCCCCTCCTCCCTCACCCCCCCCAAACAGTCCAAAACACCCAGCCCCAACCCAGAATAAACAAAATAAAATTGAAAAAAAAGCCCAGAACCGGGCCGGTTCGTCTTTTGGGTGACCTGAGCTCGCATCGTAAAGCCCCAGGGCCGGGCCACCAGTTCGAGCCGGTTCCAAATAGTGTCGGGTCGGGCCGGTTCTGGTCGGGCCATCCAGCCTGAGTCCATGCCTAGTAGTGAGCGTGCGAATCTGCTTGAGAAAGTATACTCTTGCCCGTGCCTTCCCTTGGTCTTCCTTGAATTTGTGTCTTTGAGTAATCTTGCTAGATGTGTGGGTGTCTGCCCCTCCTTTTGAACAATAACTGGGCCAAGTTCTTATTGAGTCAATCAAGAACGATTACAGCATACCCTACTTTCAAACAGTAAGTGGGCCGAGTTCTGATTGAGCCAACCAATAACGATTACAACACACCCTACTATGGATCGAAACGGTCTTCATATGATAATCACGCAGAGGCGGCGTCACGCAGTGACGGAAGCCGGGTTACCTGTGCTTTGACACAACAAGATTATGATATCTCTCATGAACGACTCCAAGGTTCGTGCCGAGCATCATCCAATATTCCCACTAGAGCTCATCGAGTGATTCCGATTTTAGTTTCTACCTTTGTTGTCGCTTGTGAACAACCCCATGATCCATGTCAATCATCTGGGTTTCCCGTCCGAGCGTACAATTGTAGCGCACAGTGAACATAGTAACGCAGCCAAATGGCCAGATAATATGTATATGTATATATTCTTGTTTTTATGTTTATCCAATAGGGGACAAAGTCACTCCTCCCAATTGAAGTGACAACTTCAACGTGGACGGAGTTTCAATTGACTAACATCTAGTCATTAGCACAAATTTGGGGAAAGAGGATCGAATATCGGCATTCGTTCTTCATCGCTTCAACCAAATAGATGAGGTTCAATCAGAAATTACTTAAAAAGAAAGTGACGAAAATGTCTCGCCAGACGGGTGACAGATTGACCGACGCAGATGACGAGTTGATAGGCGTGTCTCATCAGACAGATGATGAGTCAAGAGATGCAATAATTAAGGATGACAAGTATAAGATATTTCAAGATTTCGAAAAATTGTTGCTTACATATGGACATGTGCACCCTATGCCTCAACTTCTTGAAAGGGGCAATTGTTAAGGCATGAATATTTAGCCAAAACATTTAATTGCCAAGTAATTTCTTATTATGTATGGCCGCATATTTAGATGATGACAATGAAGTCAACACTAAGGATAGGGATAAAAGATGGACGAGGTTGAGTGGACAAAAGAGGGATAAGCACAACTAACAACCCACCAAAATGGGGGAAGTGGAATAGCGCGGCTAACAACTTGCGCATTTGAGTCGCTGGGAGCATAATATAAGAGCATATTTAATGGGACAATTGATTGAAAAGTGCTTTTCCTCTTTTTATTACACAAAAATCACTTATTTTACAAAACACTACCAACTTTTACTTTTCAAAATCACTTTTTTCTCAAACACTATCAACTTTTACTACTAATCACTTTTTCCTTACATCTCCAAAAGTGCTTTTATTAAGCAGAAGCAGTTGCAAACACTCCCTAATTCTTTGTATCCACTGTTGTGTTGGAGCTATTGATTTATTTTAAATGCCAATCATCCACATCAGCTTCATAGCCGCTTGACTTAAGTGACGTGTCCATTTTTTCAGGAATACAATCCACTTTTCCATTAAAGATGCTCTAAGACTAGTTGCAATCTTGGAGTGAAAAGAATAAATTTGATGTTTTCACTCCAATTTCTTGTACAATCAATGGTATAGGAAAGGGAGGAAGTGAATGGCTAGGACTTAGGGTGGGGAATAATCAACCCACTTAGGGTGGGAGAAAGAGAGAGAAAGCAAAAAGTATAGGAAATGGCCAATGAACAAAAAAGTAGGAGATGAATCCCATCTTAAAAAAATCTTTATTTTATTTAAACTTATACGGAGTATAACTTTTTTATTTGTATTCCTATTTTTACAAAAAATATATTAAATTTCATAATTTTTTATTACCTTTCATATGACACCAATATTGCCTATACAATTTCTTTAAAAAAATTGATGGTTGAATATATTGACGGTGCATGATTGCAAGAAAAAATTGGATTGACTTAGTGAATACGCCAATTTGGTACAAACTAGTTGGAAATTTGATTTATTAACGGAGTAAGGTTGTGATAGTCTATTAAGAGATCACTACGAGCTCTATTGTATTCGTATCTAAAAGCTTTTCTTTGAATTACGATCCTGTTGAAATATTATTGAATTAGTCATCTTCTAACTATTCCTGATTAGGAATTATTTTCACCATTACATAAATAATTAGGAAATCATAATTGTGATTTCAAGGTGATAAATGTGTGGCTCACAATGATCTCCTAATCTCATTGAGCTCACACTTTATACTATAAATAGGAGCCATTCTCATTGTAATTAACACACCATTACAACACCATTATCACACTCTTAATAACATCTTTCTCATTAATTGTTCAGACTATACTTTTTCTCCCTGATCTTTTGTTTATTTCCTTCCATTTTATAACACGTTATCAACACGAATTTGCTCAAACCCCTGAAATCATCATCTTCCCAGCAGGTTTATTATTTCATGAATTTATCAACTTATCTGGAAAAAAAGAAAAATCAGAGGTTGAGAAGTATGAACATGTTTATATATAATCAAAACTATAAGAAGTATGCTCTATGGTTGCCCAACAATTGGGATCCTCCATATCAGAAAATTATTGCTATATTTTCTGTGAAAGAAAATGAAGAAGCCGAATATGAACTTTGGATCAATATATTCTTCAAAATTCTATTATATATATATATATATATATATATATATATATATATACATATATTAATTTATACTACGTATATATTAAAAGAATTAAAGAAAGAGATGCAGAGAGTTTCCGTATTATGCTAAAAGAAGTGTAAATTGCATACCTCTTGTTGAATACTTCGTACTCAAAGTCTCAAACTTCTTTGAAGAACTCCTGTGAAAACTGCCCATCTTTGAGCTTTATATTTTTAATCATGTAGTATCTATAACACTCCGTAAATCTTTCACTATACTCAATCTATCTAAATAAAACGGAGGGTAAATACGGAGTAGAGATGAATTTGTATACATACTATCTTTATCTACTTCTGAAGATTTCTGGAACAAGCTTAAATGAAAGCTAAAGTAAATGAGAAATTGCATAGAAAGAAAATAAAGCCTATGTCTCTATGAAGTATGAAATAGAATATATTTTCTTTCCTTGTATATTGATTATGTAATTACTTACCTTGTATTCTTGGAACGGCTGTACTATATATACTGTAAAATACATCCTCAATAACATAGTGAATACAATAATTTATTCTACATGGTATCAGCCAGATTACACCGATTACTCCCTTCCTTCTAGCCGCTGTCCTTTCCCCCTTCTTTAGAGACGAACTGGTCTCCTTCGTCTTCCCCTTCTTTAGAGACGAACTGGTCTCCTTCGTCTTTGCTATCTCTCTGTCATGGCTTCCCCTGATCTCGTTCCCATTGCTACAATGGTTCATATGGTCACAATAAAACTCTCATCTACCAATTTCTTGCTATGGAAAAGCCAAGTCTTTCCCATGCTCACCGCTTTCAATCTCGTCGGCTATGTTGACGGTTCTATCTCAGCCCCTTCCCCAACTATCACCGAAGATTCTGTTCAACGCCCAAATCCAGCATACACAAATTGGCGAACCACAGATCAGAAGGTCCTGGGCGTCCTCTTCTCCACTCTCACAGAGGAGTCTATGGCTGAAGTTGTCGGGTGTGCTACGTCTCGCGCTGCCTGGCTTGCGTTGGAGGCCACATTCTCTCCATCGTCCGCATCTCGTGCTAATCAACCGATGAACTGCAGTCACTTCGTCGCGGTTCAATGTCTGTGGCCGATTATGGTCGCCAATTTCAAAAACTCTGTCAAAATCTTGCTGAAATTGGACGACCTGTCGATGAATCTGACAAGACCCATTGGTTTCTTCGAGGTTTAGGCCCTCAATTCCTAAGCTTTGCCGACAATCGGATGTCCCGCGACCCTGTTATGCCGCTCCGTGACCTTATAACTGAGGCCCAGCAGTATGAATTGTTCGTCCGCACCATGGAGGGAACCCCGTCACCTTCTGCTGCTTTCTACGCTCACAACCCAGGCAGAAATCTCACTCAGCACAATGACCGCAGCTCTTCTTTTCGTCCAGGACACAACTCACGCTCACGCAGCAGCTCTTCCGGTCGTGGTGGCGGTCCTAGCAGCTTCAGGTCCGGCTCTTCCTCCGGTCACCATCAAGGCGGACGTGGTGGTTCTGGTTCCAGCTCCAATCCGCCTCGCCGGCCATACACTCCTCGATGCCAAATTTGTAGAGGCGAGCACTATGCGGACAGATGTCCATTATTTCTTCAGGCGCGTGGAACCTCTTCCCAGCCGTCTGCCCAACTTGCAGAATCATTTAACACCTCTTGCAATTTATCTGAACCTGTTTCAGATTTGTATGTCGATACTGGCGCTTCGGCACATATGACTGCACAAACCACAAATCTGGATCAATTTGAGCCCTACTCCAGGAACGGTAAGGTTATTGTGGGCAATGGCTCGGCTTTGCCTATCTCTCATATTGGAACCCACTCCCTACATAATAATATTAAATTGTTGGATGTTCTGGTTGTTCCTCACATTACCAAAAATCTTTTGTCCATCAGTAAACTCACATCTGATCATCCTGTGGATGTTACTTTTTCTGACAAATTTTTTACTGTTCAGCACCGGGAGACAAAGAAAATTCTAGCTCAAGGCAGGTGTGAACAAGGTCTATATGTCTTGGAGCGCGGTCATCCAGCATTACTTGCTCGTTTGAATTCTAATTTAATAAAAGCCTCTTTTGATTTATGGCATTTACGTTTGGGGCATGTCCCATTTCGTATGATTTCTCTTTTACAAAAAATGGGACATTTATCTGTTACATCTCTTTTACCAAACCCTGGTTTGTGCAATTCGTGCCAATTAGCCAAAAGTAAGCGAATTCCTTTTCCTTTGAATGAAAAACGTGCATCTCATGTCCTTGACCTTGTTCACTGTGATTTGTGGGGCCCTGCACCGATAGCTACTGCTGATGGCTATCGTTATTATGCTGTATTTATTGATGACTTTTCTAGATTCTCCTGGCTCTATCCCCTCTGTGCCAAATATGAGTTTGTTGATATATTTATGCGATTCCATCAGTTTGCTTGTAATCAGTTTTCAGCCTCTTTAAAAGTTTTTCAATCAGATGGCGGAACGGAGTTCACAAATAATCGCTTACGGGCATTTATGGAAACTCATGGCATTCATCATCAAATTTCATGCCCCTATACTCCTCAACAGAATGGCCGCGCTGAACGCAAGCATCGCCACATTACGGAAACCGGCTTATCCATGATGTTTCATGCTCATGTCCCTGCTCAGTTTTGGTTTGATGCATTTTCCACGGCAATTCATATCATCAATCGCCTGCCATCTTCTATACTTCACAATCAATCACCATTTGAAGTGCTATTTGGGTCTCCTCCCGATTATGCTCACTTTAAACCATTTGGTTGTCGGGTATTTCCCTATCTACGAGATTATGCTCCTGACAAATTGGCTCCTCGCAGTCGACCTTGCATTTTTCTAGGTTACAGTGGCTCTTACAAGGGTTTCCGGTGTTATGATCCTAACACTTCAAGGATATTTATTACCCGTCATGCTCAATTTGATGAACATCATTTTCCCTTTTCTGGTGCTACTAGCTCATCCCGCAAATCCCTATTGGAGTTCTCTACTTTCTCCGAATCTCCACATATTTCCTCTAAGCCAACCCTTCTCCCTGAAAAACCATCTCCGGCCATTCCACCTATCTCTACATCCACTGATCGACCTTGCAAAGCATGCCTTTTACCCCATACTCCTTCTCTTATACCTAACCCGCCACCACCCACACCTCCACACTCACCATCACCACCCACTCCTCCACCCTCGCCACCCGTCTCCAATCATAACTCTCCCCCAATCATTCCCTTACAACCTTCTCATCCTATGATCACTCGCGAGAAGTCTGGCATTTTCAAGAATAAATATCCTGTCCATTTGGCCACTTCGCCATTATTATCAGCTTTAGTTGCCTCCTCCATACCTCGCGGCATTAAATCTGCCATGAAATCGCCCCAATGGATTGCTGCTATGAATGATGAAATGCATGCTATTCAGTCACTTGGGATTTGGTACCACGCCCTCCCAATACTAATATTGTTGGCTCTAAATGGGTCTTTCGTACCAAATTTCGGGCGGATGGCACTATTGAACGTTACAAGGCTCGGCTTGTGGCACAAGGATTCACCCAAATCCCTGGGGAAGACTTCTCTCACACCTTTAGCCCTGTTGTAAAGGCAGCCACTGTTCGGATCATTCTTGCTCTCTCAGTCCATCATCAGTGGTCACTTCATCAGTTGGACGTCAACAATGCGTTCTTAAACGGTATTCTTTTTAAACCCGTCTACATGGCTCAACCACCGGGGTTTGTTGATCCTCGATTTCCCGACCACGTTTGCCGGTTGAAGAAGGCTCTTTATGGACTCCGACAGGCACCTTTGGCGTGGTTCCATCGGTTCAGCACTTTCCTTTTTCTTCTTGGGTTTCGCCAGAGCCGGTCTGATTCATCTCTCTTCTTTCTTCACAGGGGCCGTTCCACCATATATCTCTTGTTGTATGTCGATGACATCATCCTTACGGGCAACGATCCCGATCTGCTCAGGAACCTTATTCAACGCATACATCGTGAGTTCTCCATTGAAGATCTTGGCAAACTAAATTATTTTTTGGGTCTTGAAGTCTCTTACACGCCGCACGGCTTATTTCTTGGACAGTCTAAATATGCTTGTGATATCCTGGAGCGCTTTGATATGATAGACTCCAAACCCGTCTCCACCCCATTGGCGGCGGGTGATAGCTTGGTTAGCAGTGGACCATCATATTATGATCCGACTCTTTATCGCTCTATTATTGGTGCTCTGCAGTACTTGACTATTACTCGTCCTGACTTATCATTTGCTGTTAATCTTGTCAGCCAGTTCCTTCAATCACCGACGGAAGCTCATTTTCATGCTGTCAAAAGAATTCTTCGCTACGTGAAAGGAACTGTTCACTATGGGCTCTCCTTTGATCGTCGCCCTGACCAATCTATTCTAGCCTACTCAGATGCAGATTGGGCACGATGTGTTGAGACTCGTCGCTCTACGTATGGATATTCCATTTTTCTTGGCGGAAATCTGGTCTCTTGGAGTGCAAAGAAGCAACCTTCAGTTTCTCGTTCTAGTTGTGAATCTGAGTATCGTGCTCTCACCAATGCTGCTTCTGAGGTCATTTGGGTAGTCAACTTGCTTCGTGAACTTCAAGCTTCTTCCGATTCAGTCCCACTTCTTTTGTGTGACAATAAGAGTGTTGCTTTTCTTAGTCAAAATCCTATTGCACATAAAAGAGCGAAGCATATAGACATTGACTATCATTTTGTGCGTGAGTTGGTCTCTTCGGGCCGTCTGCAAACACAATTTGTGCCCTCTCATCTTCAGCTTGCTGATATCTTCACCAAAAGTCTTCCTCGCCCCGCCTTTGAACTTCTGCGTTCCAAGCTCTGCGTCTGCCTACATCCCACGCATCGCTTGACGGGGGGTAAAAGTGTAAAGCAAAGCATTAAATAGAATATATTTTCTTTCCTTGTATATTGATTATGTAATTATTTGTATTGGTTACTTACCTTGTATTCTTGGAACGGCTGTACTATATATACTGTAAAATACATCCTCAATAACATAGTGAATACAATAATTTATTCTACAAAGTATATATGAGCTAGTTCTTTACAATTATACTTCGTACATATTGTTGGAGGTATTGGTCCTACCAAGGCTTCCCTTCCACTTTATTACTAAGACTTGCACCCTATGTTTACTCCCAATGTGATACCTCTGTTTGAATCTCTCTTAACCAATAATATGGTTGTTGACTTCCTGGAGTGTGCCCCCTCTTTGCTGTCCGCTGCTGCCTTCCTTGTATTCTTTTGTTTTTGTCACCCGTGAGTGTATTGTTGTTGGTCACCTTTTATTTAGAAGCCGAGGCTTCATCCTGTGAGACTTGTCTGTGAGAGAGCTTCAAAAGTCCGTTCCTTCTCTTTTTTCCTATGTGTGAGAGAGATTCCTTTGTGGAGTGTCGAAGAGATGGATAAACATGATGAGTGGTGGAGTGAGTCTAGACTAGTGTGGTGTGTGAGAGTCTAATTAGGGGTTGGAGACCTGAGCCGGAAGACGAATCGATCCTCAACAGTGGTATCAGAGCCTGGTTGCCGTCTGCCGCTCTACTCCGCCGCCGTCCGCCCGCCGTCCGCCGTCAATTCGAGGTCTGGAAAGATCGTTGCTCGCCGATTTGTTCGCCGCTGGAGCCGCCATCTGCCTGAGAACCATCGCCGGTGTTCTGCCCTGCCTCGTTCGTCGTCTGGAGCTTCTGCCTGGGAATCGTCGCCTGGAGATCCATCTGCGCTAGAGCTGGAGCTGGTTCGCCGGAGGTAGCTGGAACTGTCAATCGCCGGTTGGTGCTGCTGAATCGCCGTCCGGAAGTGAGTTCATCGCTGAGCTCTAGGTCGGATCTGGAATTCCGTCGCAGGAGGAAGGCCGGAGTCCCGTGAGAGTGTTTGGTTGTGCTGCTTATGTGAATCGTGTGAATGATAAATCTAAACCTAGGACTAAGGAATATGTTTTCTTAGGATATCATGATTGCATGAAAGGTTATAGCCTTTGGTGTAGGAGTGAAACTTGCTTCAATGTGTTGATGAGTAGAAATGTCATTTTTGTTGAAAATGAATTTCCTTGCCTGCTTGTTTCTCCTGATGTTGCTCCAAATGAGGTGGAGCATTTGCTTGTTTAATCTCATTCTGATTTACTTGTTGAAACCAAACCCAAATTTGTGGATGAAAATGTTTTTCATGGTGAAAATAAAGAAAATAATATTTCTATTAAGGTGGAGCATGATATGAATGTTATGTGCAATATGCTTGAGTTGTGTGATTGCTATGTTATTAGAGATAGAGGCATTAGGGAGCATGAGAGAAATAATATGTGCAATGTGTTTGACTATATTTCCTCTGAGTCTGCTTTAAATGTGCTTAATTCTCTATTAATTAAAATCTTTGTGATATTTGGTATGCTATTTTCTTTGTGTTTTGAAAATATGATACCATGTGATTATGTGAGCTCCGCCTGTGCTAGTTATAGAAATAATATTGTTTCTTTTATTTTCTTTATACTTGCTTTGTGTGGTTGTTGGATTAGTTGGAATCCCCAACTTCTCCCGAATGCTTGCTTGCGTGGTCTATTAACATGTGTTGTGCTTGTTAATAGTTTTGTGATGGTTTTGGTTCTGAACTCGAGGACCGATTGGTAGGGTTCAGTCCATCGTGAATTGGGTTTGCATGCTAAGCTTGGTCCGAAAGGGAATTTTGGTTCTCATCTATTACTTGTATGATCGCAATGATATACTTGTAATGGTTCAGCGATGATGAGTCTCCTCACAACCTTGTATTGTTACTCTACACCACCTAGGACCAATAAGGTGGAGAATGTTGGAGGTATTGGTCCTACCAAGGCTTCCCTTCCACTTTATTACTAAGACTTGCACCCTATGTTTACTCCCAATGTGATACCTCTCTTTGAATCTGTTGGTCCCGTTTAAGTTGGTAACAGTCTAGAGGGGGGGGGGGTGAATAGACTGTTAAGAGTTTTCAAACTTTTCTCTAAGTCAGAGTTGACTTATCAGAGAGGATCGAGTTCTGATGATCAGAACTGGGTTTTGCAGCGGATAAGGGTTCCGGGTAGCCTCAAGCAGATACTAAGGCAAGTGCCCTTCTGATAACTCTGAGAACAAGATCTGCTGAACATAGATTCCAAGTTCTTAAGGAGTTATGCAGTTAGATCCTAAAGTGCAGAAAGTAAATGCGTAAAGTAAATGACACCAGTGTTTTTATAGTGGTTCAAGGAACAACGCGTTCCTCTAGTCCACTGTTCCACTAAGCTTTGAGGTAAACAGTTACAAAGCTTTAGCCCTAGCACTTAAGAAGTTCTCCACGTCTTCTTCACGTCTAGATGTCACCCGGGATGCAGTCCTGCTTCCTGATGACTGGTCCTTTCACTCAGCTTCCTAGAAGTATCACCACTTCACTACTGCAGTTACTTGGACGCCCTTCTTTGCAGAAGATGTTCTGAAAAATAGAGTTTTTCTCCAACTTGCTTCGTTACAAAAGGTTTGTTGTTGAAGATCTTGAAGTGTTGAAGAACTGGATGAACTTTGCTCTTGGTTGGGTTTGAGAGATTTGAATATTTAATCTTCCCAACGTAAGCTTTTTCTTGTAGAAGGATTTGAAGATTGAATCTCAAGAGAGCTTGTAGAATGGTTGTAGAGAGCAAAAGTTATCCGGTTGTTCTTCATGAGTATCTTTTTATACTGGGAGTTGTCTACCCGTTGGAGGAGGAGACAACTGCATTGAATGCGCATACTGTGGAGTTGACCGGTTGGACCCGCAGTTTTGGCAGGTTTCTATTTTCGTATAATACTTTCCAGGAATCTCAGTCAATCATCTGCAATTACTCCACAGCGTATCAGACTCATTAAATGTGCATTAAATGCTTTCCTTTGATGAAATATCTCCTAGCCGTTAGAGGATTTTCCGTTTGTTATACGGCCGTTGAAAGCAGCTTCGAAATCTTCTAAGTGTCCATCTAGGTCTGATGAGATTCTCTGATGGCATTCTGACCTTGGATTCTGATGAACTTAGATAGGGAACTCTGATACTTCTCTGAAGTTGAATTCTGATGAAGCTTTACATCGAACTCTGATGGTTCTCTGATGAGCAACTCTGATGCTTCTCTGATGGGCAGCTCTCATGGATCATCAGACTTGAAGTTCAGCTAGCATCTCTCATAAATTGCCAAGAGCAACTCTGAAGGCAATTCTCAGCTCTGATTCTTCTCTGAGGAGCAACTCTCATGGAGCAGTTCTCCTAGCAGTTCTGATAAGATCCACATAGAGCAACTCCGATTGTCGACTACACTAATACTTACAACTGAAAATTTCTAATACATAAAATCTAACTGGGGGTACTCTAAAATTCTAATCTAAATATCCTAGCATCATCAAAATCTAATTACATTTATTCCTTACAATTTCCCCCATTTTGATGATGCCAAAACCCTTAAACTATTTCCAGAGAAGTGCCTTTCACCATAAAAGACGTTTAAAGTTAAAGACTTTCATTACAAAACTTGGTGGGCACTTAGCATAGGAAAATAGCAAGAGTACGATTCAATCAATCAAAGCATAAAAGAACTGAATACATAAAGCAATAAAGAACACAGTATTTGAAAGTGCCATCCAAAATTAGAGGCAAGATGGTTATTTCATATATGTGTCAGATATTACAAGAATACGCAAAATAGATAAGGTTTCAGAGTTCTTCCTCATCTATCTGTACTCCTGCTTCATCAATTTTCTTTAGGTCTGCATTTACCTTTGCTCTGATTGCAGCAAGGTTCCTGGGATTCTGATGTTCTGACCAGAGAGGCTCAAGTTGACAGTCTAGATAATATCTTACTGCATCACGTTCATCCTTGCCAGGAATCACTCTCAGTCTCCACCACTCTTCAGCTTCTTGGATAGATCCTCCATGAGCAATGGTTATGATGCCATTCTCATCTTGGATAAGATTCTCTCGCTGCAGGGGAGTCAAGTGCTTCTTCATTTCAGCAAATTGTACTGTGTCAGGCTTGGACATCCCACTGTTCAGCCATTGATTTAGAGTGAAGGAGGGAGTTTTCTTCTTCCCTTTCTTGGAACGAGGAGGAGGAGATCTCTGAATTCCAGCAGCAAGTCTCTTTTGTCTAGCTCTCTCAAAATATTCTGCAGGATCAGCAATTGTCAGAGCTCTGCTGCTTGCCCCTTCTGCAGCTCTGGTAGTCCTAGCTGGTTCTCTGATATCTTCCCCCTTTTTGGCATCAACAAGATCACCAAGTAGGAGTCCAATCTTCGAGAATTCTGATGCTTGATTTTCTTTGATCGCCTCAAGAGCTCCAGGGAGAGTCTGAGTGACAGAGGCCAGCCCTTCTACCAGCTCCTTTTGCTTATCCACAGCAGATTGGATATCCTTAGTAGTAGCTTCAAGGAGAGTCAGCTTGTGATCTCTGTCCTTTCCACTATTGATCAGTTTCAGAGCAAACTCTTTATTGGTCTTGCAGAGGTCCTCTACATCAGTCAGATGTTCTGCATTCTTGTCATGAGCCCATTGAAGATCATCCACAGCATCAGATATGTCTTTAATTTCCTTGTCCTGTGCTGTGAGAGTCTGAGATTGTACGAATAGAACAGTGTGGATACTTGCAACTTCGTTAGAGAGATTATCCACCTTGTCAGTAGTAGACTTCATGAATGCTTGAATAGAGGTTGTCAGAGTGGAGAGTCTGGTTGAAAGCTTGGCAATGTCTGACTCGAGGTTATATTGAACAAGATCAAGATGTGCATCGTGCTTCTGATTGAGTACAAGCATCTTGTTCAATCCAGCAATCACCTGATCTCCAAACTCTTCTGCAGATTCCACAAACTCGTTGAAGGGAATGTAGATTTCCTCTCTGGGAGGATCTGGCAAAGGCATATCATTGCTCTGAGGCTGTTGCTGAGCAGGGGATGGAGGAGGAGTAGGAGTCTTCCTCTTGTTGGACTGAAAGTCACCAGCCAAGGAGGATGTAAGAAATCCATCATTATCTTCAGAGGAAGAAAGGATTCTGACAACTGGTTCTCTCTTTGGAGTAGATGCAATAGAACGCTGAGAAGAATGATGTTTGGGAGACTGCTGGTGAGGAGTAGGAGAAGCAGACTTGGATTTCTGGTGAGGGGAGCTCTGATGGTGTGAGGTCTGCTTAGCGGGGGTGTTCTGATGTTTGGGAGATGGAGGAGGTGATGTTGAACGGTTTCTGATGGGGGTTATTTGGTGGCATGGTGAGGGTTGTTTAGATGAGGGTTTCTGAGGGGATGGGGTTTTCTTAGGTGATGGAGTTGGGGTTTTCTGAGGTTGTAGAGGAGATGGGGGTGGAGTTGTTGTTGGTGTCGTGGGTCTAGGAGATGATGTTTTGGGTGGAGATGGATGAAGTTCTGGTGCAGTTTGAGGAGGGGGAGAGGGAGAGTTAGGAATTACCTCAATATCCTGATGCTGGTTCCTCCTCCAGTCAGCAATCAGATTTGCAAAGATGAGGTCTGCATCAGAGGGTCCTCCAGCTGGCTGTTGAGGTGTAAGAGAGTCCTTCATGGTCTTCTCCACCAGCCAAGCTTTAAAGATAGGCACCTCTTGTTCAGTGAGAGGAGTAACATCTGATGCAGCATGTTCTACTGCAGTTGTAGATGCTGAAACTCCCTTTCCTTTGAAGTTCCTTTTCTTATCTTCTAAGACAAACTCCAGAAAATCAAGGTCTGTGCACTTTGATACTTCATCAGTGCCAGTCCAGTTGAAGACTTCCTTCTCTTCAACAGAGTAGTAGCCGAAATACTGTAGGATGTTGGAGAGTGGTCCCAACCTCCACTTCCTCCATTCTAACACTCTGGCAAACTGCTTGTTCAGAGCTCTAAGGATATCACCTTGGATTTCATCATCTTCAGGAGTTCTGATGTCACAAGTTTGGTGCACTGGTGAGGGAGAGATCACCAGTTCTGCCTCTTGATCAGTAGGCAGAGAGGGAATCCCAGGTTCCCCCTGAGTATCAGCAATCTCTGGTGCTGGTTCTTCTTGTGTACTAGCCAACTCTGATGCTGGTCCCCCCTGAGGTATTGATTCCTTGGGAGGAGAGTTGGCCTTCTTCTTCTTCTGTGCTTGGTTAGGAGAAGTAGAAGCATCAGAGTCATCCTGAATAATTGCTCTTCTCCTCCTCTTCATCCTTTGATTCTTAACAGGGGTGACCTTGGGAGCCACATCTGATGCTTCCTTCTCTGATGCATCCTCCTCTGATGCAATCTTTTCAGGAGTGGCCTCTGGCTGCTTTTGAGGCTTCTTCTTCTTAGCCTTTTCAACTTTCTTGGCCTTGGGCTGTTCAGGAATAACCTCTTCCTCCTTGGAAGCCTTCTTGGGAGCAGTTTTGGGCTTAGGAGCTGATTTCTCCCTGTTCTGTTCTTGTTTTCTGGCCTTTTTCAGCTCAGCAGAGATAGCCACATTCATCTTAGGAGATGCAGTCAGAAAAATGGTCTTCATGTGGTCTACCTCGTTGGACTCTCTAAGTGCTATTTTGGCGTTGGAGATCAGTCTAGAGATCAGAAGTCCATGCCCCATCTTGGTGGAGAACATGCTAGTCTTCTTGTCCTTCTTCTCCACAGATTCAGAAATGGACTTGAAAAGGACCTTACCCCAGTTGATGTTCATCCCTCGGTGAACAGCATATATGGCCTTGGAGTTGGCATTATTCATCTGGTCAGTTGACCCAGTTTTGCACCATAAGCACCTATGCATGATGCTCATCAGCTTCTCAAAGTCCTTCTTCAGGACGTTCTTCTTCATGTACAATTTGTCTACTCCGGTTGCATCTTCCCGGCAGTAGGTCGCCACAAAGGTTTGGACAGAGACATCGACTGATTCCAGGTCGATGAGAGTGGGAGTATCTTCATCTTGTGAGTCGAGTTCGATGTTGAAGAACTCATTGAGGGACTGATTCCAAGTCCTTCCCTTGAACTTGAGAATGGATGGTGTTGTCAGTGATGTAGGCATTGAGGTAGAACTCAGCCACATCGACGGTACTGAAGTTCTCGTAAGGATGAGCCACAATCTTTGTTAGTTGGGAGTCATTCATCCCGGCAATGATCTCCTTCATTATTCTCTGGTTTTCTGCTAGCAATGGTAGAGAGGACATATCAACCTTCATACCAGTGACAATGTTGTCAACTAGCATCTTGGCTTCCGCTTTGGAAAGATCGGTGATGTTGATGAACTTCATTTTTAGTAGAGATAGAGAAGGATTTCTGAGAGATTGAGGGTTTGAGAGTTCTGAAAGCTTGAGTGCGAAGAGAGATGAAATGCAATGGCGGTTTAGGTTTTCAGATAGGGTATATATGGATTTGGGTTAGTGGACGTTTGATATAATGTTGGGGTTTCGAGGTTTCATTTAATGGATTGCGGGCGGAAAGACGTTTCCGTCTATGGAAATAACTGTTGGGGGTAAAACAGTAACTTCGGATCCATTAAAATGAATTCGTCCAAAATTTCAGAAAATTTTCTAAGTCCACAGCCACTCTGATGAATAGACACCCATGTATCAGAGGAGGGGTATTCTGATACGGGGTCCTCTGATGAATACCAACTCTGATCCTTCAGCAACTCTGATTCACGCATCTCTGGGAAGATCATCCATCATTCCCAATTCTTCTCTCAGCTTGTTGAACCTAACCTCAGAGAGAGGTTTGGTAAGGATATCTGCTAGCTGATCTTCTGTTGGAACATGCTCAATTGATATATGCTTCTTCTCCACATGATCTCTGATGAAGTGATGTTTGATCTCAATGTGCTTGGTCCTAGAATGCAGCACTAGGTTCTGAGTGATAGCAATAGCACTTGTATTATCACACAGTAGCTTGATCTCCTTTGCTTGAACTCCATAATCCTTGAGTTGTTGCTTCATCCAGAGTAATTGAGCACAGCAGCTTCCAGCAGCAATATACTCAGCTTTAGCAGTGCTAGTTGAGATGGAATTTTGCTTCTTGCTAAACCAAGAGACAAGTCTCCCACCTAGCAATTGGCAATGACCAAAGGTGCTCTTCCTGTCTAATCTGCAACCTGCAAAATCTGAGTCAGAGTAACCAATTAGTTCAAAGTTACCTCCCTTGGGGTACCATAGTCCTGCATTTGGATTTCCTTTGATATATCTGATGATTTTCTTAGCAGCAACCAAATGGCTCTCCTTGGGCTTTGATTGGTATCTGGCGCAGATTCCCACAGCAAATGCTATGTCTGGTCTACTTGCAGTTAGGTAGAGAAGAGATCCAATAATTCCTCTATATGTTGTTGCATCAATATCCTTTCCTTCATCATCTGGTCCAATTCCTTGAGAAGCATTCATGGGGAATTTTGACTGAGGATTTCCCATCAATGCCGAACTTCTTGATTAGATCTCTGGTGTACTTCCCTTGGTTGATGAATATTCCTTCAGGAACTTGTTTGACTTGCAATCCAAGGAAGTAGCTTAATTCTCCCATCATACTCATCTCAAACTTTTTCTGCATCACTTGAGAAAACTTCTTGCATAATTCTAGATTAGTGCTTCCAAATATAATATCATCAACATAAATTTGCACTAATAGAATATGATTAGCAACTGAAATCTGAAATAAAGTCTTGTCAACCTTTCCTTTAGTAAACCTATGATTCACTAAGAATAGGGACAATGTGTCATACCAAGCTCTGGGAGCTTGCTTAAGACCATAAAGGGCTTTCCTAAGCTTGTAGACACAGGAAGATTGAGTAGGAATGACAAAACCTGGAGGTTGTTCAACATAGACTTCCTCTTCAAGTTCTCCATTCAGAAATGCACTCTTGACATCCATCTGGTAGACTTTGATGTTGTTGTAGGCAACATAGGCTAGAAATATCCTGATTGCTTCCAGTCTTGCAACAGGTGCAAAGGTCTCATCAAAATCTATGCCTTCCTCTTGACAGTATCCTTTAGCTACTAGCCTTGCTTTATTCCTTACAATGTTGCCTTCTTCATCTGCTTTGTTCTTGAATACACATTTGGTTCCAATGACATTCTGATGCTTTGGTCTAGGAACAAGTTCCCACACTTGATTCCTTTCAAACTGTGTGAGCTCTTCTTGCATTGCATTGATCCAGTCTGAGTCTTCTAGAGCTTCATCTACATTCATTGGTTCCATTTGAGATATGCAGCAGGTGAACATGGCTTCTGTCCTGGCTGATGATCTGGTTTGAACTCCTTTTGAGATTTGTCCAATCACTTGATTAGGAGGATGATCTCTTAACCAAGTTAGATCAGGTTCAGACAGTTGTTGTCTGGGCAACTCTGGTTGTTCATCTTCTGATTCTTCATCTCCATCTCCATCTTTGTCTATCAGAAGTGGATTAGCAGCAGGGGTTGAGAACACAGGGTTAACTGTGACTTTTTCTGATGGTTCTGAAACCTTGTCTTCAAGATTGATTTTCTTCGGGGTTTCTGATATTTCTTCAGCAGAGGTGCTGTCATCAAACTTGACATGAATGGATTCTTCAACTTGTAGAGTCCTTCTGTTGAGTACTCTATAGGCTTTACTTGAACTTGAGTAGCCTATAAAGATGCCTTCATCAGCCTTCTCTTGAAATACCTTTAGATGCTCCTTTCCATTGTTGAGAATGTAGCATTTGCATCCAAATATGTGAAAATAGCTGATGTTGGGTTTCCTCCCTTTCCATAGTTCATAGGGGGTCTTCTGATGATTCTTGTGGATCATGCTTCTATTCTGAGTGTAGCATGCAGTGTTGATTGCTTCAGCCCAGTATCTGATGGGCAACCCTGATTCAGCAATCATGGTCCTTGCAGCTTCCTTCAGTGTTCTGTTTCTTCTTTCTGCAACACCATTTTGTTGAGGTGTTCTGGCAGTAGATAGTTGATGAAAAGTGCCATTCTGATGACAGAAGTCCTTGATCACCTTGTTGACAAACTCAGTTCCTCTGTCAGATCTGATTGTCCTGACCTTCATGTTCTTCTCAGTCTGAAGTTGCTTTAACAGAGATGGCAACTTCTGAAGAGTTTCATTTTTCTTTGTTAAGAACACAGTCCATGTGTATCTTGAATAGTCATCCACCATGACTAGTGTATATCTTTTTCCTCCAACACTGGGAGTTTCTGTAACACCCCGAAATTCGGTCTAGCCGATTTCGCATAAAATTTCTTTATCCGAAATATATATAAAAAAAAGTGTAAATAAAAGAGAAGTGGTTAAGTTTAAATTTAATCTCGATATACGGTAAACAAGTCTTAAAAGAATATGACATACACTATATATTTTCGCTACTTAAATTATGAAGCAATGGAGTTTCATTAATTTAAAACTCAATAAAAGTAATGGACAAGTGGCTGATTCCATACTAATATAAAACTACGGGTAAAAGTTGTGCCTACATTCACTACAAAATAGTCTTCTAGACAGTGGCGGACCCAGAGATTTGTGAGGGCGGGGGCACACTAGGCACCAAAGTTAGTCTATAATAAAAACTCCAAATGTAATAAAAATGGTAATATATATATATATATATATATATATTAAATTATACTCCCTCCATCTCAGAAAATTCTTCCCACTTTGACTTGGCAAGGAGATTAAGAAAGTGAAATAAAGTGGAAATGTATGGTTGTGACTTGTGGTTGTGTAAGAAAAAGGTGAAATGAATGTGAACCACACAAATTGTCCAAAAATGGTAAGTGATGGATTATAGGGATCCAAACATATATAATAAGGAGAGATTTGAGCTAATAGGTAAGGAAGAAGATGAATGAATAGTGTTGAATGTGTGTAAAATATGAATTAGGGTTAGAAGAGGCTCCAAGAGGAGTATAAATAGGGAAATCCGGGTCTGGACCTCTAATATGGGCCCAACAAACCCGGTTACATAAATGGACTGATAATATAAAAAGCTAATATAATGTATACAAATACAAATCGAACTGTACAATAATACAAGTAATATCTCTAAGGCATGTGTGGGCCGTTGTCCAGGTCCAATGGTCGTGAGACCCGGGGGTCCAAGTCTATATACTCTATCAGTAAGTGAGAAGAATTTTTTGGGACGACCCAAAAAGGAAAGTGGGAAGAATTTTATAGGACGGAGGGAGTACAAAATAGTTAAATTACATATTAAATAGTTCACTGCTGCAACTTTGGTAAATCGAGCCTACGAGTTTTCATATTCTGAAAATGTTGGATAATAGTTTCATTATCGATGCTTCTAAACATATCTCTCTCAATGTAGCACACCAAGCAATCCGTAAGATAGTCATCTCTCATCTTATTGCGAAGATTTGTCTTGCTAATATTCATCGCAGAGAAGGCTCTTTCAACGGTGGCCGTGGCAACTGGTAACACAGTAACACTAAAGGCAACTCAATCAAACGATATCACAAGTGAAAAGAATTGTGAACTTTAAGCTCAACCATCTTCTAACAAACTTCACCAATAGTTTTTGTACGGCAGAAAATAACTCATTTGTTC
This sequence comes from Cuscuta epithymum, assembly GCA_945859915.1. Classification (NCBI taxonomy): domain Eukaryota; kingdom Viridiplantae; phylum Streptophyta; class Magnoliopsida; order Solanales; family Convolvulaceae; genus Cuscuta; species Cuscuta epithymum. The sequence goes on along the minus strand of CAMAPF010000950.1, from coordinate 941,400 downwards.
TCATTTCATATATCCACACCTGGAGTTGCTCTTTCAGTCTTTCAGCTCCATTCGATCAATAAATGAAAAATCACATGAATATAACTCCGCAAGGTTCAGTAGCTTTGACTCACAGAAATGGGAGAACTTCGGCTTTTATCATTCTAGTCTTCCAAATGTTAGTGGGTTTTTAGACTTTTAATACTCCGTACTTTTAGTTGCCCGCACATTGGCTACTTTTTTGCATTTTAACTTTTTTTTGTTACTTTTTGTTTTCAATTTTTAGTTATTTTTTTATTTTTTTTGATAAATCTATATATTTTATTTTAATTCAGCTAAAATTTAAATATTTTGTATTAATTTTTTATTTATATAACTGTAATATTTTAGTATCTTAATTATCAAATACTGGTATGAAGTTGGGGCACCCGTTTTTATCCTAAGTACTACTACTGAAATTCCGGGCTCGAAACGGGGGCACGTGCCCCACCTAGCCCCCCCTTAGGTCCTCTACTGCTTCTAGAGAGTCATGCATTATCAATAAAACTAAAATACAAAATGCATGCCGAGGTTAATTACTATAGAACAAATTACATGCATGCTCCAGAATATGTGAACAAACATACTTACATACCATGCATGACATAAAGAACACTAGGCCAAAAATTATGAATAAAACCAAAATTTATAATCATAAATATTAACACTTGGCAAGACCATGCATAAATGGACACCATAACATGCAAAGAAAACAAAATTACCTAGACACACTACTATACACTCGGCAGTCCACAGAAGGAAAAGAACAAACCATATTAATTAAATGATGATAATAATAGTATGATGTAGCTAGATACATTCAATGTAAATATACCGAGTATAACACTAACACGTACTACTCCGGATAAGGAAAATTATATAGGGAGACTCCAAATCTCTACCCAATACTCATAAACCTCTAAGAAAAGCCATGAATCCCGCGGCCAGAACAAAGAAGAAAGCACAACTAAGTTTTGAGCCAAAAATCTTGAGAAGAAAGTTTGGCATATTTTTGGTTTATATACAGCTCCAATCAGGTCTGTACTATAATACGACATTTATTAAGTACAATTATCTTTATTATTCAAAACAAAATATTGTCAGTATTATAATACGACATGTATGAAGTGCCATTATATATTTCTCTTATTCATAGAAAGTATATTAGCCAGTACTATAATACAACATTTGTTAAACATTATTAGTTTTGATATTAAAAGAAGAGATAAATAGTATACGTGTATAAGTAATTGTGAATATCTAAGTTTCATACACATGTGTTATTAAATCATTTTATTTAGAAATGAATGCTATAGATACGTATATGGTTGTGTTGCTTTATGAGTTATAGTACTATATACGAATAAGAATATGCTAAGATTATTACGAAGTATTACCTTTTCGAATTGACCACGAATTGATAATATTTTATCTAAAAGCCTTGCTCTAGGATTTAGAATGCTAGTCTTTCGGTACCACGTTTTACAGTTTTGGTCTCAAGATTACTTGAACTCCGGTTTGGGTAGTCTTGTTTCCCACGTTTTTGGGTCGCGAGTTGGTTACACCGACTTCGACTCCACGCTGAGTTCGGGTTGTTTCGACGATTCGTTCTCCACGGTATGCTAGCATATGACCCCAGGCCAGGGTCCACGAAACTAGAGTTATATAATAAGCTATTTTATTTGTACCCTTAGCTAGAGTCTGGTCCTTGGAGTAAAGGCTGAAATGGAAGGTTAAATGAATACATTGAAAAATAGATTATAGTTTTTTTAAGGAATTAAGAAGATGATTTCCTCATTGGATATATGATATCTGTTATACAGCTATTTATATGTGGAATTATTTTTCCACCACGTTATAAATACATGAAAAGGCTAAAAAGTATTTTGAATTAAGATGAGATAGAGGTAAAGTTAATATGAAAGTTGTTGTTGAACTATGATAAATCTCTATTATTTATTTATCTGTACAAATTTATTAAATTAAAGTGATGAATACATGTTCTTTTATTTCATTACTACATGTTATATTATAGTACCACTCAACAATTCAATTGTTGAGCGTGTAGTTTTTCTACACGTAGGTAAATACGAGAATCAAGCTGGAGCCTGAGGACAAAGAGACATCTGGAGAGGACTTCAATGCATATGTTTTTGTTATGTTTTCATGTTTTAAGTTGGTACAACCAACGTCTTAAAAATAAGGATATCATTCCAGTAAAGATAAATGTATTATTTCACAAGTGATTTTTCATTAAAATGATTATGATTACATTTTTCATTAAATGTTTTCTAATTTATATGGAAAATTTCACCAAATGATAAACGACACTGACATCTGTCCCGAACCGGTCAGACCGGTCGGGGTGGGTGTTACATTTTGGTATCAGAGTCAAGGTTTTCTAAAAGCGGTTCTTAGCCTTTGGGTTATGGTTTTTACCACGTGAGTTGCATTGCATTCCAGATATCTCGGTCCGGTCTCCTTAATTTTCAGGTTAGTAGTGTAATAATATATATAAATTACTTATCCTTGACATTGAGATATATTTGAGGGATGGATTTCCTTACGAGAAACTATGATTTAAAGAACAGTACAATTTTAGAATTCCAATTATGTAATTGGACCAATTCAAGTGATCGATAAATATCCATATTAGACGTAGTATGTTTTGTCAAATTTTAATCATGTGCAAATAAATAGTAGAACCATGCACTAATCTAATATAAAAGTGATAAAATCTGTTAACATAGTAAATTATAACAATGACAAAGAAAGGAGGCATGCTCTCTAATTTCTTTATGCACGTACGAGAACTTAGTATTGAATAAACATGGAGGTGTTTGTCATTAAAGGCACACTAAAATCAAATACTAAAAGTAAATTAAAGTAGCAAATAAAGTTATTTTCAGATTAAAAAAAAAAAGTAGTCAAATATAGTAATTTAAGTGTTTCTTTCCGTAAATATAAAATGATAGACCTAAAATAACAAGGTGAGTATAGGGGGTACGTAATTAACCTTATTATTTTTAACTATAATAATACTAATATGAACCTACTCCATAATTTCTAAATGCCAATGAATTAATATGGCATTTGGAGAGCATGCACACACTACAATGAGTCAGTGACACTACGGCACTATGCCATGCATAGACTATTAAGACAAAAAAAATGGGGCACTTGTACAAGGTCCACTAGATCGAAAAGAACAAAACAGTAATACATACTAAGCTATATGGTGCTATGTGTCCAAATTAGACAAAGTTTGGCTAATTGGCTTGTATACTGAAACATGGAGGTGGATATTATACATTCAGACTTTTAATCCAAAGTAAGGATAAAGGAAATGTATTGGTTATATACTTATATTAATACTAGACTAAATGAGTAAAATATTGGGAAAAGAAGAAGAACATAAAAGCTTCAATTCTATATAAAAGAACTCCGATCCCATGTATTGTAAGAATAAAGCTATTTAAATAAGAATCATGAGAATACAAAGAAGAATGAATCTTAATTAGATGATCTATCATAGTTGAAGTTCATGTTAATGCTACGAATATTAATGTAGTAATTATTATTATTAAGATCTGTTCTTATTTAAATGAAAGATCAGAATATTATTTCTCATGAATAGGTATTTACATATGTAAAAGATTATAATAAATACTTCGTGTATACTGGAGTATATGTGTATGTGAGTTGGATTTTGTGGGGAAAACTATATACAGAGTGCCAAAAAAATGATTTCTTAATGTTATTGAATAGTTTTATTTTACTAATAAGAGTATATGACACGAAGTACATTTAAGAAGAACTTTAATTTGAAATGTAATTTGATAGGTTATATATATGGTCCTCATCTTTAAAAAGAAACTCATTTATAATCAAGTGGTATAACATAGAATGGATATTAAGTGATGCATCGAAATAGATTTAGTAGCTGCGCGCTATAGTGCTATATGTATATACCAATATATATTATCTCAACATAACCCTATAAAATGATGGCAAATCATTGGATCCAATTTCTGAACGAAGCATTAATTATATCATATTGTTACAAATGCTAATAATAAAAACCGATAATGATTGCAATCATACATAGAGAAAGTACAGAACCAATTATCATGCTCTTAGTTTATTCCAATATTTCACATTACTTATGTCGAACTTATCAAAGTGGTTAAGTTGTGTGTATTATCTTATAGTAGACCCGTATAAAATTAAGAACAAAAGCTACTCCGTATCGTACTTAAATATACATACATGCAATTCCAGCATACTATGCACTTGACAAAAACGCATGCTCATGAAGTATAAGATATAATAGAAACTTAACATAATGGCATTTAATTTGGCACAAGAAACTACTTTTCACATCAAAATAAAATGTCAACAATAATACGTAGTAAATAGCTTAGCCTGAATTCATCTGGCTAATTCAATTAAGTTTAAAATAAATAAATAAATAAATAAATAAAATAGACCGACTTGCAGCGTTATATATACACGATATAAGACACGTCTAATCTCATAAAGGTCAAAGGATGTACGTAGTTAAATATATATGGTCTTTGTTGAAATATCAAAATTTGTGATTAAACCCTATAATATAATGTACGTAGTAACTTTAAGGGACGGAACCGCACATAATCATTGTTACTTATAACACATATAGTTATTTTAGACTAATGGGCGTGGTAAAAATATAAATGGCGATCAAAGGGTTATACTTGAATTTACAGGACTGGATTTCTAAACAAACGAATTTTAAAATAGTGTTACTAATGCTTAAAAGGTAGATAACTACATGTGGTAGTTTAATTTCTTATGTGTCCGCAGTGGATTTTCCGTTTTGTTGGCCTCTATTTAAATTTCGAGGACGAAATTTTTATTTAGGAGGAGATAATTGTAACACCCCGAAATTCGGTCTAGCCGATTTCGTATAAAATTTCTTTATCCGAAATATATAAAAAAAAAGTGTAAATAAAAGAGAAGTGGTTAAGTTTAAATTTAATCTCGATATACGGTAAACAAGTCTTAAAAGAATATGACATACACTATATATTTTCGCTACTTAAATTATGAAGCAATGGAGTTTCATTAATTTAAAACTCAATAAAAGAAATGGACAAGTGGCTGATTCCATACTAATATAAAACTACGGGTAAAAGTTGTGCCTACATTCACTACAAAATAGTCTTTTAGAGAGTCATGCATTGTCAATAAAACTAAAATACAAAATGCATGCCGAGGTTAATTACTATAGAACAAATTACATGCATGCTCCAGAATATGTGAACAAACATACCATGCATGACATAATGAACACTAGGCCAAAAATTATGAATAAAACCAAAATTTATAATCATAAATATTAACACTTGGCAAGACCATGCATAAATGGACACCATAACATGCAAAGAAAACAAAATTACCTAGACACACTACTATACACTCGGCAGTCCACAGAAGGAAAAGAACAAACCATATTAATTAAATGATGATAATAATAGTATGATGTAGCTAGATACATTCAATGTATATATACCGAGTATAACACTAACACGTACTACTCCGGATAAGGAAAATTATATAGGGAGACTCCAAATCTCTACCCAATACTCATAAACCTCTAAGAAAAGCCATGAATCCCGCGGGCAGAACAAAGAAGAAAGCACAGCTAAGTTTTGAGCCAAAAATCTTGAGAAGAAAGTTTGGCATATTTTTGGTTTATATACAGCTCCAATCAGGTCTGTACTATAATACGACATTTATTAAGTACAATTATCTTTATTATTCAAAACAAAATATTGTCAGTATTATAATACGACATGTATGAATTGAAGTGCCATTATATATTTCTCTTATTCATAGAAAGTATATTAGCCAGTACTATAATTGTCACGCCCCGGACCTCCCCGGACACGTCAACAACCCGCCGTACAATACGAATAGTCAACCGCAGTCCAACACATTCATATTATACAAGGCGTCTTGAATATCATTCACACACGTAACATCCATAAACAAACATAATAAGTAATTCATAACGCAGCGGAAAACATTGTTTAAAACAAAAGGGCCACACGGGGCTATTCATGAGCACGCAGGCTCTATAGTAAAATATCCATGAGCATGTTTAATATTGTTCAAAACAGAATGGAGAAAGCACGAACCACGTCTTCTCTCCAAAGGATCACCCGAGCAACGGGCACAGGTAACAAGCTCGAGCTTCAACCTGAAATGGTGGTGGGACGCCCCCGAAGGGGTCAGTACTCTATACGGCTATAAAGTACTGGTGTGGCAGGCATCTAATAGATATACAACAAGTATTTCACACACAAGACCCTCAAATAGGGTGATAATATAGTTTAGGCTATAATCCCAAATTTACCCCTTCAAAATATATACTTACTTTATATAAAGTCAAGTAGTCGGCTCAAAGGCCCATGTTTATCACAAAACATTTCCCAAACCCCGTGACTAATGGTCACGACATACATAGGGTCCAACCCTAATATAACTTCTCATTTCTAGAGTTCGGCTCGAGTACATCATCATGCACTCGCATCATAGATCTCCTACTTCATGTAATCATATCATAGATCTCCTACTTCATATAATCACACCATAGATCTCCTACTTCATAAAGTCACACCATAGATCTCCTACTTCATAAAATCACACCATAGATCTCCTACTTCATAAAGTCACACCATAGATCTCCTACTTCATAAAATCACACCATAGATCTCCTACTCCATGATTTCACAATTGACACTTGAATCTCATTCAAGTTCATCACAAACAAACTCAAACCTTAAGTTTGATTCTAACACATTTAGGACAATCCTTAACTAGCATCACAATACTATTAAGGTTATTCCTACAACTCATCTATCATTAATGGTAGCCCCTCCATATCAATAGATATGTGGCAGCCTCCCATGTGTTAAGCATCATCATACAATTATACATTTACACACACATAACATTCATACATGTGTTGGAAAGGTCAATTTACCATATTAGCATACTTCTATCTCACATGTCTCCATATTCATCAATATGGTTTCAATTCATGATCAAGTCCATTACTTATCATTCATATCATGTTCAAGCATATTTATTCACAAAAACATGATTTAAGCATTTAGGTAATCTCATGCATAACCTACAAGTTGTAAGCAACTAGATGTCGGTCCTCACCTCAAATGAGCTTTAAAACCTTCCTTCTCGATCCAATGACCAAAGACTCGGCCAAGGAAGATTGAGAACTGGTTCCTTGCTTGAAAATGGGTGTTAAACAGCTTCCTCAAGTTGCTATTTCAACCCCTAATCGTTGATACGAAAACAGCCCCTAGAACGGGTGTTTTCCGGCTAACTCGATTCCTAGTTTTCCAATATTTGCTTTAGGTTAGTATCTAACCTTTACATCAATAAAATAACTTTTCAAGGACATATTATACACTTGGATTAGTGTACAATAGTCCCACCAATCGTTCATATCATTTGGAAAATGAATGGAAAGGATTTGGGATTAAAAACTCACTTAGAAGAGTAAATCCGTCCCTGCGAGGTCGCGTTCTGCTCGGACGATTTGGAAGCCTTTCTCTACTCCGATTGATGCAAACCAGACCTTCACGGATTCCTCGTCTTGAGAGCTTTCTTTTGGTATCTCACACGCCTTAATTGGATTGGTAAAACTCGAGATATCAACCAAACAGTCTCAGCACTCTCACAGCTCGAGTTCACAGACCACTGCTCGCTTCAGATCGATTTTTGTATGACTACTCTCTCCTCTCGAACAGAGACCACTCAATTATGAAAATAGACTTCAAAGGCTATCCAAGGACACCTTATACACCTCATTTGGACGAGTACAACTCTCAAAATGAAGGGAGACAAAACAGCACACCTGTTTGTGCGAAAACAGTGGTGGTGGCCCCAAAATTTGATTCCAATTGTGTCATGGGCAGTGCTTCTCCATGTGGTGCGGCCAAGGTGAGTCTTCTCACATATTTTCCTTGTCTTGCAGGTACTAATATCATGTGGAGTGGTTCCCCATTGATCCCAATTAATTTGGGATCCAAAATATCTATCAATACACCCAAAAATGGAAGAATGGGTCCTATTGTTTTATCTTTTGTCAAAGATGTCTTTTTGTACTCATCCTAATTTATTTAGAACAAGTCAACTTCCTACATAACATTATTGATCCCCAATATGTGTAGGCTCATCTCAATAATTTACTTGATGGATAATATAGAAGGAAAATCCTACTCCCATTATTTGGCTCAATAATGCCAAAGATGGGGTTATAGGCATTTGTACTCTTCTTTAATCATCCTATCACTTATCTTGACATTTGTCATTCATATTATTGGGCTACAAGCCGTGTGGGTCGCCCCCGAGTGGGCCTACGACGCCGTCCTCAAATATTTGCTACTTTAGCAGGTTGGGCCCAAATAATATATGGGCTGCCCGCCCTTCCTCAACTTGTCTTGAAACGTTATGTATAACTATTTAGATAATGTTAGGATCTTTTATTTATTAATAAGGCCCGATACTAATATACGAGTTCGAACAGTATAATAATCAATCATTAATTACGTAAAACAACAATCGTTTCACAATTGTTTGGGAATCAGAAATTCAATACATAAACTTTGAATTTTAAATCGAATTTTCAAGGACGTTCGGGAGCGGTGTCACAAGTTCACCCCCCCTTAACAGGAATTTCGTCCCCGAAATTCACAGCTCTACTCGAATAGGAAGGCATACTGTTTCCTCATCAAGGCCTCTGTTTCCCATGTCTCTTCTTCGACCCGGTCGCTCTTCCAAAGGACTTTAACCATCGGGACTTCTTTGCTCCTCAGTTTCTTCACTTTCCTATCGGTGACCTTGATTGGTCGCACAGCGTAGTTCAAATCCTCACGTACCTCCACAGGCGGCTTTTCTAATACGTGAGAGGGATCATGCACATACTTCTTAAGCATGGATACGTGAAACACATTGTGTATCTTTTCCAACTCAGGAGTCAACTGTAGACGATATGCTACGGCCCCGATCCTCTCTATAATTCTGAATGGGCCTATATATCGTGGGTTAAGCTTTCCTCGGGTTTGGAATCGAATGATTCCTTTCCAAGGAGAAACTTTCAGGAATACCTCGTCATCAACCTTAAACTCTAAGGTCCTCCGACGCTTATCTGCATAACTCTTTTGCCTATCCTGAGCCGCTTTGAGTCTCTCTCGAATCAACTTCACCTTTGACTTGGTGATCTCAACCAACTCAGTACCCTCGAGTTTGGCCATGCCAACCTCGTCCCAGCATAACGGCGTACGACACCTCCTCCCATACAATGCTTCGTATGGAGGCATGCCGATACTTGCCTGATAACTGTTGTTATAGGCGAACTCCACGAGTGCTAAGTGGTTGTCCCAACTTCCTTGGAACTCTAACGCACAAGCCCTCAACATATCCTCTAAGATCTGTATAACCCTCTCAGACTGCCCATCCGTCTGTGGATGGAAAGCAGTACTGAACTTCAACCTCGTTCCCATAGACTCTTGAAATTTCGGCCAAAAACGTGATGTGAATCGTGGGTCTCTATCGGATACAATGGTCACTGGGACCCCATGCAGCCTCACGATCTCATCCATATACAATTTGGCTAACTTCTCAAGTGGGTAGGTAGTGTTGATAGGCAAGAAGTGTGCACTCTTTGTGAGCCTATCCACAACAACCCAAACCGCATCGTAGTTCCGAATTGTCCGTGGTAAACCTACCACGAAATCCATAGTCACATGTTCCCACTTCCACTCAGGAATGGAAAGTGGTTGTAACAAGCCTGCTGGATGCTGATGTTCTGCCTTAACTTGTTGACAAGTAAGGCATCGGCTGATGTACTCGGCTATTTCCCTCTTCATTCCAGACCACCAGTAACTTTCTTTCAAATCACGGTACATTTTCGTGCCCCCCGGGTGCATGGCATAAGCCGATGAATGAGCCTCCTCTAAGATGGACTTTCGGAGCTCATCATCTGACGGCACACACACTCGGTCACGAAATTAAAAGAGACCATCATCTCTTTCCCTGAAATCCTCCACCGGTCCCGCTTGCATGCGTTCCCGGACCTTCATAAGCTCTGCGTCAGTCTCTTGACCCTTCTTGATCTCATCAAGTAAAGTAGGTCTCACCTCAAATCGTGCCAATAAGGCACCATCGCTGGATACCTCCAGTTGGGCTCTTAATGCCCTCAAATTAGCTAGCAATGCCCCAGACGAGCTCTTCCGACTCAAAGCATCTGCCACCACGTTTGCCTTGCCTGGGTGATACTCTATCACTAGATGGTAGTCATTTATCAACTCCATCCACCGTCTCTGTCTCATGTTTAGCTCTTTCTGAGTAAACACGTATTTCAAGCTCTTGTGATTAGTGTATATGTGACATGTCTCCCCGTAGAGATAATGTCTCCATATCTTCAGTGCAAACACCACAGCCCCCAGCTCCAAGTCATGAGTAGGATAATTCACCTCATGTTTCTTCAACTGTCGTGAAGCATAGGCGATTACCCTCCCATTCTGCATCAGTACGCATCCAAGCCCTTGGATGCTCGCATCGCTATAGACATCGTACCCCACATCCTGTTTGGGTAATGCAAGTACCGGTGCCTCGGTCAATCGCTTCTTTAGTTCCATGAACCCCTCCTCACATTTGTCATCCCATACAAACTTAGCTCCTTTACGAGTGAGCTTCGTCAATGGTGATGCCAAAACAGAGAACTTCTCCACGAACTTTCTGTAGTAGCCTGCCAGTCCAAGGAAACTACAAATTTCCTTGACATTCTTTGGTCTCTCCCATTCAGTAATGGCCTCTATCTTCTTATTATCAACAGCAATTCCCGATCCCGAAACCACATGCCCGAGAAAGCCAATTTCCTTTAGCCAAAATTCACATTTAGAAAATTTGGCATAAAGTTGCTTCTCCCGTAGTGTCTCAAGAACGAGTATCAAGTGCTCTTCATGCTCTTCCTCATTCTTTGAGTAAATCAAAATGTCATCTATGAACACAATCACGAATCGATCCAAGTATTAGTGGAATACTCGGTTCATCAAGTCCATGAATGCCGCTGGGGCGTTTGTTAACCCAAACGACATAACAAGGAACTCAAAATGCCCATACCTTGTGCGGAAAGCACTCTTTGGTATGTCGTCTTCCTTAATCTTCAATTGATGGTACCCCGACCTCAAGTCAATCTTCGAAAACACGGTTGCTCCTCGTAGTTGATCAAACAAGTCATCAATTCTAGGCAAAGGATACCTATTCTTGATTGTGACCTTGTTCAGTTGACGATAGTCAATACACATTCGAAGTGTCCCATCCTTCTTTTTCACAAAAAGAACTGGTGCTCCCCACGGGGAGTGGCTTGGGCTAATGAAACCATTATCCAAAAGCTCTTGCAATTGGGTTTTCAACTCGTTAAGTTCAGCGGGTGCCATACGGTATGGCGGTATGGAGATTGGTTTGGTGCCGGGCTCGACCTCGATCACAAATTCAATCTCTCTATCAGGTGGAAGCCCCGGTAGGTCTTTAGGGAAGACACCCGGATACTTACAAACCACCCTCACATCATCGATGTTCGTTTCTTCTTTGGTTTTGTCAACCACGTATGCTAGATATGCGTGGCATCCCTTTCTCATCATACTTCTCGCTCTCACGGCGGATATGATACAGCTATTTGATCTCCCTCGATCGCCCTCGAAGCGTAGGGTCTCCCCATCATTGCCTTCGAGTTCAAGAACCTTCGTGTAGCAATCTACCCTAGCATGGTTCCTTTCTAGCCAATCCATCCCTAGGATTGCATCGAATTCAACCATGCTCAGCGGTACGAAGTCACACGTCAAGGTTTGACCATTAACCTCCACCCCACAAGATGGATAGTAACAAGTTCTTTCCACGTCATCCCCTAGTGGTGTTGATACCACTAAGGTTTGCATCAATGGTGCGGATTGCACTCCCAACCTCTTGGCGAACGCTTCATTCACAAATGAACGTTGCGCCCCGGTATCGATAAGGATTCGCGCATCCTTCCCATTAATCTTTAGTGTTCCTACATTTATAAGTCATGTGAGATACCTTTCCTACCATTCTTATACATTTAGAGAGGTTTATTATGTTCACACACATGTTTGGGATCAAGAACGGGTCTTAACGTTGCAATACGGCGCGAAAAAGTCGACTTTGGGCTGCCCAGGAGGTACGCACGGCGTGCCTAGGAGGTACGCACGGCGTGCGTGTCTTATAACCTCAAAACGGAGCTACTGCCACCAACGCACGGACCAACGCACGGACAACGCACGTCCGTGCGTATAGCAATTTCTTCCCGGTTGCTACTGCCACCAACGCACGGACCAACGCACGGACAACGCACGGCCGTGCGTATAGCAATTTCTTCCCGGTTGCTACTGCCACCAACGCACGGACCAACGCACGGACAACGCACGGCCGTGCGTATGGTCCAGCCTGGTGTGCGTTGGCGGAAATCAGCCGTCTTTCGCCCGATTTCGCTCCGTTTGACCCCAAAGCTTCGTACAATGATCCCAACGACTAGCAACCTCAATTTATGGACTAATTAAGGATAAAAAACAAGTATACAAGAGGTACTACCTTCAACGGAATCCGGGTTAGCTTGAGCATCCGCCTCCGTCATCGCATAGACCCTAGCTTGGGTCCTTCCTTGGTTCACGGATGGCGCGTTGCTCGTGCTTGCTCCCCCATGTCCCCTGCTCCCTTGAGAAACCTCGGTTTGGTTTTCATTTCTTGTAGTTCCACCACTTGACCCCGAAGTTTGGTTTTGCACAATTTGTGGGCAACTCACTCTCGTGTGCCCGACCTCTGTGCATTGATAGCACCTGGGAGGGTCCTGACACTTACCCGAGTGGTGTTTCTTGCAATTGTTGCACTTAGGTACCCTCGGACCTTTTGACCTCGAGTTCGGGCCACCCAAGCCTCGACTCCACTCAAGTGATAGTGTCTGCGCCCTGAAGGTTTTGTCACCCTCAACGTTTGTCCTCCTTGAATGTCTTTGGGAATCGTTGTCTCCCCGCTTCCTTTTCCTTACTAATGGTATGCCCTCAGCTTGCCTAGCTTGGCGTTTTTGTATAAGCCTCACACGTTCATGTTGAAGCCAATCTATGACCATGCCCATTTGTTCAATGGGTGCACCATCAAGGTCCTCATCACTCAAATCATCTCCTTCGTCACCCGAAGCCTTGAGTGGTTCAGTTTTGCCATAACAAGGTGATTCTTCCTTGGTCTTAACATGACCACCACTCACGATTTGAGCTTCAAGAGTTTCGTGCACCTTTGGTCCTAAGGGCTTTTCTCGGTTGGCATGCCCGGTTCCACCCGGTGCAAACCCTTCCGAGTTCTCCCTATTCATAATACCACCATCACCCTCCATCGCTGAAAGAAATAATTAGAATGAGTCATTAGACTCGTTTCAAATGTCAACTGACAGATAGGCACTTAAGACATCTCTTGGGCCAAGTCACCGCCATACCAATCGTTAAGGGCGCCATCTTAACAATTAGAGGCCTTGCAACTCAAACACCAAAAGTTCTTAAGTACAAAACGTTTTTGCTCATGGTTTTCAAAAATCATTTTGAAAAGAGAATTTTGAGACTTCATTATGAAGTTTATGGACTAAGGCTCTGATACCAACTTAATTGTCACGCCCCGGACCTCCCCGGACACGTCAACAACCCGCCGTACAATACGAATAGTCAACCGCAGTCCAACACATTCATATTATACAAGGCGTCTTGAATATCATTCACACACGTAACATCCATAAACAAACATAATAAGTAATTCATAACGCAGCGGAAAACATTGTTTAAAACAAAAGGGCCACACGGGGCTATTCATGAGCACGCAGGCTCTATAGTAAAATATCCATGAGCATGTTTAATATTGTTCAAAACAGAATGGAGAAAGCACGAACCACGTCTTCTCTCCAAAGGATCACCCGAGCAACGGGCACAGGTAACAAGCTCGAGCTTCAACCTGAAATGGTGGTGGGACGCCCCCGAAGGGGTCAGTACTCTATACGGCTATAAAGTACTGGTGTGGCAGGCATCTAATAGATATACAACAAGTATTTCACACACAAGACCCTCAAATAGGGTGATAATATAGTTTAGGCTATAATCCCAAATTTACCCCTTCAAAATATATACTTACTTTATATAAAGTCAAGTAGTCGGCTCAAAGGCCCATGTTTATCACAAAACATTTCCCAAACCCCGTGACTAATGGTCACGACATACATAGGGTCCAACCCTAATATAACTTCTCATTTCTAGAGTTCGGCTCGAGTACATCATCATGCACTCGCATCATAGATCTCCTACTTCATGTAATCATATCATAGATCTCCTACTTCATATAATCACACCATAGATCTCCTACTTCATAAAGTCACACCATAGATCTCCTACTTCATAAAATCACACCATAGATCTCCTACTTCATAAAGTCACACCATAGATCTCCTACTTCATAAAATCACACCATAGATCTCCTACTCCATGATTTCACAATTGACACTTGAATCTCATTCAAGTTCATCACAAACAAACTCAAACCTTAAGTTTGATTCTAACACATTTAGGACAATCCTTAACTAGCATCACAATACTATTAAGGTTATTCCTACAACTCATCTATCATTAATGGTAGCCCCTCCATATCAATAGATATGTGGCAGCCTCCCATGTGTTAAGCATCATCATACAATTATACATTTACACACACATAACATTCATACATGTGTTGGAAAGGTCAATTTACCATATTAGCATACTTCTATCTCACATGTCTCCATATTCATCAATATGGTTTCAATTCATGATCAAGTCCATTACTTATCATTCATATCATGTTCAAGCATATTTATTCACAAAAACATGATTTAAGCATTTAGGTAATCTCATGCATAACCTACAAGTTGTAAGCAACTAGATGTCGGTCCTCACCTCAAATGAGCTTTAAAACCTTCCTTCTCGATCCAATGACCAAAGCCTCGGCCAAGGAAGATTGAGAACTGGTTCCTTGCTTGAAAATGGGTGTTAAACAGCTTCCTCAAGTTGCTATTTCAACCCCTAATCGTTGATACGAAAACAGCCCCTAGAACGGGTGTTTTCCGGCTAACTCGATTCCTAGTTTTCCAATATTTGCTTTAGGTTAGTATCTAACCTTTACATCAATAAAATAACTTTTCAAGGACATATTATACACTTGGATTAGTGTACAATAGTCCCACCAATCGTTCATATCATTTGGAAAATGAATGGAAAGGATTTGGGATTAAAAACTCACTTAGAAGAGTAAATCCGTCCCTGCGAGGTCGCGTTCTGCTCGGACGATTTGGAAGCCTTCCTCTACTCCGATTGATGCAAACCAGACCTTCACGGATTCCTCGTCTTGAGAGCTTTCTTTTGGTATCTCACACGCCTTAATTGGATTGGTAAAACTCGATATATCAACCAAACAGTCTCAGCACTCTCACAGCTCGAGTTCACAGACCACTGCTCGCTTCAGATCGATTTTTGTATGACTACTCTCTCCTCTCGAACAGAGACCACTCAATTATGAAAATAGACTTCAAAGGCTATCCAAGGACACCTTATACACCTCATTTGGACGAGTACAACTCTCAAAATGAAGGGAGACAAAACAGCACACCTGTTTGTGCGAAAACAGTGGTGGTGGCCCCAAAATTTGATTCCAATTGTGTCATGGGCAGTGCTTCTCCATGTGGTGCGGCCAAGGTGAGTCTTCTCACATATTTTCCTTGT
The DNA here is from genome assembly GCA_945859915.1 of Cuscuta epithymum. Classification (NCBI taxonomy): domain Eukaryota; kingdom Viridiplantae; phylum Streptophyta; class Magnoliopsida; order Solanales; family Convolvulaceae; genus Cuscuta; species Cuscuta epithymum. Next base: position 925,510 of record CAMAPF010000950.1, on the reverse strand, counting down.
CTTGCAGGTACTAATATCATGTGGAGTGGTTCCCCATTGATCCCAATTAATTTGGGATCCAAAATATCTATCAATACACCCAAAAATGGAAGAATGGGTCCTATTGTTTTATCTTTTGTCAAAGATGTCTTTTTGTACTCATCCTAATTTATTTAGAACAAGTCAACTTCCTACATAACATTATTGATCCCCAATATGTGTAGGCTCATCTCAATAATTTACTTGATGGATAATATAGAAGGAAAATCCTACTCCCATTATTTGGCTCAATAATGCCAAAGATGGGGTTATAGGCATTTGTACTCTTCTTTAATCATCCTATCACTTATCTTGACATTTGTCATTCATATTATTGGGCTACAAGCCGTGTGGGTCGCCCCCGAGTGGGCCTACGACGCCGTCCTCAAATATTTGCTACTTTAGCAGGTTGGGCCCAAATAATATATGGGCTGCCCGCCCTTCCTCAACTTGTCTTGAAACGTTATGTATAACTATTTAGATAATGTTAGGATCTTTTATTTATTAATAAGGCCCGATACTAATATACGAGTTCGAACAGTATAATAATCAATCATTAATTACGTAAAACAACAATCGTTTCACAATTGTTTGGGAATCAGAAATTCAATACATAAACTTTGAATTTTAAATCGAATTTTCAAGGACGTTCGGGAGCGGTGTCACAATAATACAACATTTGTTAAACATTATTAGTTTTGATATTAAAAGAAGAGATAAATAGTATACGTGTATAAGTAATTGGGAATATCTTAGTTTCATAAACATGTGTTATTAAATCATTTTATTTAGAAATGAATGCTATAGATACGTATATGGTTGTGTTGCTTTATGAGTTATAGTACTATATACGAATAAGAATATGCTAAGATTATTACGGAGTATTACCTTTTCGAATTGACCACGAATTGATAATATTTTATCTAAAAGCCTTGCTCTAGGATTTAGAATGCTAGTCTTTCGGTACCACGTTTTACAGTTTTGGTCTCAAGATTACTTGAACTCCGGTTTGGGTAGTCTTGTTTCCCACGTTTTTGGGTCGCGAGTTGGTTACACCGACTTCGACTCCACGCTGAGTTCGGGTTGTTTCGATGATTCGTTCTCCACGGTATGCTAGCATATGACCCCAGGCCAGGGTCCACGAAACTAGAGTTATATAATAAGCTATTTTATTTGTACCCTTAGCTAGAGTTTGGTCCTTGGAGTAAAGGCTGAAATGGAAGGTTAAATGAATACATTGAAAAATAGATTATAGTTTTTTTAAGGAATTAAGAAGATGATTTCCTCATTGGATATATGATATCTGTTATACAGCTATTTATATGTGGAATTATTTTTCCATCACGTTATAAATACATGAAAAGACTAAAAAGTATTTTGAATTAAGATGAGATAGAGGTAAAGTTAATATGAAAGTTGTTGTTGAACTATGATAAATCTCTATTATTTATTTATCTGTACAAATTTATTAAATTAAAGTGATGAATACATGTTCTTTTATTTCATTACTACATGTTATATTATAGTACCACTCAACAATTCAATTGTTGAGCGTGTAGTTTTTCTACACGTAGGTAAATACGAGAATCAAGCTGGAGCCTGAGGACAAAGAGACATCTGGAGAGGACTTCAATGCATATGTTTTTGTTTTGTTTTCATGTTTTAAGTTGGTACAACCAACGTCTTAAAAATAAGGATATCATTCCAGTAAAGATAAATGTATTATTTCACAAGTGATTTTTCATTAAAATGATTATGATTACATTTTTCATTAAATGTTTTCTAATTTATATGGAAAATTTCACTAAATGATAAACGACACTGACATCTGTCCCGAACCGGTCAGACCGGTCGGGGTGGGTGTTACAGTTTCAAATGGTCCAAATAAATCCATATGAATTAGGTTTAGAGGACAAGTGGAAAGATCTCCAGTTATGGGCTTGAATGAGGTCTTCACTTGCTTTCCCTTCTGACAAGCACTGCAGAGGGTCTCCTTCTTGTACACAATGTCTGGCAGACCTTCTACAATGTGTTCCCTTGCCAGTTTGTTGATTGTTTTGAAATTCAGGTGGCTAAGCTTCTTGTGCCAGTCCCAGCTTAGCCTTGAATTGTCTTTTGCTATCAGGCAAGTACCATCTTTTGCAGTTTGCCAATCAACAACATAGATATTCTTTCTTCTCTTGGCTGTAAGAACCACTTCCTTGGTTGTCTCATGCTTGACAAAGCATAAGGTCTTGGTGAATTCAACTGTGTAACCTTTGTCACAGAATTGGCTAGCACTTAACAGGTTGAACTTCAGACCTTTGACATATGAGACATCATCAATGCATATCTGGTTCTTGATCAGCTTCCCTCTTCCTTTTGTTTGGCCTTCTTTGTCATTTCCACCGAATGTAACTCTAGGTCCATTGTATCTCTGGAACTCTGATAGGCAACTCTTGTCTCCTGTCATGTGTCTGAAGCATCCACTATCAATAAACCATTCTTGCTCTGAGATCGCTCCAGCACACAGTTCCTACAAAATTAAAAGGAAGATTTAGGTACCCAAGCAGTGTTGGGTCCTGGGGGGTAATGGAGTCTTGGTAGTTGGTACCATTTTGGTCTCATCAAGTGAAACCTTGGTGGATGGTACCCATTGTCCACCTGGTAGTCATGATAAACAGCAGTATGATTCACTTTGGGCAGATGCTTGTGAGGTTCATGCTTTCTGTTAGCATATTTCTGCATAGCCTTCTTAGTTGGAAAGAAGTCTCAAATACTATCAAGAGCAGAAAGGCGTTTAGCCTTGGGCTTCTGAGGTTGACCAGACAACCTCTTTTGCCTATGATTAACTTTCTCTTGATATCTGTCTTTCTGATACCAGTTTCTGATACCATTATCATGAGAGTGTCTGATGTGGGTTTGCCTTTGATTGTTATCCTTTTGAAAATTTTTCTTTTGGTTAAACCTTCTGCCTGGTTTATTAATTTTCAAATCTTGTTTTGGTTTGGCCTTTAGCTTTTTGTTTTCTGGTGGGACTTTCTCATGAATAACTTTAGTACCAGAAGTACTAGCATGACAGTTGGGGTTACAAGTCTGTGACACTATGACCTTTTTGGCTTTAGCAACTTGGGTGCTAGGCCTTACAGAAGGCTCACCAGACTTGGGTTCAACATATCCAAGACCAGAGGTGAGATTATGAGTATCATCAATACTCTTTATTGAAGATTGCATCTTCGAAAGACTATCATATCTGATTTCAAGATTCTCAATTTCTCTTATTCTTTTTAGAAGAGACTCATTTTCAGCTTCCAGTTTGTCTCTTTCCTTAATTAAGAGATTAAGTTTGCACTCAGTCTCTTTTCTTAAGTCAGAGATTTCTAACTTTAGCTTACTGTTCTCTTCTTTAATAGAAGAATAAGTAGCTTGGATAGTTTTGAACTCTTCCCAAAATGATGACATTGGATCATCATTTAAGGTTGTGCCAACCGAAGAAGAAATAGAGTCAGCAGTCGAATATGCCTCATCATCAGATTGAGCCATGAGGCAGAGATCCTCGGTCTCTGTATCTAAGCAACAGAAAGCTTCATCAAAGTCAGACTCGGAACTGGATTCTGATTCAGAAAGAGGATCTCTCTCAGCTTGTTCAGTGATCAATGCCTTCCTTCTTCTTGCATGATCTTCATATTTCTTCTCTCCTTCTTGTCCTTGCTTCTTGGACACTCTTGGAAAGGGGCAGTTGGCTTTGAAGTGGCCTGGCTGTCTGCAGTTGTAGCAGAGGTACTCTCCATTGCTTTCTGAAGACTTGGTCTTGTGAGGAGGTCTTCTGCTAGAAGATGGACTCCTTCCATCTTTCTTCATGAATTTCCTAAATTTTCTGGCAAAGGCAGCCATATATTCATCAGATAATAAGGTAGAAGGGTCAAAGTCTTTTACCTTGGAAGTGCTGGCTGTGAGAGCATTAGTGGTTCTCTCATCTGGCACTTCTTCCTTTTCATCATCATGCATCTCGAACTCATAAGCTTTGAGATCAGAGATCAGTCTTTCTGTGGGGTAGGTCTTGATGTTCTTGCTTTCTTGAACTGCAATCACTTTCATCTTCCATGTTGAAGGCAGTCCTCTCAGAATCTTCATGTTGACCTCTTTGATAGTGAGCTCCTTGCCAAGCTCAGAAATTTCACTGATGAGGATCAACAGTCTTTCATGCATCTTAGCATTACATTCTTCTGGTAGGAGTTTGAAGTCATCAAACTTCTTCATGGCTATGGTCAATTTGTTGTCTCTCTCCTGTTCATCTCCAGCACCTATCTCATCCAGCTTGTCCCAGATCTCCTTCGCAGTCTTGCACTTCTTGATTCTGTTGAAGTATCTTTCATCTAGGGCTGGGCACGGGCCGGGTCGGGGCGGGTAATGCAAAATAAAATGGAACCGCCGGTTCCATTGTACGGTTCGGTCCGGTCCGGGTATTACAATTTTCAAAATAGGAACCGGAAATTACCCGGCCCGTTTGAAACGGGTCGGTCCGGTCCGGGTTTTATGGTTTCTATTCTCATGTCTTGAAATTAGTAAAAGCTCACGAAGTTCCAAAAATCAATAATCAGTAATATAGGACATTAGCAAGTTTCAAAATAACAACATAGTGATGCACATACAACACAAGCGAAAAGTCCAATACTCCATAATTTATTGTATATAAGTTTCAAACAATTAAAGATATTTCAAAAAAATGCAACATAGCCAAAATACATATTTTCTAACATTTGTATTTAAACATGTTGTCTAACATCACATATTAAAGTGATTGCTTTTTTTTATATTAAATTTTCAGTACTAGCCAAAGTTGACACATACATGGTGGGTGGTAAACACAATTTATATATTTTAATAACAATATAATAAAAAATATATAACAAAATTATCTTTAACAAATAATTAAATTCCATAGAAAGGAATAATTCAATGACAATAAAAAGTAATAAGATATTTATGAAACATTTAATCAATAATTTGAAAACAAAAGGATGTTACTGCAACTCAATTTAAAATCCTACTTCTAGCAAAGGAAACAAAACTATTTCAAAACTGATTATCACAAAACTACTAATAAATTAATATACAATAGATATAATGGGCCGGGCCGGGTACTTGTTATTTTTTAATTTTGGAACCGGTCCGGTTCCTTAAAAAAAATTATCCGACCCTACCCGGACCGTTTTATGGCAACAAAAAATGGAACCGGCCCGTTTTGGACCCGAACCGCCATTACCCGGACCGGACCGCGGTTCCAAGACCCGTTTTCCCACCCCTACTTTCATCTATGACCTTGTAGAGGATGTCCTTGGCTATGTTGTTAAGGTTGTATTGTCTTTTCTCCTCCTTTGTCCATTCTGATCTTGCTTTTTCAATCATCTGGGGCTGAGAATTATCAGTAGAGTGAGCAAGATTGACCTTCATGAACTGGATAAAGGGGCCATTTTCCAGAACTTCCCACATTTCATCATGGAGTGCACAAAGATGTGCCTTCATCCTGATCTTCCAATCATCATACTTCTGATCTGTGAACATAAGATGCTTTGCAAGAGAGTTATCCATAATAAGAATTAATGAGGCTAGAAACAAGTGGATCTTTGTTCAAAGAGTAACCTAAAAGATTACAAGAACAAGGAGACTCTGATACCACTTGTTGGTCCCATTTAAGTTGGTAACAGTCTAGAGGGGGGGGGGGGTGAATAGACTGTTAAGAGTTTTCGAACTTTTCTCTAAGTCAGAGTTGACTTATCAGAGAGGATCGAGTTCTGATGATCAGAACTGGGTTTTGCAGCGGATAAGGGTTCCGGGTAGCCTCAAGCAGATACTAAGGCAAGTGCCCTTCTGATAACTCTGAGAACAAGATCTGCTGAACACAGATTCCAAGTTCTTAAGGAGTTATGCAGTTAGATCCTAAAGTGCAGAAAGTAAATGCGTAAAGTAAATGACACCAGTGTTTTTATAGTGGTTCAAGGAACAACGCGTTCCTCTAGTCCACTGTTCCACTAAGCTTTGAGGTAAACAGTTACAAAGCTTTAGCCCTAGCACTTAAGAAGTTCTCCACGTCTTCTTCACGTCTAGATGTCACCCGGGATGCAATCCTGCTTCCTGATGACTGGTCCTTTCACTCAGCTTCCTAGAAGTATCACCACTTCACTACTGCAGTTACTTGGACGCCCTTCTTTGCAGAAGATGTTCTGAAAAACAGAGTTTTTCTCCAACTTGCTTCGTTACAAAAGGTTTGTTGTTGAAGATCTTGAAGTGTTGAAGAACTGGATGAACTTTGCTCTTGGTTGGGTTTGAGAGATTTGAATATTTAATCTTCCCAACGTAAGCTTTTTCTTGTAGAAGGATTTGAATATTGAATCTCAAGAGAGCTTGTAGAATGGTTGTAGAGAGCAAAAGTTATCCGGTTGTTCTTCATGAGTATCTTTTTATACTGGGAGTTGTCTACCCGTTGGGGGAGGAGACAACTGCATTGAATGCGCATACTGTGGAGTTGACCGGTTGGACCCGCAGTTTTGGCAGGTTTCTATTTTCGTATAATACTTTCCAGGAATCTCGGTCAATCATCTGCAATTACTCCACAACGTATCAGACTCATTAAATGTGCATTAAATGCTTTCCTTTGATGAAATATCTCCTAGCCGTTAGAGGATTTTCCGTTTGTTATACGGCCGTTGAAAGCAGCTTCGAAATCTTCTAAGTGTCCATCCAGGTCTGATGAGATTCTCTGATGGCATTCTGACCTTGGATTCTGATGAACTTAGATAGGGAACTCTGATACTTCTCTGAAGTTGAATTCTGATGAAGCTTTACATCGAACTCTGATGGTTCTCTGATGAGCAACTCTGATGCTTCTCTGATGGGCAGCTCTCATGGATCATCAGACTTGAAGTTCAGCTAGCATCTCTCATAAATTGCCAAGAGCAACTCTGAAGGCAATTCTCAGCTCTGATGCTTCTCTGAGGAGCAACTCTCATGGAGCAGTTCTCCTAGCAGTTCTGATAAGATCCACATAGAGCAACTCTGATTGTCGACTACACTAATACTTACAACTGAAAATTTCTAATACATAAAATATAAGTGGGGGTACTCTAAAATTCTAATCTAAATATCCTAGCATCATCAAAATCTAATTACATTTATTCCTTACAGAATCTCTCTTAACCAATAATATGGTTGTTGACTTCCTGGAGTGTGCCCCCTCTTTGCTGTCCGCTGCTGCCCTCCTTGTACTCTTTTGTTTTTGTCACCCGTGAGTGTATTATTGTTGGTCACCTATTATTTAGAAGCTGAGGCTTCATCTTGTGAGACTTGTCTGTGAGAGAGCTTCAACAATCCGTTCCTTCTTCTTTTTCCTATGTGTGAGAGAGATTCCTTTGTGGAGTGTAGAAGAGAGGGATAAACATGAAGAGTGGTGGAGTGAGTCTAGACTAGTGTGGTGTGTGAGAGTCTAACTAGGGGTTGGAGACCTGAGCCGGAAGACGAATCGATCCTCAACACACAGGGGCGGACCCAGGAAATTCATCTTGGGAGGGCGGTAGTTCAAACAAAAAAATTCTTTAGGGGGCGAAAATTATTTTTCGTATATATATACACTAAACAAATTTATTGTTGGAGGGGCGGTAGCCCCCTGGGTCTGTACTACGGTCCGCCCCTGTCAACACATATAAAGCCCGATTGTATGTTTTGCATCAATACGGAGTAAGATAAGATATGAAGGTCAGAACTCAGAAGGTGCATGTGTTATTGTGTCCTATCAACCCTACAAAAATAACTGTGAGGCTCACTTAGCTTCTACGTAGCATCCACTAATAATACTCCGTACTAATTAAAAAAAAAGGCTTACTGTGCACCGGTAACTATTACTCCGATGTCATACCAGTGTTTTCACTTTTTTTCCTTTCTGGTGAAATTCACGGACTTTGTTTTTCAAAGTAGTTGCAGACTTGCAGGTTTGTATGATTTTATTATTTATTTTTCATTAACATATACATCATGTACGGTCCATACGGAGTATCTGATTGGATTAAAGACTATCTATACATAAATGAATAAATAAAAATCAATTGGATTCCATGCATGATCCATCCGCAATTAATAGCCTGTACTTTTTGTCTTTGTTAATACGGAGTAATTTTAAGAGTGTATTTTTTCTTTGGGATCCTCCATAAGTCCATACTCCATATGATAAAGTCACATCCATTTTTCATACGCAGTATTAACAAAAAAATGGGGTATGAAATAAAAAAAAATGAAAAAAAAAAGGAAAACTGTCGAATATGTCCTCGAACTTTCAAAAAAAGATCAATTAAGTCCTTCTATAGGAGATTCTGTCCGGCCGTCGCGATTTGGGGCAGTTACCGGTGGAATTTTTTGATGAAAGTTTTTGAGCATCTTATTCACCAAGTCTAGTTTACTTATACCAAATTTCAGCTAAAAATTCAATCGGGAACACATTCAAATTAATTCTTGAACGCAAAAAATGCGCAGTTATCTTCGAGAATTAAATAAGTGACAATGACAATAAATTGAAGTTTTAACTTAAGCAATACGGAGTACATTAGTGGCTTCAGATACATATCAATTCATCCAATAAAACAAGACAGCCACTATTTCTGCCAATCTGCAAACATCAAGGGTACTCCGTAGTACCCTTGGCACTTATGGAGGATCCCAAAGAAAAAATACACAGTTGACTCCGTATATATGGCCAGATTATATATGGCCACAGTGCCAGACTGTTGACTACGAATTAGAATCATCATATTACTCCGTAGTATGTAAGACTATAGTAACAATATTAGTAGTATAGTATTAACTACGAATTAGAATCATCATATTAGTATGTAAGACTATAGTAACAATACTTCCAACGGAGTAGCACTTTTAAATTTGTGACCGATTCGGTCACAATTAAATAAGTACTCCGTATGTGAGATGATTTTATTGTTTCGTTTATCAGAAGTATAATCACAGTGGAGTGTCTCCTCACTTTAACTTTTGATATACTTTTCTTGTTCAAACTCGTTCCTACTCATCAGTTTGTGGTTTCCATATAAAGTATTCTTCTTAGTAATATTCTATTGAAATTATACGAAGTATATTGTATTCGATCTCAATAATAAGATAGTACTGAAACCACCTTAATTAGTTCTGATGGGGGCTGGGGAGAGTAACATGGAAAACGAGTTACTAAATGATGGACTGTTGTGTTGTGTATTGTTAAATCCAAGACAACAATTTATCCATCAAAGCCATACAATTACTATACTACGGAGTATATAATAACCTCAATAACAAGGTTTCATCAAAACAATCTTTCAACGAAAAATCATGAGCATAAAATTTGTACTTTAAGGACCTTTGATTATCAAGTTGCAAGGTCTCTGATTGTTAAGATGAGTCCTTTAACAATTGGTATGGCTGTAACTTGAACCAAACGGTCATTATGTACGTTTTTGTCAATTGACATGAATATCCCCCCATGACGGCACCCATGATTGTTTTATGATGAGGTAGAAATTAATAAGAAGTAAATGTGTGAGCTAAAATTACTTCTCTTATTAAAAGTCAAAATATAGTACCTCACTTTATTATCTCCTTGTTATGTAGTACGGGAGTATATTTTAAAATAAAATTTGTTGTATGCAATTTTTATTTAGAGTGCTTATTTCTAATTTAAAATTTATGCACTTCTAAATGTATTATTGAATAAAGTACAATTTATATTACAATATTGAACTAATATTAGTTCATATTTATCTTCGCGAAGATATGGAGTTAACTGAAATTTCTCCAAGTGGCTTTTAATAGACAATGCCACAACGCACACCATTTTGAGACATAGAGATTATTTTTCTCATATGACATTAGTTGAAGCTAATGTCAATACAATCTCAGATGTTGCTAAACTCATTGGAGGTTCTGGAATAGCCTGTGTGATTCTCCCAAAAGGGACAAAATTAATAATTAAAAACGCTTTATACTCCAGTAAATCACGGAGAAATCTTTTGAGTTTTAAAGATATGCGTCTAAATGGTTTTCATATTGAAACTATGTCTGAAAATCAGAAAGAATATTTATGTCTAACGACAAATAGATCTGGCAATAAATACATTTCTGGAAAAAAAATGCCAGCATATTCCTCAAAACTGTATTATACATATATCAGTCCAATTGAGATAAATGTGGTATCTAAAATTTATGACCACAATTCTTTTATCTTGTGGCATGACCGTTTAGGTCATCCAGGTAGCACTATGATGCACAAAATTATTGAAAATTCACTTGGACATTCATTAAATAATGTCAAGATTCCACAATCAAGTGATTTTCCGTGCACTGCCGGTTCTCTTGGCAAATTAATTATCAGGCCATCTTTATACCAAATTGGAGTTGAATCTCCTGCATTTTTAGAAAGAATTCAAGGAGATATTTGTGGGTCTATTGCTCCTCCGTGTGGACCCTTTCAATATTTTATGGTGCTCATTGATGCATCGACACGTTGGTCACACGTCAGTCTTTTATCGACTAGAAATTTTGCATTTGCAAATATCCTTGCTAAAATTATTCGTTTGAGATCACAATTTCTGGATTATTCGATAAAGAAAATCCGACTTGATAATGCAGGAGAATTTACATCCCAATCTTTTAATGACTATTGCATGTCTATTGGGATTGATGTGGAACATCCATTCCACATGTGCATACACAAAATGGTCTTGTTGAATCCTTAATTAAGCGATTACAATTAATTGCTAGACCATTATTAATGAAATCCATATTACCATCATCTGCATGGGGATATGCTATAATGCATGCTGCAAATTTAATTCGGCTTAGGCCAACTGCATATCATAAATTTTCCCCATTGCAATTGATATCTGGTAAAGAACCAAATATATCACACATAAAAATATTTGGTTGTTCTGTGTATGTACCAATTGCTCCACCTTATCGTACTAAAATGGGTCCTCAAAGAAGGCTAGGAATTTATGTTGGTTTTAAATCTCCCTCAATTATTAATTATCTAGAACCTATGAGTGGTGACTTATTCACCGCGCGGTTCGATGACTGTCATTTTGATGAGACAGTATTCCCAACCTTAGGGGGAGATTAAAGAAATGGACCCTCGTACGAAAGATATTACATGGAATGCAACAAATTTATCTTTTCTTGTTTCTCGCACAAATGCTTGTGAACAAGAAATTCAAAAGATTATTCATTTACAAAATGTTGCAAACCAATTGCCTGATGCTTTCACAGACTCAAAGAAAGTGACCAAGTCACATATTCCATCTTTGAATGCTACTTCTCGAATAGAAATTCTTGCGGAGATTAGCGAAAGAACTCTTGCTAATGAATCTATGATACGTAAAAAACGTGGTAGACCTCTTGGTTCAAGAGATTTGAAACCAAGAAAATTTAAACAACAAGTTGTAGTTTGTGATGCCAAAGAAGTTCAACCTTCTCAAGAAGAAAATGAACATTTTGAAAATATCGGCTTTGAAGATAACATCAATAATAATGAAACCTCAAAAGAGGATACAATCACCTTCGAAGAGGTAAATATTCCAGATAAAAATAGAAACGTCGATAATTTCGAAATTTCAATTAATTATGTTTCTAATGGAATACAATGGAATATAAATGATTTTGATGTTAATGCTATATTTTCATATGCCATCGCCACAGATATAATGAATGAACACAATGACATTGAGCCTAAATCTATTGACGAATGTCGTCGTAGAAATGATTGGCCAAAATGGAATGAAACAATTCAGATAGAATTAAAATCGCTGGAAAAGCGTAATGTTTTTGGACCAATTGTCCATACGCCAAAAGGCGTAAAACCTGCCGGTTTCAAATGGGTTTTTGTGCGTAAACGCAACGAGAAAAATGAAATCGTTAGATACGAAGCCCGACTTGTTGCCCAAGGTTTTTCTCAAATGCCAGGAATCGATAATGATGAGACGTATTCTCCAGTAGTTGATGCTACAACTTTAAGATTTTTAATTGGCATGTCTATTTTTGAAAGGTTGCAAATGCGCCTAATGGATGTGGTGACCGCTTATTTATACGGTTCACTCGACACAGACATATATATGGGAATTCATGGAGGCTTTAAAATACTTGATGCTTATAGCTCGAAATCTCGAGAATTATTTTCCATAAAATTGCAAAAGTCATTATATGGATTAAAACAATCTGGACGCATGTGGTATAACCATCTCAGTGAATATTTGATTAAAGAAGGATATAAAAATGATCCTATTAGTCCATGTGTTTTCATTCAACGTTCCGAATCAGGCTTCACCATAATTGCAGTATGTGTTGATTATTTAATCATTATTGAAACTCCCATTGAAATTGAAAATACTGCAAAATATCTCATGAAAGAATTTGAAATGAAAGGTATTGGGAGGACAAAATTTTGTCTCGTCATTCAAATTGAACATTTGAGCAATGGTATTTTTATTCACCAATCAAAATATATCAAGAAACTTTTGAAGTGGTTTTACATGAATAAACCACGCCCGCTCAATTTTTCAGTAATGTTTCGATCTCTCAATATGAATGACGATTTTTCCGACATAGTGAATGTGATGGATAAATCCTTGGTCGTGAAATAATATACTACGTATTTGAATGCTAGATATTTTAAGCATTAATGTATTTGGCTAATATAATACTTGACTAGATATTTCTAGTTTTTTCTATAAATTTGTTAGCCAGATATAGCGCAGGTCAAAGGACGTTACATCAAATTAAAGGGGATAGAACAAAGCATACGTCACCAAATCTTTTCTCCACACATGATATTGAGAAACAAGGAACGGTTGATGTCAAACAAATCAAGTCATGTGACAATCCTGCTGATTTATTCACAAAGTCATTGGCACCGAAGAAATTCGAAGAACCTGTCCACAAAATTGGAATGTATCGTCTTCGAGATATATGTTGAATTGAGGGGGAGTAATATAATGCACTGCACTCTTTTTCCCTTCGTCCGGATTTTTTTTTTCCCACTGGGTTTTTCCTGACAAAGGTTTTTAACGAGACAGTACATTATAATACTATGAAACTAATACCCCAGAATAATTAGAAGATGACCATTCAAGGGGGGGTGTTGAAATATTATTGAATTAGTCATCTTCTAACTATTCCTGATTAGGAATTATTATCACCATTACATAAATAATTAGGAAATTGTAATTGTGATTTCAAGGTGATAAATGTGTGGCTCACAATGATCTCCTAATCTCATTGAGTTCACACTTTCTCCTATAAATAGGAGTCATTCTCATTGTAATTAACACACCATTACAACACCATTATCACACTCTTAATAACATCTTTCTCACTAAGTGTTCAGACTATACTTTCTCTCTCTGATCTTCTGTTTATTTTCTTCCATTTTATAACAGATCCATAAAATATTCAATAAACTTATTCATATTGTTTGACTTCCCAATTTATTGCACGTCCCCTTTGCATTTTTTATCACTTAGACATCATCCTTTAGAGTAGTTTTTTTTGTTGAAACACTTTACTTGAATTGTACTTGATCTTTTCAATTAAATAAATCTTACTCTATTAGTCTATTGTTACTTTTTTTACTACAAAAGAGCGTCTTTTATCTTAAAAAAACATATGATGCAATATCTAGACAGTTATGACAAATCCGATCGCCAGCCCTAGGAATAGACATAGAATCAGCCACCCCATACAAAACAACCCGATTCACTAGACACAAAACGAGAAATTTTAAGCCTAAAAACAATCGGAACTGAAACACTGTCTATCAAACATACTCCAAAAAATCCAAACAAAACACACTCAATAAGTACTTAGTCATGGACCCGGTCCGGTCCGACCGGCCCGGCCCGCTACTGTGCGGGACCGGACCGGCCCAGTTGACCGGTTACGGTACCGGTCCTGGGCCCGACCCGGCCTGCTAACCGGGGGCGGTTCTGGTGCGTAAAAGTTGTGAACCGGCCCGGCCGGTTCAGGCATCTGTTTTTTTTTTTCGGAACCGGCCCGGCCCGGAACCGGTAGCGCACCAGGCCGGTCCCGGGCCTTACCCAAAACCTTCCAGGCCCGAACCGGAACCGGGCCCGATCCACCACTACAAGTACTACTAAAAAATGAAATAAAGCCTTTTCACAAAAGGCTTCTTTACACAGAGGTGGTTTCTGAGGAGGACGAGCTCTACAAATGTTTATGCAACACATAAGAAGGCAGACAGAAACCCTTGATCAAGCGAAGCTGGCCGTGAGTCAGTGACACCAAAAAACCTCCCCACACCAAGAGACACATTACAACTCGGAACGTTGGTGCCCTGGAAAGAACCATTGCAGAACAAAACAAATACAAGCAGAAAAGAAGCACAATTCGCACAGTCCAATTGTGTCATTGATAAGACTTGGGGTTCCAACTTAAAAGACCAAAGTCTTATCTAGTGTTTTATTGTTCTTTAGCTTTCCGGTGTGGGACAAATACTTCAATAGTCATATCCAATTTTCGAGAGTCGATGGTCACTTTTCTTTCCATGCCACCGGAAAAATGTGGACGAGGGGTTGCACTGCTTTCAATTTGTTGGTGGCATGGCTGGAGCTGAACTTTAGAGTTGATTCGTGCGGCGACGTGAAAGGATACTTTGTGCGTCTAACCCTACTACTTTATTAAAATCTAATTACTAAATTATTACTCGCTCTTTTCTGTCACCAAAACTTGCCAAGTTTAACCAGTTCAATTTGAATCGGATTAACCAATTCATGCAGAAATTCTTGGGTACATCTTTGTAGTACCCTACTACAATAGTATTACACAATTCATTCAATCTTTTGCATTTTGAAATGCATTTAGTAATAATTTATAACAAATCTTTTATTTCAAATCTGTGTGGCCTAGCTGGCATCGAGCCCAAGTACCCAACCCGACAACTCCATCCACCAAAAACGATCAACAATGCTTTCAGCTTACCTTTGTAAAATACTACGTATATTGGAAAATATTCCATTTAAATGTCCTTGGAACATTTATATAATTTAATATATTTTGGAGACATTTATGTCTTACCATTAATATATTTATGTATAGTTAACATATGATTGGTATGTTTTAACATCAAATGGGTTTCTCTTTGATACAAGATAATACACTCGTTCGTTCCATTACGACTAAAACGAAAGAACATGTTTCTTCCTAAAGGTCTCAAGAACACCTATATTAAGAGACCCAAGGATAGTTCAATCCATCTAAATCCGCTTGTATCCTAGGAGAATCCACACATCCATGGCTATGGCTTCATCACCTTCTACAACACAATCAAAGTTTGGTTTCTCTCCAACCGGTTAGTGTCCTTATATGTGCTTGATTCTGTGAAATTTATCACATTTGTGAGATTAGATTCTTATTTGGGACTGAATTTCTCAACAAAATTCCCTCCCAGCTGTGACGGAAAATGCTAGTGAAAGAAAGAGGGAAAATGATATGAAATTGTTTAGCTTCTTGTGTTTGGTTTTACCTCAGAAAATGCAAAAGGAAATTAAAATGTGATTAGTTTCCGTCTGTGTTTGAAAAAAGTCATATGTTTGGAATTCTTTTCATGTATGTAATATGGAGTATTTTATTTTTTGAAAATAAAAACAAAAATTGTGTTTGAAAAAATATTACTGTACTTCGAAATACAGTAATATTTTATCTCCTCCCCACAAAACTCTCCCCTTCAGCTTCATCCCTATTTTCTTTCCCTGGAATTTTCTGTCTCAAACGGACCCATATATGGAGTAGGGAAACAAAAATGCGGGGATGATACATACATCCTCCAACGGTAGAAATGCCTGCCCCCCAGAAGCAAATCAAATCTTAAATTCCGAATGGTCATACAAAACAGGGGAGCACAAATCCAATTGTTGGAATCTTTCCCCAACAACAAAAGCATAAACGCCCTTCTCCATCTCAATCCAACTGCACCCGGGCATTTTCTTCACTCCTTCTACTTTCATCAACTCTCTAACTATATCTGCCTCTTTCCACCTCCCCGCTTCAGCATACATGTTGGATAACAGTGCATAATACCCAGAGTTCTTGGGCTTCAGTTTGAGCAACTGGTCAGCAGCCCAGCAACCTAAATCCAGCTTTCCATGCAACCTACAAGCCCCAAGAAGAGCACCCCATACATTAGCATCAGCCTCAAAGGGTAAACTCTGAACAAGACAAACAGCTTCGTCAACTAGGCCGCACCGTCCAAGAAGGTCCACCATGCAAGCATAGTGTTTCTCAGTTGGTTTAATGTCATTACTAGCAACCATCTCATCAAAATATCTCCTTCCCTTTTCAATTAGCCCTCCGTGACTACAGGCCGACAGGACGGCGATATAGGAAACCGAATCATATTCAACCCCATCGTCTCTCATGGATTCAAAGAAATACACAGCATTTTGAAGCTCACCGATCATTCCATACCCTAATATCATGGTGTTCCAAGACGCCGCATCCCTAGCTGGCATACGATCAAAGATCTTCCTAGAGATATCGATCCGTCCACACTTTGTGTACAGATCTAAAAGCGAATTTGCCACAAATTGATGTGAATGAAAATATCTCCTCATGGCAAAACCATGAATATCTCTTCCTTTCTTGATTTCAGAAGCATTAGAACACGCAGAGAGGGCCCCAATGAAGGAAACCATGTCATGTTTCATTCCAAGATGGCCCATTTCGGAGAAAAGAGAAAGAGAGATTTTCCAAGAATTACTTAGAGAATAACCAATAATCAGTATGTTGTAAGATACCTCATCCCTTTGGGAAATGTCAAATATATTTTGAGCAAGATTTAGAAACCCACATTTTGAATACATATCCATCAATGCATTTGATACGAATAAATCAGAAGCACACCCGCTACGAAGTGACTTTGCATGAATTTCCTTCCCGGGCCGAACGAATGCCAGCCTGCCACATGCTGGCAGAAGATTAGTGAAGGTCACAGATGTCGGATTTTTACCTGCAGCTTGCATTTCCCTTACCAGAGCCAGAGCATCAAGCTGGAGTGAATTTTGTGCAAAGTTAGCAATCATTGCATTAAATGATATAGCATTCTTCTTATCCATATTGTAAAATACATTGGATGCTTCGGTCGAACGCCCGAATTTAGAGTACGTATCAATAAGCGAATTTGCAACAAAGACGTCACTATCCAAATGCATCCTCACACAGAAACCGTGGACTTCCCTTCCCTTGCAAAAATAGCCTAGTTCGGTCAAGACTGGCAGAATGCTTGAGATTGTAGTGGAGTTTAAATCCATGCGCTCATTAATCATCAACCTGAAACTAATAATTGCTTGTTTATAACAGCCATTACAGCCAAAAATAACAATAATTGCATTCCACGAGACATTGTTCCTCTCGATCATTTCATCAAAGGTCTGTATCGAGGCTTCCACCTCTCTGCACTTACCATAAGCATCAATTAATGCATTCCCAATGCTAAGTTGAGTGTCTAAACCCACTTTGAAGATGTAACAATGAATCTGCCCACACATGTTGCCATACTCAAGCGCTGCACAAACGGGCAGCATGCTTACCACAGTAACTGCGTTAGGCTTAACCTCTGACAGAGATAACATTTCCCTGAACACTCTAAGTGCGTCGTAGAAGCAAGTATTGTCGGAGAATACCCTGATGATGGTGTTCCACGACACCAAATCCCTGCGCGGCATTTCATCGAACACTTTGAGTGCAGCCACCAGATCTCCTGTGCTGCCATAAAAACAAAGCAGAGTATTGTTGACGTACACATCTGAATCAAAACTCAACTTGAACAACATCCCATGTGCTTCTAAGCCTTTGGGGACCTCAAAAGAGTCGGTGCAGAGCTTGAGCACAAAAGGGAATGTATGATCATCGGGCATAAGACCGGTGCTGAGCATGTGATTATAGAGGGAGAGTGGAGTGTGGGCAGAGAGTCCAAGTAGGGCATGGGCTCGGAAGAGGGTGTTGTAGAGAAAAGGAGATAGAGCGAAGGGAAGGGTGTGTGAGAAGAGAGTGTGGATGGTTGTGGGGGTGGAGGCGAAGAGGGTGTAGCGGAGAATGAGAGCGGCGCATACGGAGATGCTGGAGGGGAGGACGCGGCGGAGGACGGCCTGAGCATGAGTTTGTTGGAGTTGCCGGATAGAGTGAGCCGAGTGACACAGGGAAAGGATGTCAGTGTGAAGATGATGATGATGGTAGGGTGAGGAAGGTAGAAGGCGGCGGTGGATGATCATCACATACATACATACAAAAACAATTTCACTTCTCCAATTTAGCACATGAATATTCATAAGTATGCACTAATCGACTTGGAAGCATTAATCGACTCATTCTATTTGTCCTGCTTATTGTCCAATAATCAGACTAATTATTAGATTTTGATTACTTTAAAGGTTGTTTGGTGTGTAATTTGATTGGATGGTTTTTTATTTTTTATTTTTACAAAGTACGTTTTCGTTCGTGGAATTTTGAATCATCAGTGCCAAGCGCTAAAGAGTTTGTTATGAGAAAGAAGAAATTTTGGAGTTCAATGTGTTATGAGAATTGTTAGGAGAATGCGGAAATTGATTCAAGAGTAGAATATGAATTCTGACTTCTACTCAAACAACTCATTCAGCTTCAGGATTGGAGGGATTGCACCAAAGGGAGAGCTAGAGGAGGTTGAAGGAGGTCACAAATGAAAGGAAATGTACACATTTTTCCTCATACGAAAGTTGTATTTAATGCATTGAAACTTTATTTATATTTTAAGTGTTTTGAGCTAGTTTAGATGTGGTTTATATGGATTTCTTCATGTAACAAATATTATCAATGTAGCCAAATGAATAAATGGACTAAATTTCAATCCTTTATGAAATATTTAACACGTTGTGCACTTTGTGAAATTGTCTGTGAACCAGACATTAAGTGTCTGGTCACAGGCAATAGCCACTGGAATGATCTAATGTGCTGAGTAAAATTGTTTGTGAACAAGACATTAAGTGTCTAATCACAGACAATAGTCACTGGAATGACATAATTTGTTAAGTGCAATTGTCTGTGAAACAGACAAGAGGTGTCTGGTCACAAGCAAAGACCACTCGAATGACCTAATGTGCTAAGTGCAATTGTCTCTGAACCAGACATTAAGTGTCGGGTCACAGACAATAACTATTTGCATGACCAAACGTGTTATATGATATTGCATGTGAACCAGACATGAGGTTGTTTCAAATTTTGAAACTCTCTTTCTTGACTTTCAAATCAATTCTTTCCCCATTATTTGTTTTACCAATGTCTAATTCAAAATAAATTCTTTGAAAATAATGTTTGGACATATTCCTTCTTGGCACCGACAATTATTGCCCATGTCTTGAAAAACCAAGTTGAACGAGATATTTAACTTTAAGACAATAGTTACATGTGCTATTAAAACCAAATAACAATTAGAGAGATGGGGTGGCTAAGCCAAAATGTCAAAATGGTAACAATCATGACTTTCAAATTGATTAGTTTCCCCATCATTTATAAATATATAATATCTATATGGAACACAACCAATTTTTCCACATATGTTAATTAATGTGATAAAATAACCATTCTTCGGCACAACTTTGTGCCTAGTTCATAGACAATTACACTTGGCACATTAGCCTACTTCAGTGACAATTGTCTGTGGCTGGACATTTCATTTCGATTCACAGACAATTCCACACCATTTCAGTGATCATTGTCTGTGACCAGACATTTCATTCCTTATTCACAGACAACTCAATTAAACATATTCCTTCTTGGCGCCAATTCCTTCTTGGTGCACACACATATTGTCCATGTCTTTGAGCACTTTGTTGAATGAGGTATATAATCATTAAGTAAAGATAGAAATAATATGGAAGACTGAACATTGTTTAAACATGGGATGTGATTATCAATATTTAAACCAAACAACACTTAAGAGATAGGATTACAAAGCCAAAGCCTATTAGTAACCCCTAAAATGAGGACATATCCTCTTGAGATACAATAAATTAAAGGGGAAACATATTAAAGAACTGCAAACATTAACTACAAACATTAAAAAATAAAAAAAATCTAATTCCTATCAATAACAAATACTCCCTCCGTCCCGCTATGATAGTCCCGTTTTACCATTTTGGACCGTCCCACTATGATTGTCCCATACTATATTTGGAAACTTTTTCCTACTTTATCTCTACTTTAACTTTTGAAATGACATGTTTACTTTATGTTAATTACTTACCTTAATTATTTTGACATTAATTAATCCTACCTACCCATTACATTTTCCCATTACACCTCACCTCTTCCCATTATCCATCACGTCAGATTACATCCACCCACCTCTTCCCATTACACACTTTATTTTTCCATTTACGATGTATTTCCTCCATAGCTTATTCATCTTCAAGAACTCACAAATCTGCTCCAATTAATTTGTTCATAGGTTTTCCACTTTCTTCCTAACCATAATCCCATATATCGTTGTAATCAGATGTCGTTCGACAGAGACGACCCTCTGGGTTATGTGTCCGATTCCGAGGTTGAAGAGGATGAAATCAAATCAGATGCTGAGTCCTGGGCTGGTGTTCGAGCTGTAGAAGGGATTCCGATCTCATCTCATCTCTATTGGAGTCCAGAAATGCAGAAGCGGCTTGATGAATTTATAGTGACGTACATATTACCCCAAAAGATAGGTACCCCAAAAATCCCTGTTAAAATTGAAGAATTGATCGTTGAAGATAGCGAATGTCATCTTGATTATGTGTCTGATTCCGAGGTTGAAGAAGATGAAAGCAAATCAGATGACCCTTGCGCTACCGTTCGAGCTGTAGCAGGAAACCAAAGTTTCATTCCAAGCTCTTGTTATCCCCGTTGCAGTCCAGAAAGCCAGAAAAGGACGGAAGAATTCATAGCCAAGTTCATATTACCCCAACCTAATAAAGGTACCCAAAAAACCCCTAATTTCTCTTGATTTCTAATGCTTTGAGGTTTACATCAAGATATCAGTTTTTTTAATTTTTTTTCTTTATATATCTATTCCATGTTTTTACGTTAAGTATTTTAGATATCCCCCAAGAATATCAGATTTTTTTAGCATTCTGTCCCTTAGGAATTTTGCTTTCTGGGAGTGTGGTTTAATAGAATTTTCTGGAAATATGTAAAACTATTTAAAAGCTTAATATAAACTTATATTCATACCACCTGAATAGTTTAAGAGAATTACATCTTAAGCATTGGTAGACAAAAAAGCATGTTGTTTAAGATTAAACAACCTCAAAATGTCAAAAAAAAAGGCAGTTTATGCTTAAACAACTCCGTCATAGCTCATAAAGCTAGTTGATATCCTATGTGTCCTCTCCTTCAGTGATCATAGCCTGGTTGAGGTAGTTTACAACTTCATGGATTAGTTGTTGTGTAACAGTGGCTTCTTGCATCAATTCCCCTTGCCTCCTTTGCTTTGCTTTTCCAATGTGTGGCAACCGATACTTGTTACAACCTTCAACCTTCATGATTTCAATCATGCAATATTGTAGGGTAATCCAAACATCATTAAGCTTTTCAGCTTCTAGGTTTTGAAATGCTTTTTCCACAGCACTAATTAGGTCATCCACTGTTTTCATTTTAAATTCTTGTTGTAGTGATTGAATAGACCTAAAAAAAAACCAAATCTAAAATATTTAAATCTGGACTGTTAGGAGGCTGGAATAAGAGATGAATGTCCCACCCATCACTGGTGGCAGCATTCACAAATTCTGGATCTTCCGGATTAATGTGAGGTTTAGCATTATCTTGTTGAATAAAAATGGTCTTACTTGCACCTTTGGGCCATTTCTCTTTGATTGCAGGTAGAATCTTGTAAAGTAGGCAATCTCTTGTGACTTCTTTGGTGATGGAAGTGACTGCCTTGGTCTCTAGAGTTCCCTTAGGCCTATTTTTACTGCCTCTCTTTGCTGCCTCTTTTGTTGTGAAAGGAAATATACCTATCTTGCCATCAAATAATAGTTCACCATTTGAACCAAATATGGGCCTTAGACAAAGCATGTCCTGAGGATCATGCCAAACATAAAATCTGCAGATAAAACTAGGATTTACGATACATATAAGATCAGTCTGTTTGAGCGGTAATCCCGCTGTGCAATGGAGATCTTTAATAGCTCTGGAGTGCCTGCCAACCCTATAACTCACACAATTGTAATTGACAGGTTATTTGATTCGGGTGGATTGATGAAGTAAAAGGCTTCTGGGATGCCATTGTTTGGCCTCCGGAGTTCATGGTGAATATGTTTATTCTGCAATTCTTAAAGGGCTTTGCTGGGCTGAGAGAGTGGAGGGAGCTTGTCATTTCTTCATACGAATTGATGGATTCTGGGGTTTCTTTGTGTCTTGTGAATTATAACATTGTCATTCATGGTGCTTCTCAATTGGGGTTGAAGGCAGAAGTGGATTGAATTGTGGGAAAAATGAGAAAGAATGGGCCTACCCCTGATGCTGTGACATGGAGAATTCTGGATAAGTTGAATGACAAAACAAGGATGAAGTTCTGTGAGGATACATACAGCCAATAAATTTCAATTACCACGAGTGTAATAGGTGAGTGTAATATGTTGAACATCTGGGAAGCA
Source organism: Cuscuta epithymum (assembly GCA_945859915.1). NCBI lineage: Eukaryota > Viridiplantae > Streptophyta > Magnoliopsida > Solanales > Convolvulaceae > Cuscuta > Cuscuta epithymum. The sequence goes on along the minus strand of CAMAPF010000950.1, from coordinate 902,816 downwards.
AAACCATTTGTAAATTTCACGATTACAATTTTTGTTTAAACAGTGAGTATGAAGTGGAAGTAGCAATTTTTAATCAAAGGTGAGAACCGTAGGGGAGGCCCTGAGGAGTCAACCAAGTTACGAGGTTGTGCTTCCTTTTTGCAAAATTGTAAGAACATATATCTACACTGCTGGAAATTGCCTTCATATTTTCTTTTGGGAAAAAAAAAAGAAACAGAAAAGGAAAAAGTAAAGAGCAACTTAGATATGAAAAACATTCATTAAAACATTTCAACAAACATGTAATGAGCATACAAATGAAATATAATAGTTGGACTACAATTTCAAATGGTTTACTCCATAAACCTATACTCTGTATCAATGAGATAAAATAGTCAAGAGTTCACCATCACAATATACAACGGAGTATCATTTACTAAAAACTGAAGGAAAAAAAAAATTGTAACCCTATATATGAATACAAAAACAAGGAGTAGACTACCCTAATAATCATGGTTTTGACTTTTGAGACAAAGGAATGATCCAGGTCATGAGTCCATGCGAAAACTTTCTCTGCCGACCTCGGATAGTAAAGAGAGGAGTGGCTAGACCAAGATCGTCATATGCTCGACTTAAGTTTCCGATGGCCATTTTTGCCCGTCTCCATTCCAGATTTTATAGCCTACTTAGTTGAAGCCTTGAGGGGTTGAAGCTTCTGTGCCCGAATTCAAGAGATTTTGAAGATCAGTCCAAAATGAAAGAAAGCAAAAAAAAAAAAACAAAGAGGCGTAGTCTAAGGAAACGAAAAGATAGAGAGGGAAGAGAAGCGATGGAGTGTGATGGGAGTGAAGTAGGGCGGAGGGGTAAAAATTTTGGGTGGAGTTTATTTTGGGCTTTTATACAATGTACATCTTGTGTACAAGCTATGCACACATAGCATTTTTGTTTTTTCATTAAACTACGGACTCGTATCTTACCTTTTTTTGGATGAAATGTAAATTTTATTAGCACCTAAGAAAAAATAACATAATACAATGTGTCGAAAATCTACCCATTGGAATCTATCTAAGCTAGTCAAGACTAACCTAAATAGATAAAATCACAAAATAAGTCCTTGCACGGGACAGGCCCCGGCTGTGTTCCAAAACAGTCTAAACAACATTAAACAAACAAAAGCAACCTATAAGCATACTATCTATCTTGCGTTCCTTTCTTCTTCCAAATTTCTTGAAGCACACTTACATCAATTTGAAATGGAGCCCCCTCATTTTCGTTATCTTCCTTTTCTTTATCTTCAAAATTCTCACTTGCTCCTTCAAGATTAAACCCCGGAAAAAACAGTCTGCCCCCACCTGAATTAGACTTATCATTATTAGCTTTGCTAGCAGTAGGCTTGTGCGTGACAGACTTGGTATCAGGAGTTTTCACCGGCTTCAAATTCTTTTTGCCCTTCTTCCTACGTATTTCCTCAAATGGTCCTTCGGGGTCAACAGTCTCCTGCACAACAATGGCCTTCACAGTGAGCTCAATGGCCTTCACAGTGGGCTCCTCGGTAGCTTTGGCAGCCTCTAATTTATCCGGTGCTAAATCAGCTTTCTTTGTGGCTTCCTTAGCTATTATGATAGCATCAAATTTTTCGGGTTCGCTGGTTTCAACCTTTTCTTACCTCCACATACATTAATGTTTGTTGTGCTCATTATTTGTAAATAAATAAACACAGTCATGTATAGCTCAAACTCGAAACCAGGCTCAAATGCAATGTATTAGATGGAATGACAATTATGCCTTACTCATGAGCTCTTCTTATCGACTCAAGCCAGCTCAGCTTGTTAAGCTAATCGAGTAGTCAACAAGCTCGAGCTCAACTTGTTTCCTTGAACAAAGGAGTCAAATTCGAACTTTAACGAGCCAAGTCCAAGTTAGAGGTAAGGCCAAAGCACATTACGCAATGGCCAATGAGGTCAAAATAAGAATAGCAAATACTCCATCCGTCCCCATTATATTGTCCTTAGTCATGGACTCGGGCCGGGTGGCTCGACCCGGAACCGGCTCGGGACCGGTACTGTGCTGAACCGGCCCGGTGGCTCGGCCAGTGACCAGGCCGGGTTGGCCCGTCCCGGGGGGTTCCCGGTGCGGGCTCGGGTCACCCAAAAGCCGAACCGGCCAACCGGCCCAGTTCCGGGCTTTTTAATTATTTTTTTTCAATTTTTTTTAACTTTTCGGGTTGGGCTGGGTATTTTGGGCCATTGGGGGTGGTTTGGGGGGTGGGGTGGGGGGTAATTAGGAAAAGGAAAAAAAAATTGACCTGAGGCCCGGCCCGGACCCGGTGGCTATCCGGGCCGGTCCCGGTTCTTCCTTCCCAAAAAAGAAGCCCGGTCGAGCCCGGCCCGGAACTGGAACCGGCCCGGGTCCATGACTGATTGTCCTGTTGTTGAGGTTTATTCCTTCAACCCTTGGACCCAACACGTAAGCCCAAAGATTTCGAGTGGAGTGAGTGTATGAGTATGTGAATATCTAGCCCAACAACTATCAGACGGATCAAGAAACAGAGGGAATAGCAGGCAATGTAAATAGGTATTATTAACTTCGTAATAACTCCCCTAAGTACAATCTACTTACTAAAAAAGGCACGTCGGCCGTTCGTCTCGCTAGGCAGTAATCTCAGCTGCGAGCAAGACGAATAAGCTAGAATGCTAAGAATAGAAAGTTGCCAACCCTTTACAATGACATAAATGCTTCTATTTATACCCACCAATGGGCAGGTGGCTATACTGACGTGGCAGCCTGTGGACCGCTGGTGCCCCAACCACCCAATCTTCAACATTAAATGCACTTCCCGCCAGAATCTAGGTTTCCCGCCTAATCAGTGGGGACGTTCGTCCGTCCGGGAAGTGAGTTGGATTACTCCAAGTGACCCCCAAGAGATATCGGCTGTTCGTCTTCTGGCCCTTAATGGATAATCACCATGTGGACTAGATTTCCTCCGATGACTACAGGCTTGCTCCGGAGACGTTCGTCGTCATCCCTGGTAGCCCGTGGTCCTGCTCCTTGTCTCTGTATAGACGCTCGTCAAGAGGAGCCGTTGGGCCTGAACCCCAAACCCCGGACGCTCGTCCTTCCTTAAGGAACATGGGCCTGCGGGCTAGCCTTGTGCTCTGACTGGACGTGCGTCTGGTAAGGAGGGGTTAATGGGTCGGACCTCGGCTTGGGCCATTAACCCAACACAAGTCCCCCACTTCTGATGTTCTGAGCATGCGCAGGACATAAGGAAGTATGAAGTCCCTCGAAATAGACGCCTGTGTCTTGATACTTGTGCTTATTGCATCTGGTGGGGGTGTACGCTCGTGGTCATGGTGCTTGACAGCTGTCGACGGTTCAGGAAACGAGGTGACGGCTGCTGTAGCGGCGGCGCATTTTCCCGAGGAAGTGTCATCATTACGCTTCCATCCCACGCATGGCGCGTGAGCCGGACCACGCCCCTCGCTACGTGTCAACCCCTCGTTGGCCCCTTAACCGGTGTTCCCCCTATAAATGCCGGGTTTTCCCCCTGAATTAGGGTTCCCAATTTCTGCTCCCTTGCTTCAGAATCTCCGCTGTTCTTCGAGTTCTCTGCTTGGCTTCTGAGTTCAGCTAGTCTCTTTGTAAGGTAAACTCCCTCCTCTGCTTCTTTTCTTTGTTCCGACTCCTAGCCGAAATGACTTCGATGGAGATTTTGTCAAGTTCCGATTCCGGTTCGTCGGGTTCCTCTTCGGGCTCCTCTTCTGACGACGTGAATGCGCGCTCCCCGGGGAAGGCCAGTGTTTCTGGGACCTCTGGTTTGGCCACGACGGTGGGGACCATCCGGGCTGATGGCGAGCCGGATGACGCTTCCCAAGGTAGTGGGAGCGACGCCGGGGACGGGGGCGCCGATGGGGCAGTGGATGTTATTGATGCAGTCCCCCTGAATGAGCGCCCCGCCGATTATGATTCCGGGGAAGAGGCTGAATCAGGTTCTGATATGGAGGTGCATGATCTGGGCATCCCTACGGACATGGAGCGCCACATTTGTCCGATCAGAAGCGCCCTCGACCATGATCAAGTCCTTTCCCGCGTGGCTTTTAACAAAATCCGCACTTTCTTCCCCCCGCCGTTCGTCTGGAGCGTGAGAGGCGCCGAGCACGTGATGAGGCGACGTCCGGGGATGATCATGCTTCACCTGGACTCCGTAGAAGCCGGGCTGCGGTTTCCACTTCATGCATTCTATGTGGAGTTCTTCCACTGCTTCCAGGTGGCCCCGGCGCAATTCATGCCAAACTCTTATAGGTTCATATCGGCCTTCTTGGTGCGCTGCAAGCTTGCGGGAGTCACTGCCACTTTGGACCTGTTCCATTATTTCTACCGCATTACTCCCCAGAACTCTGACGGGTATCTGAGCGTGGCCGCACGTCCCGGAAGACGGCTGTTCAATAACTACCCTTCGTCTATCCACGACTGGAAGAACCGCTTCTTCTTCCTCAGATACGATGGACCTCCCCTCCCGGTCCGGTGGAATGGCTATCCCCCGAATATTGAGTCACCGGAGCCGTCCGACGATCTGCTTTGGGATGTGGATAAGGTGTTGGAGGGCGGCGTCTGCCCTATAGCCGGATATCTGACCTTCGAGGCACTCTCCGGGGCAGGCATAGGTACCGCCCGTGTTCCTGGACTTTTTCCACCCTTCGACGCTCGTCTCGGGGCACCGGGCGGTCCTGTCCTTGAGGTGAGTGTCTTGTCTCATTCTCCGCTCGTCTTTTAACCCTTTATTGTTTCCTGCAGGTTCTCCACCAGACAGAGCTCAGATGAATCACGCTGAGTGCCTGAAGACAAGGAAGGCCAAGGCGGCTGCTGCTAAAGCCGCAATGGCGAAAGCCAAGAATGCCCTCGCCTCGGATTCAAACTCCTCGGCTTCTGATGCTGCCCGACGAACTGCTGAGGGTGAGCAGCACTTAATTGCCACCATGCTGGCTCAGGGTTCTGGGGCCCCTGCTCTCGAAGCTGCCCCTCCACCGCCGGTCATCCCCTCGAAGGCGGCTCCTCATAAGGGGACGGAGAAGGTCCCCGAGAAGAAGCAGAAGAGGGGCCGTGAGGCAGTCTCCTCCGGGCCTCTGCTCGAAGACGCCGGCTCCCTGCCTTTGAGCCGTCCGGCGGAAGACCTTTGGAGGGAGATGGCCCTCAAGGCCGGTCTTGAGTTGCCCCGCCGTTCGTCGTCTGAGGCGACCAGTGCTGCCTTGGCAGCCGCTCTTCAGGTAACCCCTTATTACCAGATCTTAATATACCCTTCCCTCGGCGCTCATCCTCTGACCATTGTTTTTTCCTTTTCTCCTCCAGTCTGGGCTTCTGGTCCTTCAGGCTGAGGCTGCTAGGGAGGCCGACCTGAAAGAGGTTAAGGCCAAGGCCGAGGCAGCCGTTGCTGCAGCTCGGGAGGCCGCCCGCCGAGCCGAGGCGGAATCTGCGGCCAAGGAGAAGGAGATCGCCGCCCTGCAAGCAGAATCCCGCCAGCAGCTGGTTAGCCTTGAGAAAGCTGGCTTCAAGCTTGTCCCGGTGCACCCTGCTGCAAAGGATGCCAGTCCGGAGTGGCTGGTTGATACCTCCGGCTACCGGAACACTGGGGAGTTCATGGACTCCGCCAAGGACTACTGCGCCGGGGCCTTCGGGGACGTGTTCTCTGCGGCGCTACCAAAGATTCCGCCCCGGCAACGTCTGGCATGCAGCGTCCGGATCTTGGAGAGCTCTCCCCTGTCCCACAAGTTCCTCTACGAGGTCGGCTACAGTACCTTCGCCGCTGGCTACAATGAGGGGGTCAAGGCCACCCTTCCCATTTTCTCGAGGCTGCAGGGGGCCGACTTCGAGCTGGCCGCGAACACAGATGACGATCTGCTGCTTCAAGCCTTGGGGAAGCTGGGGAGGGACCAACGGCGGGAGGAGGCCAAAGCCAGAGGGGAAATTCCGGAACCCCCAACCCCTGAGCCCGAAGCCGAGGAAGAGGAGCAGATTCCGGGAGGCAGCCGGCATGAGTCCCCTTTTATGGTGTAAATGTAATTCATACTTCTTTTTATTTCGACTTGTACTGCCCAGCCGTTAGCGCTGAAGAATATACATGCCTTTTTGTCCAAAATTGCCTTTTACGTTCATGCTCCCTTACTTTGGCGCTTTCTTTCCTTTATCGTCTGTTATGTGGAATCCCCTTTCGTGCCTCGCCACACTTTGACGCACGGTTAAAGTCTCTAGGACGTTCATATCCATACCTTATTTGTTTTGGGCAACGGCGTCCCCTTATCAAACCCTCGTACGTACACGGTGGTATTGCTAATGTTTATCTTCGGGTATCGACGCTCGGCACCGATGCTGTCATCCGTGTTCTGACGGCGACGTTCAGATCATTACAAATGAGGGCACACCTCCAGCCGTCATTCGTAGCCATCCTCAATGTCGTGAGAAGACGTTCGTCGGTGGTTGCCTCCTTGGTCAATGGAAAACCTCTCAAGTATGGAATTATGAACGTACTCCCCAGGACCATCCTTTGATGACGACGTCCATCCGTCGTATGCGTAGACACGGATGTTCATGCCGCACGCGTTCCACCCCAACTTCGTAGGGAGACGTTCGTCTGGTCTACATGTTCTCGTGGCACGAAGTATGGAAGGACGGACGTAGTCCGTTGATGCGCATGCCTCCCGCAAGCTGCAGATATTGGTCTCAGCCGATGATAAGCAACCTCTGGGCGTCCCGAGTTCCTCGCTGGACGTTCGTGGACCCGATCTGGCCTTCCTTGTCATGATTATGCGGCGACGGAATCGAGGTACCTTAAATACCGTGGTTGGTACCGGTATCCAGGCGCCACGTGTCCTACTTTGGTTGGCGTGTTTCCACGGTGCTGCCTATAAGTACCCAGAGCCCATGTAATTCATTCATACTTCTCCTTACGCTGCACAATTGCCTTCTCTCTCTACACTTCTCTAGGACTCCCAAGGTACCGTTCGTTGCCATGTCTTTTGAAAACCGTTTCGACGATGGCTGTTCTTCCGGCGATGACTTGGAATACTATGAGCGGGGGATGCCGCCTCGGCCTCCCCGTTACAGTCTCAGCTTCTCGTGCGTCCGGCGTCAAACTCAACGCCTGACGAACGCTGACAAGCGTATGATCAGCCAATGGTTCTATCCTCCAAGGACCTACGACGATCGGCGTCTGCGCAATCCCATGCGCCACCTGCCCGGCTATGTGGTGGTCCATTTGGATTCGGTGATAGCCGGGCTGAACTTCCCCTTACACAGCTTCCACTTGGAACTCTTCAGGGCCCTTGAGATAGTGCTTGCGCAGTTCGTCCCTGCCGCCTATCGGATAATCGCCGGCTTCATCATTAGATGCCACAGCGTCGGTGTGACCCCCACCGTGGACCTGCTGCACCATTTCTTCCGGCTGTCCCCCTTCGGACGCACGGGGTATTTGACCCTGATCGCCCGTCCGTCCATGGTCCTGTTCTCGAACAACGTCGGGAATCCGGACGGCTGGGAAGAGCGCTTCTTCCTGGCCGGAATAGGCTCACCGATGCCATTCTCTGATCGGTGGAATGCTTACCCGGTGAAGACGATTCCGCCGCCCATGACGGACGAGGAGCTCGGATATGCCAAGCGCATAGCCGGACTTGGCATCCAGAACCTCTGGTTGCTGGTGGCCGAGCCTTTTAAAGCTCAGGCTGGGTTAGGTGCGTCCGTTTGTACTTGTCTTGTCTTAACATCCCTTCGCTGTTATGGTTCTGAACGTCTTGGTTTCCTTTGTGCAGGAATTTTTCCATCCACGTCTACCATGGGCCGTGTTAATACTGCTTCGACCGCTGCCGGCCGTGAACACAAGGGGCACGACAAGCTCGTGAAGCCGCTTGTCCCCAAGGTCGAGTTTCGGGTGACCAGGGCACGGGCTGATGATATTTCGGGGGCCGGCGCCTCCAAGAGGCCGCGTGTTGAGGGCACCTCCTCCAAGGCCATCATCGTGGCCGATGACTCTGATGGGGAGCCCGGAAGTCCCCTCAAGCGGAAGCCCACTTCCCGGATCAATCCCCGTGTTTCTCCTCCGCGGAATTCTGACGTCCGGCGTCTCCGGGATGATGATGCCCAAGCTGCCAATGGTTCTGACGACGCTCGTCCAAATTCGCCCCCAGAAGCTAGTGGGTCTTCTCTTGGCCTGATTGAGTTCTCCGGGGTTGGTCCCCGCAAAGAATCAATGATGCTCTTCGGCCAGACAGCGTCCTCCATCTGGTGTGGGCTGAATCTCAAGGTTCCGCAGGACTTCGCTGCTCAGGAGGCCCCTGAAGATCTCTTGGAGTGTGGCCAAAGCACCCTAGATAAGGCCGGGCTCTACTTTCACAGGGCTCGGATGGCCTTCGAGCACCAGGGCAGGGAGATGGCCAGGGTACGGGCCGAATGTGACGCCCTTCTGAGGAACGCAAAAGGCAGGGCTGGAACTATTCAAGAGAAAGTCGACGCCTATGACAAGCTCGTTCAGGAAAATGCTTCTCAGAAGGAGCTCCTCAAGAAACAGGAGGCCGAGCTTGTGGATCTTCGCAGCCGGATGTGGGCCGTTGAGCAGGCCAAGGTGGAACTCCGTCGTACGGGCGTGGACAATCATGTCCCCATCTATGAGGCCGATGTTGCCAAAATCAAGGAAGCTGGATCCATAGCGTTCCAAAAATCCAAGGCTTACACCGGCGCCATTCATACCATGGCCATGAAGTTTCTCCCGAGGCTCGTCGGCGAGTTTCTAGCCACATGCCCGGATGCCTATCTGGATGGGGTTAAGTTGCTTCAGGCCACCCCCACCGGACGGCGTTTTCTTGATGATCTCGCCGACGATACCTACCGCAAGGGTATGGTTGGGCTAGTAGCGGAGAATCTCCTGACGTTCGAGCGTCACTTCGGGGCTCCTTTTGATCCGGAGGCGGCTGGCTTTGACGTCCTGATGGCAGATGCCCATGCGGGGGCCCTTGAGCTGCTGAAGGAGCAGGGGGAAGCCGAAGCTAGGGAAAAGGCCAAGCAGACTCTTTCCAAGGCTCCAACTCCGGACGTCGATCGGCAGTGATTCTCCGTTCATTGTCTTGTACTTGTACAATTTTTTTTTTCATTATTGGCATTGTACCCTCGCACATTGTAGTTTCCCGGCCAATAGTGCCGAAGAATAAAATCATTCTTTGCTCCATGCTCTTCTGGCATCTTTTTTTTTTTTGGAGTCTTTTAGTCTTCGTTCCTCCTTGGTCCTTGGTCCTACCGGCGTCCCTACATCGAGGAGACGTTCGGTGTCCGCAGACATCGCAAGGAGGAACAGGTTTATCTACATCGAGATTCCCCCTTTCTTCGTTCGTCCGTGGTCCTTTTAGTTTTACCGGCGTCTCTTGCTTCGAAGAAGACGTTCGGTACCCAAGGAACTCGCAGGGACGAACAGGTTTACCCTCACGGGTTCCCGTCTTTGTTATCCCACGTCCATCGATCCATGGTCATTTGTGGGATAAACAGGTTTATCTTGGCAAGCTCCCTTGGTTCGTCTAGCCCCCTCCGCGTCTCTACTGACCTCTACATCGAGAGGCGTTCGCCTTCGGCAGTGGGGGAAGATCTGGCACGCCCGGGCAAGATTCCCTTCCACACAGGAGCTACCCTCCTCTTCTCCCCATCTTTTTTTTTTGAGGGAGGCAATCTATACTCTTCGTTCGTCATTGGTCCTTGGTCCTACCGGCGTTCCTACTTCGAGGAGACGTTCGGTATCCGCAGACATCACAATGAGGAACAGGTTTATCTACATCGAGATTCCCCCTTTCTTCGTTCGTCCGTGGTCCTTTTAGTCTTACCGGCGTCTCTTGCTTCGAAGAAGACGTTCGGTATCCAAGGAACTCGCAGGGACGAACAGGTTTACCCTCACGGGTTCCCGTCTTTGTTATCCCACATCCATCGATCCATGGTCATTTGTGGGATAAACAGGTTTTATCTTGGCAAGCTCCCTTGGTTCGTCTAGCCCCCTCCGCGTCTCTACTGACCTCTACATCGAGAGGCGTTCGCCTTCGGCAGTGGGGGAAGATCTGGCACGCCCGGGCAAGATTCCCTTCCGCACAGGAGCTACCCTCCTCTTCTCCCCATCTTTTTTTTTTTTTTTGAGGGAGGCAATCTATATTCTTCGTTCGTCATTAGTCCTTGGTCCTACCGGCGTTCCTACTTCGAGGAGACGTTCGGTATCCGCAGACATCACAATGAGGAACAGGTTTATCTACATCGAGATTCCCCCTTTCTTCGTTCGTCCGTGGTCCTTTTAGTCTTACCGGCGTCTCTTGCTTCGAAGAAGACGTTCGGTACCCAAGGAATCCGCAGGGACGGACAGGTATATCTACATCGAGATTCCCTTTCTTGGCGACCGTTGGTAAGAGCAGAAGTGGTGAGAAACAGGGGGTCTTATTATTGACGACGTTCGGTCGTTTTATATGGGAATGGGAATAATACAAAGACAACAGCCTCTAACTATTGATAGAACTTCTTCAGGTGTTCTATGTTCCACATCCCGGCATGGTTCCCCTCCAGGGTATGGAGGAGGAACGTCCCCTGGTTGTATCTTCTGATTACCTGGTAAGGTCCTTCCCAATTCTTAGCCATTTTGCCACCTTCGAGTGGTTTGCTCTTCTCTCTTTTTCTGAGTACGAGGTCCCCGGCTTCTATTTCGCGGAATTTCACAGCCTTGTTGAAGTATCTCTGTGTGGCCCTGTGGTACTCTTCCATGCGACGAGCCGCTAGGTCCCTCCGTTCCTCGATGAAGTGGAGCTCCGCTCGTAGGTTGGCCTCGTTGTCTTCCGGCTGGTAGTGCTTGGTGCGGTGTGTAGGTACCAGCACCTCCGTTGGTACTTTAGCCTGGAAGCCATAAGCCAAAGCAAAGGGGGTTTCCCCAGTCGCCGTTCTTGGCGTCGTCCTGTACGTCCACAAGACATAATTCTGCTGCTCGGGCCAGGTGGAGGTGTAGTCCTCCAACTTCTTCTTGATTCCATCCATGATGGTCCGATTCATGTTCTCCACCTGGCCGTTGGCCTGCGGGTAGGCCACCGAGGCCTTAGAGTGCCTGATGCCCCACTTTGCCAAGTATGCCTCAAATCCTCTGCCGACGAACTGCCGGCCGTTGTCGGTGACGATCTGCTCCGGGATCCCGAAGCGACATATGACGTTTTGCCAGACGAACTTCTGGCACTGGAATTCAGTGATGGAGGCTAGTGGTTCGGCCTCCACCCACTTGGTGAAATAATCAATCGTCACAATGACGAATTTCCTTCCTCCAGCGGCCGTCGGCAGAGGACCCAGCAAATCTATGCCCCACCTGGCAAAAGGTAGTGCGATTGTCATCGGGGTGTAGAAACTCGTCGGACGTCCAGGGACAGGCGCATACTGTTGGCAAACTGCGCACTTCCGAGTGTGGTTGAAGCAATCTTGTTGTATGGTCGGCCAGTAATAGCCCTGCAGGATGATTTTTCTGGCCAAGGTTCGGGGGCCTTGGTGGCTGGAACAGATCCCTTCATGTATCTCTTCGATCACCGCCGCTGTCAGGCTCGGCGGGAGGCACCTGAGATAAGGCCCGCCGAACGTCTTCTTATAGAGTTGCCCGTCAATAAGTTCAAAGTTAGGGGCACGCCTCTTTACCCATGCAGCTCTTCCTGTGCTGCCATCCTCGTCGGGCTCGGGGAGTGTTCCATCTCTGAGATAATCTGTTATCTCCTTTGCCCAGTTGGGTTCGGCGATGGAGATAACCTCCACCAGGATGACGTCCGTCACCGGTGTTGGGAATACCTCCTGCCTGACGAAGCCCCTGATGTGGCTGGGGATGCCCGTCGCTGGATCATCAGTCGAGGGATTGCTTAGCTTCGAGAGTATGTCTGCCTCCGCATTCTCCACCCGTGACACCTGCTCCAGGATCACCTGCTCAAATTGCGCGGTCTGCTCCTCCGCCAGCTCCTTGTAAACCTTCATTCTTTCCTCCCTGGTCTCTGCGGTGCCGTTCATCTGGGTTACCACCAGCTGGCTGTCCATCCTCACCTTCAGACGGGCTGCTCCGAGGGTTTTCGCGCATTTCAGCCCCGCGATCAGCGCCTCGTACTCAGCCTCGTTGTTGGTGACCTTGAACTCAAATTTCATAGAGTAGTAGGCTTTGAAACCCTCGGGGGAAGTGATCACCGCTCCTCCGCCACAGCCCCGCGCACTCGAGGCCCCATCGGTGTACATCTCCCACCAATTGTCGAAGTCGTTGCTGTCATGGGATTCGTCCTCGGTGCGCGCGGTGCATTCCGCAATGAAGTCCGCCAGTGCCTGTCCTTTGATCGTCGGCCTTGGCTTGAAGTCCACGTCATACTGGCCGATCATCAAGGACCACTTGGTTATCCTCCCGCTTGCCATTGGATTCCTGAGGACTGTGGCGAGGGGCCGCGTCGTGTAGACGGTCACCGGGTGTGCTTGGAAATATGGCGCCAGGCGCTTGATGGATGCGATCAAGGCAAGGATCGTCTTCTCCATCAATGTGTATCTCGTCTCGGGGCCGTTCAGCGCCTTACTCACGAAGTATATTGGCCGCTGAACGCCATCTGACTCCTTTAGCAGCACGGCACTCACGGCCAAATCGGCTACTGCCAAATACATGTACAACCTCTCCCCGGGATCCGCTTTGGTGAGGACGAGCGGAGAGGAGAGATATACCTTGAAATCTTCGAAAGCGGTTTGGCACTCCGGGGTCCATTCAAAGGGGTTAGCCTTCTTCATGATCTGGAAGAAGGGAATCGCCTTATCAGCCAGTTTGGATAAGAATCTGCTCAGAGCCGCCAGACGCCCGGTAAGCCGCTGCACGTCTTTTAGGTTCTTCGGGGCCTCCATGTCCACAATTGCTTTTACCTTCTCCGGGTTAGGCTCGATCCCCCGTTCGCTCATCATGTAGCCGAGGAACTTGCCGCCCCTGACGGCGAAGGCACACTTCTTCGGATTGAGCCTCATGCTGGCCCTCTCCATGATGCTGAAGACCCTCTCCATGTCCCGGACATGGTCCTCCTTTTTCTTACTTTTGATCAGGATGTCATCTACGTAAGCTTCCATTGTTTTCCCAAGCACGTCTTTGAACAACATCCCAATCATCCTCTGAAAGGTAGCCATGGCGTTCCTCAGGCCGAACAGCATGACGATGTAGCAATACACGCCGTCCGCCGTGACGAACGCCGTTTTTTCAGCATCATCGGGGTGCATGAACACCTGATGGTAGCCTCTGAATGCGTCCATGAAACTGAGCAGCTCGCAGCCTGCTGTCTCATCCACCAGCAAGTCGATCCTCGGAACGGGGTAGGGGTCCATCGGACAAGCTTTGTTAAGGTCCGAGTAATCGACGCACATCCGCCATGTGTCGCCCTTCGGGGCCAGCACCACGTTGGCCAACCACTCCACGTGGATGACCGGCCGGATATGTTTGATGCTGAGGAGAGTTGCTGTCTCCTTCCTGATGAAGTCGCGTCGGTCGGCCGCCATATATCTTTTCTTCTGTTGTATAGGCTTGGCGTCCGACCGCACGGCGAGTCTATGGCATATGAGATTGGGGTCGATGCCCGGCATGTCCTCCGGCCCTCTGGCGAACAGGATTCTGAACCTTCGGAGGACAGCTATGACCCCCGCTCTGATTTCCGGCTCTAGATCTGCACCGATGGACACCTTCCTGTCCGTCGGGTCGTCGAGCTCGATTTCTTCCAGCAAGGTTGCTGGTTCCAGATGGGCGTCCAAGTCGGCCTGCCTGGCCTTCTCGGAGATGCTGTTGACCCGAGCCTCGTGCTCGTTGAGCTTCTCCATGGCCTTTGTGTAGCAGGCCCTGGCCATATGCGGGTCCGTACGTGCTACTCCCACTCCCGTGTCGGTGGGGAATTTGATGCATGAGTGTCGTACGGAGCATATGGCCCCCAAGTCTTCCAAGCCGGGTCGGCCCAAAATAGCGTTGTGGGCGCATTTCAGGCGGACCACGACGAACGTCATCCCAATCCGGGCGGTGTGAGGGCCGTCGCCGATCTCTACTGGCAAGATGATGGTGCCCTCAGCGTCAATGCAGTCCCCGGTGAAGCCGAACAGCGGGGTACGCAGAGGGTGTAGCATGTCCTTCTTCAGCTTCATTCCCTCGAAAGCCTCCCAGTAGAGGACGTTCACACTGCTCCCGGTATCAACAAGGACGCGGCGGACGATGGCATCGTTCACGTCCATGCTGATCACCAGCTCGTCTCTGTGCGGTGCTGGTGACATCGGCAGATCGGCGGAACCAAAGGTGATTGCCTCGATCTTGTTGCGCTTGGTGGGGGGTGCTGATACGGAACCCACGTAGAGTGACCTCTCAAATTTTTTACGTTCGGCGGGTGTATCCCCCGTCTCAGCGCCCCCGAAGATCACCTTGATCTCCAGCTTCTTCTTTTTGCCCTTCGGGCCGAGGGACCCCTCCGGACGTTTATCCGCACTTCGATAATCCACATCCTGGGGGTCTGCCTCGCGCCGGTCGTCGCGGCGCCATGTCCGAGGCCTTGGGTTTGGCTTCTGCTGGCTGTTTTTGTTCAACAGCTGGGTGAACTCGCCCAAGTACCCCTGACGGATCAGTTCGTCGATTGCTTTCTTTAGTTGGCTGCAATTGTCCGTCAGGTGGCCGGCCCTCTGATGGTATTCACAATAGGCCGATTGGTCAAGCCCCATATGCTTCTTCACATCCTGAGGTTCCATCAGGAGGCCCTTGTCCTTGATGGCCTCAAAAATCTGGCTCACTGGATAGGCCAAAGGGACATAGCGGTCGTCCGGCCGCGTCTGAATATCCCCGGACGGAGCCTTCCAAGGGACCATCGCCCCTTCCGCCTTCTTCTTTTTGTTTGGGGGGAGGGCCCAGGCCCTGGTCTGGGTCCGAGCCTGTCCGCCATCTTCCGCGGGTGGGCCGCGGGAACTCCGTCCCGCTGCCTGATCTCCTCCTCAATGGAGGCATACTTCTGGGCCCGAGCCAGAACCTCGGTGTAGCTGGTACCGGGGTTTCTCCTCAGGTCCCGGTACAGATCTCCGGTGGTTAGGGCACTGGTGAACATGTTCGTGGCCAGGCGTTCGTCCAGATCATCGACCTGCAGGACTTCGTCCCTCCACCTTACCAGGAACCTAGCCAGCGGTTCGTCCCGCCCCTGTTTGATGTGGGCGAGAGCCGTGACGTCCTTCCTAGGAGTGGTGCTGGCAGCGAATTGGGCCATGAACTGCCGGGAAAGCTGTTCATATGAGTCGATGGTGCCCGGCCTCAGCTGGCCGAACCATTCCTGCGCCGGTCCCCTGAGGGTGCTGAAGAACAATCTGCAGATGGCCTCGTCCGAAGCTCCCAGCATGGACAGGTTCCCTTGGTAGCTAATCAGATGGGCCTTGGGATCCCCGGCCCCATTGTACACCAAGTTGCCCGGGGGTCTGCAGTCCCGGGGTATCTCGACGCTCATCACCTGGGGGGTGAAGGGTGATGTGAGAGAGAAAGAGGGCGCGGCCGAGCCGGCGTCCGTCCGCCTGTTCATCTCGGCAATCTGCTGCTCCATTGCTTCCAGCCTTGCATCCTGTGCGGCCCTTCCGGGGGACACAGGGGGCACGGCTTCGAGGACAGCGTTTTGCTGAGCGGCCACAGCACCGTGCGGCCGCCTGAGGATCTGTGCCCCTCGCCGCTGGAATCGTCGTCCAGCGGTGTTGATCCTTGGGGTTTCGTCTCCCCGCAAGACTTGGCGGGGAACTGATGGCGTGTGCGCCCTGAAAGCAGCAGTGCTGACATTGGTTCGCCCTCCCGTTCCATGGGAGCCTGAACCTCCACCTAGCCGCTCGTGGACTGAGGGCCGGTGGTCGCTGGACCCTGTCGTATCATCGTACGACTGCATACGGCGGATGGGAGAGAGCGGTGTTCGCTGGGTGCTTGCAGAGTACACCTGCTCTTGAGCTTCCCGTTCGTCTGCCAAACGGCGCATGGTGTCGGCAAGTTCCCGCATGAGGCGGGGATCCTGCCTGGCCTCAAGGGGAATGAGGTCAGTGATACCCTCGTTTCCCCCGGAGGTCCAGATCGTTGCGGACAGTTCCGAGTTCTGGCCGCGATTCCGGCGGCTTGACTCCAGACGTTCGGAGAGGTCGCGCTGGTTGTTGCTTCCTGACATCGTGTTTGCTGTAGGTAGATTTAGTAGCTGTTTGGGAGAGTTTCTGGAAACTTTTTGTTCAGTTTCCCACAGACGGCGCCAGTGTTGAGGTTTATTCCTTCAACCCTTGGACCCAACACGTAAGCCCAAAGATTTCGAGTGGAGTGAGTGTATGAGTATGTGAATATCTAGCCCAACAACTATCAGACGGATCAAGAAACAGAGGGAATAGCAGGCAATGTAAATAGGTATTATTAACTTCGTAATAACTCCCCTAAGTACAATCTACTTACTAAAAAAGGCACGTCGGCCGTTCGTCTCGCTAGGCAGTAATCTCAGCTGCGAGCAAGACGAATAAGCTAGAATGCTAAGAATAGAAAGTTGCCCACCCTTTACAATGAAATAAATGCTTCTATTTATACCCACCAATGGGCAGGTGGCTATACTGACGTGGCAGCCTGTGGACCGCTGGTGCCCCAACCACCCAATCTTCAGCATTAAATGCACTTCCCGCCAGAATCTAGGTTTCCCGCCTAATCAGTGGGGACGTTCGTCCGTCCGGGAAGTGAGTTGGATTACTCCAAGTGACCCCCAAGAGATATCGGTTGTTCGTCTTCTGGCCCTTAATGGATAATCACCATGTGGACTAGATTTCCTCCGATGACTACAGGCTTGCTCCGGAGACGTTCGTCGTCATCCCTGGTAGCCCGTGGTCCTGCTCCTTGTCTCTGTATAGACGCTCGTCAAGAGGAGCCGTTGGGCCTGAACCCCAAACCCCGGACGCTCGTCCTTCCTTAAGGAACATGGGCCTGCGGGCTAGCCTTGTGCTCTGACTGGACGTGCGTCTGGTAAGGAGGGGTTAATGGGTCGGACCTCGGCTTGGGCCATTAACCCAACACCTGTTTTACCTTTTTCGGGAAGTCCCACTAATATTATCTCATACCTTATTTGATAAAGTTTGTATGGCTCAAAATCAACACTGTCAAATAGGTCCTCGAACTTTCATAAAAAAGTCAATTAAGTCCTTCTATAGGAGATTTTGTCCGGTCTTCGCGATTTAGGGCGGTTCCCGGTGGTATTTTTTGATGAAATTTTTTGAGCATCTTATTCATCAAGTCTAGTTTACTCATACCAAATTTCAGCTAAAAATTTAATCGGGAACGCATTCAAATTAATTCGAGAATGCAAAAATGCGCAGTTATCTTCAAGAATTAATTTGAATGTGTTCCCGATTGAACTTTTAGCTGAAATTTGGTATGAGTAAACTAGACTTGGTGAATAAGATGCTCAAAAACTTTCATCAAAAAATTCCACCGGGAACTACCCCAAATCGCAACGGCCGGACAAAACCTCCTATAGAAGGACTTAATTGACCTTTTTATGAAAGTTCGAGGACCTATTTGACAGTTTTCCCTTCTTACTTTATTCTTACTTTATCAATTAATATCAACCACATAAAGCCATTTTTCTTAAAAATTGTGTCACTCTCTTCCGTCCAATATAAAAGGGACGGGGGTAGTAGAATTCTATTGCTTAGACAGATATAGAGATAGAGCATGGGCTGCCTTCCGGGTAAAAAAAAAAAAAACATGGGCAGGACATTTTGATTTTTGATGGGTAGATTAATACACATAGCAGACCATAGACGGGACATTCAGACCATTAATCAATGCACGAAACCTTAAATTGCGCATAAAACACCACATAATCAAGAGTCTCTTTTCGTACAAAAGGTATTAATGAGAGCACTACCTGTTAACTCTTTTATTTATTAAGTTGACTATCAAAAACATTGATACTAGTGACAATAACTAACCAAACCTTGGAGCATATTTTCCCAGGGCCTTCCTAAATACAGATCTGGACCGACCTTTAAAGTTACCATCCTTGTTTGGATCTAAGGAGCAACCCCAACAGTCCAGAATCCACTACATACAAATCTAGGCTGTTGGTGCAGTAACTCTACTAGTCCCAAGTTGATCTATGACTTTCCTAGCTACTTTTACAATCATTGACCCCTTAAGTTTATCCTTCTTCATCATAGTCATCTTCTGCCTCCTCACTCTTATCCAGATTATTAGCCAGTTGACTGGGATAAAAGGAAATCCCTTCCACGTTTGACCATCCGGGATACTCTTCCCCCCGCTTCATTTCAACACAATTATCTCCCATCTCGTCTAACCCCACGTTAAGATCAAAATTTCTCATTGTTGGTTCTATGCTCAGGTCAGCAGAATGGGCCTTCCGATCCGCGGGTTCTGAACCCGGCTCCGGCCTTTCGTTGTTCTTGTCTGCTTCATCTTCTTCATGCTTTTCATCGCATAAAAAACCACAAGCATATTCTCTCTCTGCTGCCCGACCCTTACCCCGACCCCTAACCCTGCTTCTCCCCCGCCCACTACCACCACTTGGAGGTGCTGTCTCGTCCTGCAACCATGGAAGCGATCGTAAGAATTGTCTGCAACACTGTTTATGTGAACTTTAAGGCAAAAAAAACATCAAATTGTTTACCGTTTGGCTGTGTTTGATGTCATCATCACTGTCATGATCATCAGAATCAGCAATTTTCCTGCCCATTAGAACAAGAAAGAATGCCACAACTATAACTTCTAGTCTTCTACGCTTTGTGATGACAAAAAATGTAACTAGTTTCCCCCCAAAAATGTGACAACCTTCAAAGGTTTAAATCTATTCAAATTTCTTCTCCCTCCAACATCTACCCAGCTGCCCCCCTCCCCCCACCCTGCCTCCCCTAGCTGCCGTCAGCCATTGTCAGCCACTACCGGGGGAAATCGTCATTTTTCAAACAGTCACCGGAAACATCTGCCAACCGCCGGTAAGCCTTCCTCAAAACATATTTAAAAAATTGCCAGAAAAGTCCTCGGGCTTGCTGCCAACAGTCACGGTGATATTTGTAGGATCACCGGCGGTTGCAATGCAATGACATGTATAGATTTCCAAAAACTGAATACCATTGCTATAAAAAATTGAGTTTCAATATACAACTATTTTAACAAAAACACCTTCATACAAAGTTAACAATCAGCAAAGACGTAGGGCCATGTAAACCATTGCCGCTATGCTTTTCTGCATTATCTTGTAGTGTTAAGTAATTAAGAAATTGCCCCAAGTAGAAGTAAAAACAATGTGAAATTCCAAACTAGTAGTATTATGTTTTTCCCTAAATAGGAATGAGGGAAAATTGCACTTTTAGTCGCTCAAATAGTATCGATATTGAAATGTAATCCCCGTGTTCCCAAGTATGTAAATTTAATCCCTCAATTTTCTGAATTGGTGTAAATGTACCCCTCACCCACATTATACATTTCGCCCCTCAAAGTACCACATTTACAGCAATTTGAAGTTTGAACAATTGAGGGGCGACATGTACAAACTTGGGAACACGGGAATTACATTTCAATATTGGTACTATTTGAGGGACTAAAAGTGTGATTTTCCCTAAGAATAATTATTATCATGCTTGGAAAATACTGCCGATTATGGCATTAATACTGCCATATAAATGTCTGGTAATGCCAAAAGATATTCAGGATGACAGTAACTAACTCCTGTTTTGAGGAAAAAATATAGTGCTCCTATGCTAGAATTTCACAATGTTTTTACCCCTATTTTGGGAAATTTTCCATAGGTAATTTTATACAACTAATTCAAGCTACATGTCAAAGACACCGACCCCAACTAAGGTGATGATGATATGCATTGTAGTTTCATTTCATAAAACTCACACATTGCTAGGAACAAAATGTTTTCTGAGATCACTAGTTCAAACACGGGAGGTTTACACATTCATTAACCTCAAGTCCAATGAGATCATTCGGGCCAAAGGTCATGGATACCCGCACTATAAAATTACATTGCGACTTGTTCCTCAACTATTACTTTTTAAAGTCAGGCTGTTCACAAACTTAGGTGAATTGCAGAAATGGTCCCTTCCACAAACAAATCCAGGGGATTTAGTTTTGGGATATGGGAGACGCTGGCACACTACTTTTAGAAGTGCCAGAGTGTCACTACATCATAAGCTAGCAGAAAGCAGCTTGTCTTACTTGGATTGGATGTTTTTATTATTTAAAAAATGTGGGTCATCAGGTAGGACAAGACTACTTTATCAGGGCAGGAGAGCAAAAACATATCATTATCAAGAAAGAGTCGAAATCTCAAGTAACCTTCTTTTACTGGCAGATCTATTATCAATGGCAGTATCAGAGCCACCTAAGTCAGGAACCCGACTTACTATATCCTTGAGGAAATCAAATACATTACAAGTTTGTACACATTGTTTCCTGAAACATTAAGTACTGCATCAGATTATTTGAATGAATCCTTCAATATAGAAGAGATAAAAGGCACTAACCTTAGCTGCAACTCAATGTGATTGCTGAAAGTAAAATATGTAGGATACTTACAAATGGAATGAATTCAAAGTTTTTGCTCCCCTCTTAAGTGTAATGTCATATGTCCGGTCACAAAGATCTTGCAGAAAGAGCTCCAGAGCTTTTGCTGGAAACGAATGAGCTGATGTGACTGGACTTTACTTTAAGGCACAATTGACCGAATTACAAGTACCAAAAAAGGTAGTTAACTTTCTTGAGATTTTAATAAATATTATGAAATTCCAAATTTGCCCTTTATATTATGCCTCATAAATGAATACTTTTAGAAAATAAACATGAACACAATATTATTTGGGACAAACAATAGAATGAATTAGATAAATGCTTCATATGAAAAACCAAGAAGATAAACCATTTTACTTTGGATACTAAGGATACATACACATTAGTAAGGGTACAGCATTAGCAATCTTTCCTACATCTTCATCGGCTTGCATAATCTTCTTAATCCGAGCCTACAAGATTATATCGTCCATTCCGGTTAGTGGAATATGAGAATTCAATAACAACGAGGGAACCATCAGGTTTAACCAAAAAGACAATTTAACAAATATGACCAAAAAACACTTCTTTATTTCAAAAGGGAAAAATGTAAATTTGGTCAGAGCCCTCTAGTATTTTTGTTCAGCCATTTGATCCTCACCGCAAAAGGTGAACAAACTTCACCCTCAACTATTCCAGATTGTGGACCGTAATGACAGGCTGGGTAAGTTTGGATGGAGGGTCTTGAAGAGGGAAGACTTTCTGGGGCTAAGGAGGTGTTCAGTTCACCTTATTCCTTATGCTTATTACTTATCCTTAAGTTAAAAAGACCATATGTTATATTTCAAACAAGAAAATTACAGACACCTGCACCTGAGCAGAACAATTCACACCAAACCAAACCAGATCTTAAAAAGTTTAATTCTCAGATCAAATCATATTAATTCAAGCACAGAGATCATGTTCTTAGCCTATACCTTGAATTTATGAGTAAAATGTTTCTAAATATGAATAACAGGTTATGGAAATAATTAATGATATACGATCTCATATTGTGTTCATCTTTCAACTTTGCAACAAACAAAACTCAAATACAGAGTATATATCAAGATATAGACTGCACCCCTCAATGTCTTCTCCTCGAAAGCCCTACATCCAAACAAACTTTAAAAGGCTAAAACAACTAGACACAAACTATTCAACATCATTCAACATCATTACCCCAGCGCCGCAAAGGCTCCCACCTACAGTGGGGTAAGGGGGGTCGGATGTATGCAGTCTTACCCCTGTACTAAAGCACATAGAGACTGTTTCCGGATGACCCATAGTGAAAATCGCATCCAAAATTGCATGGACTGACTGCTGCTTCATAACAAAGAAGCACAAACAGTTTAGTCATCCATTTTGCTTTATTCCATCATATTCTTAAGCCAAAAAATAGTGGATCTTTGGCCCAATTGCAAATGATGGAAATAACTAGACACAAACTATTGAAGGATCAAAATCACTTATTTTCTTAGTTAAACCCATTGTTTTTAATCGCGCAATGCATTTGCGTCTCATGGAACGCCTCAGGTAATTCCTAGACTATGGTGTAAAAGGCATTGCATATGGCACTGGGAGTGTGGCGTACGCAATATTACACTGAGGCGTAAGCAATAATGCATACACAACAAGGCGCTCTGAGGCATACACAATAGGAGGTCAGGGTGTAAGGGTATTAGTTGGGCCCACTCGGCCCACTTTTTAATTATTATAATTGTTGTTATGATCCCTATTTCAAACCACTGGTTATCGATTGGATTTTTGAGTCAATACATCATTTTCATTTTCATTTACCCCAGTGCCGCAGTCTTACCCCTGTAAAAGCACAGAGAGACTGTTTCCGAATGACCCGTAGTGAAAATCGCGTCCAAAATTGCATGGACTGCTTCATAACAAAGAAGCGCAGACAGTTTAGTGAGTCATTTTGCTTTATTCCATCATATTCTCAAGCCAAAAAATAATGAATCTTTGGCTCCATTGCAAATGATGGAAATAGGATTTTTGAGTCAATCAATCTTTTAAATTTAAATTTTCATATCTTTTATTTTTTATAAACGATTCAGAAAGTTTTGATACTCTATGGTACTTTGAAGTTTGAGCATATTACTTTGCTAGGATTATGGCCTCTTATGGTTTGTTTTAATATAATATGTGACGACTATTGATGAATATGTTTATTTTTTATTATGTTTTTATATGTGTGTGTGTATATATATATATATACATATATATATATATATATATATATATATATTATGCCTCAGGCATTGTGCAATGAGGCTTACACAATACGCAATATTAAAAAAACGTCACGACTACACAATATGCAATTTCAAAGCTTGGTTAAACCAAGACAAAAGGCATAATCTCCAATTCTACAATGGCTTCATACTTAACGGAAAATCAATAATAATAAAATATAGAATCTTCTTGTGCAAACCATCCCTCTACTCAAGGTCAGGTCATATCAACATTGACTTCCTACAATTGAGCTAGATATGCATACTAGTTGCATATCAGTTCTACTACCACTATTCATTAAATACTTCAATCTTTAAAAGGGAAGATATGGCATTAAATAAGTTCCTAAGGTTGTCATGGCCGCTATGCACGGTGCAGCACCAATGAAACGTCTGTCTCCTAGGCGACAGGTAGCTGTATGCAATATCTGAGAATAACTTAAAATTTACTCTGTATAAATATATATATATATATATATATATATATATATATATATATATATATAGATAAGAGATCAAATACAAACCATGCTTAAAAACTAACCTACAAACTCAATAATATGCAACACTTTGAACTTTAATATGCAGTATAAATAATGTAAAGATGCACATTGTGAATTTCAATGTGAAATATAAATAATATGCAATACTTTGAACTTCAATATGCAATACAAATAATATGCAACACTTTGAACTTCAATATGTTGATCTCACCCCTATATATATATATATATATATATATATATATATATACACGGGCCCAATAATTAGAGTTCAACAGATATCATCCCTTTGGTACCACTGCTTGTGCGCCTCCCCACCAATTCCTTTGAGTTTCATTCGTGAGAATGTACTCCCTGATTTTTACTCCACACCGATAGGGGGTAAAAGATCTACTACTTTAAGTGGATCTTTTACAAAATCAATTCGGGTTGGCTCTACGTCGTTTCCTGGATCAGGATGAACGCTGATGGCATGCTTAACTGGGGAATTACCAAACCATTTAACCCTACACCCAATTTATCATATTAATTCAAAAGAAGATTTTAATGTCTATTTCCAATAAATTATACTACAAAATGTCTGCACAATACAACGGTGTGATTCATTTGATTGATACCTAAAGAAGCAAAATAAAAATTATAAAGAAAAGAAATTAACTACAACAATAAATAAGGAAACAAAAATGAGATTCTCAAAAAAAAGGAAACATAAATGAGCAAAAGGGGAGAAAGAAAGGCAAACTTGGAAAACAACAATTTATCTTTAGCCCTCTTCTCTTTACTCCGTTTAGTTTTTCCTTTCTTATTCAAAACTGATGATGCTTTTTACATTAGGAGAACACGGGTTGAGTTACCCGGTCAAATTAGATTGGGCGAAATATCGATCGGCTATGGCGAGCGCTCTCCGCCGCCTGGAACTCTGGAAGCCTAAGTGTCACCTAGACAACGCCATGATAACCACTATTGAACCTTTTAACTAGTCTTTGTTCAACCATTTATGTTTAATCTAAATGTTGACTTTCACTACTAACTCATTAAGCATGATTATACACATCTTTTAACTGCTCGGAACAAGTTCTTTATGTTTCTTTTAGAACCAACATAATAACAGCAGTTATACCATTTATAGGTTTGCTTTTATGTTTAAATTTAAATTATGCATCATACCACAAGCATAGCAAATAAAAATTTATAGATTTACTTTGGTCTAATAATCATGGGTTCACGGAAATAACCCAATCCTAGGCACTTTTAGTCTTTTATACACATTTACTTCTCTGAAAATCTTCACAGCAAGTCTTGTTTAACCCATGTTCGAACACACGAGCAATTGACCCCTAAAACCAACAAACTTAGAGAAAAAACGGGTACATATTAACTGAATCTCGGTCACTCTAAATGTCCATTCTCCTTTCTGCAAAACCCATACACGCTCACAACCCATAATCAATTCAGCAAAAATTACATCAAAACTAGCACACGAAGCACAAATTATAACTCTATAACCATACAAATAACATATGTACGCATACATATAAAGAGCGAGAAAGAGAAAAGTGAAGACTGCATGAACAAGCAGAGCAGTTTTAGGATTGGGTGGAGTTACCGCAGGAAAGCGAGTATCTAGCCTCTTCTTCATAGCGGCAGTACTCCTTGATCACTCAAACCTTGGATTTCCCAACCTCAGAACTGCGTATAAATATGCATAAACTTATATTCATATTAAGTACTTTGTATTGTATATAGATAATTAGATATAGATCGATGATACGGAGTATATGTAAATCTATGCTTTCCCAGAAAAGTACCACTGAATCCATGATACGGAGTAAATAAAATTTAGACATGGGAAATTGCTTGGACTAAAAAAGACGGATTCACTTTTCAAAAAAAAAAAAAAGGACGGATTCAAAACACGCGAAAACAGCAATGGTATAATTCAAGTATAATAAGCTCGTTTATGAATTTTTCAAAAAATTCGGAAAAATTCACGTACTTTAAGGATAAAATGTATAATACATGTACCGTACGTATTGATACGTATTTTATTCCCGTATAATACTCCCGTTTATGAATTTTTCAAAAAATTCGGAAAAATTCACGTACTTTAAGGATAAAATGTATAATACATGTACCGTACGTATTGATACGTATTTTATTCCCGTATAATACTCTCGTTTATGATTTTTTCAGAAAATTCTGGAAACCTCACGTACTTTAAGCATAAAATGTATAATACACGTACTGTATGTATTGATACATATTTTATTCAAAAACACACACCATTAAACGCAAGTCTAATGTAGTGATACAACTGAAACGAAATGTTTAGCTGCTCAATATTATGTATATTGCTTTAAAAATTTATGCCTTATATGTTCGTTAATTGTTTCATAGTCATTACATTTAATAAATTAGCTTCTTATATTCGTAATCCTTTTCAATACTACCATTGTACTACTACTGTATTACTTTTGTTCTCCACCCATACCAAGACTCCAAAGATATCGAAAAATGTTGTGTCGGCTCACCAAACTCACAGTCACAGTAATATCAACTATTCTCTAATAATATCTCTCTACTTCTACTCAAATAGGCAATGCCATTTTTATTACAATATTACTTATTGTACTTATGTGTTCAAATCTGTATATGAAAAAATTATTCCGTACATTTTAAATTGTTGAAGAATGTGGTTCAAATGCTAAATAACTTTTTATTTCTATCATTAAATTAGTATACTATATGCCGTATTTTTAAATTGTGAAACGTTTAAAACGCATCTGTATCTTTATATATTTCACGAACGTATGAAACATATATTAAGCGTATTTTATATAATTGTATCGTATTATACACGAACGTACGTATTATTGTATTATTCACGAACCGTATATTACTAACAAAGAATGGTATTCAGAAAAGGAGTAAAGGGAGTAAAAGACACAAACAACCCGTCAGCCCTCAAACGAGTTTTGGAGTTAAATACCTTCGAACAAGTAATATAACTCGTTTGATCCATTAATGGGCAAACCTGAGCCACAAACGATTGAATTAGATCTAAACTCACCACATA
Source organism: Cuscuta epithymum (assembly GCA_945859915.1). NCBI lineage: Eukaryota > Viridiplantae > Streptophyta > Magnoliopsida > Solanales > Convolvulaceae > Cuscuta > Cuscuta epithymum. The sequence continues at coordinate 876,410 of CAMAPF010000950.1, read as the reverse complement.
CTAATGCAAGAGTCTTACAAACAAAACTAACAGCACAAAGCAAAAAACAGTCTGATTAAATAAAACGACAACAAAAAAATGCAGAAAAATAAACATTCCTCTCCATCTTCACGAGCACCCGACATGTCCGCAAGCCGAAACCATCTGCATCCTTAAGCAAACCGGCGGACCTATAGATTGAGGTCCGCCTCCCTGCTTTTTTGTCTATCCAGTGTCATATCTTCACCTGTTGGGTGTTCCTGTTCGTTTTCCTCACATGTTCTTCTGCGTTTCTGCTCTCCCGACCCCTCCTCTGGACTCACCGAATTCCTTTCCTTGATAGCACTAGTTCCAGTGCCTGTGGTAGCATCCTTCCAATCATGCCCATATGTGTCCTGTTTATCTGAAACCCGCATACCAGTACCGGAGGACCCTTCAATCAACACTTATTTCCTCTTGTTGGGATAATCTTCACCCCTCCCCCAGCTCTAAGATCTACCCCATAAGTTTTATCAAAAGTGATATTCTCTCCCTCATACACCACCGGGCAAAATTTATCAGAATGTCCAATAATTCTACGCTCAAAGCAAAACTTGAGTTTTTCATATTTAAAATTCACCCACTGGCTAAACTCCACCTTTTCAAGAGTAGTCCCTTTTTTCAGAGGTCCCTAACATCCATATGGACCCTAATTCTTATATATGCCTCCCATTTTTCATCAGGCCGACGATCATCGTAACTAATAAACTTTTCAATATAACTTCCAATTCGTCTAGCTGAACCCAAATTGATAAAACCATACGCAGCGTTATGTACTTGTACACAAAAATCAGCCTCATAAAGACAAATTTGTGAAGAAATATTGATTTCTTTAAGAAGTAAAAGATTTCTTTCAAATAACCACGGACCTTCATCAAGAACATGTCTCATATCTAGAGAATGGTAAAAAGTAAAAATATACCTCTTATCCCCAATTTCTTTGATAGATATACCTTTGACCGGTCTCCACAACGATGTAATTAATTCTTTGAAGAACTGGAATTTGATCTTTCGATCCGTAAGAATCATGCCCACTACCGGGAAGATCGCTTTTCCTTCTGTCGTCGGTTGCTCTCCTTCCTCCTCATCATCAAAAATCAGCTCCTCCTTGTCCTCACCAATTGTCATCTGTTTATAGTGATCAACAAAGTCTTCCATTTAAAAAGTCCCTCTGTGTCGCACAGCCCGACTCCGTCTACGGAAACCGCCGAAGAGAAGAAACGAACTCGTGACGCCCCTGCTTAGCCAGTTGCCGAAGCCGAATTGAAACTCGACCTACCGCTAGAGATGGCAATTGTGACCGATCCAATGGATACCCGCACCGAACCACCCCGGTCAAAATGGGGAAAGCCGCATTGACCAGGTAATGGGTACGGGGCGAGGAATACCCGTTTTGTTTTTATGGGTAACGGGGCGGTTACGGTTTTATGCATGCCTGCCCCATTACCCGCCCCGTTTATTTTTAGTTATATTTTTATTACTTTTTTATCTATTATTTGTCTCATGACTAATAAAAGATGAGATTTTTAATGTTCATTGTGTATATATGAATAATAGATGTACTAACTATAATGTAAGAATGAAAGTTCTCAATAGAACTTAATAGTCTTGTTTGATTATTCTATGATTTTTCGTGATTTATTATTTTTCAGATTAAGTATTTTTGGGTTCAAATTAATTTTGGTTGTCTTCTCTCTCGTCGTATAGATATATGAAGCTTTAAAGTGGCGTTTGAGTCTAGCGTCGTCTAGGTGATGCCATTTTTCGTCTTTTAAAATATTATTTTTTATTAAATTATCAATGACTCATTTAGTAAAGTGATTACCCGTGGTTACCCACGGTTATAACCGTTACCCGTTGGGGCGGTTATGGTTTGGGTAAAAATTACCCGTTGGGTAATGGGGCGGTTATGGGGCGGGGGAATTACCAAACGGGGCGGGTACGGTTATATGTAAAACCGTCCCCGATCCGCCCCGTTGCCATCCCTACCTACCGCCGTAGGAGGTTGTCGCGGCCTGCAACTCCGAAATCCTACGCTCCGACACCCCAAACTCTCCCGCCTGCGGCCGCTCCTCGGAAACCCGATAGCGGAGGAAACAATGCTCTAGCGGCACTAAGCCCTAGAGAGAGAAAACGTAGAAATTTTGTTCTACACACGAAAATAATTTAAATACTCTAAAGTTTTAAGAGAGTATATAAGTACCACAAACTTACAAATATAATCTATCTATAAATAATAAGATACGTATAATTTAGGAAAATTTTGCCATGTGTCATCTTCTCAACAATTCTATTTCAATCACAATTTTAGATACTCCTTGATAACGATTTAATTGAGAAAAACAAATCTTAAAAACATTTCAAAATCATGAATATGAATTTTATTCATGTATGAATTTATGGAATGAGTTCATTTAACTCTATAAGTCAATGTTTCAAAATAAAGGTAAGATGCGTTCAATAGCAAGATTGCACTTGTTAAGAATTTTGCTAAATACAATTTTGTCTTAATGTTGTTTCAAATTTATGTTCACTTTTCTAATTAGGGATATTTTCAATTGGAATCAAATTTTTTTCTCATTTATGAAAGGTAAAGTTAATTAAGGATCATTATTATTCACAATTCTAGATTGCATGAAAAAGTTGAATACACTGCTACACTTTCTACGTTATCTTAAATTAAAAATATAAAATACAAATATGAATTATGGAAATTTTGTCGTATAATTAAAAATGCAATTTAGAATTCAACAAAGTTCTATACATTATTTATGTAAAATTTTCTCAATGTTCATAAACATGATATTTACCATATCAGACCAGTTCGGACAGATCCAACTTTAATGAACCAAACTAGATCAAACTAGGTCATATCATGTCAAATTAGATCATATCATAAAATTTTTGTCCAATCAAAAAACATTTGTAAAGGAGTCCTCTCTAAAATTCAGAACTCCATATTAGATTAGAATAAATCTCGTGATGCATTCTACGTATTCTAATGTTCTGAAGCAATACTAATAAGAGTAATAAATTTTTGGTCTCCCGAATATTACGTAGGTAACACTTTTGGTACTCAACTTTTAATTTTTCCAAATGAGTGGACTCAACTGCCAAGAAAAGGAAGAGTCATGAAATGTTCAATCTGTCAAGGGGAAGGTCAGAATAGGAAATCTCGTAAAATATCTGTTGAAAGTGAAGGCAAATCAAGGGGTGCTGATAGGGGAACAGAAGAAAATGAAGGGCATACGATATCTGTTCAAATGGGAATAGGACAAAGGGGTAGAGCTAAGAGGGGTGGAAGAGGGGGTGTTGAAATGAGGAGAGGTGAGATGGGGAGTGTTGAAACTGGGACAGATCTGGGGGTAATGTACAAAGTGGAAAAGGTTAGAGGGAGGGAGGTCACAAGAGGAAAGGTCAGAGGGGGAGAGGGAAGAGGGGAGGAGGTGAGAGGGGAAGAGGAGAAAGGGTATTTGGGGTATATTTTGATGAACATATAGGGATGGCCATTTTGGAAGTAAATGTATGTGTTGTGTAATGTTATTACTCAGTTATGTGTTTTTATTGTAATATAGACTGAACAAAATCTTTTTTTATGTCTGATTGCAGCCTGGACAAAGAGGAGGAACATTGCTAACTGGATCCTACAGTGGAGGTGGAGGAGAGGAAGGTCAATGAGTTGCAATAGGCTGTTGCATGTTTTTTTTGTTCACTCTGTATTTTGGATAAACATTTCCTATGATGTAATGGAGGTGTTAATGGTTTAGTAAGATTGTGCTTATGCAAAAAAAAAAAAACTATCCTATCATGTAATGGTGGTGTTGGTTGCACTTGGTTGTGTATTTCTGGAATTACAATCTGTATGGTTCCTTCCATGGGTTTTTGGTGTATGAAGAACTCAGTAATGGTGTTTAATATTGCTTAACATGTAATGAATTTTGTCAATTAAAATTGGTATTATGAATGAACTTTGTATTGTTATGTTGGGGGTATTCCATATGCTCTGGTTATTATGAAGCCAGTCTTATGAATGACTACACTTTCAATGGTCAAATGGGGTTCTGGGGATATTCCATATGCTGAGGGTATTATGAATTCAATAAGACTATGTATTGTATAAGAGGGTATTTCGTATCATGTGTATAACCTTATTATTCTCGTGTATTGTATACTATTGGTCTTCTGCCTCGGGGTACTCCATATGCTCAGTTTTGTCATTGCTTAAAGGGTTGATAACATTTGACAGTACTTCTTCAACTCATTGGGTTTATCATTGGTAAAGGGTTGTTTGTCATTCCAAAGTATCATATACTCATTTCAAATACTTCTATAGACTCATTGACCAAATAGTACAATCTGTGTGCACACAAAAAATTAACTTGAGGCACTATCATCCCATTTACAGATTGACCATATGTGTAAAGTATACTGACTTCAGGCACTATCATATACTATCCAAACTATCATGTGTGAAGAAATTCTTGATAAGTGACTTTCATTCAACAAAATTGTGCCATTGGAAAACCATTACATTGTGCTATTGCATTGTGCCATAACAACCAAGTTCTTAATGACTAATTCAATCAACATTGTGCCATACAACTATTGCCATACAAATCCATTACATAACTAAGAAACTGAAAAGCAGTACACATGACCATCACTTACACAATTCTGACATTGATAACCAAGCTTACATCCTCAAATACACACTACCTACTAAACCAAGAAGTATAATCATAGCAAACCCATACAACTTCCTACTCTTTTTGTTCACCTTCGCCTCATTGTCAACCACAGTTTTGACACAAGCAACATCACTGTGTACATGAGAAATCTGTAGGACAAGTCCTTCAAGCAATTTTTTTCAAATCATCTACACTTTCGCTCTTCGCTTCAGCCCCCACAAATTCTGTCTTCTCTTCAGCCCTGACAATGTCTTTTATTCCTACGTCTTCCTCCCATAAGGAAAAACCGCAACTCCCAACGTGTTAATGGAATTTTTCCAAATCATGAACATATATAACGTATGCAATAAATGAACAAGGCAAGACACTGTCATCCAAAACCACACAGCCAAATCATACACTTACATTCCATTTTTGACACCCAAAAAAGCTTCTCCCACTCTCTCGGCCAATGCATAGCGGAGCTTGCAATCCACACCAACAATGAACATCAGGCTCGTAGTCAAAGGTACGACTTCGTTCTTTTCATTGATGATGATGAAGACAACATACTTGCGAACGCTCGTAGAATGGCACAGTCACAAAGAGGGAGAAGGGAGAAGGAGAAAGATTTGTCTGAAGGCGAGGTTGATGAGGGCGAATACCTAGGTCTGAAGGGAGGAGAACGATTTTTGTTACATGCTGAGGAGAGGATTAGGCTTCCAAATGGGAATAGCCACGTCAGGTTAAGTGGCGGGCAAGGGAGGGACACGTTGGATTCCATGTCATCCAATAACGGGCTAACTGGGTGTCCACCGGCTAAAAAGCCTGATTGGTTGGTTTTGGTGAGTAAGCGGACTTGATTGAGTAATTCGGAAGTACGATGGCTTAATTGAGGAATTGGCCAAAGTACGAGGGCCTATTTGATAGTTTTCTCAAGGAAAAACTATCAAACATGCCTTGTTATTATTTTCAAACCATCCATTAAGCCCCTTGTACTTTTAAGTCACTCATACAAGTCGATTAAGTTTAAAAACACTCAATCTAGTGTATTAGTCAGTAATCAGTTGATTACCCCAATTGTTCGCTGACCTGGATGCGCACTTAGGTTGGTTAATACATATTTATCCCAATTGTACTATACGTTACGGACCTCCGATGTACTGTTGGTGTGGATCGAAATCCCTCTATGAGTTGGATGAGAGAGTGAAAGAAATTTTTATGGCTGTAAAAAACTTAAAGATAATTGGATGATTTTGTTGTTTATTTTATATTTTTAGTGTGTATTACATCGCATCTGATAGATCGATCTATGCATTAAATTTGTGTATTTTGTTGTGTTATTTTGTTGTGTATAGGTTGGTGGTTGCTATTTCTTTATACGGAAGGATGGTATAGAAACAAAAGATGAAGTGCGGACAATTGTTGAAGATAGCAATGGAAACAGAGATGAATTAAAGATAATGCTTCGAGTAGATGTTGACCAGTTAAGTGATGTAAATCAAAATGTTGATTGTGTTAGAAGTATATAGTTGAAAATAAAGTGAAGGAGAGCAGACTGTTTAGAAATTTATATGGATTTGATATGACCATAGTAGTGGGATTTGTAGCCATTCTTTACATCATTCATAGTAAAAGTGCTTTGTAATGGTATAGTAGCTTCTGTGATGGTTATCTAACTATTATCTCTACTCGTGTTGGGCACGGGATAAAATGGTGATGTTTTAATTTTACTACATATGTGTCTGTGTGCACTCACATAAGTATGAGTTATTATAACTAACGGAAAGTCACTTACTTAGTCGATTATAACAATGGTTGATAAATGCATCTTCTTACTTATTGAACATCTCTTATTTTTTTTAACTAATTATCTAAACATGTTCTCAACCTATAGTTTCCAATTAAAAGAGCCACTTTTTTTATAACTCTTATTTGCATCCAAATGAATTTCGTCTTTTCAACCATCTTTATCTAAACAAAAAAAATTGGTCAATGCCTATTTTTATGCATTAAATTTCATTTGTAACTTACTATCTTTTCAGAACTTTTAACTACGCATTTTTGTAATTTATGTGTTTAATAATGGGTGTGGTCATATTTTTTAAGAAATTAACCCTTGATTTACAGTTGAGCATATTAGTCCTTCAAACTTCTTTTAAAAAAGATCGAGTTAATAATATATAATTTTGTGTCATTATAATTTTAATGAAGGTGATGACAGCGGCAACAGGTCGGCTGCATAACACGATTGGTAGCGGTCGATTTAGTTTTCATTAGATTGATTTAGAATAAGTATAACACCAAATAGTACTATATTAAAGTTACATCCGTAAGTAATTATCACTTGTACACAGTTTAATAAAGCTTTCAAAGATCTGAAACTCTCGTGAAAAATATATAAAGATTTATATTGATATTTAATACATACACTAAAGTAAAAAATAAATTTTATTTTTGTAGATCAGATATAAAAATTGAAAACAATATAAAATATCCTTAATCAATTGCTATTATTTTCGTATGGCACCGATTTGGCATCGTAGATTTGGACATTGTGGCGAACATGCTTTACGCCTTCGTAGTCATAGCTATATTAATAGTACTTCTAGTTTTGTTCATGATTGTATTTCTTGCCGGTTAGGCAAGAAATACAACGATTACCTTTTGGATACTAGTCATACTTCTTCTATGTCATTACAATTAATTCATTCGGATGTTTGGCAGTCACCTGTTGTGTCTAATCTTGGCTCTAAATATTACGTCTTTTTATTGATGATTCTTCACGGTTCACATGGCTTTATCTAATGCGTAAAAAGAGTGAAGTTTTCCATCATTTTAAATTTTTTAAGGCCTTAGTTGAAAATCTCTTTAACTGTAAAATTGAAGTGTTTCAAAGTGATGCAGAGGGTGAATTTATTTTACTATGCAGCATTTTTTAATGAACGTGGAATTTTATTTTCAAAAATCATGTCTTGAGACTCCACAACAAAATGGTGTGGCTGAACGTAAATACCACCATTTACTTGAATTAAATAGGACCATGTTGCTTGAAGCTTCTATTCCTAATAATTTTTGGGTCGGTGCTATATTTACTGCTGCATATATTATTAATAGATTACTCTCTCCTATTCTTCTTGGCTCATCCCCATATGAGAAACTTTTTCAAAAACTTCATGATTATTCTTTACTTCGTGTTTTTGGGTGTGTTTGTTTTTCAAATATCTCTGCTACCTCATCTAATAAGCTTTCTCCACGGCCTGTTCTTTGTGTTTTTATTGGCTATGCATCTGGATATAAAGGTTATCGGTGTCTTGAGCCTAAAACTGGTAGGGTGTACATGAGTCATCATGTTCGTTTCCACGAGTCTAGATTTTCATTTGCTACCTTAGGTTCCTCATCCACTTTGGAGTCTTCGTCCCGCAGCTGCAGCTTACTCCCCCCTTTAATTATTCCTCCCACTCCATCCGTATCACAATTCCCCACCATCCATGCATCTCCACCTACCTCCACGTCGGCTGCAACACTTGCAGTACCGACCCAACCTGCTCCTATCTCCCCTCCCTGCCATCTGCTCAACACCGCACCCCACTTCCCAATAACTCCCCAATCCTCAACCGTAGGTCCATCCTTTTCCACTGTCTTAGCCGACAACCTCCCTCCCAGCCCTTCGTCAACCCGATAACCTCCCTCCCAGCCCTTCGTCAACCCGACAACCTTCTGCCACAGCCGATCAGTCTTCCTCTCAGCCTGCCACAGCCTGCCACAGCCGGCTAGTCTTCCTCTCAGTCCGAGCCTCCTACTTCGTCCTCGTCTAGTGGTCCGCCCCTCAATGTGCATCCCATGCAAACTCGGTCTAAGTCCATGATTTTAAACCCAAATCAATATTTAGCTTAAACACAACTATTACTTCTGCTGACACCACTTGTTTTACTGAGGCAAATAAACATTTAAAATGGCATGAGGCTATTGCAGATGAATTTAATGCTCTTATTACTAATAATACTTGAGAGTTAGTTCCGTTTGATCACACTAAAAATGTCATTGGTTCGAAGTGGATTTACAAAACTAAATACTTTCCTGATGGTTCCATTGAGCATAAAACACGATTAGTAGCTCAAGGTTTTAATAAGCATGCTGGTGTTGATTTTTGTGAGACTTTTAGTCCTGATGTTAAACCCACCATTGTTCGTCTTGTGCTTACTATTGCTATTTCCTTGGGTGGGTTATGCGTCAGTTAGATGTTAAAAATGCATTCTTACATGGCCATTTGACAGAAAAGGTTTACACGTGTCATCCGCGGAGTTTTATTCATCCACAGTTCCTAATCATTTATGTTGTTTCCTCAAGCAGGCCCACGAGCATGGTTTCCTAATCATTCGGTAGTTCTCCCCTTACTCATAATTTTGTGTGTAACAAGTCTGATAATTCTCTATTTATTTATCGCTATAATAATTCTATCATTTATTTATTATTATATGTGAATGATATTATTATTATTGGCAATTCTCCCTCTTTGGTTAATTCTTTCATTATTCTTATTGCTTGTTAGTTTGCTATGAAAGATTTAGGTGACTTACATTACTTCCTTGGTGTTCAGTATATTCGCACGCCGAAAGGTCTATGAAAGATTTAGGTGACTTACATTACTTTCTTGGTGTTCAGTATATTCGCACGCCTAAAGGTCTATTTCTGTCTCAACATAAATATGTGTCTGATCTTCTCACCCGATTTCACTTGCATACTCTCAAGTTTGTTCGTACCCCTCTTGCTACACGCACCACTCTCTCCCTCACTGATGGTGAGCTCCTTGCAGATCCCACTGAGTACCATAGTATGGTAGGTACATTAAAATATTTAACTTTGACACGACCTGATATTACTTATGCAGTTCACTTAGTGTCCTAATTTATGCATGCTCCTCGTACCACTCACATGCTTGCTGTCAAACGTATTTTTAGATATCTGTAGGGTACTCTTGATCATGGTTTATGGGTCCAAGCCAGGGCTCTGAGCGTTCCACTTACATTATGGCTTATTCTGATGTTGATTGGGCGGACTATCCGGATAGATCTCGTTCCACTACTGGTTTTGCTGTTTTCTTGGGCCCAAATCTTGTGTCATGGAAGTAAAAAAGAAGCAGCCAGCAGTGTCCAAATCCTCTACCGAGGTTGAGTATCTTGTTATAGCTTATACGTTTCAGGACACCTTAAATGTCAGATCTATCATGTTCGAGTTTGTTTTTCCCATTACTACACTTGTGCATCTCTTTTGTGATAATATTTCAACATCCTATCTCACTGCTAATCCAGTTCAGCATGCTCGGAGTAAGCACATTCAGATTGATTACCATTTTGTACGTGAGAGAGTGGCGCATGGGCCGCATGGCGATCTTGTTGTGAAATATGTTCATACTCATCTTCAACTTGCTGATATTTTTACCAAAAGTTTTTTTGTCAACAATTTAATTTTCTTAAAAATAACCTGCGTGTTGTATCTCCCGCACAATTTGATGAAGTGTAACAGTGGGCTTGGCCCAATTGTATTACTCATATTTATTTATTATAAATACATCTACGTGGTTCCTTAGAGAGTAACATATTCCCATTATTCCACACAATGACACAACCATTGCCGTCAAAAAATCAAATTCCCCACCGGTTTATACGTATTCACTCACCCGGTCAATTCAGTTTTTTCCATGTACTTTCAATGATATGTATTCATCCTCCAGCCATTTCATTTTTCAATTAAAACCTCATTTTATGTTATACATCAATTTTTTGAATCTTTTTTGTGAATAATTATGAGTTAAAAAGGCAAACATTATGATGCAAAAAAACAAACAAATTAAGAGTTTTTTTTTTTTGTTACTTCATACTGATTTTTGAAAAAAATAACAGAAAGATGTAAAACAATATATTTGAAGTATGAGATCTTAATTCTAACACATCGATTTAGTTAAGAAATGTTTTGGACCAAAAATTCTAGTATTCTACTAGAGATTAAGAGATAAAATTTCATATATATTTTTTAAATTTAAATAGCAACAATGGGGTCATATGAAAGATCACAAAAAGTTATAAAATTTGATATATTCTTTGTAAAAAAACAAAGTGCAAATAAAAAAGAAATTACATTTTTTTAAATAGATATTTTCTCTCTCAAGGTCCCACACATTCTTATCGTCCACAATTAGCATTCTCGTGCAATACCCCATTCAAATATATAGGGGTGACATATCTCTTGTCAACTACTCCCTCTGTCCCCTTTTAAATGTCCCATTTTATCATATCGAGATGTCCCTATTTAATTGTTCTATATCTTATTTGGTAAAGTTTGTGTGACTCAAAATCATTCTTACTTTAGTCTTACTTTATCAATTAATATCAACCACACAAACTCATTTTACTTAAAACTCGTGTCACCCTCTTCCGGGACATTTAAAAGGGGACGGAGGGAGTATTATATATTGATTTTATTGTAAGTCCCTTGTGACACATGATGTATTGAATTAATAAATTTGGCGATTTTCCACTAAAAAAGATCTAAAACAAAATGAAACAATAGTAGACAATAATAATAACTCAAAATGGTAAGAGCATCTTCAACACAAAAACGTCAGCGGTGTGTATGGCATAAGAAATAGCCAAATTTTAATAAATAAAATAACTTTGTATTTGTTTGAACGATCTTATACGTTTTTGGTAAACTTTTCTTTCACCATAATATATTGAATGTGCTCTAATTAGCACCGATTAATAAGTCTGTCTCTCCTCTAGGGTTTTTGTTACTCCGTATATATTAACACAAAACCTCAACCCGCAATCGTCACCCCTTTCCCGCTATCTAAAACTCAGGTTTGCCCTACCTCTCAGTCTTGTAAACTCAAAATCTCAAAGAAGATGGCCGTAACCTTCTCAGATCTCCACACAGAAGCCGGTATCCAGTCTCTTGATGGATTTCTCGCTGCAAAATCATATATTTCTGGGTAGTTATTAATTTATTTGATTTACACTAGTAATGATTCGCTTTTGAATTCTCCATTCATGTCATATTGTTTAAATGACGATTCGTAGAGATCAATTCACGAAGGATGATGTCAAGGTATATGCTGCCGTTTTGGAGGAACCTAGTGCAGATCTATACCCAAACGCTAGCAAATGGTACCAAGCCGTATCTTGCAAACTCGCCACAAGGTATATTGTTTTACTGCTTTTCATGCTGTAATTAATCTTATTTATTTACTTGGTTAATTTCGCATTGATATTTTCTTAAAATCTGAATCCCAATTTTAATTGCTGTTTTGAATTTTCATGTTTTGTGTCTTAGCTTCCACGGGAAAGCCATTGGAGTAAGATTTGAGAGTCAAAGTGCTCTGGTTGAAGCTGCACCAACCAAGGGAGCCGAGGTAGTTCCTGATGAAAAATTCTTATATTTGCTAAATTAGCAAGTATATCTACTTCAATTTACAATTTTATATTTCATGCTTTCCTGAACTTTTGTTTAGAATATGTTCCACTTTATCATGTAGATGAAGTTACTATTTATTGGTCATACTCTGAATTTTAATTTAAAGATTAGATATTTCCAGTTTTTGTTTTTTGTTTTTTTCCCTTCAACTTTTCCCTGCTAAATGGATCATAATACTTTCATACTCCATATATTTGATAAAATAGTATTTATTTAGAATCGCTTGAAGGATAGACATAGCATTACAGTTATTTAAAACTTTGGAGATCTGTTAACTGTAGTTCTGAGGGCTATGTGAAAGCGTGAATGAGAGATTATATTCTTCATGATTTTCATATTATAATTAAGTCCTCAAACATTATTCATCACACTTAGCATTACGAACACATCGATCACCAAAGCATGACATTAATTCACCATCTATAAACTGAAAATCTCCTGAAATTTTTACAAAGCATTGTTTCATCGTAAATGCCTAAGCATGGTCTTAAGAGCTTGGTTAGCATTTACCAGTATATTTTACCACCAAGCCACCAACTAGTTGGGATTAAGGTGGTGCTGCCGCTGATGTTTTATTTAGCTTAATCACCCTCATAGTTCCACTAGTCACTAACACATGGAACATATGCAGGCTGATGATGATGATGACATTGATCTCTTTGGTGAGGAGACGGAGGAAGAAAAGAAAGCAGCAGAAGAGAGAGCAGCCTCAACTAAGGCATCCTCCAAGAAGAAAGAGAGTGAGTCACGACATAGACCATTCCTTTTCCTCGTAGACATTATATTATCATACTAATCATGATTGTGGACAAGGCATTATTGTGCCAGTCATGGTTGTCACAGTGGCTAGGCGAGGCACGGTTAACCGGATGCCTTATCGCCTAGGCATCTGTCTAGCCGACAAGGCGACAACTAGGCAACATGTCGTGCCTTGTGTAATATTTAAATATACCCATGTAATAAAATAATATATTATAGATAATATTAAAAAACATATACCTGAGTATGTATAAGTGTTCAATATAAATGGACTCCAGCTAGACTTGAAATAACAGCAAGAGTAGCAGAAATAAATGTGTAGTACATTTAACATTAATATGGAGTCTAGCTGTCTGTGTAAGCAAATAAAATCTAAAACTAAAAGTATCCACAGTTCACAACCTTAAAAAACACGGGAAGAGCGTAAGTAAATGGTGGCGGTGGTGGGCTTGGGTCAGCGACTTGAGGCTGTGTCCTACTGCGTTGACTTGGGTCAGTGACTTAGTCGATGGGAGGAACCCTGGAAGGGCCAAGGGTTCTGGCCGACAGCTTAATCTTAGAACTCATCATCTTCTATGCACATGGCCGAACCACCACAAGACTCTTGCATCTTATGTGTTACTCCCATTCGACAATTAATTTAATTCACTAACCAAATTTCGTCAAGCACTGCCCATTAGGCCACCTTCAGACATGATATCCTTATATACCCTTTCAAACAGGCGCATACTTTCTTTGTTATACATTTTTCTTCAATACAGGATAATAGATAATACATGTTTACAACTTTTTTGTATCATTGTTTTCATGCTGTTTGGGGACGGGGGGATGTGGATTTTTATGTTCATATTCCTATAATGAATACAAAATTTCATTTGTTCAATTTCTCTCCTTTACAGGTGGAAAGTCTTCTGTTCTTTTGGATGTTAAGCCCTGGGATGATGAGACAGACATGAAAAAGATGGAAGAGATGGTTAGGAGTATTCAGATGGAAGGACTTCTGTGGGGAGCATCAAAACTTGTTGCTGTGGGATATGGAATCAAAAAGTTGCAGATCATGATGACCATAGTTGATGACCTTGTCTCCGTTGATACGCTCATTGAAGAGCGACTAACTGTTGAACCCTGCAATGAGTATGTGCAGAGCTGTGACATTGTTGCCTTCAACAAAATCTGAGCTCCCCCCATATGTTATTTTTGTCCTGTGTTTTTAATTGTGTTTGGCCTTCTATGATTTTGGATTGAAGTGTACTAGAGCTATTTTCTTTCATGGAGCGGTACTGTTATAATATATCTATGGTGCTTCTAAAAGTATTGTTAACTTGACCATGTTTGTAATCAAGTTTATAAGAGCTATCTCCAATGGTACAATGTGCACGGTGCACACGTGGCATAAGAGATGGCCACATAAATATTAGTAAATAAATTCATTCTCTCTTTATTTAAATGATTTTATACAGTATTGATAAGTTTCTCTCCACAATGTCAATGAGACCGTTTAGATGTTGATATTGTTGTTGACATTGCAGGGAAAAACTTATCAATACTGTATAAAATCATTCAAATAAGGAGAGAGATAATTTATTTGATAATATTTATGTGGCTTTCAATAATGTCACATGTGTACCGTGCACATTATAGCATTGGAGATGCTATAAAGTATCTATATGTTGTTGAACATTATTCAAAACCTATTATTGGCTTATTTTTTGGAAGAAAGTTGCTTGACTTTAAAGTATATGATTATTTTTGCTGTGTTAACACATCCGCCAATGGCCGAAACTTAAAAATACATGGCTGTCAGGTGTTAATCCAGAAAGAGTGTTTTGGGACTCCCATTGAGACTAGTTCTGGTCTGGTGACCTGTTTAGTCCATAATCGGCCGGACTTTTAAGTGTTCCCGGAAATGGAATTGCCCTGCCAGTTCCTGGTCAAAACAGTAATTGGGGATGGGGTTTTAGGCCATTTGTGGTGGTAAGGATTAGAAGTCTAAAATGTTAAATTTAGAGATTTTGAGCTCCTAATTTGGTGTAGTTAGGGACTGAAAGGGGGATTAACAATTAGGAGCTCACCAAATTACACCAAATTAGGAGCTCAAAATTAGGAGTCTAAAATGGTGGAAGCAAACAACATTAGGAGTACAAAATGTTAACTTCTTGATCATAGATCATAAAGAGCAATAGAACAAGTTTAGTAACTTATTTCATCAATTATCTAATGAGTTTCAAGCAAAATATGGTAACGCACCCCTTCCCTCGACACGAACATCTTCTTCATCTAAAGGAAATTCGTTTTTTAAATCTACATTTAGTAATCTTATGAAAAAAATAAATCAAACTCCCGTTGTTGCACAAAGCTCGATTAACGAGCTTTCTTTATATCTAACGTTTCCTGATGACCATGAAGGGAATGACTTGGACATTTTGCAGTGGTGGGAATGACAAAGAAAGAACGTTCCCGATTTTATTGAAGATGACTAAGCAAGTGCATCAATGTTGATATCAAATGTCACCTGAAACAAGAATTTAGTTCGACTGGCAACGTCCTAACGAATTATAGAATGAGATTGAACGCAAAATCTCTTGAGACGCTCATTTGCTTCCACGATTAGTTAAAGGTCCGACGTAGAACTCAAGAAGTTTGCATTACCCCACCCGCCACTTCATCAAGGAAACAACAACTGACGGTGCCAGAGATTCCGACTTATTTTTAGACAATGTATTTAACATTTTAAATTATTCTCAATTCACAAGTGTAGTTCATATTTCAAATAAATATAATTCAAATTTTTATTGTCTAACACTTGTTCAATTAATTTTTAAACAAAATTATTAAAAACAACAGCCCAACCCGAGGCCCGCCCAGGTAGCCCAACTTGACCCGGTCCCGATACCACATCGGGCCGGCACTGGGCCTGATATCCTAAGCTCCAGTCCCATCCAGACCCGTTCTGGGATCCAACCCGATCCACCCTTACTTGATGGTAGTCATAGAAACGAGTTATTGATAAAAAAAAAGTTGCTTCCAATTTAACGGGGATGTACCGGTTCTGGGCCGGGCTCCGGCACTGTTTAAACCGGACTTTTGGGGGGGGGGGAGCTCCAGAACCGGCCCGGGATTCCACCGGGTGCGGTCTCGGGCCGGGCCGGGCCAATTTTTTTTGTTTTGCTTTTCTAATTAATACCCGACCCCCCCACCCCCACCCTCAACCCCCCCCCCCCAAACACCCAACCCAACCCAGGAAAAACAAAAAAAATTGAAAAAAAAAGGCCCAACTCGGCCGGGCCGGTTTTTATTTTCCATGACTTGGGCCCGCTCAGTAACACCCGGTTCGGGCCTAACCAGACCGGTCCAGGGCCCGGTTGCCGGGCAGGTCTGACTGGTCCCGGTCCATCACTAAATTAACCTACATAGTCCAAACTCCGAAGCATAATATTCAACTAAGCAAGGAGAAAATATTAACCTACAAAGATTAAGCATAATATTAACCCTAGTTAGCTTTTTTCCATTTTAAACGCGTTTTAAACACGTACCGTTTTTTGACCAAAAAAACACGTTTAAAAATGGGGAAAATGTCGGTCCGTTTAAAAAGGAAAAAAAACTCCTAATTCCCGTATAAAACGTATTTTTCCCGTATTTTACAAAAAACATAAACATGAATTGACCAATTGAATGAACGCACTAAATGCATAGAAGATCAACAATAGTGTAAAAGTAAAAATGAAAACGTCCTCCCCATGATCTCGTGTTTTTTTTATTGTTACAGTGCAATTATTAAATACTAAAATTAATTGCATGATGGCTAAAGCTAGCATCCTGAAATACTAAAACTTACGTAGTAATATACTACAAGATTTCTGATGTTTTTTCAAGCTAGCATATCAAAATTAAGATTTTTCTAAACCTACCGTTTTTTTTAGCATAAACTTTTACACAAACAATAATAAGTGTAGCAATCACACAACTTTTGTCATATGTCATCTGTCATCTTAATGAAAATGATGAATTTAACTTGAGTGTTATTTGATAATCATATAAAGATAATGATTTTTTTTGACATTATTTTTCAAAATTATGTCTTGGACTTAATTACTGTTTTTATTTTTGTCTTTGACTTATGCAATTACGAACTATTCTTGTGTGTAGTAATGAGATTTGCTACTTGAATATGTGTATACTTCTATTTCTTTTTTACTTTATATGTTATTTTATGAAATATATCATTTAAATGTTCAAAATAATACTCGTATTTTTCGTCCGAATTTTTGTAATAGACAACGTATTATACATGTATACGTATTTACACGTTTTTTAAAAGTCAACTTTTTTTTCAACGAATTTTTGACCGTTTTTTTCATTCATGTTACCGAATAAAACGCGTACGTATTAAACCTCGTTTAATTCCCGTACCGTATTTAACTAACAAGGATATTAACCTACAAAGATTAAGCCCATACTACATTCCCATAAAATTTAATTAAATGCATTAAATAGTTATAAATTTTAATAATCATACATTCACTTGCAAGGAGATTACACAGTTCTACAAACCTAAGCCAAACACCCATTGGACATAACACCCATTAGAGAGTTGGCAAAAAACAAAACACATTAGGTAATTACAAATTTTAATAATCTTACATTCCCTTGCAAAGACACGAAAATAATCCTGGGCTCCTGGCTATAAACCTAAACCAAAACCCCCTAGCACGCCATCAACGGTTGGTCCAACTCATCCAAGTAGGGAGTTTAATTCTTCAAACTCAATCAAGGTTTCATGTTCGAAAATTGTGATTGCAGCAACAGAGGTTCGATGAGCACCCTAATATGACCCAAAAAAGCTTTAACTATAGTTTAATATTATTTAAAAATATTATCATAACCATCATCATCATTATTATTACCTACCCAATAAGGTAAAGTAAAATACTGGACTATATAAAGCTAAAGAATAATCTGAATCTAGAGAACAACTACTCTTAAGATATACAACAACCTACCAATTCAATAACATCAGAATCCGAAGAAGAATCATCACATTCAGAAGAATCCATGGATGAAGATACAAGTTCTTTGCAAAAGACGTCCAACTCCTTGGGGGTAAACCAGTCTTCCTTCATCTATACAATATGTATATTCATAATCCAAACTAGTTCAGCCAAAGAATTACTGAATGAGCTTTTATGATGCAGTTGGATATGTTTGCTTTGTACTAATCCTAGGATTATTAGGAAATGAAATAATCAACAAATTTTAAAAAATTAGGGTCTTTGAATTCCTGGGGAGAAGGATATTGAAGGGCTAAATAAATGTCTTCATGTATATTAAGCGAACAGCTAATATAATAGGTGATCACATAACATTTCAACCACACTTTATAATTGTTTTAAAAAACATTTTCAGTTATCACAAATGTAAAGTAGCCCCTCCGAAGTCTTCTTTTCTTGTCAAAAGGCTTCCATCCAGAGCGACCCTTAGTCCCCTGAATCTTTCTAATGAGCTAATCATTTTTCTTCTTCCTTTGCAGAAACAAATGCCCATATTACAAATTAATTTTCTAATTTTCCTGTCAAGCATCTACACTCATCCCTACCTTTCCTTCTGTTATAAATAACACGGAGTAATAAATCTAAATGTTTTTACTATCTGGTAACTCATCAGTGTATTTTATGTTTGATGATGACCAAATTTTGCACTGTATATCTACTTGTCTTTATCTTTCGCATTTTTTGAATGAAGTCCCATTTTATGGTATTTGCTTCACAGCAATGATAAGTGAACAGTACTCTAGTGCCAAAAAACGAGTCATGCTCCTAACCTTTTTTTGTCCCAAAAAAGAATCATATATCAACGCAACAAGCTTATTTCCATTAAATCTAATGCAATTTAGAACAAAGTACTAAATGAGTATCCTATTTAACAAACACAGGTAATCAATAATATGAGGACAGATGATTTACATGAATTGTACCTCAATACAATACAAAATATTACTTGATGAAATATGACTTTTTTTAGAACAGAGGTAGCACTTCAATAAAGTTTATAACTTCATAAAGTATTATAAAGAACCATAGTAATGTAAAGATGGTTCATGAGAGTGACTCACATAGTAAGGGTAGCCCTCAGACAAACTAAAATCTTCTGGTGCAAGTCCTAAGAAACGATCAATGAAGTATAAAACATAGTACCCACACTCATCATTGTTTCTTTGTTGCGGGACCTGGAAGCGTTAATTTTCAAGTGAGAACACACAAGCATCTACATATTAAGTTTTCCGCTCTGATAGATAATATTAATTAGTAGATACATATTGCTCATGCATGAACCATTCTTTACGCTCAAGTAAAAAACTCTTTCCATGAAACATGAGAATGAATCTAGTGCGTCAGATTTGAGATTATGCCTCAAAACAGGCCAACAATAGAGCAGATTTGAAAATGAGGTGGTATTTGGTAAATAAATCAATATTTTCTGCCATCACAAGTGCACCGCTTGAACTTAACAGTTCATCACATTGAACAAAAAGTTCACTGGTTCACACTAAACAAAAAACACTCAATCCAGGGAAACCGCAAGTGGAAAGTACTAAACCTTGGGAACTCGAAAAGGGATCTTTTTTATCATCTGCTTTGTCTCTGTTCTCTCCCCTGTGCTATAAAGATCGAAAACAAATCTGCAAAGTAAGAGCATAAATAGACGTTTAGTGTACTATTTTTTAGTACAAAGGTGAATCTTTTTCAAGTGAAGAGGGGAATTACTACTTTCTTATTCCAGATTCTAGTTGTTTGGCGTGTGCATCTTGCAAGGAGTCTAGCAGTAATAGGCAAGGAGTTTCAGATTGAAAAGTTTTGCCCATGTTGCACATGATCAATAGACACCAATGACCCCTGATAACATCTCACAAATCAGCATATATTATGAAATATTCCTCTCTTAAAGGGTGTGTTAAAATGTTTTGGATCAAAGAAAATGCTAGAGGAAAGAAAATTTGACAGAAAGAATCCCAATTATGACAGTTCTGCTTTTAGTGGTCCTAACTATCAATTATTTTTGTATAATCACAACTAGTGATTTGTCTTCTAAAATAGTCCCTAACTGTTCTGACCTGTTAATGTGGTATAGACTGTTAATTTGGAAGGTTTTTGACAACAAATAATCCCAATTATTGATTATTTTCATATAATTCTAACCATTGATTTGTCTTCTAAAAACAGTACCTCCATTTAGTTTAATTTCACTTTAATTTCATCTCTACTGTATTGGTTATATTTATCTTACTCAAAGAATGAAGATACCTCCAATGCTAACGAATATTTATCCCATATTACTATTTTTCAACCTGACTGATATCAATACAAGGGGCAAATCGGAAGTAGTATGAAAATATCTCTTAACTATAGATCATTTCTGTAAAGTCACAAGTTTAACTATCTCTGCTTATATGCTAGACACTCCTTGGACACCCAAGTCCTTTTCCACTTAGGCCCGACTAATTCCACTTATATTACACCCAATCCCACTTAGCTTAGGTGCTAGTGTCATAGCAGGATCTTGCTGGTTTTTATACCATTTTTAGAGGTCATGTTTCGAACTCGAAAAGTTTCAAAGAAAGAGAGATAAAATGCTTAAGAAAAAAAGTTTATTACGCTTGGTTTTAACTAGGGGAATATGAAGGAAAACCAAATACGGTCATAATTATTTAAAATTGAATTACATTTCTTAGTCTTTATATAACTGCACTATATAAACTAAACGAGTTTGAACAAACATGGAAAAAATGACTTTGAAATTTAAATCTTCTTTTGTTCCCATTTTATGCTCTACATTCCTTATTTTTTTCTCTTTCCCAGGCTTTTCAAGTTCCAAATTGACCCTTTAGATAGAAAATTTTGAGGTGAAGGCTTGGAAAGACTTAGGAGGCGTTTACTTCGCTGCTAAAGTCACAGTTAGTTAGGTTAGTAAGACAGGTGAAGTAAACACGCACGCTGCTTACAAAGCCGCTTACTAACCGAAATAGGTGCTTAAAGTGCCGCTTACTAAGCATACCACCCCCATGTATTAATTAAGCAGCACTTTAAGCTTTTTCAGTTTCCGAATTTACCCCTTGCCCTTACCCTTATTGTTACCCCCCTACCCGCCCTACCCTAACACCCCGACCCTACCCTACCCACTACCTCCATCCATCCTCGACCTTACCCCTACTCGACCGTTACCCCACCCCGCGTACCTCTTTTCTCTACAACGACCCTACCCCACCCCCACCTCGGCCCCGCCTCGATCCATACCATACCCCACCCGACCCCACCCCTACCCCTACCTTACCCTAACCCCAACCCCACCACCTCACCCCAACCTAGCCCCCTTACCACAACCCCCTACCCCCCACCACATCAGCCCTACCAGACCCCGCTCCTATCTTACCCTACAACTACCCTACCTTACCCCGACCCAACCCCCTACCCAAACCCTCCCCAACCCCTTACCCACCCCCAAACCCTAGGCCCTTACCACCTACCCCAACCCTACCCCCTAGGGCCCCTCCTACCCCAACCCCTTACCACATTGCCCCACCCCACCCTACCCTACCTACCTTACCCAACCCCAACCCCTAGGCCTCTTACCACCATACCACATTGGCCCTAACCCTGACCCTACCGTGCCCCCCTACCCTAGGCCCTTACCACTCTACCCCAGGCCCACCCCGACCCCACCCTGCCCTACCCCACCCTACCTTACCCCAACCCTACCCTTACCCCCAGGCCCTTTACCACCCTACCCCAACACCCTACCACTACCACATTGGCACCACCCCGATTCCACCCGGTGGTAAGGGTGGGGTTGGGGTTGAGATCGGGGTGGGGCCGAGGTAGGGGCAAGTGGTGTATTGAGTGGGGTTGGGTCGTGGTTAGTCGTAAGGGTGGGGATTGCGGGTAGGTTGGGGTGGGGGTTGGGGTAAGGTAGGGTAGGGGCCTGGGGTCGGGGTAAGGTAGGGTATGGGTAGGACTATGGTAGGATAAGGTGTATGGCAGGGGGTTAGGGGGGTAAGTGGGTGGGGTGGTAAGGGTCTGGGGGTAGGGGTGAGGTCGAGGACGGGGTAATGGTGGGGTCAAGGTAAGGTAGGGTAGGAGTGTGGTAGGTTACGGTGGGGTCGGGGTGGGACTGATGTGGTAGGGGGTAGGGGTAGGGTGGTAAGGGCCTAAGGGGTATAGGGTGGGGGTAAGGGGTTGGGGTATGGGTACACATAATACTTGTGTTCATGAATGTTTGTGTGTCTATATATGTATAGGGTTATTTTGGACATTTTAATGCTAAACGATGTTTTAAACCTTTTGAAGTAAACAAGATCTTACAATGTTGCTTATTTTATGCGCCGCTTATTTTATGCACCGCTTATTAACGTGGGTCTTAGTAAGCACCGTTTAGTAACCCGTGAAGTAAACATGTCCTTAGTTCATATCCTTGAATTTTACAAGTTCCCCTGGTATGTTATTCCTACAACTTTTAAGAAATATTACATTTATTTAAGATAGACACAGCCTTCAGTCCTCCACCCAAACGGACCTAACCGGGGGGGGGGGGGGGGGGGGAGATTTTGAACTTGAGGCCTCTTACATGGAGCCTCAAGCCTTATTACAATGCACTACAAGGTGTAACTAAGCACAACATCTTTTAACAGCTAAGTCTTGGAAAATATACCACTGAATGATAGGAACAATGACATATTTTCTGGTGAAGATCTCTTTCTTCTTGATCCAATCCAAGACCTTAGCTTTAGTAGTTCTATCTGTGTATAAGTGATACCATAAGGAGTCAAGGCATGTAAACAAACTTTTCCTCTCTTCAGAAAACTTCATCCATATTTTCCTTCATAAAAAGAAATTAGGACAAACCATGAAAGGAATAACAATGCAGTCTGCTTCTTCGAATTAAAAAAAAAATCATAAACCACAAATACCTCATATAGCACTCAAAGGCACCTGAGTCTAACTTTCCAAGGCCATTGCTTTCGTATCTTCTCCTGGACCGTCCACGACATTGCATTGAATTATGTGGGATAACTTCATCATCACTCGTTTCAGCAAAATCCATGCAAATTTGCTTTTTACATGTGCGTGTTTTTTTTGTTTTAACATGTAGTAAATGGGTCTTTAGTTTCACCACACTCCCATCACGCGGCCATCCTACAAAGAAATAGTTTATAGATCAGAACCATTACTGAAATGAACAGATGATGAAACGACAAAAATAAAATGCAGGCAAAAAGGAAAACAGTGGCACGTCTTGCTATACTCTGTGTTAAATTATAAACAATCATCCTTTAAGCTGAAGACACTATAGCAATAAGAACTACAAGTGGGGGGGGGGCATGGAATCAAGGTCGCATACTTATTGCTGAAATGAAATGGGTAACACAAAAACCTTTTTTTTTTTTTAAAACCAACGATTTTATTAAAAATATCATAATAGGGGACACACAAAAAGAAACGTCAAAGATGCCAGAAAGAAATACAAAAATGCTTGTGCCAAAGGTGAGGCGCTGGAGAGCCGTTGTGTTGAGCTTGGTTTAATCTGAAAGCGGGTCATGGAGGTGGCCCATTTATTGAGTAGTAGATGATGGCCCAACCGATCCGAACATAATATGCCAAGGAGGAATGTCGGACAATTAGGGTTAACTCATGCGAAGGTAGAGAGGGCCAGAGACGTTTACAAGTAAATCTGGAGTGCCATTACCTTTATTTTATTTGATCTATAGCTTAAGCATTTCAGTGTCCCCTTATATTAACGTATTGTTCATTATAAATAAAACATTTATCTACAATCTCAATATTTTAAAATCCACAACATTCGAGATGTTAAATAACTTGTACAAATCTTATTCCGCTTTTTAAAGTAATTGAGCAGAGTATATAAAAATGAACGTGAAGTCAAAGGAATGTGATGCAAAACCTGTTCATCTTTTTAAAGGAATTGAGCAGAGTAGATAAAATAAAGAGAAAAGTGTCAAATAGACCCTTCTACAATTATCAATACATCACTTAAACCCATGTACTAAAATAAGCATCACATAACCATTTGTAGTTTTGTACACTAAAATAACAATCACATAAGCCAATTTACAGGAAGATGACCGGTTTTAAGGGGTCATTTGGTGATTACTTGATGTTGGTAGGTAACAATCCATCTCCGGCTCAGGTCTCCAACCCAACAAATATTCTTTTATTTTTCCTTTTTCTCTTTACCCTTTTCTGTTCCTTTTTTTCTCTTTCATTCTCTTCATATTTTCTTTCGTTCTTTTTTCTTTTATCTTTTTTTATTCTTTTCTTTTGCATCGATCTTCCTAGCATGTTCCTACATTATCTTCACTGGAAGATGAAGGTCTCTTCAGATTGGGTTCATTGCAGGTGAACCTTAGTCACTGGAGGAGCATTCTCAAGCCTCAATGTTAGCAACTTAGCATTTAGCCCGAAGAACAGCCATATATATCGTCGGAAATTGCCAGAAATCCATTTTCTTGTGCTGCTGGTACGGTGTGCAGTAAAGGTGAGGGGTTGGTCTAACTGTATGAGGATACTTCATCGCCATCAAGAGGAAGAGGTACACCGGAGGAATAAGTGATTTTAGTGATCATCAGAAACTATCTAAATGGCGAAGAAAACTCGCCGGGCATATGCGAACTCAAGGGAGGAGACTCAGTCAGAGGTCTACGGATGATCTCAGAAAACGATGTGGACAGTTGCAGCGGAGTGTTGGTCGTCTCTGAAACTTTCTGCCTGTGTTCGTCGCTGCTATCGCCTGAAACGAATGACAAGTGCAGTCCGTTCCCAGTCGAGAGATGATGTTGCATTAAAAGTATTAGAAGTCACACTATTGTCCATAATAGCTTGTCTCAAGGAGCTCCTATCCATATGTGAAGGTATGTATTATACTTCGTATATTAATAATACGGAGCAATGGTCAAAATTTATACATTTCTATTTCTTTTACATGTTCTTGTGATTCTCACAGCTCAAAGACAAATTGGGGAGACTCACCTGAATGAAACAAGCTCCAGATCCCATCAAATTCTTAAACTGGTATGAATGCATCCGGCCTTTCCTTTCTTTACTAGTTATAATTTTTATTTTTTTTGAACTCCTATTGTTTTTATTCTGAACTAATGAATTGTTGTTCCTTATACAATTGAAAGCTCTGCTCGTGAGTTTATAGGGAATGACAAAAAACAACCTTCACTGCTACTCTGCTACGAAACTATCGATTTCCCATGGGCAACTTTTTATGTTCCCCCTTCCTAACCCCCAGACTCCGAATAACTAAATGCAGAACTTTGTTGATCTTGCTGGAAGTGAGCGGTCATCTCAGGCATTATCTGTTGGTCAAAAGCTAAAGGAAGGCTGTCAAATATCAACTGTAGTTTGCTCACTCTTGGAACTGTCATTTGCAAGCTAAGGTTGATTCCCTTGGTGTGGGAGATGGACGAACTGTATAGAAGGAGGAGAGAGAAAAGAAAAAAGTAAAGAAAAAATAGAAAAGGAAAAAATCACAATTACCGGCTAAAAAGGGTTTCCTCCGGTAAATGGGTTAATATGATTATTTTTTGTATTAGACATGTTTATGCGATTTTTTTTTTAATACATGGGTCTACCTGATGGAATTACAATTGTGCAAGGGCCTATTTGACCCATTTTCCTAAAATAAATTAATAATTAAACAAGAGAGAAAAATCGAATGACACAAGGACAATAAAACACCAAATATCACCTTAACAAAATCGATTAAGAATAAAAATAATCTGTAACATGAGGCAAATAATTGTACCTTTCTTGTTTATATATCCCCTTTTTGATCTCTTTTTACGAGGAACATTTTTCACAAAAGAGTAGTTTACTCTCATGCAGATTGACTCCCCATAGAATGGCATGTTCTGCCGTTGCATCGAGAAGGCTCTACTGCAATGTAAGACAGCAAGAGATCCCACGATTAGTGACTTACCAAGCTGTGTTCCAAATCATACACATACAATATCTTAAATAAACACTTGTCCCAAAACAATATTCAAGCATTTAATGCTAAAAACAGACTATGCTGTAGCTGACATATGCAGAAAATCTATCCTCAAAAGCCAATGTTAATTGTGAATGATTGACATAGATTTTGTTTATAAAAAGAAAAACAAATGAGCTGCTCTCTGCTATTGAAAACTATAAGTCTCTAACATACAACAAACTCCAGCGGGAACAATAGTCTTTTTAGACGTAGCATCAAAATCATCAAATTCAGGTTCAAGAACATAGCAGCGTTTAGTTCATTGCGTCCCCCCACCCCCTCCCCGATCAGATACATCGACATATTTTCGCAGTGCAACATTAGGAGTCAAGGATTAAGCTGCTAGTGCAAGCTAGGTGTAAAAATGAAAAATCAGCACAAATTGTGCATTTCCACCGGCGAAGCAGAATCAGTAGGCTGAAAAACAAAACAAGAAGGTAAAGAGGGAAATGAAGAACTGTGTACAGATAAGTAGGATGAGAAAATAGACTTAGAGGTGCGTAGTAGGATGAATCAGTACAAATTAGATAGGTGTACAACGTTTTAAAAAAGAAGATCTCACCATTCAAAGTTTCACGTCTCGGAACCGCAAGATCGGCAGCTGTTCAGGCCTCGAACTCTAGATGAACTCTAAACCCTAGTGAAGTTTTTCAGGGAGACCAACTGGGTTTTTGCCGTTGGTAAGAATAGGGCCGGTAGTCCCGGACGACTACGACTCAAATGGGATCAGAAATAAGAGTGCGCTTACTAAGAGAGATTTTTCAATTTTCGTTTCTCTTTTCTGTTCTTCGTTTTTTTTTTGGATAGAATTTCTGTTCTTTGGTTTCTGTTTTAATTTTTCAATTTTTCGATCTTAAATATTCTATTTTCATTTCTCAGTTTTCAATTTTCAAATATGAAAACATCTTCACCAAAATTTTCACACGGTTTTACTATCGAAAGTATTGCCCCCATCTGGAACCGAACCCGGTCTCAGGTATAAAATGTTGGGACTGAAACAACTCAATCTCAATCAGTCCCAACGACTAGTTTGACTAATTCTTTTCTTTTTTCTTGTCAATTGGCAACTCAACAATTTTTTTGAATCTCTTCACTTTGAAAAAACGATTTAAAAATAGGGAATGTGCCAGGACAGGGACTCCGGAGTCGTCAAACCGGACAGAGACAGTCGAGTCATCGACCGGACTGGTTCGGGACCGCCCTGTTGTCGTCCAGACCGAAATCGAGATTGGAGCAGGATCGAGTCCACCACTAGGCGTAAGTATGCAAATTCATTGTAGCAACACTACAGTGTTCGCACATTTCAAACTTTGAAAATTAGTAAAAACTCATTTCTTCAATTCATTAAGGAAAACAGAGACACATATCATTTTTTGTTTTGGAAAATGATATGGTAAACACATATTCCTGTTTTTCTTTTTCTAGTTTTCCAACAAATTTTTTCGGTAAACACATTTTTCTGTTTTCCTTTTTTCTGGAAAATTGAAAAATATCTCTTTTGTAAATAGTCCGATGGCCTCGCCGACCCGGGGGTACACATAAACCGAGTGAGAGTAAAAAATAAGCTCAATGTAGATCGAGTATAAAAATTCTGCAGCGTAACCGTAAGCTTGAGAGTATAAATGACAATCCCTTTCCATAAGTTAGAAATTGATATTGACATGTGTAAAGCTAATTGGTGAGAGAATAATCAATACAGCAGGATGATTGGTACTTTTGCACCAAGATTTCCCTTATGTATTGGAATGCGTAGAATTACTCTATTAGTTTATTCGCGTATTATTCACGTATAATACACTCAAACGTATAGTTGACGTATAATACTCCTGTTTACGAACTTTTCAGAAAATTCTGAAAAAATCATGTACTTTAAGGATAAAATGTATTTTATTATAAAAAAACATCACTAAACTTAATCCTAATGGAGTGGTACCACTGAAGCGAAATGTCTAGCTACTCAATACGATTTCACTATTCTAAAAATCGGCCTAGTCGGACCGATTAATCGGTCTAGTCGGCCCTAACTGTAGAGGCCTAATCGGCCAAAAAGCCTTCCTAGTTGGCCAAAAAATTGACCTAGTCGGCCGCCTAGACGCTAGGTGCCCCTCAACCGTCCGACTAGCGCCTAGCGAGTTTTAGAACAACGATACTATTTATATTGCTTAAAAATATTATGCCTTACACATTCGTTAATTGTTTAATCGTCGTTAGGTTTAATAAATTAGCTCCTTAAAAGCATAACCCGTTTCAATATAACTATTGTACTACTATTGTATTACCCTTGTTCTCCACTCATACCAATATTTCAAATAGAAAAGAATATTGTGATAGCTCACCAAACTCACGACAACAATAATATCAACTACTCTCTAGTAATATCTCTACTTCTGCTTAAATAGGCAATGTCATTATTATTATTATTATTTATTGTGCCTATGAATTCAAATTCATATATCTGAAAATTTTAAAATGTTTAAGAATATGGTGCATATAGGCCTGTCAATGGGTCGGGTCTAGACCCGGACCCGATCCGAATCTGGCACTTTATTTGAGGGTATTGGGTCTAAACTTAGAACCGTTTCCCGGATCCAGATCCGAACCCGTTACATGATAAAGAAAATGGGTCGGATATGGATTTTTAAGTTCCGGCCCGTTTTAGACCCGACCCGTGATGGTATAATTATATTACAATGTTTTACATATACAGACAATATACATAGAAATATTTAAACATAAAATAAAAAAAAAATCAAATATAAAATATTTTAATATTTGTAGGCTTATTTAGTGGTTGGTCCACTATAATGGGATTTTCGCTAATGAGTTAGTGCTCTAGGTTCTCTATGAGTTCACTAATACACTTATCATATACTCTGTATATATTTTATAGTTCATACGAAGTAATGGATAGAATAACATTTTGCTTATTTATATATGATTTCTTCCAACATGAACATTTTTTTTGTTATATACTCCCTCCGACCGTTTTTTTTTTTGGGGGGGGGAATCGCATATATGGTCCCTCAGTTATCCACGAAATTAAAATCTCAGACCTGTATTTCTGAGATTGTAAATGTCACTCCTCAATTGTCCAAAATGTTGTAAATGTGGTCCTTTAAGTAGTGAAATGTACTCTCACCCACATTGTATATTTCACCCCTCAAAAGGACCACATTTACAACATTTTGGACAATTGAGGGGTGACATTTACAATCTCAGAAATACAGGTCTGAGATTTTAATTTCGTGGATAACTGAGGGACCATATGTGGTAAATGTGGTCCCTCATATATGGTCCCTCAGTTATCCACGAAATTAAAATCTCAGACCTGTATTTCTGAGATAGTAAATGTCACTCCTCAATTGTCCAAAATGTTGTAAATGTGGTCCTTTAAGTAGTGAAATGTACTCTCGTCCACATTGTATATTTCACACCCTCAAAAGGACCACATTTACAGCATTTTAGACAATTGAGGGGTGACATTTACAATCTCAGAAATACAGGTCTCAGATTTTAATTTCGTGGATAACTGAGGGACCATATATGCGATTTTCCTTTTTTTAAACAAAGGAATTTTATTGACAAACATGAAATAGTACAATGCAAAAAAGAAAGAGTTTTTTCCCGAAATAATGCTAATTAAATAAATAATTCCCAAAATATTGTTGGCTTAAAAATAATTCTCAAAATACTGTTGGGTTAACCGTGGTTAAGAAAAGCCGCCACTTCAAGTGGCGGCTCTTCTCTTACAGTACAAAAGCCGCCACTTGAAGTGGCGGCGCTTCTCTTACAGCACATTTTGTACATATATAAAACGCAGTATGTTTCAAGAATTTTTTTAACTATCTTCCCGATTGCATTTTGCGCACAAAATTTGTATGAATAGACTAGACTTGATGAGGAACATGCTCAAAAACATTTCATCAAAAAATTCCACTGGGAAGACCCTCTGATGGTGTTGTCTGCACGGGGGTTCCGGTCAGGACGTCGTGACAGGAATAGGACATTTTTATGAAATTTGAGGTGCTTCCGAGTTGATTTTGTTGATGACATTTGGTGATCATGTTCTTTCTAAAGTGTAGGTTATGTTCACCGAATTTCAGATTAAATTTAAATCAAGAAGTTAGTTAAATTATTTGTTGAAAAAACATGCATTTTTAGGCCTAAAAATTGTGCAAATTTTCAAAAAAAATTGTTTAACTAACTTCCCAATTGAAAGGAACCAACTTCAGATTCGAGCTATCACCGCCATCATTATGCCCTTAACAAACAATTCTTTCTCTTCCACTTGCTAAATAAATATGAACTCTATTTGGGCAGTTTATGGCCATTAGAAACAGTTTCAACACTCGTATCAACTATTGTTCTAAGTTCCAATTGCAGAATCACAGTTTTGCGCAATTCACTTGAGCTCATGTTTGGAAAGCAACAGTAAATTCAAGTTCTGTAATCTAAAGAAGCATGTGTAATCCTACAACATACAAACTATTGATAGAAATGCTCAAAGTAATGTAAAAATGAAAATGCATATCATATATAACACATGCAGCTAAACATAATGACTTATGGGCAAATTATCAACAAATATGAAATAATAAGAAATTATAAAATATTGCTTCCGGGAAATAACATACCAAACGATTTAGTTGCATAATTTCTAAAATTTTCTTTGCAAAAATTTTGTCACATGCCTTCTAAAAATGTTCATGTAAAGTAGGTCTAAAAGTTGCAATTTTAGGCTTATTTCATTTGAGCTATTTCCCGGTCGAATTTGTTGATAAAATTTGGTGAGCATGTTCCCATGTAATGTAGATATGTCCACCAAATTTTAGATTGAAATTCAATCGGGAAGTTAGTTAAATAATTTTTTAAAAAATGCATAATTTTTTCGGCCTAAAAATGCAGCTTTTTCCAATAACTTATTTAACCAACTTCTGATTTAATTTTAATCTGAAATTCGGTGGACATAACCTACACTTTAGGATGAACACGATCACCAATTTTTATCAAAAAACTTGACTCGGAAGCCCCTCAAATTTCATAAAAATGTCTCATTCCTGTCACTACGTCCTGACCGGAACCCCCACGCGGACAACACCATCAGAGGGTCTTCCTGGTGAAATTATTCAAGAAATATTCGGTTCACCTATGGCGTCCTTAGATAATATCATCATACTAAAATCCGAGATTCAATTAAGTTTTATCACTGGCTCATTGATAGCTGACAGCTTTTAGAACACGTTTACTTCACGGGTTACTAAACGGTGTTTATTAAAACTCGCATTAATAAGCGGCGCATAATTAAGCAGTGTTGTAATAAGAACATGTTTACTTCAAAAGATTTAAAACACCCCTTTAACATTAAAATGTCCAAAATAACTCTATACATATATAGACACATAAACATTCATGAACACAAGTACATAATATAATATGTGGAGGTACCATAACCCCTACCCCACCCTACCCTACCCCCACAACCTTAACCCCTACCTCTTCCTTACCCCTACTCTAACCACGACCTTACCCTCTGCCCATATTCCCCTCGTAACCCCTACCTGTTAGGGGTGGGGTCGGGGTCGAGGTAGGGGCATGTGGTATGGGGTAAAGGGGTAGGGTAAGGGGGTTGGTTAGGGGTGGTAAGGGCTAGGGGGTTAAGGTAGGTGGGGGGATGGGGTTGAGGTAGGGGCAGGTGGATGGTAGGGGTAAAAGGATGGGGTCGGAGTAAGGAAGAGGTACGAGGTGGGGTGTAGGTGGGGTAAGTAGGGTAGGATGGGTAGGGGTCGGGTGGGATCGAGTTAGAGGAAGGTAGTAGGGGGTAAAGGGGTAGGGGGCAGGTAAGGGGCTGGGGTGGAATGGGTTGGGGGTAGGTTGGGGGATGGGGTCAGGGTGGAGTAGTATGGACCTGGGTCGGGTCGGTTTCGGTTCGGGCCTGGGCCCAGCCGAGCTTTTTTTTGGGGAAGGGAGAACCGGCCCGGGTAGGCAGTGGTTCCGGCATTTATTTGTTGTTAGAAAATCATTATACTTGTTAGGTTAATGGCCCAAGCCGAGGTCCGGCCCATTAACCCCTTGTTTACCAGACGCACGTCCAATTAGAACACAAGGCTAGCCGCAGGCCCATGTTCCTTGGGGGAGGACGAACATCTGAAATCGGGGGTTTAGGCTCAACGGCCCATCTCGACGAACGTCTATGTAGAGACAAGGGGCAGGACCATCAGGGATGACGACGAACGTCTCCAGAACAAGCCTATAGTCGTCGGAGGAAACCCAGTCCACATGGTGAGAATCCATCAAGGCCAGGAAACGAACAGCCAATACCTCTTGAGGGTCACTTGGAGCGATCCAACTCGCTTCCCGGGCGGACGAACGTCCCCACTAATTAGGCGGGAAACCTAGATTCTGGCGGGAAGCGCATTTAATGCTGAAGATTTGGTGGCTGGGGCACCAGCGGTCCACAGGCTGCCACGTCAGTATGGCCACCTGCCCATTGGTGGGTATAAATAGAAGCATTTATTTCATTGTAAAGGGTTGACAACTTTCTATTCTTAGCATTCTAGCTTCAGCATTCTTACCGGTAGCACTTCTACTGCCTTGTAAGACGAACGACCGACGTGCCCTTTTTAGCAAGTAGATTGAACTTGGGGGAGTTATTACGAAGTTAATAATACCTATTTACATTGCCTGCTATTTCCTTTGTTTCCTGATTTTTCTGATTGTTGTTGGGCTAAATATCCACACACCCCTATACCTCTTCCACTCAAGACCCCTTGGGCTTACGTGTTGGGCCCGAGGATCGAAGGAATTAACCTCAACAATACTCATCAACAAAATCAACTTGGAAGCACCTCAAATTTCATAAAAATGTCCTATTCCTGTCACGACGTCCTGACCGGAACCCCTGTGCAGACAACACCATCAGAGGGTCTTCCCAGTGGAATTTTTTGATGATTGTTAAAAATTTCAGCTCAAAATTCAATCGGGAAGATTGTTAAAAAATTCTTGAAACATACTGCATTTTATATATGTACAAAATGTGCTGTAAGAGAAGAGCCGCCACTTGAAGTGGCGGCTTTTGTACTGTAAAAGAAGAGTTGCCACTTGAAGTGGCGGATTTTGTACTGTAAGAGAAGAGCCGCCACTTCAAGTGGCGGCTTTTCTTAACCACGGTTGACCCAACAGTATTTTGGGAATTATTTTTAATCCAACAGTATTTTGGGAATTATTTATTTATTTAGCATTATTTCGGGAAAAAACTCAAAAAGAAAAAGGGAACAACAGTACAAAAGAAAAAGAAAAAATGAGGAAACGAAATATAGAGCTAGTCCCATGGGAAGTCTCTGGACTGAGATCTTGTGGTCATGCAATGCCGCCTTTTGTTCTTCTGACTTTTTCTGTAAATTTTTAGTTGCGTGTTCAGGTTATCAGTTGGCAGACAGTTATACGAGGTTATGAAATTGGCCTTGTGGCAAATTTCCTTATTTCCCTCTGTCTGCCTTATATTGTCCCATTTTACCTTTTTTGGAAAATGCCACTAAAATTGTCTCATACTCCGTACCACATTTGGTAAAGTTTGTGTGGCTCTAAACCATTCTTACTTTATTCTTACTTTATCAAATAATATCAACCACACAAACCCCCTTTTCTTGATAATCGGGCAACTATCTTGCATTTTCATTTAGTTTTTTTGCGGGTATACCCGACCCGGATCCGAGACCCGACGGATCCAAATCTCGAACATATGTTTAGGACCCGAAGGGTAAATGAGTCCGGATATGGACCAAAAAATTTTCAACGGATATGGATATGGAATTTATAGTTCCGCGCGCCCGGATCCGACCCGTTGACAGGCCTAATACCAGTTACCCACGATGATACATTCAAACATACAATCAAAGGATTTTCAAGCACTAATTTTTTCCTTTTTAATTGTGTTTGGATTTTAATTTAGATATTTAATTGCTATTTCAATTGTGTTTGGATTTTAATTTAGATATTTAATTGTTTTTTTGTTTTGACGTTTATGGCCCGCGGGCTGGCCCGCATAACCCGTGGGTTAGGTGGGTCGGGTTAGGGTCATAAAAATTCTGGCCCGATAGTAAGCGGGTTGGCCCGCCCCGACCCGTGAAACTCATAACCCGCCGCGGGTCGGGGCGGGTTGGCCCGTTTGACAGCTCTAACTGGTATACTTAAAAAGTTAAATGATTAAATACTTAAAAGTTTTACTGTATTATCGTGGGTATACTTAAGCTGAAATACCGCAAATACCTAATTTCTCATTTATTTAGTCTGTTTTGGATATCATGAATAAAACAGCATAGAAGTCCTTATGTTATAAAACAGTATAGCAACGAATACATTAAAAATAAATTATTTAGTCTGATTTGGATATCATGAACAAAATACATTAGTATTAAAAGTGAGGAAAGAACTAGAAGTAAGGAGAGTATAATAGAAGATATAATTGTCCTATATAGAAATAATAGAAGGGAAAATAACTTTAAATAATACCAATTATCTTCCATGAACCAAGAATAATACAAACTTGAGAAATAAATTATTAATAATACCAACTATTTGATTATCTATCAAAAGTGATATATAGCAAATTTTCACCAAAAATTCATTTATTCAATTCATCAAAAACTAATATCAAAATACTCCCTCAGTCCCAAATTGTATGATACATTTACTATTCACTTGGTCAACACAAATCACTTTTAATCTTTTATTTTATATATCAAAAGTTTATGAAATTTGAATTATTTTTTGCAGGTTTTGTAGCGGTTTTAATGTAGTTTCTAAATATGTAAATTTTATTTTCTAAAAATAATTTGAGTGTTGACAGGGATCAATTTGCTTTATCGTCAGTCAAACATCGTAAACCGTAATGTATCTTACAAATTGGGACGGAGGGAGTATCAAATAAGTGATCATATTTTCAAATATCAATTATTTGATGATTTGATCTTAGTTTTTGATGTCTTAAATGATTGAATTTCTTGTAGAAAAGTCTCTATTTTATTTTTGGTTCACATCCAGATAGTTGGTATTATTAAAAGTTATTTCTAAAGTACGTATTATTATTGGTTCATCGAAGATAGTTGGTATTATTTAAAATTATTTTCTCATAATAGAATTAAAAATACATAGAATAAATGATATTTGTCCTCAGCCCGCGGGTTGGCCCGCAACCCGTACGGGTTGGCCCGCTAAACCCGCAACCCGTTAGGGTTGATCCACTGAGCCCGCAAAACAATCGGGCCTGAAAATGATAGCCCTAACCCACCTATAAGTGGGTTGAAACGGGCCAACCCGCGGGTTTCGGCCCGTTTTGACGGCTCTAAGAACCTATATGGAATCTAACCCAAGACCTTCAACATTTGAAATTATAAAAAATACATATATTCAATTTCAAACTTTCAAATATATGCATATAACAAATAACAAGTTAAAAAATTTTGGTAAAGACAAAAACGACATTCAAGAAGAATCTGTTTTATCAATTCTATTTATTAAACTAAATATGTTATTCCTTCAAAAAAAAACTAAATATGTTATTTATTATTTAATATATAAATACATATTAAAGTGTATATACCATTAATGTTTTTGGATACAAATTTACAACGGTTTTGCATATATATATATATATATATATATATATATATATATATATATATATATATATATATATATATATATATATATATATATATATATATATATATATATATATATATAGGAAAATGTTCAAGTAAGGTAGGCCTAAGAATTGAAATTCTTAGGCCTCTTTCATTTGAGGTGCTTCCGGGTCTTATTTTTTTATGAAATTTTGTGAGCATGTTCTCCATGAAGTGTTGACTATGCCCACCAAATTTTAGAATAAAATTCAATCGGAAAGACGGTTAAATAATTTTTTCAAAATTGTGCAGGGTTTTACATATATAAAATGCAGTTTTTATCAATAATTTATTTAAATGACTTCCCGATTGAACTTTATCGTGAAACTTGGTGGACATAATCTTCAATCCATGGAGAACATGTTTACAAAATTTCATCAAAAAATTCAACCCGGAAGCACCTCAAATGAAAGAGGCCTAAGAATTGTAATTCTTAGGCCTACCTTCCTTACCTTAGCATTACCCCATATATATATATATATATATATATATATATATATATATATATATATATATATATATATATATACTTCCTCCGTTCTTTTTTAGTTGCAACGGTCAATATTTCACACTAGGGCTAAACTCGGGCCGGGCGGCCCGACCCGGGACCGAACCGGCCCGGTCACTGTTTGGCCTGGCCCGGCCCGTGGCCCGGTGGGTCCACCGATTCGGTTTGGCCCGTCCCGGGTGCTGGGCGGTCCGGGCTCGGGCCCAGGTTTTGGTGAACCGGTCCGACCGGTTCGGGCCCGATCCGGGCCGGATTTTAATTTTTTTTTTTTAATTTTTTTTAAGTTTTAGGTTAGATTAGGTATTTTGGGCCATTTGAGGTGGTTTGGGATGGTTTGGGGTTGAGGGGGAGGGGTAGGGGATTAAATAGGAGAACAAAAAAAAATTAATTGGGCCGGTTCGGCCCGGTCCGGCTCGGTTTGGCCCGGAACCGGAACCGGCCACCGGCGGTTCAGGCTCGGGCCTCCCCTTTCCTGGCCCGAGGCCCGGCCGGGCCCAGGCCCGAACCGGCCCGAGTCCAACCCTATTTCACACTTGTCAACGCACATCTTTGACCGTAATTATATCTTAATCTCTATTAGTAAAAAATATTTAAAAATTAGATTATAAAAATTTGTAATTAGATTTTAAAAATTGAACAATATTTTTCTAAAAAAATAATTTTCATAAAATAATAATATAAAATGTAGTCAAAATTAAACATATTGCGATTAAAAAGAGACGGAGGATAGTATATTATAAAAATCAGAACCAAACCATTAATAAAAAAAGGAACCAAATCGACAGGCTCGGCTCATAATAGTTCGGTCTGGTTTGGTTTAACAGTTCTTGGTTTCAAAGTACCACCTCTAGCAGGAATTTTGAGAGCACCAAGTGAATAACAAGTATAAGTAGAGGAAACTTGTAAAATAACAATGGCGGGTGGGGGTTACTCATTATACCTGAATACAGATAAAAAGGTCAACTTCTAAACAGTCGCCATAAAGTTTGGATGGATTATTCCCCCCGTGCTACAAAAGCAGCAAAACAAGTCTCAAAACAAATTTGTTTGCACAGGAGAACCCAAAAGAGAAGAAAAGCGAGTCTAGCAGCAGCAACCAAGACTGGCATAATAAAGATCGACATACCGTCTACTACTTATATACACAACCCCACCTCCCCATTCATGCTACTACTTAACAGAAGAACATGGAGCTTGACACTTTGTCCTCCAACTTTGGCAACTGTGGGACCGGAGCTGCAGTTTTCGCACCACCATCCCTTGATGAGGTGTCAGATGAGTCCCCAAACTTCATCCATTGTCCCAACTGAGTGGCAGCTAGATGTGCATAGCATATAGGAGCAACTGCCACAGTTTTAAATAGACAAGTCAATACACAGGGCAACGAAAGAGATCCTAATTAATGGCTAGTCTAAGAATAAATAAAAATGCAAAGTGAATACCAATGGAGATGGCAGTTGTGCTTCGTTGGTACCTGTTACAAGACATATAATAGCTTAGACAAGAGAGATTTTGCAAATTTTGATTTGTAACTTTCTGGGAAATAATTAATCTCCTAAATCACTTACACATATGATAAGCTGTGGACGAGTTCTTGCAGTTCATCAGCAGAGAAACCCACATCATCCATGAGAACATGGTAATGTGTTGGCCGTGTGGTGCCCTACACATTATGGATTGCAATTTACTTATCAAAATAAAAATAAAAAACAGATAAGAGAGTCAACATGTTGATCCACAGCCATTAATCTTGAGATTCTAAACAAACTTTTATACCTTCAGAGAACAAGGGTACAAAACTGTGTGCCAAACTTTAGAAACGTATATAGGCACAGGAACTTTGCCAAAAATAAGTCTGGCGTCATATATTAGGGCTACCTATTTTTAATAGTGGGACTGTACTCCTAAGTCCTAAGGCAAATGGAAACGTGAGAAGGAAATCTGAGTGAAAAAAGCACTTGGTGGGAAATCTGAGTCTATCTCGGTACAATTTAGGTTCTATAAAATTTGAATGAAATAACAAATCAGGTGGTCAATTTAGCACTTCATTTATCCATTTGTTCATTTTCAAAATAATCCACTTTTTCAAGATATATAAAACACTCGACTCCATAACCCACAACCAAACACACCCATGCAAAGTGGAAGCAAAAATTGTCAAGCTAAAGTGAAAGGAACCGTACTATCATTCCTGCATGGGCACACAAGTAGAAGTCATTGTTCCTAGGATGGCAAACCTTGTTGTCTATAATTGTACCTGTAAAACACACACATATATATTGCTCTGTATAGCATGACTTCAACCCCAATTCAAGACCCTAGGTTTCACCTTAAAATGTAAATAATATCTTTACCTGGTGGGACATTTTCAGGAGCCCCGGGCTGAAAGAACTTTGTATGATGGTTCTTCTGAGCAACAATAACAGTAAACTTGGGATTCCATTTCTCATCGAGAAATTT
Source organism: Cuscuta epithymum (assembly GCA_945859915.1). Lineage (NCBI taxonomy): Eukaryota > Viridiplantae > Streptophyta > Magnoliopsida > Solanales > Convolvulaceae > Cuscuta > Cuscuta epithymum. The sequence goes on along the minus strand of CAMAPF010000950.1, from coordinate 837,798 downwards.
GCAAGCCTACATATAAATCTGAATGTGAATTTTCAGACGGGTAAACTTGAGATTTTTAGGGATTGAGGCGGAGAGATTTGTCACCTCAATGATCTGATCGAGCTCGACATTCAATACTTGATTGAATTGGGATTCACTGACACCATCCCTGGAAGTTGATGTTTTAAAGTTAATAAAGTAATCCCAAATTAAGTCATTCCAAATGCACTGTTTACACATTGATCGCGCTACCCAGCATACCTGAAGATTATAATCTGATCAGGCTTCCTTTTACCAGAACTAACATAAAAGTCAAGCAGAAGCTCCCTGAAAATAGAAATACATGAAATTACAATTTACCTTTTCAATCAAAATATATGCAACTAGAAAAGGCCTTTAATTAAGATAAAAATAGATATGCTTAGACAAATAATCAACCTCATAATGCCTTCATCTTCAGAATCAACAGGTTTAAACAAGTTATCAATCATTTCAACCTTCGCTGACTGTGTACGGACTGATGCCCTATAGCGAGAAACTGAAGGCCACTGCCTAGAGCTAACAACCTGTGAAACAGTTGAGCAAGAACAGGGTTAATTATAAAAACCAAACACAACAGTAAAAACCCATCGAGAACGGATTACTTGGGTATTCAGACTATTTACCGCAGCAATTGAAGGGATATCTGTCTGACCAGGAGAGCCATGTGACACATCCATTCCAATTATAATAGTGGGAACTTTAGACACCGCAGGGATAGAAGGAGAATGCTCAGAAAGTAACATCGAATTTAATCCACCAAGCTGGTAACAGTAAAAAAGTACAACTAAGATATAATATAGAAATACAACCTGAAACGTTGGGGGGATTAGAAGCATTTGAAATTTCATTTTTTGTAGTATACAATTCATTATGATAACTTACAAAGTCACACCACACATCCCCCAACGTGAGTTAGCTTACACAAGCACACACACATGTATTTACCCATATTACTAATATTAGAATATCTTTTTTAGATAGATAGATATGCAAGTTATTTAAAACTAAATTTGAAAAAACAACACATAAATTTATTACTCATGATAAAGCTCTTAGTTAATTTCCCACATCTCAATCTATAAACCTTATCTTTATAATCACTTAAGATGGAGGTTAATAAAATCAGCAAATAATATCCCCAAGACTGACCTTGGCATTTATCTTGAGCAGAACATTTGTTATATACTGGTCGTTCACTCTGGTGGGTGCAATGCATTGAGTCACTATACCATACTCGGCAAGGTTCTTTCTTTTCCATGGTCCTTAATAGATTGAAGAAGGCAAATACAATATCAATACGCTACAGTAGTTGAATTACAATGATGACTACAGAGAATAGCTAAAAATAAACCAAACCATAGATGTCACAATTCTTTCTTTCTGGAAGAATACAAAGCAGGAACTTGGGTGCCCCCGGCAGCTTGGATTGGACCAATTCAAACATTTTTTCTACTCTGACCATTGGCGGGGCCCTTCTGAACTGAGCACTTTCTTCAAACACATCGAAAGGGGCTTCAACGGCCTTCAACACAAATAAAAAGGTTCAAAGAAAAAGGAATACACAAATAATAATTCCAGAAAATTTTAATAACGATAAATCCTAACACAAGGTAAAACATACAATTCCTTTCATTTCTCCACATTTTATCAGATTGCTGACAAGCCCACGGATGTCACAGCGTGCGGAAAAGTTAACAACAGCCCAACGTTCAATCTTGCAGGGATCGACAAGTTTCTGTACAACCAGAAAATTGGAATTCAAATTAGCTGGATACATGATTTAATAATCTATTGTATTTGCTCTCCATGTCCCGAAAAAGAATGTCCTGTGAATTATTTCATTGTTCATGTTTGTAAAAGCACCAAAATTGTAAATTTATAAAAATAGACCATTTTTGGCCAGTAGTAATAATTACTATAACACGTTAATTATACCTTGTTATTAAAGTTCCACCTCCCATTACGAGGGAAGAAATCTTCCCCATTTCCAACTTTCAACTGCACAGATACAAACTTAAACAAGTCACTTCCACCCAAGAGAAAGCAGAACAAGGAATAAAATAACTCTATTTAGATGTTATTGTAGTAGTCAATGGAACTTGCAGAACCATAAAAATTAACCTTTGGGGATGGCAGAACACGTCCCTCAACCTGTGTGAAGTTACTACCAATGGATACCCCACACGAGCGAAGAAGTGGCTCAGCATCATAGTTATTGATTTTCAGTGCCTGTTTCAGACCATCACCAATCAGGAGGATGAAATCAGTGTGTATTCCTTTAAGATTTGTTAGGAAGGTAGTAGAGGTGAAGGGTAATGGAGCATATAGAGAAAAAAAGCTTCAATTTGATATTTCCAAAATAAAAGATTAAAAATGAAGAAATTAGCATAAACAATATAAATAAAGAATATATATATATATATCGCTTAATTTAAAATATAAAGAGTAAACTCCCCATCTCTTAGCCTCTAAAATCAACATCCAAACATAGCATTGAAGTAGGAATGCAGGATATGGATACATACGTTGCTCAATACTTGCATCCTCTCTTGAGGCTTTTGTCTTGATTTCTCCACCAAGGAAGACCTTTGGAAGGTATTCAAAGCTTTGGTGTAACGTTGCAATGACACCAAAGTACACAGCTGAAATAATAATAATAATTGTCTTCATAGTATTTAATGCTATTATAAATTATGAAAAAGTTGATTAATTATTATTACCTCAATGGGGAAGTATGTTGGGCGTTTTGGCTTTCCAACATTGATACACGGTAGTTCAGCTGAATAACGCAAGTCTATGTTCCGGTGATTGACGAAGTAATCATAAACTGTAACTTCTGTTGCTTGAAGTTCACCACCATCATTATCTTTACTCTTTTGCTTCAAAGAAAATCTAAGAAGAACCAAAAGTACGGGAAGAGAACACTCCTTTTTTCAATACTCAAAAAAGATTGAATTAATCTGATAAATGGGCAATTAAGCAAGTGAAAGAGAATAAGAACGTACAACTGCTCCCTGCAGTTCTTCTCACTCAAACCAGTTATTTTGTACTCTTGATTTGTCGGGCTAGTCTTCACCCTCAAATTTTTCAGAGTTCTTTTGGCCTGATTTGGTAAAAGAAAATTACTTTTTGCAAAATAATGTTACTTTCACTGCAATTAGTAAACACGCTGGTGGGATAAAGGTTGACTTTACCTTGGCCCAGTCAAGGCTAAAGGGGTCCTTTGCGTTTTGATTGGCAATCAAGAAATCAACAACTGGGCCAGGTTGAATAATCATTGTAGTGGACACATCTGCATTTACAGCACATAAAAACAAATCATTAAACTCAATTAGTGAGTTAACTGCAAAATCTGACTTGTTTCAAAAAATGTTACCTATGTTCAGAGACAATCCATCTTGCACGGTCCTAAAACTGGAATGAAACCCTCTGCATCCAAGAACACCACCTCCAACATCAGCAAAGTTCTTTGGGTCGTTGTGGAAGAACGATTGCCGCACGAGCAGGCACCCCCTGAGATTGGAAGTAAAAGGAAGTTTATTAATAAATTACTATCAACTATAAATCATCAGAATTAACACAGAATATTCCTAAACTTACTGCTTAGCAGCATGTTGTCTCAGGATGATATCCAAAACCCTTAAAGCTTCTTGAGAGTTCTCTGATTCTTGACCACGTAAAGCATTGGCAATAGCCTGCATAGGGATCTTGGTAGCAAAGCTAATCTCAACCTTGTAAGTCTTCGAATGGTAAGGACGCCTCAGCCTCTTCTTGTCACTGTCATTGGTGTCTTCAGGACTGCGGTTCCCATTGTTCCTATTCAAAGCAATAGAATAGTGATCATTCGGAAAGAGTATGCACAACCAGCAGTGGCCATCTGTTAGCCACTTTTTGAGCTTATGTTATTGATTCATTTCGCCCATTTTCATATGTTTCCTTCTTTATTTTATCAATACAAGATATTTATTGGCAAAAAATGTCAACCAGACAGCAACGACTATAAGCAAAGTGTCTGATTAGTTATAGAGGCCAACCTGTTAGAGGTAACATCCTCGAGAACCACAGTGAACTCAAGCTTGTTTCTTGGAAGAGCACCAACAGTGAACAAGCTTTTCTCACCATCATAAGCAAAGTGTCGTCCAGCCAGCTCTGTGTCGTACGTCTCATGCACTCTGTCAAGGACTTTCCTACCAATGCCTTTTCCATCCACCGGGGTACCATCTTCATAAAGCAGAGCAACCTGGGAAAACCAAAGAATTATTCATTAATGCAACTAATACAGTGAGAATGAAAGTAGATAAAAAATATTGAGAACATACACTGTACTGATAGAAATCCCCGTCAACTCTGGCCAAGTTCACTTTAAAATGATTGGTGAGAATTGGGATCCTTTGGCCCTTGCTGCCAAATCCCCGCCGAGCCATTGGAAGACGGTTTGACTTTTTCTTGACAGGCTCAACTTCCACCTTTGCAGGAGTAAAATCTTCTGGAACGGGTGGAGGAGGAGGCAGATCATCTGAAGTGCCATTCATGATGCCTTCCCCAGAAATCTGAAGAATCGTTAGAAACTATAATCGGACATATTATATCAGTTACGACTAAAAGAGATACATGCGTAAACACTTCTTCATGAGATAACTAGGTTTCACTCACATGCACTGCTCTAGCAAATAGGCACAAAAGCCGGCCATTTTCACAGGGTAAAGAAAAAAATCTTTACATGAAAGACCACAAATAAAAACAAAAACAAATAAGAGAGAGAAAGTCAAACCGTTACAGTGACCAAAAAAGGTAAAACCACCACAAATTAGATAATAAAAAAAAAGTTGATGCACAATCTTATTTTTGAAGAACTATTCCGTAATTATGTTTGACTTAGCATATACATATACACACACACACATATATATATATTTGAGGTCTCATTTTGGGATTCTTCATTTCTTCATTCAGGATTACCCCTGTTTTGGCAAAAAAGGCATGGAGTCTCATTTTGACGGACCAAATCACAAATTATTCTCAAAAAAGTACGCATGCAAGCACATAATACCCAAGCCAAAAAACTTGTAAATGCAAACTTTACATCATACAGAGTATTGCTCCGTAAAGAACAAAGGAACGTTGAAAAATAACTGGGAAAACTCGGAATACATAGCTATAAAACCAATGTTGGAAATGAAAACCCAAATCAAGACCAACGGGGTGTTTTTTCAAGCCTGCAATCAAAACAAAACAAAAAACACAGCTCGATCAGAGACGTAGTACCTGAAACTGGCAGGGCGTAACGAGATGAGATCCGAGGCCGCAAACCCTAAACTGTGTCAACGGCGCAAGAGAGAAGACGAAATTCTAGAGAGGGGGACGGCGCAGTTACAGAGTGAGAGTGAGGGGTATGGTTTTCTCACCTAAATATAGATAGATGGGTACAGGTAGGGTTGGGGTAGTGCTAGAGTGACACGCGTATTAGGTAGCGCACGGGATCCTCTACGCTTCCTTCCTACGGTCGGATCAACATCAACAGGCCGATTCATATTAAAACCGGATCACTCCGTTAGTTATTGTTTATTCTTATTTTATTCAGATCATATCAGATAAAAATTCAAATTATATCACATTTGAATCATTCAGATCAGATCAAAATAATTCAGATCAGATCAGAAACATTCACATCAGATCAGAAACACTCAGATCAGATCAGGAACATTCAGATCAGATCAGAAAAGTTCAGACATGATTTATCCCTTTTATTATAATAATTATAATAATATTAATAATAATTATAATTATTATTATTAATAATAATTTATTATTATTATTATTCTTGTTGTTATTGTAATTATTATTATAATTACTATTACTATTGATATTATTATTATTATGGTATTTATTATTATCATGATTATTATTATTCTTATTACTATTATGGTTGTTGTTGTTGTTATTAGTCTTTTTTGTTGTTATTATATTACACGGAGTAATTACAATTAAAATTATAGAAATAAATATTATAATTATAATTAAAATTATAATTATAGAAATAATTATAACTAAAAATATAATTACAATTATAATTATAGCTTTTTTGTTTACTCCAGGAGGGGTCCGGGGGCCTGAAGTAAACTAGGTTGAAACTCACCCCATTGAGTTTCAAACCCGAGACCTCCCATAAGGGAGAGTGAGTCGGCGACCAGCTGAGCTGGACCGCTTCCTTTAATTATAGCTATATTTATAACTAGTGTAATACGTATAACAATAATTATACCTATTATAATTATGATTATAATTATAATTATAATTATAATTTTTTTATAATTATAATTATATTTAAATTATATGTGTGTAATTACATTTCTAATTATAATAATTAAAATTATAATTATAATTATAATTTTAGAAATATTCAAATCAGATCAGATCAGAAGGATTCAGATCAGATCAGAAACATTCAGATCAGATCAGGAATATTCAGATCAGATCAGGAACATTCAGATCAGATCAGAAAGATTTAGATCAGATCAGACCAGATCAGAAAGATTCAGATCAGATCAGAAAAATTCAGATCAGAAAAATTCAGATCAGATCAAATCAGAACTTAAAAAAATCAGATCAGAAACATTCACATCAGGTGAAGAGAATAGCTTCTTATTCTCCTCAAATGTATTAGGTTCTGGTTAAAGTGGCCGATCAAGAGTCCGTTTGGTGACCAATTTTTTCGACTTATCAGACATTTTTTTGAAAATCAAATAACTAATTTATGATTAAGCGATAGCAAAAATACAAGAGAATGAATAGTCTGAGGCTACAATGGGATGAGACATAGAACGGAACAGATTCAATGAATCCTTCCAGATCCCTAACCCCGCAATAATGTAGTCTAGTCTAATAGTCTTGCTGATCTTCTTGCTACTCCAAAGAGAAATTAAAAAATTACAACTAAAAGATCTGGCTTCACCAGCCACCGGAAAGGGAGAATTGGTTTGACCAGCAACCAACAAAGGGAAATCAGTCGAGTAGAAATTTCTTGAAACATCGGTTTGACCAGCAACCGAAAAAGAGATCCACTTGATCATCATCTTCTTCCCACAGTGAGGCGGTGGTTCAGGTGGTGGGCGAGTATTTGAAACATCAGAACAACGAGGTTGAAAAACTTCACCAGATCGATTACACCGATTAGAAACACACAGCCTCTAGACATTGCTAGGAGAATAACATACCACACGCTCACATGAAGCGGACAAAATTCTCAGCCAATGAAGAAGCCAGACCAAAATCCTTGAAATAGAAATTGAAAAAGAGCGAAAGCATAGAAAAACATTTGATTCGATCTTTCATTGCATAGAGAATGTCTTCATCTTCCAAAATCGAATCTTGAAGAGGGTTGGGGATGGCCGCCTAGGGTTTCCCCTAGGCCCGACTCTCTATCACACTTCACAGTTATCGGCTTATCAGACTTATCAACAAGTTTTTTTATCAAACACATAACTTTTGATTTCAAGCGCTGCATTGTGTAATAAGCAGAAAAAGTAAGGTTGGAGTTACTTTTCTGACTGTATTGGCTGAAGTTATTGTAGAAGATCATTTTAGTTATTTTCTCATGTAATTTTTTATTTTATTTATTAATAACAAATATTTTAAATATAATTTTTTCATGAATCAGCCAATACAGCCACTTCAGTCAGAATTTCATACATTTCAGCAGAATCAGCCAATTCATCCAATTTTAGTGTTATCAAATCGGCTCTAAGTAATTATGCTAATTACTGTGAAAATTATACTCTCTCAGTTTCATTTTGTAAGATATTTTTCTTATTCACTTGGTCAACACAAATAATTCTTAATCTATTACTTTAAATGTCAATTTTTTATCAAATTTGATTTTGATCTTTGTGACTTTGAAAAGATTTTAATATAGTTTCTAAATATATAATTCTTTTTTTTTTCTAAAACTAATTCCAGTGCGGACAGTGATCCATTTGTTTTATCGTCGGTTAAACATTGTAAAACGTAAATTAAAGTGTCTTACCATTCGGGGCTGATGGAGTATATAAATATATTTTATTAATAAAATAAAGAAAAAATATGAACAAAATAGTTAAGATTGGCCTCTACAGTAACTTCAGACGATAGTGTCTGAAAAGTAACTTCAATCATACTTTTTTATTATTATATAATTCAACGCGCGAAATCAAAAGATATGTATTTCGTGAAAATGTTTGTTGATAAACATAATAAGTCGAAAAACATGGCCGTCAAACGGGCTCTAAAAATACGTTTCATAATACTCAATTTGGATAATCGGATGAATTTTATTTAAAAATATTTTGTCGATAAAGTTATACTCTGTACTCCGTTTAAAAATTAGCTAGAATGATTGTATGCAATAACTTTAATCAATTTTGGCAGAAAAATAATTTTAACCTTACATATTTTAATTAAAAACAATTCAAAGTGCGAAATAAGAAATTAGGTGTTTGATTAAAAAATTACTAATAAGGTTTATTGGCCGTAAAATATAGGTTATCCAACACGCTATAAATTATCTTGACGCTACCAATTATCATTCACATTTTTTCACTATGTCCTTTCCCCTAAAAAGCCCTGATAGGTAGAATCATCTCCTATCAATTACCTAATTTTAGTATCTTTTTTGTTCAAAAATATTTTTATTGAGAAAATAAATAAATATGCATCCCTTTTAAAATAAATGCCACATATATACTTGGTGTAGAAAAAATCAAATAAAAATGGGAAAAATTCCTCCTCATGTCTCGGTGTTACTGGAAGGAGTTAAATAACTAAGAAGAAATCAATGAAAATAAATTTTAAAAATAAACTTTGTTCACTTTCTTATCTATAGACAATATAGTATTATTTTTACATGAGAAATAATGACATAGCATAAATAATGGTATAAGGTACCATCAAACTTGTCTATTCTATGGGCATTGTCCTTTCTAAGGCTAAAGACAACATTTTTAACTTCCTGCTTGGTTGGGGTGTTCATAAATGTTAGTAAGGAAAGTGTTAAGCAGTGTTGACTTTAACACTTGTTTAACAAAGTTTTTTTTTAAAAAAATTGGGGTGTTAGTAAAGGTTTAGAGGTGTTAACTGTAACCTTCCCAACACCTTTAACTTGTCGCTTTTTTGAGACCTCAATTTGGGATGTATTAATGTGTTGGATAAACTTTACTCTTCTTATTATTTAAAGGGATATTTACCTAAATGAGAGTTGTTGAGATATATTATCTCGGCCTATTACTGTTCAGGAGTCCAGGGCATCGCCCCACCATGGAGCCCGAATGACAAGGTCCATCTCAGCCTGTTAGGCCTGTTTCGGCCCTTTGGGCCCATTTTGGGCTCATCTGGCCCATTAGGTTAAGCTTTTCCCCTATCCTTTCTTCCCTATAAATAGGAGGCTTTCCCTCCATGTAAAGGGACTTTGGGGTTGGTCTCTTCTTCCCCACTTCTCCTCCTCTCTATAATAGATTAGCTAGCTTTGTCCTCCATTAATGGGAGCTGCAATACATGTACTTTGTAATGGTGAGTCCCTTGGTTTTCTCCCTTTCGGGTTTCCACGTAAAAATAGCTTGTTCATACACATTTATACATATATTTACTATATTAGGTTGGAATAAACTCAACACTGGCGCCGTATGTGGGAATCAGTTCAAAAAGATTACACGTGTTCTTGATCCTACAAAAAAAATCATACGGAAATAAACTGATTTCCAACAAAGGAAAATGATTATGGAAGGGAAAACAGGAAGAAGATCTGACATAAGAAGAAGCTACGACAAAAGGAAGAAAAAGCCGGAGTTTTCCGGACAAGGTTGGGGTCGCCGGAGCAGCCGCCGCCGTGGATCCTCCGGTGAGTTCAGCTGCACCAGGGGGATTTTGATGCAGCGTCTCAACTCTCACCATTCCGTCTCTAGTAAAACGCCGCCGACAACAAAGTTGCATGTGGCTTGCCGTTGACTCCACCAGCCAACACCCAAACTCATGGAGAAGGCAGGTTGGTTGCACAAACTAGCTAGTGGCAGGATATACCATGCGTAGGACCCACACACCAAACGAGTGGTTATCCTATCTTGACAAGCAAGGGAGATATTAGAATAGACAATCAAGTATGTGAAAGTTGGCGGTGAGTTGACAGGTGGGTTCCACATGCATCATATTCAAGAAGTAAAACCTTTCATGGTTGCAGGGTGCGGACGAGCGGGTTTCCCTCCGCCCATGGGGTCCAAAATGAAGAGTGGCACAGAACGTCGACCCACGTATGAAATCTGGCCCGAAGGTATTTGATTACCCATACATGAGACTTGCATGCTACTACGGTTTTTCTCCCATACAAACAACCTGTCAACAAGAGTCATGAGCCGAGCCGATATAATCTACACCGGCAGCCGCTCGTCCCCCATCTCAAGAATACCCCACTGGCCGATCCATCAATGGATCCCGCTCCAAGCCTTCATTGCAGAAGCCGTTCAGCTCTGGCCGCCTGGCCTAGGCCGTCTTGTTCTAGTACAGCTCTGGCCGCCCGGTCGGCCCCAAACATGTCAATTCGCTCAGTCTTTGGACAGCCCAGGATGCGATTGTAGGTCGGTTACTCGGTTCGCACGACGCCGCCCGTTTCCCCAGGCCGCTCGTCCCCAAGAGTAGCTTCCGATCCGGACGTCTAGGGAAGCTCGCCCAAGGATCAGAGTTACCTCAGCTCAGACCCATGCTCGTTCACCTCGCACCCATCGGCAGACCTTCGCCGGATCGATCTGGTTCGCCGCTCGGCCTTCGGCTTGTTGCCGCGCGGCTCTCGGTATGGTTGGTGGCAGGAAGTCCTGCATACGTACGTAGAGTGGAGGTGAGTCCTCTCGTAAGCTTCATGGAGATAATAAGCCGGCACAATTTTGGTGGAAGCATGGGTCTGGATCCATGATTGCTAACATTGACCAAGTCAAAATGGGCAACAAGGGAGTAAAACTAACTTCGTAACTCCACTGGCCGAGCGTCTTCTTGAAGCTAAGTATTGAATATCTAAATTGCTAATTAAATTTTAACTAGTATTTCTTATTACTGGTATTTTATCACCATTATTTATTAGGGACCCAAATATCCCGAAATTAGATAATGTCGAGCGAAGCTCATGTGATAAATTTTACTGTCATTTTAATTTAATAACTAGGTGACGAGCCGAGCCGAGGGTCATTGCACCCCGAGGCCGACGGTCACATCTGGAAGAGCCCCAGACAAAAAAAGCGGTACACATATACATATTGGCTGGCCATTTGGCCGCGTCACTATGTTCACTGTGCAGATAACGATCATAATCGGGACGACCGATAACATATGATGCTCAGAATGAAATCCAATGAATCTTGGTGAGAAGGGCCGCGGACGATCATCTCCGCCCCAGAGGCCGAGGGCCTGGAGACGAGCATCTCCACCTCAGAGGCCGAGGGCCTGGAGACGAGCATCTCCACCTCAGAGGCCGAGGGCCTGGAGACGAGCATCTCCACCCCGGAGGGCGAGGGTCTAAAGAAGACCACTAGAGGCCAAGGGCTTGGAGACAAAAATCTCCACCCCAGAAGCCGAGGGCTTGGAGACGAGCATCCTCTACCCGGAGGCTGAGGGTCTAAAGAAGACCATCAGAGGCCAAGGGTTTGGAGACAAGCAACTTCCACCTGGAGGCTTAGGCCTCAAGGCGACCATCACGGCCAAGGGCTTGGAGACGAGCATCTTCCACCCAAAGGCCAAGAGCTTAGAGAAAACCATCAGGCTGAGGGCTTGGAGACGAGCATCTCCACCCCCCAAAGGCTGAGGGCCTCAAGACGAGCATCACTGCCAAGAGCCTGGGGACGAACATCTTTCACCCCAGAGGCCGAAGGCCCGGAGACGATCATCTACTATCCAGAGGCCGAGGACCGTGAGACGATCATCCCCACTCCAGAGGCCAAGGGCCCAAGGACGAACATCTTTCTCCCTGGAGGATGAGGGTCGGGAGACGATCATCTATCATCCAGAGGCCGAAGGCCGGGAAATGAGCATCACGACCGTCGACCGTGGACGAGGATGACTCAAGATCGTTTGGGGGCTCCGGATCCGGTCGGTGACCATGGACAAGGATGACTCAAGAAAAGTTCACAGACTCCAGATCCGGGCATTGACCATGGACGAAGATGACTCAAAAGTGGATGTTGGGTGTTCCAAAACGGTAACTGACCGTGGACAAACCCGAACCACTGAGGATCCCATATCCGGGCATTGATCATGGACAAGGATGATCCAAGAACCTTAAGGATTCTGGACCCGATCATCGACCGTGGACGAGGACGACTCTTGAACGTTTGAGGATCCCGAATCCGGTCACCGGTCATGGACGAGGATGACTCTTGAATGAAGACCGAGGAAGAACACAGGCAAGAGTATACTTTCTCGAGCAGATTCGCACGCTCACTACTCAAGAAACTGGGGGACTTGTGTTGAGATATATTATCTCGACCTATTACTGTTCAGGATCCCAAGGCATCGCCCCATCATGGAGCCCGAATGACAAGGTCCATCTGAGCCTGTTAGGCCTGTTTCGGCCCTTTAGGCCCATTTTGGGCTCATCTGGCCCATAAGGTTAAGCTTTTCCACTATCCCTTCTTCCTTATAAATAGGAGGCTTTCCCTCCATGTAAAGGGACTTTATGGTTGGTCTCTTCTTCCCCACTTCTTCTCCTTCTCTCTAGAATAGATTAGCTAGCTTTGTCCTCCATTAATGGGAGCTTCAATACATGTACTTTGTAATGGTGAGGGGAGTCCTAATGAGAAAGAGAGGGCTTGAACATTAGCCTAAAAGGTCTCTTGGTTTTATCCCTTTCGGGTTTCCACGTAAAAATAGCTTGTTCATACACATTTATACATATATTTACTATATCGTGTTGGAATAAACTCAATAGGAGTAAATAAATCTATAATTGCCAAAATAGGACTAAAGCTTAAAAATCCCCTAAATGAAAGTTATTATTTGTAATTGGACAAAAAACATCCTTGAAGCTTGAACATCATACAGTCGTCGATCAGAACGTCGGACCACTGCCGGACGTCAGTCGACGCCAGTCGCCGTCGGTCTTCGGACATCACCGCCACCTCAAAACCGGTCGTCGTTGTAGATCTCACCGCCGCCACTGGTCAGATCTAGCTTCCGCCAGCCGCCAGGCACTGCCATTGTAGATCCGGCCACCGTCGCAGGTAATCCGACATCTCCATTGCAATTCTCGTCTCTGTCGTTGCAGATCTAGCCATCGCTGACACAAATGCCAACATTTTTATCAAAATGCCAAAATGAATCGAAAATGTCATTTTAATGACATTTCCAAAGAAGAATACATTTTTTTGTAGAATATGAATGCCATTTTGATGGCACTTACAGAGTTGAACTTGGCATTTTTACCAATCAAATAAGAAATGGAACATCTGCAACAAAATAGAAGAGGGGAAGATAGAACTAGAGAAGATGGGAGGAAAAAGGGGAGAACAATCAAAGAAGAAACCTGATCTTCGAAGAGGAGAAGAAAATCTATAACGGCGGAGGCAGACTTCGCTTCAGCGGCGGCGGACTTCGCTTCAGCGGCGGCAGGCTTCCAAGGTTTGCTTGTTCGAGAAGATGGGCAGGGAAGGTAGATGAAGTTGCGCAAGGGGGGAGAAGATGCGCAGGGGAGAAAATGATGCTCACGGGAGAAAAGATATGCATAGGGGAAGAGGGTAAATAGAAAGAATAGAGGGGTAAATGGGTAATTTAATCTTATGAAGGAAAAAATTATGGATAGTCTTATTTAGGAATTTCAGGAACATTTTAGTCCCATTTAGGGCAATAAGTCTTATTTGAAATATATATATTAAGCTCATTGGGTTTCATTTAGGAGGATTGTATACGAATCAAAGAATTTATGCTCAGTTCAGGATTCGAATTCGTATAAGACGATTCGAATTCGAAAAATTCAAATACAAAAACAAATAAGAACACTAAAGTTGATTCGAATTGTTATATCAAATATAAATATGAATATTAGTATATTCGATTCGAATGTTAATCAAATATATTTGATTAATAATAGTGATTGATGGAGTATATGGCCCAGGGACCCCCGGCCCACAGACTCCCACTTCTCCTACACAGGGCCATCAAGCCCAATGAGCACATAAAGCCCAAACATAACAGCCCAAGCGTCAAGAAGCCCATGGTGCACACAAAGAAAAATTCGGCCCTATGGCCGAGGGCTCCAAACACCATGAGACAGCTAGATTTGGGCATGTGAAGCTACTGAGAGAAAACGGAAGAAAAACAGTAGCCTTCGGCCAGGGGAGCCTTCGGCCATACATGAAGCCTTCGGCCATACATAAAGCCTTCGGCCATACATGAAGCCTTGGGTCATATGATCCAGGCCGAAGGGTATACGCCCTACGAAGTTTCCTCTGAAGACAAGCAACCACCACATTCAATGCGGCGTCACGTCCAACCACCGCATTTAATGCGGTGCACATGCAATTGTCGGTGCCACCCCAATGGAGTGACCCTCGACCGTTAGATTAGTGACACATGTACACACTTAGCATTTATGGATGCTATAAATAGCAGCCCTTTTCCCCTTGTAAAAGATCCCAAGATCTCGAGTTCATTAATACGTTTAACTCTCTCTCTCTTACTTGTTTGCTCTGACTTCTCTCTAAGTTATTTCTCACAATAACCCCTCGGATAAGCTACCCCCCGGGTACACTATCCATCAGTGATAATATTAATAATAATAGTAACAATATTAGTAATAATACTATAATAACTTTTAAAAACTAGCTATAACTTCAAAGTGTAGCTCATACATACATCTATGTATACACACCCCAAGCCAATTTGCAATGAATTCAAAGTATCATAAGAAGTAAGGGTTGTAAACGAAACAAATAATTTTAATTCGATTCATGATTTGGATTCATTAAATTATGATTCAAATTTGAAAGGGAAAGTTCCCGAAATAGGACTAAAACAGTTTGAAAATTCCAAAATAGGACTGTCATGTTTTTTATTCTCAAAATAGGAGTAATTACTGCCAAGTTTGGAAAATACTGCCATGTTTGAAGTATGGTACTGCCAAAACATGACAGTAATTAGTCCTATTTTGGGAATAAAAACATGACAGTCCTATTTTGGAATTTTCAAACCTTTTTAGTCCTATTTCGGGCAATATTCTCAATTTGAAAACATAGTGATGGAGTACATGATCCAGGACCCCCTGGCCCACATACTCATGCAATCCAAACATTCAGTGGAAGCCTTCGGCAGCACCTCGGCCATGATGTCCTCGGTAACCTTCGGCTATGATGCCCTCGGCACCCCTCGGCTATGATGCCCTCGGCACCCCTCAACTATGATGTCCTCGGCACCCCTTGGCTATGATGTCCTCAATACCCCTCGACTATGATGCCCTCGGTAGTACCCCTTGGCAGTACCCCTCGGCTATGATGTCCTCGGTACCCCTCGGCTATGATGCCCTCGGCAGTACCCCTCGGCTATGATGTCCTCGGTACCCTTCGGTTATGATGCCCTTGGCACCCCTCGGTGAGTATCCCTCGGCTATGTCATGCCCTCGGACGTACGAAGCCTTCGGCCATACATGAAGCCTTCAGCCATATATGAAGCTTTCGGCCATACATGAAGCCTTCGGCCATGCATGAAGCCTTCAGCCATGCATGAAGCCTTCGGCCATACATGAAGCCTTCGGCCATCCATGAAGCCTTTGGCCATACATGAAGCCTTCGGCCATCCATGAAGCCTTCGGCCATACATGAAGCCTTCAGCCATACATGAAGCCTTTGGCCATACATGAAGCCTTCGGCCATACATGAAGCCTTCGGCCATATGATCCAGGGCGAAGGGTCTACGCTCTACGAAGCTTCCTCTGGAGACAAGCAACCACCGCATTCAATGCGGCGTCACATCCATGCACCCACCACGTTTAATGCGGTGTACATGCGAGTGTCGGTGCCACCCACTACAACAAAAACCAGCTATAGAGGCAACTCTTTGAGGCAAATTGTCTCTAAAAGATCCTTTTAGCATCATAGAAATAAGGGTTGCCTCTAAATATATAAGCTCTAAATACATTTGAGGCAACCGTAGATTAATTGTCTCAAAAAGGTACTATTTGAATCAATCTTTTTAGGGTTGCCTCTAAAAGCCCGTTACAAAAGTATGGTCGCCTCTAAAACATTTGATTCTAAAAGTGTGTCATTTATAGAGGCCACGTTTTGGGGCAAGTATTTTTTTGTCCTCGGCTAGATGCGATTAGTGACAATTAATTAAATTATTATTGCTTATCAAGTATTCAAATTTCAAAATTTGAGTGTTTTTAATCCGCTTAGAGCCCGTTTGGTGACATCTTTTTTCGGCTTATCGGACTTATCTGCCAATTTTTTCGCCAAACACGTAACTTTTGATTTCGTGCATGCGCTGAATTGTGTAATAATAAGAAAAAATAAGGTTGGAGTTACTTTTCTGGCTGTATTGGCTTAAGTACTGTAGAGAATCATTTTAGCTATTTTTTCATATAATTTTTTATTTTATTTATTAATAACAAATATTTTAAATATTATATTTTCATATAAATCAGCAAAATCGGCCACTTCAGCTAGAATTCATAAATTTCAGGAGTTTCAACCATTTCAGCCAATTTTCAGTTTTACCAAACGACTCTTAATATATTTCCCCACTAATCAAATTTTTCTCTAAAATTTAGCCTCGTCCAGTTTCTCTAAAATATACTTTACTACGTAATAATCAACCCGCCAAAATCAACCCACAAAATTTTTCGTGAAATTCGTCCCGCCTTTTGTACATTCCCGCCGTACAAGTAAAACTTTTAATACCCGAGGTAGTTACTCCAGACCTTTAGTACTGTCCTCACAAACCGCCACTAGCCTTTTCCGCGCACTTTGTCCTCACTCGTGCACGCCCTGAGAAACTTCCCAGGGGGTCACCCATCCCAAGACTACTCCCGTGCAAGCACGCTTAACTTTGGAGTTCTTGGTGATGAGCTCCCTTAAAAGGAGATGCATCTTGTTGGTATGAGTAGTACTATTAATCCGTTTATATTAAATCTCAAGTGTTACAACATATGACTTTATAGTCAATCCTAATCCCCAAATACTCCGTATAAAAATTTATCCTCCCATTTCACCCACACCCCAAAAAGTCTAGCAAAAGCTATCCAAAAATTACCATAGCCTAATACCCCAATCCCAATTCCACCTTCGGACACATAGGTAAAAGGGAGCTGCCAGCATCAGCGGGCCCAGCCAATTCACTAAACAATGAAGGACTAACCATTTTACCTAGTAAAAGGCAAATCGCTTCAAACTCCTCATCTGTATTAATCCAAGCAGGGGCCATGACAGGATATGTATACATATACTCCGTATATATAATAAAAAGAACCATAGGACTGCAGGAGCACAAGCCCCTCCAGGTCCCTTAATAGTTCTGCCGCTGAATAAGGGGCCATGACATACATATACATTCATCTCAATATAGCAATTTATAGAAACAGAACAAAATCACTCTCAATTCACAAAATAGTCATTTACACAATCATAGCAATTTATAGCTTCAACCATAATGATAATTTATAAGGTAATAAAAAACTACAAGAGAAGGCATATCAAATGTCACACTAAAGCAGGTCACCAGGGGAAACGGGTCGGAAGATTGATTTATTTAAAAAATCACTATATCTACGATTTCACTCAGAAGTGGGGATGATCGAATTAAGGGATTCATACCTTCCGTTGATGGAGCAGGCACGAGGAACGCCAGGAGAAGATGAAGACGAGACCCTCTAGCCTAGATTGAGGAAGAATTGTCGAATGCTCTCTTCTCTGGCCTGTACGTGCGATAGAGGATGGGTTTGAGATTGATGGAAGGTGCGTAGGGTTAAGAGGATTTGGGAAGAGAAGGCGGCAAGAATGGAGTGGATTAGTGGAATTGGATGTAAATACCTTAATTATTACATTAAAAGTTTTACTTGTACGACGGGAATGTACAAAAGGCGGGACGAATTTCACGAAAAATTTTGTGGGTTGATTTTGGCGGGTTGATTATTACGTAGTAAAGTATATTTTAGAGAAACTGGACGAGGCTAAATTTTAGAGAAAAATTTGATTAGTGGGAAAATATATAAAGAGTCGTTTGGTAAAACTGAAAATTGGCTGAAATGGTTGAAACTCCTGAAATTTATGAATTCTAGCTGAAGTGGCCGATTCTGCTGATTTATATGAAAATATAATATTTAAAATATTTGTTATTAATAAATAAAATAAAAAATTATATGAAAAAATAGCTAAAATGATTCTCTACAGTACTTAAGCCAATACAGCCAGAAAAGTAACTCCAACCTTATTTTTTCTTATTATTACACAATTCAGCTGTAACACCCCGGCCCCCACCGGACCCAAGGTAGTTACTCCGGACCAATAGTACTGTCCCCACAAACCACCACGAGCCTTTACCGCGCACTTTGTCCTCACTCATGCGCGCCCTGAGAAACTTCCCAGGGGTCACCCATCCCAAGACTACTCCCGTGCAAGCACGCTTAACTTTGGAGTTTTTGGGTGATGAGCTCCCTTAAAAGGAGATGCACCTCTTGTTGGTATGAGTAGTACTATTAATCCGTTTATATTAAATCTCAAGTGTTACAATCACCCCCACTTAGGATCGCAACGTCCTCGTTGTGCCTTAAACCAATCTCAATCAAACTCCAGAATCCTTTCCCCTGCTAAGTGTCCGCCCGATATCTAACGGGTCAACTCACTGTCGCAGGGATGCTCTGATACCACCTGTAACACCCCGGCCCCCACCGGACCCAAGGTAGTTATTCCGGACCAATAGTACTGTCCCCACAAACCACCACGAGCCTTTACCGCGCACTTTGTCCTCACTCGTGCGCGCCCTGAGAAACTTCCCAAGGGGTCACCCATCCCAAGACTACTCCCGTGCAAGCACGCTTAACTTTGGAGTTCTTGGGTGATGAGCTCCCTTAAAAGGAGATGCACCTCTTGTTGGTATGAGTAGTACTATTAATCCGTTTATATTAAATCTCAAGTGTTACATATGCATATTTGAATGCCAACATTTATTAGTCCTCCACTGAAAGCTTTTGAAAGTCAAAGTATTTTGTAAATGGGTAATAATCAAGACATGTACCTTTTTTTTTGTTTAGACATGTACCTTCTTTTAAAAATAAAGTATAATAAAAATAAAATAAAAAGTTGTGCCACAATGGCGGATGGCGGACTTCTGAACAGCTTATAGTACGCAACGTCGTGTTCTCTTCGGTACTTCCTCTTACTACCGCCTACCTTACCTTTCCTAATATATGCCCCTCCAAGGTACCCGTGCTGGTTCCGCCGCCACTGGGCCCCTAGTTTGAGCTCGTTTCCTTTCCCCACATATGTGAATCAGCAACATAGTCTTCAAATTTTGGATTTTCTGATATTTTTTATCTTCTTGTATAGACACTTAAAACTTTAATTCTTTCAAAAGTATTTGTGTTTATCTTAATAAGATTTTTTAAAAAGGAAAACAATGTATGATTCAGCAGTCTCAAATCTCCTAGACTAGCAAACTGCAGAACGGTAAGGATATAACATAGATCTTTTATAGAAATAGGGAGGAGAAGATAGTTCTTCTAATCCAAGGTTTTTACACTATTATGAAAATGGTAAAAAGCGTTGCTGGTATATGTAAAAACCAGATTTCAACAAGATAAGATAGCTTCTTTACTCCTCTTTCCTCTAACAGTAGATGAGGATCTACTTATTTCTTTGCTACATTGGAAAAACTCTGCTCTGGTTTGACCAAACTCAATTGCCCACCATCCTTTGTAGCGACAATGGCAGCGTTTACTTCATTGCATGGATCTATGAACTTGGTCAGCTCACGATCGGCATCTGTGTGATTGGGAGGGACTGACTTCACCTTTTTTCGGCCCTTAAAAAGATTGGCTTTTTGAGTCATCTTCTAAGGTTTTGGTTGAAATCTTGCGCTCTCCTGCGGCTTGCAACTAGGCCATTAAG
Source organism: Cuscuta epithymum (assembly GCA_945859915.1). Classification (NCBI taxonomy): domain Eukaryota; kingdom Viridiplantae; phylum Streptophyta; class Magnoliopsida; order Solanales; family Convolvulaceae; genus Cuscuta; species Cuscuta epithymum. Next base: position 817,678 of record CAMAPF010000950.1, on the reverse strand, counting down.
GTAGTGAACTGATTTGAGAAGTTTAAATAAAAAAAAAAACTAATTATGGGGTAATCAAGTTTTATTGTAATATTGGAGGAGTGAAGTTTTTAAACTTATAATAGTATCTTAAAAAAACAATTAATAGTACTGTTATAATAAACTGTTAAATAATCAATTGTTAATAAAACATTGTCATATATAACTATTATGTAATAGATTGATTATTAATAATAGTCTATATTATAGTTTATATAATATTATCTCTTTTCAATTTCCTTGTCTTGTGAATCAACTGCATAGTCTTCAAAATGAAGATTTTATTAAATTCTCTATGTCTTCTTTTCACAGCCTCTATAGTGTGACTGCCCTTCCGTAATTTCCATGTGGACAGTTTTACGGATTTTCTGTGCTGACAGCCTCGTTATCTCTACTTTAAATAACAGTCTAATTGTCTAACGGCCCCATTATGTCCTATCTTGATGGAATAGATTGGTCCACATTCCTCAACCCATTTTAGGAATGTGTTGTGAGGTTTTTTCTCTGTTAACTGCAATAAATTCCCAAGCTCAAGCAATCCTGGTATAGCTCGGGGGAGGGGGGTTACTAGGAGATTTCTTTTTATGATCATTAAAAAGTTGGAGTAAAATCACAACAAGAGCAATAACAAGTCCAGCGGTTAGGAAAGTCCCCAATGACCAATCTTGCATTGTTTTGATCACGGCATCGATTCATAACACCCTTTCTTCCACTATTTTACTTCACTCCCTCTCTTCCTCTTTCAGAGTTGTTTCCGAATTTTGGTTAATATATGTGTGTGTGAGTGTGTACCATACGTGTATTTGTTCATATAGCTCATAGTTCATAGATTTTCCGTAAAGCTTTAGTTTAGATAGACTTAAAATATGGCTTCCACATACATCAATAGCCAGATTTGTATTTTTTTAATCCGTGCTAAATGAAAATAGCAAATAACATAACAAAAACAAGGTACAAGGTGATCCAAAGACTGGATTCTTTCTGGTATCAAGCTGAAATTAAAAACAAATGTCAAACATACAGAAAATCAGGTTTTTTATACTAAAACAAATGTTTTTGGGTTTTTTCAATCTGTACTAAACGTAAATACAGTAGCAAATAACATAACAAAAAATCATTTTAGATTAAAACACATAGGCTTAAAAATTAGATATTTCAAAGTGAGTATAAGAACATACCTGATTTCGTAGTTTATGTACCTCAGCGAGATCCAAATCATCTAGTTTCGGGCATATTGGAAGCATTAAAGTAGAGAGTTAATGTACTGTTTCATTTGCAGCTAAACTATGGAAGTGTAACCTAGTCAGACTTTTGTTGTTGTGTGAAATGAGTTTTTCGAGTTATATGTGTTAGTTAACTGTTTTATATTGTCCTGCTTAGAACACAATGGTTTACAAGATTCGTGAGTGGATGCAATTAAAAAAAACCGACCCCAGGTACAGGATTGGCGTAAAACAATTTCTTGAGTTCGCTTTTTCACAAAATGACGTGGAGGATGTGGTTCCTTGTCCATGTATGAAGTGCAATAATGAAAGGAAGAAAGATAGGGTAGAAATAGAGTTGGATTTGATTAAACATGGAATTGTTAAGAGTTATACACGCTGGTTGCGGCATGGGGAAAACAGTGAGGAGTGGACAACTCACGGAAATAACATAGATGCATCAGATGAGTACATAGAGCATTCATCTATGTCTGAAATGCTACATGATGCATTTGGGATGCCGAGGGAGAAGGATGCGAATGATGGTGAAGCTAATATTGGCGAGTCCAGTGATCCTATAGAATTAGTGAATAGCTTCTACAAATTGATGGGTGATCTTGAGTTAGAGCTATATCCTGGTTGCAAGAAAATTTCAAAGTTGTCCTTCTTGCTTAAGCTATTCCACATCAAGTGTGTAGGTGGAATAAGTGACAAAAGCATGGCTATGCTCCTTGAACTACTTAAAGATGCATTGCCTGAGGGTAACACATTGCCTGACTCATATTATGATGCTCAAAAAATTATAAAGAGTTTATCTCTCGAGTCCAAAAGAATTGATGCATGCCCAAATGATTGTATGTTATTTTGGAAGGAGCATGCGAACGCGGATGAATGTGTTCACTGTAATTCTTGTAGATGGAAAAAAAAGGGAACAAAGCGATGCATCTGGTACCTTAAATTCTAATGTTAGAAAAATTCCATGCAAAACAATGCGTTATTTTCCATTGATTCCCAGACTACAAAGAATTTACATGTCATCCAAAACAGCTTCAAGTATGAGATGGCATCACGATGAACGTGAGGACGATGGGGCAATGAGGCATCCGGCAGATTCTAAAGCGTGGAAAACGTTTGATGAGTTATATCCTTCATTTTCCTCCGATCCTAGAAATGTTCGCCTTGGTTTAACAGGTGATGGATTTAGCCCCTTTAGAAACGGACATGTAATTAACACACAGTACATGGCCAGTGATTCTTATCCCTTATAACTTACCTCCATGGCTTTGCATGAAACAACATTCTTTAATTCTCTCCACACTTGTTCCCGGTCCTAAGGGGCCAAAGGATAAAGTGGATGTATATTTGCAACCTTTAATAGAGGAATTGAAGTTTCTTTGGGAAGTTGGGGTGGAAACTTATGATGCCTCAAAGAAAAAGAATTTTAGAATGTTTGCTTCTTTGATATGGACAATAAGTGACTTTCCGGCATATGGTGATCTTTCTGGATGGAGAACCGCTGGAGCATTTGCTTGTCCTTCATGTAACAGCAATACTTGTTCTTATAGATTGAGAAAAGGATCTAAACACTGTTACATGGGCCATCGCAGATTTTTACCAAGTCGCCACAAATGGAGATATGATCGAACAAACTTTGATGGCAAGGAAGAGTTGAGGCCTCCACCTAATGTTTTGTCGGGTAATGAGGTTGTAGACCAGTTAGTTAGTGCTGAAGGAGTAACGTCAGGCGCATCTATGAGTACTAGCAAGAAGAGAAAGCGAAAACCATTGTGGCGAAAAAAGAGCATTTTCTTTGAATTGCCATATTGGAGTACTCTTTTGACACGTCACAATCTCGATGTTATGCACATTGAAAAAAATGTGTGTGAAACTTTGCTCGGAACATTGCTTGATATTGAAGGGAAAAGTAAGGATAATTTGAATGCACGTCTTGATTTAGAGATAATGAATATAAGCTAAGGAAGTCGTTGCACTTGAAAAGGCATGAAAATGGAACTATAGAGATGCCCCCAGCTCCTCATACTCTATCCTCAGAACAAAAACGAGATTTTTGCAAGTTTCTGACAAGTGTGAAGTTTCCCGATGGTTATGCCTCAAACATTTCACAAAATGCTTTATTAAAGGATCGCAAATTATCTGGATTGAAGAGCCATGATTACCATATTATCATGAAGCACTTGTTACCTCTTGCAGTGCGTGGTTTGCTCGAAACTCTTTCTAAGCCACTTATCCAGTTGAGCACCTTTTTCACAGAGTTGTGCTTTAAGACATTAAAAGTTGATATGCTGCAAGAACTACAGAACCAGATAGTCATTACCTTGTGTGAGCTAGAACAAATCTTTTCACCCTCTTTTTTCGTTATTATGGTACACTTACCCATCCACCTAGCAAGTGAAGCGTTGATTGCCGGAGTGGTTTATTATCGCTGGATGTACCCCGTTGAGAGGTAATAAAAAGTTCAATCCGTTGATGTTTTTAATTAAGTAATAAAAATAATTGAAAAATATGTTAACAATTTTTGTAGGTATCTTTGTAAACTTAAAGGGTATGTACGCAATAAAGGTCACCCTGAAGGCTCAATATCGGAAGGATATTTATTAGAGGAGTGCTTAACGTTTTGTTCAAGATATATGGAGGGTATAGAAACACAATTCACCAAGCAAGATAGGATTAGAGATGGTGGTGATTTGCGTTCAACAGATCATTTGCCTATTTTTGTGACAAGAGGCAGACCACTGGGGAAGGTGACTCCCAAACTACTTTCTACAAATGAATTGGAAGAAATTCATTTTTTTGTGTTGAACAACTGTGGAGAAGCACAACCTATAATCGAGTGAGATTTTACGGTTATGTTTCTAATTTCGTCGTAGATAATTATTGATTTATTAATTGTAATGAGGTATTTATTGCAGTGAATATGATTGGGAAGGTACAAATAGAACAAGGATCACTGCCGTTCGAAAAAGAAAGTGTATTGAGTGGTTTAGGGACCGAGTAAGGATCCATACAAAACTAATTGTGTTTGGTTTCTCTTTGTAATCAATATTAGGGTTTAAAACTAATATAATTCATGTATGAATAGGTGACAAAATTGTTCCAGGAGAAACATCCTAGTGTTACAAAACATTTACTGGCTTTAGCACATGGTCCAAATCGTGCAGTCGTTTCGGTCAATGGATACATGGTTAATGGTTGCATGTTTCGAAAACATGATTTTGATAGGGGGAGGGAAACACAAAACAGTGGGGTTGTTGTGAAGGGTGAAAGCGGAGCGTCAGTTCTCCCATATTATGGAGTCTTGTGAGAAATTGTAGAAGTACAATATATTGGACAAAATCGTGTCACACTTTTCAAATGTGACTGGTGGGATGTTCATAGTCATGGTCGAGGGTTTATTACTGACCGTTTCGGATTCACTAGTGTCAATACAACCAAAGTTTTGACTAGTGATCCCTATGTTTTAGCTTCTTAAGCACAACAAGTATTCTATGTTGACGATGTTCTAAAGCCTAACTGGAAGGTGGTGGTTACAGCAACACCAAGAAACTTTTATGATGTTCCTGAGCAGCAAAGTGTTCTTGACGGAAAGGATGATACATATCCATAACCATCTTTGCCGTTTTGTAGAAAATATTAAGACATCTAGTTGTGTTTTGACATAAACCTTTTGTAGTTTTTTTCAATTTCTTTTAGTTCATGCTCTACTTTGTTTCACTCACTTTTATATATCAATTCCTTCATGTTTATTCATTTAATAGTAATCTTTATGGACCTTTCTAGAAATAATTAGTATTATTTGATTCTTTGTAATTGTGATTTTCTGGTTATAGCTAAATTTATTTTGGATTAGATTTAACATGTCAAAAAAGGGAGGAAAGACATGTCCAAAATGTGTTGAAGTACCACGTAGTGAGTATGAACAACAAAGAATAAGGACGATTGAAGCGAACAATCTGAAATTTAAGTCGTTGGGAATAAAGCGCATTGTTGCTTCAATGTCAAACTTGGTAGACAGTGGCAAGGACAAGAAAAGTAAACACAAATACAAAGGCAGTGAGGATGGTGATGATTATGTGCCTAGTGATAATGATAGTGCGGAAGACTCTGAGAGCGAAGGTCATATTTCAGTTACAAAAAAGGTAGTGTTCATTTTTCAACTATCGATTATGGGTCTGATGATTCGGTTTTACATTTTTCAAATATTGATTAGTATGCGGTTATTCGCAGCATGTTTATCACTTTCTATTTGCTTGATGGCGTTGCAGAGAAAAAGCACGCACCAAAAAGGGGTTGGAAGACAACGTAACTTCATTCCACCATCGTCTGTTGCCAAGTTATATGGAATGAAGAGAAAACAATCAACATTAGTTGGAAATGCAGCACTAAAATCTCTATCAACTGCCATGAAAGCTTCTCAACAAGGTTATATTATTTATTTATTTATTTATTTATTTATTTATTTATTTATTTATTTATATGATGAATTCATATACATTTTATTGAGATACAGGTAAGTTAAAAATTAGATTTAACAATCCAGCCAACAGTAGTCAACCACAAATGGAGGTTGGTCATGAAGATATTGATTTTGGAGAAGGTACACAAGTAATTTTTAGCATATTTTACATTTTACCTATAATCAAAATTAGGTTTTTGATATTTTAAAATTACAATGCAGATATTTACAGTTTAGAGAATGAAGAGCACTATAGTGAAAATGGTGAAGATTTTGACATTGAAAGAGGTATACGATGTGTACATTATTTATAGGGTACTGTTTATGTGAACATTATTGTGACTTTTTATCCTTTTTTGCTTAGACGACCAAGAAGATGGTGTGCTCTTAAAAATGACTACAAGCTATAACAATGAGGCAAATTCTAATGTGGAAGGAGACACTGTTCTGGGTACAAATTATGTTCATATTTATTGTCTTGTCTAGTCTCCCGCATCGCTCATATATTCACACTATTTAGCTAGCAACAAATCTATTATGCATTATTTGATGGATTAATACAATAAATGATTTTTCTGCTAGGGCAAATATGAGGATTTATATATTTATTATGGAAGTACTTGATATATAGTAGATAGCTTAAGTTCACGATCTTTATTTTCTGCTAGTGCTCTTCATTTTCACCATCTTTATTATAGTAGATAGATAGCTTGATATATACTTGAATTTTCTGCTAGTGCTCTTCATTTTCACCATCTTTATTATAGTAGAATAGATAGCTTAAGTTCACGAGTTTATAGTGAACTGCACTTACGAGTCTGAGCCCAGAAAGGAGTGAGGTAGAGAGAGGAATGGGAGTTTATTGAAAGGGCAGTTGCCACCCTCTCATCTGCGCATGATTCCGCCATGCCCCTCTTCTAACCGCCCTTTCTTCTTTCTTCTTCGCAAGAAAGAAACTGCAGAAATGAAAAACAACAACAATAGTACCAACCTTCCATAGATCATGAACCCGCTCTGCTTTTTCGATCTTTCTGTCTGCATCTGAAACTGTTGCTTGTACATAGTACAGAGTATATTATTATTGTTAAGAACTGTGAACTGGCTGTGATGATATCGACTTATGTTTTCTCTTCCTTTCTGGGCTACTAATATTGAGGCATTTGGAGGACCTGATCCGTATCTTGGCGAGGCAACCCGGAAAAGGACCCGGTTGTTGCAGACTTGCAGCCATGGCGGTTTCGACTATCCATTTCCCCGGGAGAAATAGATCTGGCCTCTCAAAGGAGTTCTCTGTGAATTCCATAAAAATATGATATTTCTTGTATGCAATAATAAAAGTTTTACTCTTAGGTATATCCTTCGATTTTTATGCTTAAAAAGAAAAAGATAACTTAAGTTCACAGAATGGATAAGAACCTAAAATTTCAATCTATGTGTCCATTTAAATATTTATTATGCTAAGCTTTATGTATCATATACTATTATAAGCTGAAATAATATTGTTGTTTTCTTTTGAAGCTGCGAATATCAAGAAGAAGAAAGTTTACAAGTCAAATACTCCTAGAGGTCCCACGAGAAATCTACAATTGGCAAAACTGAGACCCGGTGAGAGGAAGAAAGTAGACTTTAACATAAAGGGAGAACCCATTGGTGTTAATAGAGCTAGTCTAGCGAACTATTGTGGTGCCATTGTTAGAGATACTCTCAATGCACCACTTTATAAGATTGAAGAGTTTTCACAAATACCCGATGAGAAAAAGGATAAGATGTGGCGGCTTATTTTGGTATTGATAATTTTAATCTATGTAAATAGTACATTAGTTTTATTTAAGTTATTTAATTTTGCTAAGAGCTATTCAATTTTGCAAGGAAAAATTTGATATTGGGCTTGATGATGTTGAAGATGAAGAGCAATATGAAAAGCTAAGTGAAAAGAGAAAAAAGACTTTGATGAAATCTTTGAAAAAGAAGTACAAAAGTTATAGAGGAAGACTAAAAAGTAATTATTACGATACTGAAGACACATATGTGGAACGGTTAAAGGATGAAAATAAACCACCGTGTGTTAACAAAAAAGAATGGAAGTGGCTTGTGGAGTATTTTGGATCTCCAAAGTTTCAGGTAAAATTATTTATTCATTTATGTACATGGTTGGCTTTTGCGTGAACATTAGGACTTGGTAGCATTCCTTGTTAAATCTGTAGCAAATCGTTAAGAAAATCTGATATTTTAATTGTGTTGGCTTAATAGAATTGTGTTTATTTTTTTAAAATCTGATATTACAGGACTGGTTATTCCAAGTTGTCGTATGAAGTAGATACTTGATACTTTTTCAAGTTTTGCACATACTTTTTCAGTTTTGCCTTAGCTGCCCTCTTTTTTAATTTTTTACTTCCATATTGTTTGCTTTCATATAACAGGAGATGAGTAAACGAAATAGTAAGAACCGCTCATGCCAAACTGCTGGACACACCGCTGGCACAAAGAGTTTTGCTCAAGTTATTCATGAAGTGGTACTAGTTTGTGTCCTACGAGTCATTCCATTTATATTTTGAACTATTTAACGGCTAATTATTAAAGTTTTTGCATACTAGTGTGAAAAAGAGCAAGTCATGCCAAACATATTGGAAGCATACGAGATAACCCATACCTAAATTGATAAGACGCCAGTGAATGATGTTGCGAAGCAAAATATTGTAAGTAAAGTAGTATAACTATATGCAATTTTTTTGTTGTTGATTTTTAATTTCAGCTCTTGTATATGATATGTGTAAGATATTGAGAAGTCTTATACAACGTTAACGACCTTGTACTTCGAGTTTGTTATTTTGTGCTCCTGTATGTACCTTCCGATGTATATTGTAATTAGCACTACATATCAAAGTATCACATATAGTCAGCTCTTAATGTATCACAAAATTTGACTACATACCAAAGTATACAAAATTTGACCATATACCAAAGTATCACATATATATATATATAGTATACGAGTGGACTGTCTGTTATACTTTGGTATGTAGTCAAATTCTAAACAATTCATTGCTTTGTACTCCAATTAAACTGTTTATACTTCTTATATGCCTGACATATAATTTCAGATGTTAGTTTTAAAAAACCAGTTTATATTAGTTTTATGTATTATAGATTTACAATCTCTTTTTATTTTTTATATTAGTTTTATGTACTAAAATATGTTACTTGTAAAAATCAGAGTATTTTGAAATATGATATTCGAATCACACAAGCTTGATTGCTTTATTTTTGCTTCTTAATTAGTGTGTTCTAAAACTGATATCACTCTGCTACAAACTTTGTCACTACTTTCAGTTTGTTATTATGTAGTGTAGTAATTGTGTTAATACTCATGTTTGAACCTTTAATTTTTATAGTAAAAAATGAAGGAGCTTTTAGAGCAACGTGCAGCAGGGAAAAATAATTTGACGGATGAAGAAATTTATGAAAAAGTTAAACCCAAAGGAAAATGCCAACGTGATCGTCGAATGGGAGTAAGTCCTTCCATTACATCAATGTATGGGTCATTCAGTGAAGGAGAACAATTGCGTAAAGAAGCAGAAGAAGCCAAGAAAGAAGCTAATGAGGCTAAGAAAGAAGCATATGAGGCCAATGAGAAAAACAAAGTGCTCACCAAAGAAGTGAAGCGTTTCAAAGGCAAAATGAAAAATATGAAAGGTTGTATGGAGAAATTGTTGGACATCATGGGTTATGATATCTCAGATTTAATAACGAATGAGGTGTGTCATCATATTAATTTCTTTAATCTTTATTAAGAAGTATTTCGAGTTTTTATTATTATGAAATACAGAGTATTTATTTACAATTTTTTATGTGCCAGGTTGACGAGGAGAGTGACGAAGTGTCATCGGATGGAGAAGATCAGTGAATTATTTGAAATGATTTTGTCCTTAGCTTGTAGTTATATTTGACTTCACTTTTGATTAGTAGGCAATACATTTCTTTAGCTATGTATTAATAAATTGAATATTATTGACTTATTATAAATTTTTGAAGTTAGTTATTTACTTATTTGTAATAGTTGGATGACTAAACTTTGCTTTGTATTTATTTATGCTACATAATAATGCAGTTTTTGCTTTGTTATTATAGTTTGTGTAACTTAATTTAAGTAGTCATGTAACAATATGTTTAAATTAATTGAGACAATATAATATGATTGTTGTTGAATGCATCCTTTTGTAGTCATCTAAAACGACATAATAAAAAAATGTGTTTGAATATGCATTGCTATATGACGTTGCCTCTAATGATATTTAGCGTCACCATAATATAATTATTTCTAATTATATTTTGAGACATCATATTTTGGGTTGTCACTAATGGTGTTTAAGGACGGGATAATAGGTTTGCTTCAAATAATGTTTTGGGACTATATTATGATTGCCTCAAATAATGTTTTGGAACAAGGTGACATGGTTGCCTCAAATGGTGTTTAGAGACAAGGTGACATGGTTGCCTCAAATGATATTTTGGGACACGATCATATGGTTGCATCTAAATGCATATCATTAGAGTCAAATATTTTGTTGCCTCTAAAGCTAGATTTAGAAGCAACCATCATTTAGGGACAGATTAATTAGGGACACCTTAGAGGCACCCAATAAATTGCCTTAAAAAGTAATTAGAGGCAATATCTTCATATATAGGGACAACTATGGCTTGCCTCTACAAACCACTTTTTGTGTAGTGACCCCAATTGAGGTGACCCCTCGGCCATCAGATTGTTGACACGTGTACTCTCATCGCACTTATGGCTGATATAAATAGCAGCCCTTATTCCTCTTGTAAAGGATCCCAGATCAGAACTCATTAATATATCTGACTCTCTCTCTCTCTCTCTCTTCCTTATTGCTCTGACTTCTCTCTAGGTTATTCCTCGAATAACCCCTCAGATAAGCCACCCCCCGGGTACGCCGTCCATCACATAGAATATAAATACGAATACAAATCAAGTTTTTGTTCAAACATCTTTCAAAAACAAATACAAATAATTATGTAGGTCTTTGATTCAAAGAATAATCAAATATATATGCGTTTATACATAAACAAAATCAACTATCTAGTAAGTGACCCACTATATGTGTGCAGTACAAAACTATATGTAACAACCGTTCTCAAAAGTACACATTCATTAATTAACACATAAATGATTATATTTTTTTATTGAAGTATAATATATGAGAAAGAGTTTCCATCTTAATTAATAAAATAAGGAAATTAATTTTTTACTCATAAGAGAATGCAGGCATATACCTTGGGTTAATTAAATGATAAAGTATAACATAACGCCTAAATATATTGAGAATATATATAAAAGAAAAGGAAAATTAATTAATTTAAAAGATCTTGCATTTTAAACCTGATACATTGATATAGGAAATGAGAATCCACTAGAAAAAGGTATACCAAATGCTACGATTTATTTCCTACAAAAAGGTGGGATAATATAAGAAGCTACTTGATAAATCCAGTGAATCAAAACAGTTGTGCGGTACCATCCTCCAAACAGTCCCACTAGGAGGCCGTGAGTACGCCTTATTTTCCCATGCCACATGGTCGCAGAAGAACCCAAATAATGAGCTGCAAAATATTCATATACATGCATTGGTCAACTCTTGACAGAAGGGATGCGGGAGTATTACACATTTTACGTGAGTATATATACATGTACACACATCTCTCAAAAGAAGGAAGAGAACTAAGATCAAGACCCATAACATAAAGTAGAAAAGCAATAAAATAAAGGGAGAATTAGCCAGAAATATTATACACTCTCTTCCATATATTATCTACGGTTTCTGCAAGTTGCATAGCAACAAGAGTTAAACCTTCCCTTTCTCTTCTTCCCCGTCCATGGCCGAAAAGACACAATAAAAGGGAGAGAGAGGAGAGTAGCAACTTGCTCATTACACTGCCCAGTAAACTGTCCAGTTTACTGTGAATCAAACTCCTTGTTCCTTAGTCCTTGTTCATCAAAGAGGTCTATATTTAATAGGTCTAAATCTTTCTTACTTATGTGTTCAGCTTGTTCTAAAAGTCTAGCAATGTGTTGGATTATAGTTCCTTGCTATATCTTAACCATTGAAGGGTTGAAAATGAAAACGATTTAAAAGTCTATTCACCCCCAGACTTTTACCTCACTTGGGACCATCAATATCAAACATATCATTATTTCCGCGTTTTGTTTGATTGTGATATTGATGTTGATTGTATGTCTTTACTAATCAGTTTGGCAATAGAATCTATCATTCTACTGTATAATTCAATAGGGATGAACTAATGTTGTTCTTATTGGGTTGTACGACGGTTGTCTACGTGACACGAATGCGGTCCGAGACGTGACTATCAGAGACTGATATCTCCTTTGCACCAAGGATGATCCCACTGTTACCACTACTCCATATACTCGGTCTTATTTTGACCCAGTCTGAAACTCTTGATCTTCGATGTTTGTCGACATACTACAACTTTGCTTCAACACCCGATTGCATCTCATCAATCAATATAATATCACCGGCAAACATCATACATCACAGTAAACCCCTGAGTAAATACAATAATGTTTGGCGATAGTGTTATTTAAATTTCCGGGTAATACCAAAATATAGCATTAAATTTCAAATTTATTCCAAATATATAACCAAAAAAAGGAGTGGACAAAAATGCGACTTTAGTAACTTTGGTGTAATACCCCAAAAATTTGAGAGAATTTGGAAAATATTAAAATTGTATTTTGTATCGTTTAGTCGGTCTTTAGATAGTTAACCATGGTTGGTTTAGTGTTTGGGGCCAAGGAGAGATCCAAAAGGGGGGAAACGGAGCAAAAACTAAGGTTTGGGACGCATGTGAAACCTGCTCGGCGTGCGGACTTTCAAAATTGTCGACCAAGGTTCTTCCAGGTCCACTCGGTGTGTGGGCAACATCCGCTCGGCGTGCGCACCCTATTTTATCCTAATGCGACCCAAACTTCAGAAATTCACTCTACATACATCCCTATCCGATTTTTATCATTCCAAAAACCCTAAGGGTGTCTCTTCAAGCTCTATCTTTCATCTTTTCAATCCTAACATATCCAACACGACTTTTGAGGCCAAGAACGTGTTCAAACAATCAATTCTTCTGGTAAGTGCGTTTGTTGCCTAATTCACATCGTTCATCCGTTTTCTTGATTTCTCTTTATTAAATTGTAATCCGTCGACCCTATAACTTCCTAGGGACATTTGAGTAACCTCTCAAACTAGGTTTGACGTTTAGGATTCGTTGCTAGCCTCGAGGTAAGGACTATTTTAAATTGTAATCCGTCGACCCTATAACTTCCTAGGGACATTTGAGTGACCTCTCAAACTAGGTTTGACGTTTAGGATTCGTTGCTAGCCTCGAGGTAAGGACTATTGCAACCAAAATTTCTATTTTGCCCCTATTATGTAATAAATTGGGTTTGTACTATGATTTAAGTTTCTTTATGAAATTTTATGGATATTTCGGCTATTGTAGCATGATGTATGATTTTCTGGAAATCTTTGAACGAATGATTTATGGTGAATTTTTCAAAACAGTTTTCTATGCCGAAATTGTGAATTTTGAGAAATTGTTATTTTGACTTACAAAATTGTGGTGATTGTTTTGGTGTGAATTGAAGTATGCCTTGAGATTATTATCATTGGTTATTTTGGAAATATATTTTGGGTTTAGAATACCCCAATTGAATTATTTTGGCGGTGGTAGTAAATGCTACTTTTGGGAAGTAGTGGTTTGAGTTAAACCCTTTTTTTGGAAAGTGTTGTGAGATCAATTCTTTATGGACAAGTTATATATTTTTAAATCTATAACTTGGTATGAATATTTACTTATATATTATGGAGTTATAAATATCCTTATTGGATTATTTTGAATATGGTATTACATACTATTTCGGAACTATTTTTGAGTAAACTCTAATTTGTGAACTTTGACTTTAATTTGAATTGGAGATGTTTGGCATATGGTTTTGAGACCTGAATCTGAAATAGATGTTTTGAGAAAGTATTTTGAATTTAAGTGATATGTGAGTAACCTATGAACTAAATGTTCATAGTGATAATTGTGTAATCTATTAACTACATGTTCACAATGACAAGTAGAGTAATCTATGAACTATATTATTGGTGGTGGGAATAAATGCTATTTTTGGAAAGTGTTGCCAAATTGTAATCAACGATTTCTTAATACTTTGAGCACCGTGGAGTAATCTGTGGTGTTTGGCTCTACATCCGGTTAAATGTAGAACTATGGTCTAGGGTAGGGCTACTATTATCTGGTGGATTGTTTCTTTGGTGGTTGTGGACATTTGAACATTGTTATTAGTGGCTTCAGCTTTTGTGGGTAGTAGTAGCCCTTATTCCAGTTTTATAGGATTCGTCCTATCTTGGGTAGTCGGTGGAAACTTATCCCAGATGTCTGGACTTTTTACTACTCGGAGGCTTGAAATCCCTTTTAGAGGGTGTGCACACTTAAGGTATACGTTCAGTTTCCAATTGGTGTTTTGGGTGGGGTCCGGGTTCATCGGGCGGCTCATAGGTGACCTCAGTAGCTTGTGAATCCATATGAGACACCTGGGGTGATGCGTGGTAGTTGGTGACCACATATTCGCTTGGTTCGGGTTCTCTTCTTGAGAGCTCCCCAGCCTTTATTAGAAGAATCTAGGAAAGATTAGTTAAAGTGATTTTTTGGTGGATTATTATTGGAAACAATTCTATGGTGGGTCCGTAATCACCCCGATAATTTTTTGGCGTATCGGTAATCACCCCAGCAATTTTATGGTGGGTCGGTAATCACCCCGACATCTTTGAGGTTTATTTATATATTTTGAGAAGTTGAAATTTTGAAAAGTTATATTTCGAAAGGTTATATATTCTTGGAAGACTATTTTAAATAGTTATATTTTGGAGATTTACATTCTCGGAAAGTTGTATCTTTTGGGAGATATTTTTGGTGTGGTATGTTCTTGAAAATCTATTTTTGGAAAGTTATACTTTTGGAAGGTGATATTTTGGAATCTGATACTTTGGAATGTGGAACCTTGGAATATACAGAGTAATACTCTAGAATGTGGTATTATGATAGTGATACTTTGTTTCTATGTTAAGATGTGATTATTGGTAATTACTTAAAACTTCTAAATGCTATGTTAGATACAAATGTTATTTTGGGAATGATATATTTTGCTTTTATATGGAGAAGTGAATTATTTAAAATTCATAATTATTGCTCTAACTATAAAGGTATTTTCGAGTAATGCAGATTATTTTGGAACTATGAAGGTTTAAAGCAATATTTTACTACTATGATGCATTAGATTGTTTTGGAATAAGAATATAAAGAGGTTTTGATGAACTACTTTTGGATAAAGATCTTGAACAAATGTTTTACTCATATATTGAGATGTAAATTAAGTTAAGTAGTATAAATATTATTTTAATTATGAGTGTGGTTGTAAATTATGGAACTATTTTGAAGCATAAATATTATTTAATTATGAAGGATGGTGTTTTCAAACGAATATGGATTTCGGATCTATAAGTATGGATCAAATCTATTTTCTCAAACTATATTATTTTACGGGGTTGGGTGGGCCTTACTTATCTAAAAAGCTAATTTTTGTTTCTTTTTCTTTGTTTTGTTTTCTTCACTTTATTTGGTGCAGGTGATGATGATTATGTTTGATGAACGGAGCTGCGCTAGAACATCCAGTATAGTTAGTAGTCATTTAATTAGTTGAATTAAGATCGGAGAATATGTAGACAATTAAATTGTTTTAAATTTTAATTACATGAGTTTTATTTAGGGAAAAGGGTCAGATAGGCTTTCGAACTTACCTAAAAAGGTCAAATAAGCCCTTATATAGGAGGCTCTGTCCGGCAGTCGCCATTTGGGGCGGTTCCCGGTGGAATTTTTTTATTAAATTTTTTAGCATCTTATTCATTAAGTTTAGTTTACTCATACCAAATTTTAGCTAAAACTTCAATCGGGAAGGCATTCAAATGAATTCTTGAAGATAATTGCGCAGTTTAAAGCACAGTTATCTTCAAGAATTCATTTGAATGACTTCCCGATTGAATTGTTAGCTGAAATTTGGTATGAGTAAATTAGACTTAATTAATAAGATGTTCAAAAAAATTCATCAACAAATTCCACCGGGAACTGCCCCAAATGGCGACGTCCGGACAGAGCCTCCTATATAAGGGCTTATTTGACCTTTTTATGTAAGTTCGAGGGGTCTATTTGACCCTTTTCCCTTTTGTTTAGGTTGTGGTTTGGCCTAGGACTGGGCACAGGCCGGGTCGGGGTGGGTAAGGCAAAATAAAATGGAACCGTGGGTTCCATTGTACAGGTTGGTCCGGTCCGGGTATTGTAATTTTGAAAATAGGAACCAGACCTTACCCGGCCCATTTGAAACGGGTTGGTCCGGTCTGGGGTTTTCGGTTCCAGTTTGTATTAATTTCTTAAAAGTAGTAACAACTTACAAAGTTGTTAAGGTCTTAGCCATTCTGAATCTGCTAAATGCTATCCATTCTGTAATCTGTAATTCTTAGTATTTGTATTCTTAAGTATTTAAAAGCTAAAACTGGTCAAATGGTTGTGTTGATTTACTGTCACCTAATTAATACTATCGTATATTTCCTTACCAATAACAAAGTCATATTTTACAATTAATAAAATAGAACCTATGTGTAACAAGAATAACAGTAAGTTAATGTTATTTTGTGATTCCGTATAGCAGAGATAATACAAATGATGCATTCCATTAAGAAAATACCAAATGCTTAAAAAATAGAAATTGCATATATGATGGGCAACTCGGTAAAGGGCTAAGTTGCATTACCGTAATGGGCTAAGTTGCCACTTTCCCAAACGCTTAAAAAAATAGAAATTACATTTATAACGGGCCGGGTACCCGACACTTTTATATTTTGGAACCGGCCCGGACCGTAAAAATTTAATACCCGCCCCTACCCGGATCGTTTTGTAGTATAAAAAATGGAACCGGCTCGTTTTGGACCCGAACCGCCATTACCCGGACTGGACCGCGGTTCCATACCCGTTTGCCCACCCTAGTTTGGCATGTGCACCCGATTAAGTGAGAACCGATTGTGGCGGTAACACCCATTGAATACTTTGCTTCTGCTGCAATTTAAACACTTGAACTCGAATGTTTTGGGAAACCTATCTTTATACTTGTTGTTTTAGCACATATTTTAGGGTGAAATTTTTGGGTGTTACACTTAGTGGCAATAATTGTATTCCAATGTTACACTGTAGTGACTATAAAACTTATACATAGTAACTTATAGTCACTTTTTGTCCATAGAATCTTTATTATTAATATTTTAGGAAAAACCTCTTAAATTTTCTAGACGATACTAACACATTTATATTAGGGGAAAATAACATATCATTCTTATTTTGGAATTTTACATTATTTTTACTCCTATTTTGGGAATTGGCCTTTATTTAAATAGTCATAGTAAGAATATGTGAGTTTATATTTGTAATAACATACAAATAATTGCTTATTTATAAGTGATGGTCCTAAAGACCCGGGTATGCAAGATCCGAGCGTGGGTCGAAGATATGCTAAGTGTGAATTGAGTAGGAAATCCAGTAGAATAACTGTAAGGAATAAATTGTATGTAGATTTTAATGATGCTAGACTAATTAGGATATTAAAGTACCGCTTTAGAAAAAATGTATTAGAAATTTTCATGTGTAAGTACTTGGAGTATTCAACGGACCAGAACACCTCGGGTACCGTGTTATGCCTATTGGACAGAACTGCTCAAGTCATCTATGAAAACTTAGTCGTCTGTAGATGATCCACCAGAACTGCTTACACTTAGAAGTTTTACTCAAGAAACCTATGTCGTCAAGTATAATAGGATATTCCCTTACGGCTAGGAGCCTGAACGGAAGAGCTACTGTACACGCATTTAATGCCCATTTAAAGCCTTCCACACATTGAGATATATAAAGCGGATGATTGATTGGAGAAACAGGAGAATATTATTTAATACGCACCAAATAAGTAAGTTGACTACTCTGCGGGAACCAACCAGTCACATCAACAGTACAAGCATTTAATGAAGATGTTCTATACACTCTAATGTGAAAACATCTCTCAGTATACATGATACACCTCGGAGGACTGGTACAACTACAAACTTTACCTTTTGAATTCAAGCCATCAAACTCTCTTGAGACTTCATCTTCTATGCTTTACTAGAGATCAAGCTTGACGTTGGAAAAGATAATATTTTCACATCCTTCAAACCAATTCAAGGAAAGTTCCTTCCAGTGCTTCAACTACTTCGAAAGCTTCAACTATACATTTTGTACAAAGAACGTTGGAGAAACCTTTTTAATCTCTCAAAGAAATCTTCTTTTTGAAGAAGGACGCCTTAAAGTAACTGGAGTGAAGTGGAGATACTTCTAGCAAGCTCAGTGAAAAGAGGTCAGTCGTCACAAAGCAAGGAAGTGCATCTCGGGTGACAACTAGACTTGAAGAAGACATGTAGTGCTTCTTAAGTGCTAGATCTAAGTGTTGTAATGTGTGTTTTTACAAGCTTAGTGGAAGAGTGGATTAGATGAAGGAGTTGTTCCTTGAACCACTATAAAAATCCTTGGTGTCTTTTACTTACTGTTTTTAATTCTTGCAACTTAGATTTACACTGTTTATCTCTAAAAAGGCTTGGACTTTGTGTTCAACAAATTTCGCCTTAAGAGTTAACAGAAAGGCAACTGTCTAAGTGTGTTTGTGAGGTTACCCGACCAGAATACCTAATTCGCTGCCGGTTTGTTCTGCCTAAGAACTTGACCTACTCTATAAGTCTTTTCCTTGGACTTGCAAAATCTTAAAAACCAGAACAATCTATTCACCCCCTAAACTGTTTTGTGTACAACCGGGACCAACGAGTGGTACCTGAGCCTTCTGGTTCTTGTAATCTTTTAAGTTACCTATTGAACAAAGATCCACTTTTTCTTAGCCTTTTATTCTTCTGTTCATATATTATGGATAACACGCTTTCAAAGAATCTCATGTTCTCAGTTCTAAAGTTTGATGACGGGAAGATCCGCATGAAGGCACACCTTTGTGCAATGCATGATGAGATGTGGGAAGTCCTTAATATGGCCCATCACTGGGTTCAAGAAGGTGAACTCGGCCTATACTACTGGTGGAACAGAACCCCAGTTGGTCACCAAATGCAGATCAAAATGGTCAACTAAAGAAAGGAGTGAATACAATCTTGACAACATTGCCAATGATATTCTGTACAAAGCAATTGATGACCGATACTTCACCAGAATCAAGAAGTGCACCACCGCCAAGCAGATATGGGATACACTTATTCTCATTGAAGCTGGAGATGAGCAGGAGAAGGACAACAAGCTAACCATAGCCATGAAGAAGTTTGATGATTTTAAGCTTCTACCGATCGAGTGCATAGTTGAGTTGTATGCACGTCTGCTTACCCTCACAGCTGAGATCTCTAAGCTTGGGAATGAACTACCTTCCAAAGAAGTCAATCTGAAAGTTATGAGAGGTCTACCCTCACCATGGAAGAGGAAGGTTATAGCCATGAGAGACATCAAACATCTCTGAACGTACGGCACAGAAAACTCATCTCAGATCTTAAGTCTTATGAGTTTGAGATGAAGGAAGAAAAAGAAGATGAACCAGAAGAGAGAACAACAACAGCTCTCACTGCCAGTACATCAAAGGTAAAAGACTTCAACCCTTCAGTTCTCTTATCTGATGAATATATGACTGCTTTTGCAAGAAAGTTCAGATCTGGAAATTCATGAAGCCCAAGGATAGCAGAAGTCCATCCTTAAGCAGAAGACTCTTTCAGAAATCTGAGTCTTCTGAGAGCAGTGAAGAACTTCTTTGTTACAACTGCAGGCAGCCGGGTCACTTCAAAGCCAACTGCCCTCACCCAATTGTATCCAAGAAGCAAGGACAAGAGGGAGACAAGAAGTTTGATCACAGTGCCAGAAGAAGGAAGACACTTATAACTGAGCAACCGGAGAAAGATCCTTTGTCTGAGACAAAATCCAGTTCTGACTCCGAATCCAATGAAGCCTTCTGTTGCCTTGACACAGAAACCGAAGACCTATGCCTAATGGCTCAATCTGATGATGAGGTATCCTCCTCTTCTACATATCGTTTTTCTTCGGTAGGCACAACCTTTAATGCTGAATCAATGTCAGCATTTTGGGAAGACTTTAGAAACATACAGACCACTCATTCTTTGGTTAAAGAAGAAAACAGTAAGCTAAGATCCAAAATCTCTTACTTAAGAAAAGAGACCGAGGTAAAAAATCCCCGATGTCTTTTACTTGCTGCTTTTAATTCTTGCACTTAGATTCAAACTGTTATCTCTATAAAGGCTTGGACTTTGTGTTCAACAAATCTCGCCTTAAGAGTTAATAGAAAGGCAACTGACTTAGTGTGGTTATGAGGCTACCCGACCAGAATACCTAATCCGCTGCCGGTCAGTTCTGCCTAAGAACTTGACCTACTCTGTGAGCCTTTTCCTTAGAATTGCAAAATCTTAAAAACCATAACAGTCTATTCACCCCCCCTCTAGACTGTTTTAGTGTACAACCGGGACCAACAGTAACATTATGCTAAAACTCAGAAGTCGAATCTCTTTCCACAAGTTAGAAGGTGATATTTAATTATTTATACTGAAATACGAAATACTTGATGAACAAGAAAAATAACTAATCTAATAAGAGAACGCCACGTGTAGGGCTAATTGGTGAGGAAATTTCGGAAAATGATTGGTAATAAAGTAAAGACGATTGTCCTTTATAACAGAATGTCTGGATCGAGTAAGCCACATTTGTATAACAACTACTGCAACTGACGGGGTGACGTCAATGTTAAAGTTGATTATTTCTAATTTGATATGAATATATATAATTGTGGATCGTTGCGCTTACCGCTACACTAAAAGCAATCGCTGATAGTGTAGCACGCCCCTCCCCATTTATAGCACATGCGAAGCGCCACGCGGATCGATTGCACCGACAGGCTGGACAATTGCTGGCACCGCATACCCGCGGCCCAACAATCTCCCCCCCAGCACTTGCCAGCCTCAACTGCGCAACATGCTGTTGTCGGGGGTCGAACCCGTGACCTTGGCTCTGATACCACTTGCGTATCGTTGCGCTTACCGCTACACTAAAAGCAATCGCTGATAGTGTAGCACACTCCTCCCCATTTATAGCACATGCGAAGCGCCACGCGGTTCGATTGCACCGGCAGGCTGGACAATTGCTGGCACCGCGGCCCAACAATAATCTAATCTAATCTTGATTTTTGTCGCCTAATTGAATAAGAATAAATTAATAATATTATGTAAATAATAAGCAATAATATCAACATATGAGCTCCTCAATCGTTGCCCGTTGTTTCATATGAAAAAACCAACGTGTTACTTTTCTTCTATATATATACCCAACTATCATTGGAATTATTTAGAAACCATTATATTATAGCTGAAATGATGTATTGATCTAAATCCAGCGAGAAGTCCCAACTTAATTCTCGAACAAGAAAATGCTCATCCATCCATGCATCTATATGCTTACGGAATGTAGCCATCTCCACTTTCCACCGTACCTCATCCCTATACTCATGGTCTCATGTGTGGAAGGAATTGATCGATTAATCATCTTATATGTATGTCATTACTCCTAAATGGTTCGCTTTTATTAATCTACACAAATAAACAAACATATATAGTGATTATATGGTATTATATAAGGTATGAACGCATGATAATAATGGGCAATAATGATAATAACATCCATGGTGAGGGTAAAAAGAGTGCATTATTATCATTGCCGTTGGTCGCCGCCGTGATGGCGACAATTATGATGTGCTCAACGACGGCGTGTTCCCAAAGCCTAGCGCCGCCTTCAGAGTATCCTGCGCTGCCGCCTTTAGATGCTCCAACGGGGGAGGATGAGGCGAAAATGAATGACAATGAGCTGAAGGCGTTTGCTAAAGAGTTGATGTCGTCTGGGTCTTCTTATGTTGCGGCGGCAGATGAGAGACAAGTGAAGGGGGGGTTCGGGCAGGAGTTGGTATCGTCTAATGACGCCGCAGCCGGCGGATGGGGGCTCATCGGAGGCGGCAGCAGCATCAACGGGGCAAACATAGGCGGCACCGATGCAAATAATTGTTGGTACAGATGTGCCTCGAGGGGCATCAATTATTGTCGGACCATACGGACCGCTTTTTTGCGGAAGGGCTGTCTCCATGCGTCCGGAAAGGGTTGCAACATGTATTGCGGGGGCCAAACTTGGTAATTAGTTAATTCCTTAAATATATTATTTATATATACTCCCAACCTTCATATAATCATATATATATATATATGTATATGTACGTGTAGACGTGTAGTATTTTTTAAAGATAAAAAACAATGTTATTTCTCACTAATTTTTAGTTTTTACTTACATGCATTGTACGATACTACAATTCATGTGTTTTGTATTATGACAAAAAAAAAACTAAAGGGATGCGTTAATCCCTCTCATGCAATGGTTGTAAAGAATGATTTGTATTTACAAAACAAAATTGTTTCTTATAGAAAGGAAGTTAGAAGTTGTGGTGTCATGCTCATGCGCGCAATAATGTAAATATAACGTATCAGCATAAAATAACGTCATACTTCGTATATGCTTGAGAAAAATTATGTATACGACCAAGACATTGAAAATGAATATAAATAAGAGTTTCATGTTTCCTAAGAGTACATGCACATGCGGAGCCACGCACCGAGCCGGTAAACAGAATATTTTTGGGAAAAATTTACGAAATCTTTTACCATAAAACTAAAGCATTTTTAAATTTGGAGGACCTAGATTGGCCATCCACTAGATCCGACCATGAGTATACGTGCGACTTGACGCAAACATCCCCAAATATATATGTTGTTGCTGCCTCGCATGACATCGTCGCTACAAAATTCACATCTTACAATTGGAATGCTACTTTATTGGCAATCTTGCAAAACCATAAAATATTAGTCAATATTGTCATCTCGACATTAATAATGACATGCTGATGTCACATTACAATCTTTGTAATTAATTGTTATTGCATTTTTGTTAATTGCCATTGCATATTTAAGGTTTATGTTTTTCTTAGATATAAAAAAACATTTCTAGATCACAAATCATAAACATTTTGAGGCCATAGACCATTATTGATTAATGGAAATTTAAAATTTAAATGTTATAATGATTGGATATCATAAAACGGGGAAATTGGAATTTTATAATTGTTTTGATAAAGTTAGAACCATAAAAATGATATTATTTGATATGATATTTTCATATTGAAAACATGACATTATAATGTTGGAAAATATTCCATTTAAGTGCCCTTGGATCATTTATATAATTTTATATATACTAGTACTAGCATTTCACTCGTGCGTTGCACGAGAATGAATTGAAGAGATATTAACTTATCTATCCTTATCTAATTTTCCCATTAACATATTTTATTGATGAAAACTTATCTCCTCAAGCGGTCCGCACGGGAGCCACCGTCTGGCCAAGACCATTTGGGGCCCTTCCCGATGGAAGGGTTTGATGCAATTTTATGAACATGTTCCTCAACTGTAGATTTCTCCACAAAATTTCAACTTAAAATTTAATAATTTATTTAATTGAGACCCGGTTGAATTTTAAGTTGAAACTTTGTTAACATAAACTAAACTTTTTGAAAAACATGTTCAAAAATATTTATCAAAAAAATTTACCGAGAAGACCCTCAAACGGGCTCGGCCGGACAACGGTTCTGTTCAGGCGCACCTGACCAGATCAGTCATCTTTCCGTGATTACTGATAAAATTTATAAATATACAAATTGAAAAACTTGCACTGAGTCAACTTAACAATATATTTGGAGTAATTTTAGTACATTAAGAATGGACCTATATAAAAATAAACGTTTCAGTATTTGTCTTCCCAAGCCCAACATGAACAATTTGTGATAGTTGTTGGTAGTTTTTTTCACCGGTTCGAAACAGATACAACTTTAATACTCGTGTAGATAATATTGAAGTTTCAAGTATTAATACACATGTTCAAAATATAATTAGTTAAAAGTTTGACTTGCACTATTCAATGGCTCAACTTTAACTACACAATAACATGTAATGTATTCAAGTTGGATCATTCCCACTAGTTGCGCAATAACATGCAATATTTATAATATTGGAAAAGTGAGTACCTAATAAACTCACAGAACAACTTATATACCCAAATGGGCAAAAAAAACCATGCCAAGCTAACTTGATCAATTTTGGGGTACCACAAAAAGTTAGGCAAGTATTGTCACCTCTATGAAATCATTAGCAATGAAAAGAAGCATTTTACCTTGCTTAAACGAACATGACTTAACTGTGACTCATCATTTCTTGTATACTTTGATTGTCTCTTTCCATATGTGTCCGCCATTCAATTAATTTTCATGTCATTTGCAGCGCAAATTATCCATATATAAAGGTGTCTTAAAATTAAGAGTTACATTTCAAAAATGAACTAAATCCCAATGATAGCAATTATTGAGTGTCACTATAGGTGGTGAGCTTAGTGCAATGGTTCATAATATTATTCCTAGAGGAACTCCTAGTGCCCCGGTAATATATGGAAATAGAACTGAAGCTGCGAAGAGCCACCCTTTCAATGCTATATCAAGAATTACTATGGCCCAGTCTTGTATCATTCATTCGCGCGTTCAAAATAACAAATAAGTAGTCTTTGACATACCTGTTTGCATAAAAACATTCTTGTCAAGTGTTCCCTACATAGAGACAATACCACTTCAAATGGCAGAATTGGGAATACCAAAAAATTTTCAGGTTGTGCATAAGGCTTTTTTCTCCTCATCATAAAAAAACATTGAGGCCAAAGCTCTAGATTTTGTGGCTTGGCACATGAGACGACGATGTGGCCTGATAAGCCAAAACTAAGAATGGTGGGATGGCAACCAAGATCTCACAACAACAGATATATGTGGTAAACATTACTATTCAAAGTAGTGGACAATATATAGTATGCACACCAAATCATATTAAGTTCACCAAGAAGTAAAAAAGTAAAACCTTAATACTTTTAAAATTAACTGCATCAAGAACTACTTGACATCATATATGATCCTTGGAAGATAATAAAACTTAAAGAGATTGGTGTCAATACTAACATGTCACAATAGGTATACCTAATTTCTCTAAGACCATTGACACTTGTCTGCCTCAAATTATGCATATACACCTGCATATTATCACGTTCACGTTTGAATATATGTCTTCTCACTACCTTTTTCAAAATCCTACGCTAAGTTATTCTAGATATTTGCATAACCATTCAAATCTAGAATCTTGATAGAACTATATACAAATAACCTATTTACAATCATGAGTTAGCTAATAAAATACATAGCACTTAAACGAATATACATAATATTTGGAAAATACATCAAGAAGCATAGAACTTTTTTCCATCTTTTCCACCGCAAATGCAATGATAAATATATAGCAGTGCAAAATAAGAAAGCATGACATTAATCCTGAATTAAGGAATAAGGAAGCTCAAAGTTTGCTTAGTAATTAGAAATAGACAGAATGTTATAAATAAAAATAAAACTTGGATATTTTATTAATAAAAATGAACACATGTCTTCTATTAATAAGAATGAACGCATGTCATTATTATTAATAAAAATGAACTTTAGAAAATACTACTCAATAAATCTTGAACACATTTTCCATTTTCTATTTAGGCCTTCTCAATTAATGTTATAAAATTAGAGTCACTTCTAACTTTACACTTCAATTTAAAAAGCAACTCCAAATTATCAACATTCATTTATTTAGGTGACTCTTAAATGAAGACTCTTAAGTGAAAGACATAGGCGAGTGAGGGATTGAACCAATCTACACAAAAAATGGTCTTGGGACATTAGAAGTGTTAGTATTCTTCACACATTAATTAAAACACTACCAAAGTGCATTCTTAGCAGCCTCCAATTAAACTCCAAAAAACGTCCAGGTTTATATTCCCGAACACACAAAATGATACTCTGTATTAAAATGTCAAATATGACATAAGATACGTACTGTTAATCTTGTCACGGCTTTTATCTGATGCATATTGAATTGATATGTAGTCCGATGAAATGGAGGGCAAGAATAGATAGCACCTCTGGAGATGGAATCCGAATATATAAATACGCACTGCTAAAAATGCAGGGAAAGAAAAACATATACACATAGTATAAATTCAATATCATTAAATGATATGAAAGTATGACAAACTATATTATACAAAAACAAAACTGAGATATACACAACAATAGGAGTATAGATACATATATACATGGAGATAGATGCATAGTTTGAAAATCACTTTTAGTTTCTTTTTTTTTTAACCAGAAAAACATCTTAATAAAGGTGGACAAATGTCAGGGAGCATTTGCCAGATTTATTAAAATGGCCTCACAACACAATTTACAAAGTTTGGTAGAATCAAATGCTCAAAACAACAATTCTAATTAAAATAATAGAAAGTAATCCGCCCGGGGCCATGAAGTAGCTCGAACTCTTGCGATGCGGACAAAAGGCCCACAGAGTAATTGTTCCCTTTTAACATAGTAGTCCAAATCATCAACATTTTGAATAGATGTAGGGTTCTATCGTAAATTCTATAGTGAAGGAGGACATTCGAGAGCTCTAACGATCCGCCGCTACAGAGGCCTGTTCGACAACATAGGAGATTTCTGATCTCAGCCGGTGTCTCTGAAGAAGGTAGCACCATCCTTATCCTCGAAATATGCTTTTCTCGAATCGGTAGAGAGGGATGTTACCGAGTATTCTTGGATGCAGGTAGCTCGGATGCCAGATTGAGCAAGGTGGTGGGCGACTGAATTCATTTCTCTTGCCCGGAAGCTGATGGAGAGGGACTTGTGTAGCCGTAGAGCTTTATGCTTGATGTTTTCTGATTTGATACTTTGGAGACTTTTTGTCAAAGTTTTGCAAATTTAGATTCTGACATTGTGATGGATTGTTTAGAACACAATTGAACAATTTATATTTTCCTTTCAAATAAATGTGCGTGATGATATTTATAAGTTATACAATGTGTATGGTTGTAACTATTATTGTTATCATTATTACTATAACTGATTTATATTTCAAACGTAAGATTTAGTTGTATACTGATGATCAACATGTATCATATTTGTATGTATTCACACACACACATAGGAAAAAGATCACATGAGAAGTGGGTCTTAGGTTGAAAACTGCGAAGTTTAACTAATAGAGACAATAAGGTGACCTATAAAACAGAAATCATAACTTATAAATCCAACAACTCTAAATCAAAAGTATAATTTTATAGTGATAAATTGAAGAAGTGTGAGATTACAATGAAAACAATAGTAGTAGTTGAAAAATATTTACAATTTTTTTTATCAAAAGTTATTTATTTATTGACCAAAACATATATGTCCTAATAAACTATTAATGCATTAAACATAACTTATAAAGCCAAATGTTTAAATTTTACAACTTTTTAAATTACTTCATAGTTTTCAGCCTAAGAACACTTCTCATCTGATCCGCTCCATATATATAACTAATTCTGAATCAATGTTGCAAAAAATACAATTAACGTGTTACCTAAACATAATTAAAGTGTTGCTTTAAGTTTTATCTCTAGTGTTACGTATTATGAATCAATGTTGCAAAAAATAAAAATAACGTGTTACCTAAACATAATTAAAGTCTTGCTTTAAGTTTTATTTCTAGTGTTGCATTTTATTTTAAAAGTGTTGCATAAGATAAATGTTAAAGTGTTGCGTATATTTTATCCAAAAATATGTTGCATAAGTTTATTGTTAAAGGATTGCATTATATCTAAAGACATGTTGCATGAGGTTATTATTAAAGCGTTGCATTTTATCCAAAAACATGTTGCATATGTTTATTGTTCAAGTGTTGCATGTTCGAGAAAAGGCGTTGCGTAAATTTATTGTTAAAGTGTTGCATTTGATCTAATTATGTAACACTTTTACAAAATGTTACTTAACATGTAAAAAAATGTTGCATATGAATTTATGTAATGAGACCCGATGTAGCGCTCATAAGAGTATTGCTATTTTTTTTTAACACTTTACCTGTCTAATGTAATACTTTTGAGGCGTTACAAAAAGTTGAATTTGTTGTAGTGCATGTGAACAAATGATTATCATGTTTGTGAGCCAAATAGTTATAGTAAAATAGATTTAGAGAATGACCTGTAACAAGTATGGTGCAGTGGTGTTGGTGTTGAGACTTTATGCAGTTGGCCGGGGTTCAATTCTGAGTAGGCTCTTCTTCTTTTTAAACTAAAAGAAATCCGGATTTATCATGTGGCCATCAAATTCAATGACATGAAATTAATGATGTGTTCGATCTAAGCACAAACAATATTAAATACTGACGTGGCACCTAATAATGACAAGACAAAAACTTCCCTTATTTGGGAAATAATTTTAAAAGTACCTTTGTTTGGGAAATAAGATTTAAAAGTACCATCCTTTGAGAAAAAAAAACAATGATATTTTCCACACTTTTCTTTTCTGTTTTCCCTTCTCCAATTTTCTATTTTCATTTTGCAATTTTTCTATCTTCAATTTTATGTTTTCATTTTTTAGTTTTTCAATTTTCAAATTTGAAAACATATTCATTAAATATTTTCACCCGCTTTTGTGACCGACCAGAAGACTGAAAATACAGTTTCAGTTTGGAACCGAATCTAGTACAACTCAAGTAGGGTGCAAGATAGGGGTGGGCAAATGGGTACAGGAACCGCGAGTCGGACAGGGTAATACAGGTTCGGGGCGGGTTAGGGTAGGGTCCTAATTTTAGAAAAGAGAGAATTCCCTAAATAGGAGTAAAAATGTTTTGAAATTCCAAAATAGGAGTATCATGTTTTTTATTCCCTTAATAGGAGTAAATTTCTGCCAAGTTTGGCATTGCAAGGATTTTAACATTGCATTTTTCTCCAAACTTGGCAGATTACTCCTATTCAGGGAATAAAAAACATTATACTCCTATTTTGGAATTTCAAAACATTTTTACTCCTATTTAAGGCAATTTCTGTTTAGAGAACTCAAATGGTTCGGGGCGGGTATTTAAAAACTTAGGGTCTTAACATTTGAAAAAAGGGTACCCGGACTGAACGGTTTTAAACCATTCTTTTAATAAATTTTATTATATTTAATATAATATACTAACAATACACAAAAGCTATTCATATTTTTGTGTCTAGACAAAGTCTTTCAACTAGAGAAATTGATCAGTCTATTAAAAAGAGTTTCTAAGTCCATCTAAACTCCTAAATTATTTCCTCAATTCTCTATTCCACATACATCAACCTTTTTTTTAATATATTTTTTTTGTAAACAATGTCTCTTACTTAATGAAGTGTGACGTGTTCATTTTATTATCTTACGTTTACTTATATTTTATTATTTAATAAGCTTTAAATCATTTTCATAGACAAATATGTATAGTAACTAGTTTATTTTTTTGTGACTTTATAGTGCTATCTCTTTAGTTTATGAATAATGATTAAAATTTTTAATTTAGGTGGTTGTGGGTTGCTCAATTTATAGATTTGTTCTAAGATATTTTGTTAACTAATTTAAAATGTTATTTTGTATATTTATTTGGAATTTTTACTATATTATGGTAACATTAATACTTAATTAGTTTGAAAATTTTATAACTTACTATAAACTTTGCTAGCATAACCGATTTTTTACAAAAGAACAGAGAATTCGGATCGAACCGGCTCGTTTCAAACGGAACGGGTAAGGTCCGGTTCCTATTTTGAGATTTGGTATACTCGGACCGGACTTACCCGTTGAATGGAATCAACGAGTCTTGAAAGTCGGGATCGAAACCGGCCGGTCTCGCTCGATTTGAACCGTTAGTTTGACTAATTCTTTTTCCAAAAATTCTTTTAAAACTATTCACTTTAAAAAAAGATTTTAAAAAACCGAGACCGAACCACCGAGTAATTGACCGTCCCAGCCAGGGAACGTCAGGTCGTTGAAGGGACCGGCCCGGGACTGCCCGATTGTCGATCGGACTGAACAGAGACTGTCGGGTAATTGGACGGACAGGACGGGGACCATCGGGTCATTGACATGTTATGACACGCCGACATGGATCGTTGGGTCGTCGACCAAACCGTACTGGGACAGTCGGGTCATCAACCGAACTGAACTGAAACTGACACCGGAGCGGGACCAGATCCACAACTAGGCGTAAATATGCAAATTCATTATAAAGGCACTGCAACATCCGCGTTTTTCAAATTTGGAAAACTAGTAAAACCCACTTCTCAAATTCATTAAGGAAAATAGAGACATATCTCATTTTTTTTTTGTTTTGGAAAACGATTTGGTAAATATATTTTTCTGTTTCCCTTTCTCCAGTTTTCCAGCAAGTTTTTTTTTGGGTAAACACGTTTTCTGTTTTTCTTTTTCAAGTTTTTCAGTGTTATGAAAAACCAGAAAATATCTCTGCTTGTAAACATGCCCTCATATTTTAAACTTTTCTTCAATTTGGCGGTTAAAAATAACAAAAGGGTTAACTTAAAAGGGGGAAAATGTCAATTTGATCCCCGTACTATCCTGAAAAAATCGATTAGGTATTCGTACTTTAAAATCAATTACGTATTCATACAATCAAATTTCTGAACTTTGTAAAAACGTTCAATTGAGTCCATTTGCGCGATCCACGTTTGCGTTACATCACCAACAAGTGACCGACCGGACTCCCACACGTGTGCCACGTCAACAAAGTCACCGATGATTGGGCTGCTGCATGTGTGCCACATCAGCGGGTGACAAAGTACGAGGGATTTGAACCCTGCAAATGGATTTAATTGAACATTTTTACGAAATTGGGGGGATTTGATTGTTTTTTTTAAGTACGAGGACCCAATTGACCTTTTTGTGATAGTACGGGGACTAAATTGACAGTTTTCCACTCAAAAATAAAAAATGAAATGATAGAGTTATTAGTTTAAAGATTAAAGGGAAAATTGCACTTTTAGTCACTGAAATAGTCACCACATTGAAATCTCAGACCCGTGTTTTCGAGTTTGTAAATGTCACTTGATGGAGTATATGGCCAAGGGACCCCCGAACCATAGACTCATACTTCTCCTACACCGGCCCACCAAGCCCAATGAGCACACAAAGGGCACACAAAGCGGCCCAAGTGTTAAGAAGCCCACGGTGCACACATAGGCGCCTTCGGCCTCTTTGGCCGGGGGCTCCGAGTTCCACATGACAGCTAGATTCGAGCATACAAAGCTACTGGGAGAAAACGGCAGAAAACAGTAGCCCTCATATGCTGGGAGCCCTCGGCATGAACCTAACCTTCGGCCACTCATCAGCCTTCGGCCATATGTCACTAGCCGAAGGGTCTACGCTCCACGAAGCTTCCTCTGGAGACAAGCGACCACCGCATTCAATGCGGCGTCACGTCCAACCACCGCATTTTATGCGGTGCACATGCAAATGCCGGTGCCACCCCGATTGAGGTGCCCCTCGGCCGTCAGATTGTTGACACGTGTACTCCCATCGCATTAATGACTGCTATCCTTTTTCCTCTTGTAAGGCACGCTGAGTTCATTTAATACATTTGACTCTCTCTCTTACTTGCTTGCTCTGACTTCTCTCTTGGTTATTCCCTGCAATAACCCATCGGATAAGCTACCCCGTACACTATCCATCATCACTCCTCAATTGTCCAAATTGTTGTAAATGTGGTCATTTGAGGGGTGAAATGTACAATGTGAGCAAGGAGTACATTTCACCTCAAAAGACCACATTTACAGCAATTTGGACAATTGAGAGATAATAGTTCAAATGGGTTTTACTGTATTTATTTCTAAAAATGTGCGTGGGTTCAAGCACTTTGGTTCATTCATCAGATAAAATTTCCAAGGAACTGTTCATGGCGTCATCTGAAGAGGATGGTGAAATTGTTCCTGAATGCATAACCGATTATCTTTTCTACGACTGCAATAGTGTACCCGTTTCATTTGCTCTTTTGCCTCTCAAGAGATGTTCCACTGGGATTTCTGACTCATCAAGCACGCCTCTATTCGTGTGTGGAGTTGAAAATGAAGGGATCCAGAAAGTTTATAAGAAGGTAGTGGCATGGAAATTTGAGTTCTCCTATTTCCTACCAGAAATTTATGTTCTACTTCCCAAAGACAATATTTGGATAAAGCTATTGAGACCTAAGAAGAGCTACGAGGAGATCATCAAACCTGCCTTGACTGTTGTCCATTGCCTGAACTATGTGAAATATAACCCTCTGGAAACCAGAGAAGCTGTATGGAATCACATTCAGAAAACCTTAAGGTATAGAGGCAACAGCAACTTACATTACACTTGTCTACTTGTTTACTGTGAGATTTTACTTAATACATTTTACTTGGGCCGACAACTTAATTGTCATCTCTATTTAGTGCATATGAGGTTTTACCTTGTGAAGATGACCTATTGAAACACTTATCAGTACTCAGAGACACTGCTCTTAGAGACAAAGATGTATCAAAGTCTGAGGTATTAATGCATTTTACTTGATTACTTTTGTGATAGAACAGTCAACCTTGCTTTAGGTTATGTAATATTTACTTAACCATTGCTGTGAGAAATATATTCGCTGATATCTCGTGTGAAATGTTCTGTTGCTATATTAGAATGGATACATAATTGTTTTATTAATATAGTTAAGTTGTCCATATTGAATATGTCACTAAAATAATTTTCAAGTCACTCAAATGCATACCGTTATTTCTCCTAGCAGAGTTGACCTGCCTGCATTGCATGTTGTGCTTGTACTTCAATGCATATATTTAACTACTTTATGAAACAGTACTTGGCTGGATTTCTCGGGGAGACATGTATGGACAATACAAGTGCTTGTGAGGTCAGTTCTACATGTTTTGAAAGGCAATTTTATGGAAGCATTTATTTCTCCCTTTTGGTCCTGCTTAAATATTGCAACTGATGAAGATTCTATTAAACCAAAGGTGTACAAAACATATAAGAAATGCAAATTTATTATTGATGAGGACGACGATAGTGACGATGATTACAATGATGATGATGATGATAACGAAGAAGAAGATGGAATCTTCGATCATGTCTGTGCACTTTGTGATAATGGTGGTGAACTTTTGTGGTATGCACATAATTTCTACCCTTTATATGCGCGTATTTATTTGAACCAATTTAAAAAAGAGGCAAACTGCAACTGGTTTTTATAGTTTCCTTTATTATCTAGTAACACATGGAAAATTGGTGATAGAAAACTAATGCCCCAGAGTGTTGCAATATGTATAGTTTTTAACGCTACGCTGCTGAAAAGGCATATTCTAATCCAAAAGATGAAATCCATAAATCCATTTTGGATTGTAATATGGACTGTTATTTCAGTACCTCCTTAGATAGGTACCCATTGTAAGGACTTCGAAGGGGCTAGTTGCTTCAGTATCTTGATATCTTCAACAGCTGATTGTTTATGCTTTTACATTTATTTTATTTCATTGTTATCATTTTACATGGTTTGCAGTTGTGAAGGAAGATGCATACGATCCTTCCATCCGACTATAGAATCTGGTGTGGATTCCTTTTGTCAATCTCTTGGCTATACTAGTCGCAAAGTAGAAGTAAAACATTTTCCTTTGGATCCTTGCATCTGAAATATTGTGTTTCATTGATTGGGGGTCATCCTCATCCTTCAAGATTTACAATTTGTTTCTATGAACTGTCGACACAGGCAATTCAGAGATTTGTGTGCAAGAATTGTCAATATGGGCGTCACCAATGCTTTGCATGTGGTTTATTAGGTTTTTCTGAGAAATTTTCTGGGGCAGCTGAGGTTTGACTTTTTTTCCCTACCTTGACTGAACTGATGTTGAGAAAGAGGATCATGTAGATCCTTCTTGGTCAATTTTATTCTCAATTCCCTTTCTTGGAGAAGTAAATATAGGTATCAAGTATCAACTTACAACATGTGAGGCAATGCTTGAAGTTCACAATAGTAGTAGTAGTAGTAGTAGTAGTAGTGTAGTACATTGCTTATGAACTTCAAGATATGAACTCAGCACAGTGTAGTTAATTGTACTGATGTGTAACATAGTGCTCGTTTGGAATATATTGCTTTCAGCTTATGACCCTTATTAGCCAAACTGTTCACCAACCACTAACTAATATCATTCCATGAGTTACTTTCTTGACTAAATAAATGTTTAAAATGAAAGAAAATGACATTTCTACCTTCATTTTGAGATATTGTTTTCTTTAATCTATTTCAGAAAATATCTTGAGTATTCATTAGACAATTCATTTTATTCAGTCAAATCAGCCATTTCACCTACAACCTTCAACCATTTTGTTTCTGATTAAATAGGCTCTTGTATGCATCACTTATCTCCTAAAATGTGGAGCTGGTACCTTTTGTGGCCATTAATCTATTGAAGAAAAATAATTCAAGTAATTGACTAATTTCTTTGGATAATTCATTTAGTTTAGCCATTTCAGCTACAACCTCAATCAGTATGTTCCTGAATCCTGACCTAACAGGCATGTATCACGTATTTCGTAATATGTAGAGCTGGTACCTCTTACGTATGTATAATAAGGTTACCCCCCCACTCTGTGGAATTAGATATGCTAC
Organism: Cuscuta epithymum; assembly: GCA_945859915.1. Classification (NCBI taxonomy): domain Eukaryota; kingdom Viridiplantae; phylum Streptophyta; class Magnoliopsida; order Solanales; family Convolvulaceae; genus Cuscuta; species Cuscuta epithymum. Next base: position 783,128 of record CAMAPF010000950.1, on the reverse strand, counting down.
TGAATATAGTTATTTGATTTTATAGGTCTTTCCAGGCATATCTGCAATCTGTGGTCATTTCTTTCATCCCCCACTCTGTGGAATTAGATAGGCTACTAAATATACTTATGTGGTTTTATAGGTCTTTCCATGCGTATCTGCAACATGTGGTCATTTCTTTCATCCAAAGTGTGTCTCTGGGCTAGTATATCCATCTGATGGTATTCAAGCCAAGAAACTTGAAAATAATATTGCAGATGGAGAAGCATTTATATGTCCTGCTCATAAATGTGTTATATGCAAGCAAGGAGAAGATAAAAAGGTCTATGATTTGCAATTTGCTGTTTGCCGACGCTGTCCCAAGGCATATCATAGGAAATGTTTGCCCAGGTTTTTCTTTCAATCTTTCATTTTTTAATACTTCCCTGCCCCCCTCATGATTTTTTTGTTTTACAGTCTATCTAATGTAAAACTTCTCAGGAGCATTACTTTTCATGAGAGTGATGGCCAAAAAGGTATTCAACAAAGGGCATGGGATGGACTTTTGCCTGGTCGTGTCTTGATATATTGCATGTAAGTTAAGTTAGGTTTATTGACTACATTCTTACCCAGATCCTGCCATTATTTAATGCTCATGCATTTAGAATAGGGAACACAAGATGATTCCTTCAATAGGTACTCCAAGAAGAGATCATATCTTGTTTCCATTTGAAGACCCAAAGGAAAAGAAGATTTCTGGGAATCTACCGGGCAAAGAGCCTGTATTCTCTCAGTGGAGAAGTAACATGTATGGACATTTGAAAATTATCTTGGAAGGTGAGCGAGAAAGACCTGTTCAAAGGTCTTTTGGCGACCAAATGATAAAAAAAAGCAACCCACTAAAAGTAGCTCCAATGCCGCCATCAAGGCCAGCATCCCTTCACTTACCAAAAATAACAATCAAGCATCCTGCTGTGGACAAAGGCAAGTTTAGAGAAGCAGTAAATATTAGGTTCGTTCCAAAGGAACAAAATGTTGTGAAAAAAGAAATGGCGGTGAAGGACAATAGAGAATGGCATTCACGGGATGAGACAAAGAAGAGGTACTGAGCTCTAGCTTTGCCATATTCATTAAGATCTTTTTGGTTCAACTATCTTCTACTCCCTCCGTCCCGCTAAAATTGTCCCATCTTTCCTTTTCGGTCTGTCTCACTAAGATTGTCCCATGCCAAATTTGGTAAAGTTTGTGTGGTTCTAAATAATTTACAATTTATTCCTACTATATCAATTCAATATCAACCACATAAACCCACTTTTCCTAATAACCACATCACCCCCTCATGCCTCAATGTTTGTGGGACGGAGGTCGTATTATTTTCCATTAAATACAGTAAGTTGGCTTTGCAGGATACTTGCACTTGTAGAAAGTGTTGATTCTTCCTTTGATGAGCAAAGTTTTATCATGGAGCATAAAAAGAAAAGCATCCTTACTTTTTCTTCGAGATTTGATGATGCAAAGACCATTACTGAAGCAAAGGTGGAGCGTGCTGTAAAGGTATATGGACAATTGGTTATCAGTTTAATGAACCTGGAACATATATTATATATTTTCTGCAGTTTTTAAGTATAAAGATCTATCTTTCTACTCTTTTTGGCCCCTCATCTTAGGCTGTTCAAGCAGCCTTGAAGAAATTAGAAGAAGGGCAGAATATAGAGGATGCAAAGGCTATTTGTGAACCTGGGATTGTCAAACATATCTTCAAATGGAAGGTGTACAAATGTGTGTGTGTGTTATTAAAAAATATGTGAATTTATATCCAATTTGAGTTGAGATGGAAGTTTTGCTATTGATCGACGACAACCAGAACCTCAACAGTTAACACTGCAAAGCATCTCTTTTCCTACATTGCAGAAGAACATAGGTTCTTATATCTCTCCTTTTCTCAATGGTGTGCGATATACATCTTTTGGCCGCCACTTCACAAAACTTGACAAACTAAAAGAGGTATTTTGATGCTTCAACTTGTTCTATATATAAACTGGTACATTTGGCTTTGTTCGTGGTGTGTATATTTAGGTCACTGGCAATAAAACTCGGGTTTACAGAAATGTTGAGAATAAATGAACAATATTATTGCTTTTGAGAATTTTTAAATTTTACTGTTAGTTCTATCTAACAATTTTTTGTATGTGCACTATACCAATACAAAAAGTTCGACCATTTTTTTATACTGAAAGGCACAATGTTTTAGTGAGAACAATAACAACAATTTAAGTCAAGCCTCAATGCACGAGCTAGGTGCATAAAATGGGATGGAAGGAATCTTAATTACAATAAAGGACAACAGATGATTACTGGCTCTGATAATTTCTTCTTCCTCAATTGTGTGTTTGTTTGTAGTGGTTACGTCCCCATAGTGCTGGTTAAGTTGTGTTAAATGCATTTCAATTTTCAGTTTCCTTTCCGTATCTATATTATTAATTTATTAGTAGTATGTTCATTGAGTTTGGTCACTTTGGTGTCTATAAAAATGGCATGTTAAGTGTTAATCCATGTTCTAAATGTGCAGATTGTTAATAGGCTTCGGTGGTATGTACAAGATGGTGACATGGTAAAATTGCTCAAACTTATTCATATTTGCTTCAATTATTTTCAGACACTTTTAATGAATTCTGTCCCCTTTTGGCTATTTTCATTATTTCAGCAACTTTTGAAATAACCTCTCTTCATTTCTCTATAACTACTGAGATGTGCGAGTCTGAAACATATAATAACTGATGCTATATTGCTATATGGACGAGCTCTTATCTTTTTTTTATGAGAACTTAGATTAGTTGAGTATGTACACAGGATTTCAGGTTTCATGTAGTGATGGTTCATTTGTTTTTTAATAAAAATAAACTACAATTTACTACTGATGGATGATCAAAATGTTTCTTAAACAGATTGTCGACTTTTGCTGTGGTTCAAATGATTTCAGCTGCCTAATGAAAGAGGAGCTTCAAAAAATGGGGAAAGTCTGTCAATTTAAAAACTTTGATCTCATACAACCCCAGGTAAAGCATTCTGCTATTCTTTAGAAGATTCTGCAGTTACTGTAAAGGAAAGTTCATGATGTTATTTGACAATTTATATGCTAGGGTAATGCCTTTCAGTTTTACTTCGGTGATGTTTTTTCCGAACTGTATTAATCGAACCAAATCAGAACTGATCAAAACCTTAGCAAAACTGATAAAACTAAACTAGAAATATAAATACAATAAAATTCCAACAAAACACAATAACATCCCGATTAAGAAAAAGAAAAACCCAAAGCAGACCAAATTAAGTTTGGTTTTAATTCAGTAATCATTTCCCCAACCTGTGTTAAACCACTCCAAATAAATGAAAAAAAAAGAACCTGAAATGTCCATCTCCTAGATGGGGCCTGCTTACGTGAGAAAAACTAGGGTCTAAGGAGAGATTTAGGCTTCAGTGACATCTATTTGTTCTTCATTGATACATCTTTTGAAAGCACCAGGCTGGTGATCAACTGGTAAGTCATAATTAGAGACCGTTCAAATTTTCATGGAACTTTAAAACCACAAGAAGTCTCTAATCTCTGCTGTTATACTTGGTCTAAGTGCTTCTTTGTATGTTTTGCCTCAGAATGATTTCAACTTTGAGAAGAGGAATTGGTTGAGTGTTAAAGTTGGGGAATTACCTGAAGGGTCTAATGTGGTAAGCTCTATATGGTTGTTTATTTTATTATGGAATGGATGAAAGTGACAATTTGTAATGCTTCAAACTTGTAATTTTCATCAGGTCATGGGGCTAAATCCCCCCTTTGCCAATGCCTATGAATTTCTGAACCAAGCTCTTAAGTTCAGACCAAAGCTTCTTATTGTTACAGTCCCTAAGCAAACCAAAAGGTGATCAATCATACATGTATACAGCATCTTAGGGCCAGTTTGGTATTATTGTTATAAAGCCTGAACTGTGAATAAGGCGTGTTGTGCTGTGCTGTGAGATTTTTTTTTTGTAATTTGAAACTCCTCTGTCCCAATTTGCTCTTCTCATTTACTATTTGTATTGGTATTGGGTAGTGAAATTGTGTGTTTGTGATTTATTTAAAAATGAAAGATTCAATATGAAAGTTCTTTGCTTAAAAGGAAATGAGAAATACTTCAGATTCCAAAAAGGAACTTCAGAACATTTAGAACATTATGAGAAATTCATTTGGTACTGCAGTGTTAGAAGGCCTTTTGTTGAGCTAGTTAACTAATAATTTTGTGGAGAATTTTGAATTTTCACCCCATGTTGATTTCAATATTGTCTTTGTACCCCATGCATTATTTTTGTTTGACTATGCAACCCGTAGTGAGATTCAAAAGCAAATACAAAATAAATGATGGGGTACAAAATCAAATGTTAAGATAAATAATGAGGTACAGTGTAATGAATGAGGTTCAAAACTTCAAACTCTAATACATTTGCCTTGTTCTCTGGTGCTAAGTAAAAAAAGTGGTGCAAATTCAAATATTGTGATATGCCCAAAGTGCAAAAACTAAATATTTGTAAGTTTGTCAAAAACTGGGTGCTGTCGTAGAATCCTAAATTTAGCGTTGTGACTTGAAAAAGTCACGACTATACTAAACTGGGCCTTACTATATGATCTAATTTTACGTAACCAGGCTTGATGAAAGGCAGGATCCATATGATATTATTTGGGAGGATGAAGAAATACTGGCCGGAAAGGTTAGCTTTCAATAATCCAGTTTTTCTAGTTCCATTTTTTATTCGCTTAAAGAACTTGCTTACATGTAGTATTGATGTACTCTTCCACATTTTCTACTCAGTCATTTTACCTGCCGGGGTCAGTGAATGTGCATGATGAGCTGATAGAGCAATGGAACAACGAGTCACCACCATTGTATCTATGGAGTCGCCCTGATTGGACAGCTGTACACAAGGCGGTAGCTCTTAAACACGGTCATATTAGGATGGAATCAGAACAACGCGTGAATGAAGTAGCGCGACCCGATTTTTCCAATGTCACATGTGGCTATGGTGTTGTGAATAGCAGTCCTGTTGGCTTCCTGGAGCCGTTTTATGACTCTGAGCCTGGAAGAATTGGGGCAGTGTTTGGATTTCTGCAACAAGGAAGCTTTGACAACATCATGCACCAATACCCACAGGACATGGAAATGTCTACTCCATAACATCCTTACGAAGTGGCCAATACCCACACGGTCATATTAGGATGGAACCAGAACAATGCATGAATGAAGTCGCGGGACCCAGTTTTTCCAATGTCATGTGTGGTTATAGTGGTGTGAACAGTAGTAACACCACTAAAAGCAAAAAGACTCCTGGCATTTTGGCCCCATATTGTGCAATAACACTTCAAGTGGAAATATCACATATATGGTGTTTCAATTAGAACTGGGTAGCCGTTGCAATGTGTGTTATCAAAAGGACCTACATCTTTGGACGATCGAATGTTTATCACCGTGGTTTATCGAAGGGTAAACATGTCAATCTTTTGGCTGGATCATGCAGTACAAATTGTACACAGATTTTATCCAAATTTGAATGTGTACATTTGCCATTTTGCCCAAGTTTCATTAACGGTAATAAATCTATTATGGGAATGAATTGAACTTTAAATCACGATGATGGAGTATAATGTGACATACTCGAAGAACCTAGAGATAGATGGTATAAATCAGAAGCCCAAGCTACTTACTCAATAGGTAAAGGCCCCGCATCGAGGCTAGTATCATAATCTAGGCCCTATAGCCTGTCAGCGAGCTTGTTCTGCATTGGGTTGAGCCAACTCAACGAGGCCGAGCATAGTCGTCGTTATTCTAGAATTCTGCATTGATGTTATCAGACGAGGTCGAGCGGACCTAATTCGTCTTGACTTGATTACAATTCCCACACTTTTTTCATGGGGCTTGCGTCACAGTCATTATTGTTGACATGATGGCTCAGTTCCCAATGATTGGTCATTGTTGACATCGTGTCCTAGTTCCTAAGGTCTGATGTCATTGTTGACATAATGGCCGCGTTCCAAGGGTTGATATCATCATACATTAGCTTGACATCATGATTGACGTCATCGACATGTTCCCCAAGACATCCAAGTGACGATTTTCATTTCCTCATTAGTTAGTATTTGAATGTGATGCTCAGTCTCTACCACATTGTCCCAATGTTTTACATTTTTAGCCCGCCAAATACTCCATAACACCATAGCAGCTTGTTTGCATTCCCATTCCTCAAGTTTTTACACCAGCAATATCGCTAACTTCATTCGATTTCTAGACCTTGTTTATCTTGTTTAGCCAACGTTTCTCTCAAGTATAGTATACCAATAGGTTAAAACATCTACAAACCTATTTGTATTAAATTCCGTATCTCTTATTGGGTAGATGCGATATTTTATTCATTATGCCCATGATATTTTATTCATTATAGCCCATTATATTGATCTAGTGGGCTAAGCAGTCAGTTCTAATAACTCATTATTGTATTTTGCCTATAAATAGCATCTTTCAAATTGAGGAAAGTGATCCCTAATTATTGCTTGTACTATTACTTTGCGAAAATTAATACATAACTTTCTCACTCTAGAACTTCCCCAACTTCTGTCTAACTCTCAATTGCACATGTGATACACAACCTATCATTTGGTCTTTCATTGAGAGTTCGAATAGTGTCAAGTTAGATTTTTTATCATTCATTCATTTCTAAAAATGGCTCGCGAACCCCATAAGTATTAAAAGGATGTGGCTCCCTTGACTCCTAGAACTCTGGACAAGGAGAAAGGAGAAGTCTGTGGAGACCACCGCCCCATCCAAAGTGAGGAAAAGCGGCCCTGGAAAACACAATGTCGTTGATTTGCGACATATTATCTAGCAGAAGACTCGTGACATGAGGCAACATCTGGCTTCCAAGGAGGCCCTTCCGTCTCAGCTCGGTTTTGTCAATTTCCAAATTCAAGATCTCTAGCTCAGCAGAATTGGATTGCTGTTGTCGGCGCAATATCGGCTAACCTCAAGATGATTTGCCACTTTTGGAGAACTAGTTACTCTTGGCTAGCCAAGCTACCTTCCCCTCGACCACTCTCTCCTCAGCGAGATCAGCTTGGGATTACTTGGCCTCAATAGGAGGCCGATCCGAGGAACGAGTAGATCCAGCAACTCACCAAGTAGCTGGAGGAGCTCAAGGCTGTCACCATTGCGGCCAAACACCCGGAGCATATAACATTTCTACCTACCAATCCTCAACTGAACGACCTCGTCAAGCAGGCTCAGGTGCTCCCAACTTAGCTCAACCATGAAGAAAACCGGATTAAGGCGCGATCCAAACCCCTCTTTATCGATAAACTGATGCGAGTCCCTATACTTGCCAAGTATAAAGGCCCACCGACCAAACCCTATGAGGGGACTACGAATCCTCTGGAGCATTACTCTCGGTACCAGTCGAGCAAATTAATGCTCAGTGTTTCGGATGAGTACATATGTCAAATGTTCATCTCCACCTTAGAGGGACAAACATATGGTTGGTTCAATGAGTTTCGAGATGAGTCTATTGGCCAATAGATTCCTCGCTCACAATGAAGGAAAGATGAAGACAAAAAAAATCATTTCTCTTACCTTATTACTTTCAGACAAGCTCAGGATGAGCCTTTGCATTAGTTTCTAGAGCGGAAGAGGACGGAGACCACTCATGTTTATGGTGGCAAAGATGACACTCGCCTAGCCATCATGTAGTGCATCATCAGATCTCGTGGCGTTGCAATGAGCCTTGTCACTGAACCTCGAACAGATTACTGAATGACTTTACAGAGGGGGGATCAGTTCATCAAGGCGAAGGTTCTACAGACTCAGAAGAGGGTCAAGTTGGGAGCTAAAAAAGGTTGACAACCAAATCAGCAAAATAGCCCACACAGACTCTATTACACCCTATCAAAGACAAACACCAGCACCAACATGAGCGAAATGGTGGAGGGTGAGGCCGAATCCGGAGATACAGAAGCGGAAAACAATGGCATGTGCCAAAGATAGCTCAATCTGAGGTCATGACCCCTTTGACTTACTCGGTTAGTCACATCCTTGACTACGTTGAGCACGAGTGATTGTCGACTTGTGATCCAAGGGTGTTGGAGGTCATGACCCTCAACCTAGATGAGACCCTCAACCCAGATGAGTCATACTACATTATGGGCCATAAGATTGACAACGACCACAACCTAAAAAAAGATAAAAGAGCTTATCAACTGAGGCTATCTGCATTAGTACGTTCGACAAACCGAGATCATGTACAAACAACCAGCTCAACAGAGTAGAAGAACATTGAGGTCGAGGATGATATGGGTAATTAGAGGCACCAAAATGAGGTTTGTATGGTTCCCACCAAGCAAAACTCTCTTCTGAGTTTGTGATGGTCGGGCTGTAATATGCGCATAATGTGACACTAGGCCACCCAACCCTGAAGGAATTGAAGACAGTTCAATGAAACATCTTTGCATCAAGTCCCCAATTGAGAAGGAGGCCGCTTGCGCCTGAGGCTGTTAGCAAGAAAATATCGAGATCATGTTACCTAAATCTCATCAAGAAGATGGTAGGTATGGACCTCAGAATCCACTCCATATCATCTGTTTCACTGGTAGTCGATGAGAGGTTACCCGAGCTGATCTTGTCAACCTCCTGGAGACAGTGGTCCTCAATCAGGCAAAACTATAACAAGTTGTGCAGATCGGCACCCAACTCGATACACATCTCAAACAAACAATCATGTCTGCACTCAAGAAGTTCTCAATAGTCATTGCCCTCAGCTCAGAGGACATGTTCTGAATCAACTGAGACATCATCACCCACCGACTGGTGGTTGATCCTGCTTACCCTTAGTCAAGGAAAGGACAATATACATGTCAAACGAGCAGAGGGAATTCATGAAGGTAGATGTGACCATGCTCATCCGCATCAGTCAAATCACCAAGGTCAAGTACCCGATATGAGGAGTGACCTGATGCCAACTGAGTCCCAAGTGAGGTAAAAAGCCTAGAGGGGGGGGGGGGGGGGGGTGAATAGACTTTTGAATCTTTTCATTTTTCAACCCTTTTTCATCTTACAGAATGTGTTCCAATATCTTTTGGGAGATATTGAAACATACAACGGAAGTCTTGACCTCTAGAGTGTGACACTTTGGTTGCTGACTGCCAAAATCTCCAGGAGCAGGCTACCGAAATGAATATTCTGTTTTAATTAGTTAAGGTATATCAATGAACTATACTTTAACACATTGACAGGCTTTAGAACTAGTCTTAACACATAAGTATGAAGGATTTAGACCTATAAAAATAGATCACTTTGATGATCAGAAAACAAAGAATTGATTCACAGTGAACCAGAAATGTTCACTGGACAGTTTTGTGAGCAAGCTGTTTTACTATGAAGTTGTGAAGGTGAGTGAGAACTGAAGTGTGTGTTGGGAGCAGAATATAAAAGATGACACAAGATATCCTGGTTCAGAGGTGGTGTAATCCTCCTACATCCAGTCCCAACCTATTTCAGATGGATTTCCACTAAATGAATATCTCATTACATTTAGTGCCCAATCTACCCTTGGCCCGGGCGTAGATTGTGAGGTTTTTCACAAGGAATTTGAACACCATTCCAAGCTACTCAGTCCTCCCAAGGTTTTTCACTAATGACATTGACTTGCAAAGAACTACTCATGTCCTTGCCCTTCCTCACCTTCTGGATTTGAACACAAAGCCCTCCAGAATGTCTAACACTAGTTTATATTACATGGGTGTATATCTAAACTAATAACTAATCAAAGCTTTATAGGTTTGTATGAATTATAGCTAGTCTAAGAGCATTCGACGAGTGAGGTGGTAGCCAAAATGGTGAAGGGGAATCAGCTGGCTAGATATGAGCATGGATAGTTTGATTCCCTTCTATTCCACTTGGCTCCTCTCGTTTTACCACACTTGGTATTCCCACACTCCTTCTGTGTTTATAGACTTGATCATTGAATCTCTACCGTTGGCTAAGGAAATCAATCTTGACCGTAGCTTGATCTACTTGCTTTGTTCCACTTGACTGAGGCAATATGGTTGGTCTTTGTCTTGTAGTGACACGAATAAAAATCTTCACTTCAACTTGATTCCTCATCTCAAGGCAAATATAAAGATGTATTTATCTTTTATTTCTTTTGCCCCCGTTGAGACTTAGTATTTAAGCTGAGTGATGTTTCAATGCTTCCTTACAAATAACAAATACTTGCTTTAAGTAAAATAAATTTATAAGAAATTTATAATGTGATAAAAATCTCTTATAAATTTACTTTTCATCAATTTGTTATTTTGACTACAAGTTGGTCTTTTGTTTAATTGTTTTTGTGCTAAGAGAAGAGTGAGTTGATTTCAGATGAGTTAACTAGAAAACAAGATTTCAGCCGGCTGCCAAGCATTTCAGCTGGCTGCTGAAATCTGGTGTTTCAGTTAACTTCCTTCACAATGACTACCAGTTAACTCTTTGCGTACCTTTTCTTTTTTATTCTTTTCCTTTTGTTTTATGGTATGTTTCTTCTCTTTTTAATACTCTTTGCTTTTTATGAGTACTTTACCACTATTTTTGGAGCACATTACAATAAACAAGGTAGAACATAAACAAGAGAGTCTAGTCTAATACAAGATAATAAAAAGGGGTGGCATCATCAAAACTATTACATTTTAATCATCAAAATCTAGGGGACCTAACACTGTATGGTTATCTTTTGTGGTCCTCACATCTAAATTTCTAATGTTTCAGATGTGCATGGACTTCATGGATCTCAACACAGCCTGCACAATGGATCCCTTCCTGTTCCCCAATATCGATTAGCTGGCGGACGAGACAACAGGCTGTGTCCTTCTTATGCGCCTTACAAGGTGATCACATGATATTCATGAATGAGGCAAATGTGGAAAAGAAAATGTTCATGACCCGAGAGGGCGTATTCTGCTATCTAGTCATGATACTCAGACTTACAAACTCTGGCGTGATATATACCTGGATGGTGGCCAAACTCTTGAAGTTTGCCATTGGTCAAACTATGGAAGCTTATGTGGATGACATGATCATAAAAAGCAAACGCTTTACAACCCATGCTAAGTACCTTGAGGGCATCTTCTAGATCATGATCAAGTTCAACCTTCGGGTCAATCTGAAGAAGTGCATCTTTGCAGTCTAAGAGGGCAAGTGTCTAGGCTACATGATCTGCTAAAGCAGAGTCGAACCCAGATAAGGTGATTGCCATCCCCGACATGCAGCCCCTCAGAACATCGAAGAGGTTCAACACATCATTGACAAGCTAGCCGCCCTTAAGTGATCCCTCTATAAATCAGCCAATTTATATTTATAGTTATATTTGTGTCTGTGCATGTGCATGTGCATGTGCATGTGCATGTGCCTCTACCTGTGCATGTGCATGTGCTTGCATTCATATCCATATTCATACCCATATCCATATTTATATCCATATCCATATTTATATCCATATCCATATCCATATTTATATTTCTAACCCTGTTTCTAACTCTATTTCTATTTCTGTTTCTGTTTCTGTTTCTGTTTCTGTTTCTGTTTCTGTTTCTGTTTCTGTTTCTGTTTCTGTTTCTGTTTCTGTTTCTGTTTCTGTTTCTGTTTCTGTTTCTGTTTCTGTTTCTGTTTCTGTTTCTGTTTCTGTTTCTGTTTCTGTTTCTGTTTCTGTTTCTGTTTCTGTTTCTGTTTCTGTTTCTGTTTCTCTTTCTCTTTCTGTTTCTGTTTCTGTTTCTGTTTCTGTTTCTGTTTCTGTTTCTGTTTCTGTTTCTGTTTCTGTTTCTGTTTCTGTTTCTGTTTCTGTTTCTGTTTCTGTTTCTGTTTCTGTTTCTGTTTCTGTTTCTGTTTCTGTTTCTGTTTCTGTTTCTGTTTCTGTTTCTGTTTCTGTTTCTGTTTCTGTTTCTGTTTCTGTTTCTGTTTCTGTTTCTGTTTCTAACTCTGTTTCTATCTCTGTTTCCTTCTCTGTTTCTATCTCTATTTCTATCTCTATTTCTATCTCTATTTCTATCTCTATTTCTATTTCTATTTCTATTTCTATTTCTATTTCTATTTCTATTTCTATTTCTATTTCTATTTCTATTTCTATTTCTATTTCTATTTCTATTTCTATTTCTATTTCTATTTCTATTTCTATTTCTATTTCTATTTCTATACGGAGTGTAATTTCGGACGTCTTCTCTCTAAGGTTGCCGCTAGGCCAACCGCTAGCTTCGATTGTCCGTTGTCGGCTTAAGCCGAGGAGCGGGGCTGGTTTTTCCGGCCATCTCTTTATTTTCGACGTAGAGGAATCAGAAGGAGAGGCGACGAAGGAGGCTGGTGAAGGCCGTTTGGTTCGGACCGGTAGTTCTTGGTGTCTTTGACGAGCGAGTCGAGGAGACGAAGTAGCGAGCGGAGGAGAGCTTTCCAACAGAAAGGCTAATGGCATGGATCAGGAGAGACTCTTCTGAGAAGATTGAAGCTTCAGCCCGTGCTCCTCCTAAACTGCCGTCACGATGGAGGGAGTCACGAGGGTAGTTTGAAGATGAGGAAGAGACAACGTTCTTTGGCCAAGAGATGGAGACGACTCAAGGGCAGATCAAGTCGATGAAGGAAGTAGATGAAGGGATGGTGATCCAACCCCCTCCTGAACCGCCGCCGGTAGTTCTTGGAAGACTGCGTGAAGAAATTTATTTTTTTGCTTTTTATTTATTTTAATGGTCTGATTTTGTCTGTGTTTGTTTGTTGTTTTATCTCTTTCGATTGTAAGACTCTGGTTTTGGGTTTGGATGTGGGTGATGGAATGACTGCGGTAACCGTCTTTGGCTCATTTGTTCCCATTAATGGATCAGCGAGTTATATTGCTGAGGTGATAAACTCTGAGTCTGGTTCGAGGGACGGCGGTTGTCAGGACTTGTTTTGTCGGATTACCTACTATCTAAATGATGTGTTTCTCTCGATTGTAAGCCAACTGACAAACGATTTACTTGATTAGTGGAGTTGTTGGTTTTGATGATAAAAAAAAATCTATTTCTATTTCAATTTCTATTTCAATTTCTATTCCTATTTCTGTTCATATTTCTATTTCTATTCATATTTCTATTTCTTTTTATAGTTTAGATGTATATTTAAATTTAAGATTATTGTTTTCAAGTGACAATTTCTTATAAACACTTTAAAGCAAATAAAAGTAGGAAGATGAAAAGTTTTTTTACATTTTCTATAAAATAAAAGTACATTTTTATCAAAAACCACCAATTTTTGTTTCAAAATCACTTTTCTTCAAATGCAAATAACTTTTATTATCAAGCAAATAAAACACTTCAAAAATTAACTTTTTAAACGTAGACACAACCATAGAATCTTCCGAGCAACTCAGAAGTACTTAGCTAAACCGTTTTGGCACAACTTGTTGAAAAGATAATTTTTATTTCCTTTTAGTAATTGTTCGCTTTTAGCAACTAAAGAGGTCGAAAAATGTTTAATCTACTTGAAAAACTATTGTTGTCTAATTAATTCTGAAAGTTATAAACATTCTCTTAAAACTTACTCAATGCAGCTTCTCAATTTTTTTTAAAAGATCTTAAAAATCAAGGGATTTTTAAAAAAATGACAAATTTAATACATTGGCAAAAATGTGATTAAAACGTACTCACTCCGTCCCCCTAACTTTGTCCCGTTTTACCTTTCTCGTCCGTCCCATTAAGTTTGTCTCATACCATATTAGGTAATGTTTAAGTGGTTAGAATTCATTCTTACTTTATTAACACTTTATCAATTCAATATCAATCACACAATTCTACTTTTTCTTAAAAATCACACCACACTCCTTTGTCCCAAACTTAGGAGGACGGAGGTAGTAATAAATTAGGAAATCATAATGTCACTACTAGATAGGTTAGTATGTCATTGACAGATTTTTCTAGTGTCACTATTGCTGCTACTAGTGTCATTCTCACTGCAACCGGTGTCACTCAGCCGTGTAACATGCTTTGAGACCGACAATTTTTTTATGTGTTTTGTTGTTGAAAAGTTAGAAAACTAAAAAAGTTCCGCGACATTTTTGGCGGCCAGCGGCGATAGAAGTTGGTGGAGCCAGTAGTGGGATAGGAGGCTGGTTGTTAGGTGGAAATTAGAATTAAAAGAAAATGGCAAAATTCATAAGAATAACTTTTACTTTCAACAATTGTAGTTCATACTTGAAATATTACAAAATAATCTCAACTCGTTATAACGTCCATAAAAATGATTATACGAAGTATAAAATTTCCGTTAGTCCATTACCTTCCGTTTGCACTCATCCACCCACTCACACAATTCTCTCTCTTAAGGTGACTTAGGGAGTGTTTACAATTGCTTCAACTTTAAAAAAGTGATTTTGGGAAAAGTGATTAATAGTAAAAGTTGGTAGTGTTTGAGAAAAAAGTGATTCTGAAAAAGTAAAAGTTGGTAGTGTTTGGTAAAATAAGTATTTTTTGTGTAATAGAAAAAGTGAGAAGCAGTTTAAAGCACCCTTCTACCTGCTTCCAGCTTTTAGCTTTTAAGTGATTAATTTAAGCAGAAGCTGTCGTTTGAAAACACTCTTTTCAACTTTTTTTAAGCCAAAAGCAGAAAAGTGCTTTTTTTAAGCAACCCCAAACACTCCTTTAGCAAGGGAGATTTAAAAAAAAAAATTGTATGTCATTATTCTTCTTACCACTATTTGAGAAAATGCAATTTCAAATATATATTAGGTTTGTAGGACTCTTGCAGCCCTAGTAATCCCTGGGCCGGATACGACTTAGATTCATGATAAAAAATGGATGGGAAATTTGAGGAAGAAAGAAAGCTTGCTTAGTTCAAGAAAACAAGTCTAGACCAAGTTAAGCAAGAAAATAAGAAATCTTTATATATAAAGAGGGTATCTTTATCTTTTATCTTTATATATATAAAGAGTATGGGGGAAAGCCAAATAAAAATCTATTTGGAGTCAAAAGAAGTGGAAATATAGTCCTAGTTAATAAAGCATTTAGTAACTCCTTAATTAATAGAGTAATAATTAAAGATGAAGTAAATATGTAATTAATAGTTACAAGCTACAAAAGACACACTAAAATGCAATAAATATAAAAATATTATTTGAAAATTAGAAACATAAAAAATCAGAACTCATTTGAACATTATATATATAAGGAGAGTATACCAAATATAAGGAGAGTAAAAAATCAAACTCATATGTATGTATGATAGAAAAAATAGAAATCTATTTCGAGCAAAAAGAAGTGAAAAAATGTTGTTCTAATTAATAAAGCATTTAGTAACTCCTTAGCTAATAATAGTTAAAGATCGTGTAAATATGTAATTATTAGTTACAAGATATAAATGACACACTAAAGATGCAATAAATATATAAATGTTATTTGAAAGTTTTTTTTTTTATCGTAAATGTTATTTGAAAGTTTTTTTTTATCGTCAACTAGCCTTCTTTCATATCATAAATTTCAGGATCATTACATCAGTCAAAGGAAAAACAAAATAGACACCAACTAAATTCCAACAACTACGACTGTAAACCCTATAATCAGACTTAGAGACGGTCACCCCTGAAAGAGCAACGCGAATCGCTAACCATGTAGCGGACTTGACACAGCCATCCTTGTTCTCATGGATCCAAACATACTCAATGACATAAAAAAGGCTGAAATCCCAAACAAACTGACAAACCTAACAACATAGACGATAACAAGAATCCAAATGACAAAAAAATAATAACTAATAGGAAAACTTTCACGGACTATATCACCTCGTACAACCCATGGCGGTGGTTCCGGAGGAGGCCGTATCCTTGGTACCATTCTAATTGACCCACCATTGTCAATCGTCATTAGACGCTCGAAAACCGCACAACTCTCCTCGTCCCGCGCTCTTAGCAAATCCACCGCTAGCGGTCTTCGTCGTTGTCATGCCCTTGCTACCCAAACTCATTCTTCCTCCCAAAAAAAGAGAACCAATCAGATCGTCTATTGCCTGAGATCAAAACAAAAGGAAACGCCGTAGTAGACCAACATTCGACAACAATCGAGCGTTAATCCTGACGGCGTAAGCCAAACAGAAACACACAGATCGAACAAAGACCGCCGGAACCCACGATCGGAATTGATCGCCGCCTGAGAAAAAGGCTCTAGCGGCTAGGAAGCCCTATAGAGAGACGTGCTTCTGGGGAAATCAGCCCTCGTGTTTTACAAAAGTTAAAAGTTAATGTTATGTGAAAAGTTAGAAACATAAAAATCAGAATTCATTTAGACATATAAAAATGTTATTTGAAAGTTAGAAACATAAAATTCAAAATTCATTTAGACAAAAAAATAATGAAACAATAATGAAATGTTTTTGATAAAAACTATAAAGTACTACATTACATTCAAGCGCAATTAATCTAGCTACAAAGGTTGTTCGAAAAAATCTATATATTATATCTTTGCTTATACTAGATTTTCACCCGTGCGATGCACGGGACATAAATAATGTAATAGTTATATGTCCTTATTTGTTACAGAGTAATATTATGTGTAAATGTATAAATGTATGCAAATAGTAAAGAAATAATATACATAATAAATTATAATTGAGAAAACAATAGTTAAGATTCATACATTGGTAGTAAGTATGTTTTGAAATATAAGTACAAATAAACAAATGTTAAAATAAGTTTTTTTTTTTACAATTTACACATTTCGAAACACTTTCTTGTAAACAACATTGGCAGTATGGTCGGTTTGTCATCATCTACACATTTCGAAACACTCCCTTAATATTGAAAGATGTCATGTATATATTCAAGAGTTGGAGTCATACTTACTATAGTCACATTTTAATACATGAGTTTATTATGAGTAATATTTTAGGAAAAATCTCTTCTTCTTCTTTTTTTACAAATTCTTATATACTAACAATTCTTATACACTATCAATTAACCTCAAAAGTGATTTTAATTATAATAATTATAATATCAACAATACCATGAATAAATTATAATTTTAAATATTCTAACATTATTATAAGTAATAATCATATAATACATAATGATAATGAGGAATGGGCTGGTCATGCACTTCTGAGCAAATGCCCGCACAGTCAAGCCCGTTTTAGAGTCTTTCGGGTTGATTTTTTTGATGATTTTTTCGCATGTTATTCTTGAAGTGTATAATATCTCTACAATTTTATGGAGATAATCTTCATTTCATGAAGAATATGTTCACAAAATTTCATCAAAAAATTCGATCAGGGAAACCCTCAAACGGGCTTGGCCGGACGGGACTCTCTATTAGTGATGACAACGGGGCGGATCGGGGACGGGTACACATAAAACCGAAACCGCCCCGTTGGATAAATGTTTGCCCCAAAACCACCCCATTACCCGTTCGGGTAATTTTTATTTGAACCGTACCCGCCCCAACGGGGAATCAGTTTATCCACGGATAACCGTTTCCCCAAATGATGCCAAATAACCATTTTTTTGGAAAACAAATAACCAATTTCTAATCCTACTTGTTATTTATATATTCAAAACACCCAAAAACATACAAAAGTAAATATTTAAGCAATCAAGCAGACTGGCCTAAATCCATTAGTATGACATGCACCTAATATCTCTTGTAACATAATAAAAATGTAGTAATTATCCCAGAATCCAAATTCCAAAAACAGGTTTAGGCCTATATTTAGTTTTAGGCCTAAAAAGTAGTATACTTTTTAGCATTATTTATATGATATATACTATTTAGTATACACAATTTAGCATATATACTTATTATTCTTATATATAAAAAGTTATAATTCATTAATAATGTTACGGATCGGGTAACGGTGCGGGTACCCGCACCATTAGTGAACGGGGCGGTTTCGGGGCGGATAACGGGGCGGATTAGTATAGAACCATAACCGCACCATTAACCATTTAAAAAATTCGGGTATTCCCCGCCCCATACCCATTCCCCAGTCAAACCGGTTTTCCCCAGTTTGACCAAATCGGTTCGGTGCGGGTATCCAACGGGTCGGCCGAAATTGCCATCTCTACTCTCTATTAGTCCGGACTGATGACATAAGTTCTCTAATATAATAATTGTTGGTCCCAGTTTAGCAGACTAACGATCAGCTAGATGAACATCATCGATAGACAGAAGAGAAGGATTTCATATAATGATATAAGATTTATCGAGAACAGTGAAACCTTCTTTCTGTAGTATCGAGAAGTAAATTTGGCAGCGTAAGGCTAATGTGTATTGATCGATATCGGTACCTGTACACAAGGCGCGTATTTATAGGCGCTGTACAGGTTACCGATTTAGGTAAACCTTGGAAGTTGGGCCAAGGCCTTTTTGGGCCTTATTCCCTTTACCTTATTTGCTACATAATAAATACTAATCTAATACCATAAATGGTATAACTAGTCTACTTTATTTAAACAAGACATTACAGACAAACTTGACCCACAATAAAAGTTCTAACAATCTCCCCCTTTGTGGTCAAGTGCCGTCTTGCTGGGTTTCTTCACTTCTGAGCTTTGTAATAGTTCTTTCTGAGATTAAGTGCGTGCTCATAGTTTCTGAGTGAGTTTCTTCTATCAAGTTGCTTTTCAATGGCTTGTAGAATATTGTTAATTCTGTGCAGTTCCTTCTGGTCTCCTTCAGTGGCTTCAGTCGATTTCTGTCCAAGTTCTTGTTTCTTTGATCGGAGCTGCTCCTGGATGATCTTCAACGTTCCGTCACAATACTTGTTAATTTCGTCCACGAACATTAGACGTTTTTCGTTGTTATGATTCAGATAGATGACTGATACTGGATTGTCAAAAATATGATATGCTTCAAAGGATTCAAGGCCAGGTCTACTCAAGTCCGGTCTAGTAAGATTCACCTTTGAATAGTTGTGCTCTATGGTCATCTGGAGGTCATGAGAAGCGTAGAACCGAACTTGTCTTGTCATGAATCTTTTTATCGCCTCGAAGCCTTCTTTAGCGAGTCTGTCTTTGTGAACTGGAAGCTCCCTGCACCTCATGAACATTTGATAAATGTCATCCATGTGCAGTAGAAAGAAGTCATTCTCTTGACAGGTGAACTCCGAGCCATCAGTACGTTGTAGACGAAAAATCATGAACTTAATTGTCTCCAGGTGATCTTATGTAATCTCCAAGATTTTCAATATGGGACATCCACTTGTCACAAGGTTGTGATTTAGAACTTGTCGACGTTGCCCTGTGGATCTATGTCCTAGCATATACAGATTTCCTCCTCTATATTTTCCTTTCAAGTGATTGATTCCTCGCATTTTTAATTCACTGAACTTCTTGACTTTTTCTGGTTGTCTCCAAATCTTCTCTCGAATTTCTTCAAGAAAGGGGGCTTTGATCCGTATGATTTCCCATTTTTCTTTAGCTGGTTCTGGTTCCTTGAGATTTTCTCTTTGATTCTCCCCTTCCTTGAGTTCGTCTTTATCGAGTCCAATCATCATTGCATGGTATTTATTGAGGAACTCTCTGAGATGCCAGCTTCGACACATTTCATACTGATCGGCTTCCACTCTAAGGTCATCCCACTCTGTCCATTTAGGAGCCCATTGATCATGAACTAGAAGATCTTCAAGCTCATCTTGTATTGGATTGTCAGAGGGTTCAGAGGGAGCTTGCTGCTGTGTCGAAGGTGACTCATCGTGTGAAACACCGGGATCCTCAGGATTGCCCGTTGACATCAGTTTCGAACTAGGTTCTAGCTGATGGCCTGAGTAAGAAGATGTACTCGTGGTAGCATCATCAGGACTTCCATTCCGTCCTTGGTTAACATCTATAGGAGATGCACCTCGGGATGTTATGTCTAGCTCGACCATGCTAGAGAGAGTGGCTAGGGATTTATGGCTAGCTGAAGTAGTGGGTTGCTCATTGGTAGAGGTAGAGGGTTGGTTTGGCTTTGAGGGTTGGCTAGTAGAAGCAACATGCTCAAGTATCCGCTGGCGCTTGTTCTCCCCCTCATGAGAATCCGAATCATCAGGGTCCTCATGTGAACGTTTAGCGCCACGGAGACTGTCACGGCAGGTGTTCTGTGTATCTAGAGCATGGAGAAGGGCTTTTTGAAGAGGGGTGAGGTTGCCTTCTTCCACGTCTAGTATACGGTCGTAGATCTCAGCTACAAGATCCTCGAAGGGTACGGTTGTTAGGTTAGGTTTGGTCGTTGTAGGGGAGAATACTAGTTCTGTATCCTGGGTTCCCCTTGATGTGGATGGTTGTTGGTGTTCTATAGTTAAGGGTTTGGAGACAGGTATGGAAATGGTTGAGGGCTGTGTTGTCTGGGGTTTGGATGGTATATTCTGAACAACTGGGGTACTTCCAGAGTCTTGTGCATTAGCGGTTATTGCTTCATGCACCCATGGCTTAATGGTAGACTCTAGAAAGCTGTTCAGATATACGAGAATGTCTTCGGGGATAATGGTACCAGTTACAGGGGTTGTAACTGTTGTCACAGCATCAGTGAAGACAGCTGATGTGTGGCCTGCGTTCAATGATCGAGGCATTGTTGGCGTAGCAGGGCTTCCGACCATCATAGTTTGCACTCCGGTCGTTGCATTCAGGGTGAGTGCACCTGTATGTGCAGTGAATAGTGTAGGTGTCCTAGAAAAATTCAAAAATGTAGGAATGGTGACACCTAGACTCGAAGTGATAGAACGGATGGGGGTAGTGGTTCGGGGCTGTTGACCACTAAGTCTCTCAGCAGATTCGGAAGGAATCAGTGAGGTCGGTGTAAGTTCCCCTTGAGATATTGAAACTCCAGTCTGTTGGGAGACTGGAGAGTGGATGGGAGATGGCTGTGCACGCGCAGTTGAACCAGATGCTGCGACTTCTACCCGGGAACTGACAAGGTCAGCTCCTGCTCCTAGGGGCGTGGTTCGGTCTATGGTGACAAAGGTGTCGCAGTCATCGTATAGTGCCAGCTCCTCCTCCACTGCACTCTTCTTTCTTAGCCTCTTCTTAGGCTGTGATGATGCAGATTTGTCGTTGTTGTGTTTGGAGCGCTGCTCACTGATGACAATGCCCTTAAGTGGTCGGGACATGTGAACAGCCTCTTCATTGTCCGATGAGGAGTTGGAGTCTATCGGAATGGCTCTCTTTCCGGCTCTTTTCCTGTTGCTGATCAGAACTCCCTCCATGTCATCATCATCATCTGCATCATCATCATCGTCATTATTCTCCTTTCCCTTGGCCATGCTATCGGAGGCCTCACCACCAGCCTTATTAGAAGGGGCCTGGCTTGATGGTTCATCGGCAGTGTCCTCAGCATTAGGGTGGCCCTCAGCAGTCTGGGTCCTCTCGGAAGAGTTAGCAGACTGATCATCATTAGGCCGGGTTGCCACTGGTTTCTGTGGCGGGGCTCTCTTCTTCTTACCCTCACTTGCTCTCGGCTTGGTTCCCGGGGAAGGTCCAGCTGGGTTTTGCTGAACCATAGGGACCGTTCTCTTCAGCGACTCTTTGTAGTCGATGACTGCCTTATCCCTCGGATTTGCAAGGTCAAGTAGAGAGTCTGGGATTGGCAGTGCTTCTGACGTATTCTTGTCCTTCTGAAAGTACTTGAGTTTGGGAGCAGTGAAGTGCTTGTCTTCCTTACGCTTAGGGATTGCAGGGGTGGCTTCCATCATGTTGTGGATCATCAGCGCCAGCCACCGTGCGTAGGGAATTGTGTTTCCCTTGTTGTTCTCCTTCATCTTGACCTGGTCCATCAGCTCTGTCCAGAAGAGCTGTGCCATGTCGTACTGTTTGTCAAATGCGATCCCATGGAAGATTTGTAGGATCTGCTTGTTGCACTTGTCATGTCCGGCGTGCTTAGGAGACAAGCATTTGTTGACCAGGCCGAACAGACTCTTCCATGGGTGGGGCAGGTTGGAGATAGTGAAATTTGACAGCAAGGGCAGCGTGCTGTCATAGCCTAGATCCTTCATCCCCTTGATCAGTTCTTCATTGGTAGGCAGGGATATGTAGTTCTGTAGGACCGGGAGCTTCAGTGTCTCCCTGATTGTGGAGGGTGTGAGCACCACTCTCTTGTCATTCAGCTTGGTCATGATTTTTGACCTGTCCTTTTCTGAGGCTGTGTGCATCAGGCCCCAGAACTGTTGTAGATATACCTCTGGCACCGGTTTGGCTTCATTGAATGCAAACCAGAGGTAGTGCTTTTGTAGAATGGAGAGTATGACTGGGTCCTGACACTTGAAAAGCTTCAGGTCCAATTGGAAGTTGTTGTCATAAAGTGGGACCCAGTTCTCTTTTGGGTACAGTTCATTGCTTGCTTGTGCATTCCTGTCTGTTCCTGACATTGTTAACTGAAAGAATTGGGTCAGCACAAATTGTTCATTTGAAAATTTATTTGATCAGTTTTTGCAATTTTTTTTTTTTTGATCAGGTGTGTATAGGTGGGACCTCGAGAAAAATTTCCTAAGTACAAACTACGAGAACCAACTTCTCGAGGATTAAGCATCGAGAAGTAGGTTCTCGAGGTTTAAATACCGAGAAGCTCTTCTCGATATTCAAACATCGAGAACTTGGTTCTCGATATAGAAGTATCGAAAAGTCCTTCTCGAGATTTAAACATCGAGAACCATCTTTTCGAGGTTTAGTATCGAGAACTTCTTCTCGGTATTTCTAACTTCGAGAAGTAGGTTCTCGGTATTAAACATCGAAAAGACTCTTTTCGAGGTTTAATATCGAGAACCGAACCTCGAATTTTGAAATATCGAGAAATTGATCTCGAGTTCTAAACATCGAGAAAGTGAATTTCTCGAGTTCGTACTCAGAGAATATGTCGAGAACCACCTGCAAATTCACACAATCATAAAAATAATCAAATTAAAACTTTTCGAATTCACGTTTCCAAGTTCGAGAAAAAATGGTTCTCGAGATCCAACTCCGAGAAAAAACTTCTCGAGTGAGATTCGAGAACCCGTTTTGAAGTGCGAAAATCATTGTCATTGAGTTCTTCATGATTGAACTCCATTATTTCTACCTTTTGAACGGATTCGAGAAGATTGAGTTCGAGAAAGGAATTGCGAGAAAGATGTTGGACTTCGAGAACTCAAGATGCGAGAAAATGAGATTTAAGCGAGAAACTGTTCTCGAAGTCTCCTTTTATATGCGAACAGTTGGAACTTGGGCCTTGTGAAAAGTAATCTGGGCCCAAATGTCAAGAGCGGGCCCGGTTTAGAGAATCTTTAAAATTTTGGGCCCCAAGTTAGAGTTTATTAAAAAAAACTTTCTCAGATCAAAACTCCCCCTCGAAATGTGCATGAAAAAACACACACACACACACACACTCTTTTTCTCTCTTTTCTTGATTTTCTCACACACTCACACACACTCTTTTTCTCTCTTTTCTGATTTTCTACACACACACACACTATTTTTCTTTCTTTTCTTGATTTTCTCACACACTCACACACACTCTTTTTCTGATTTTCTCCCCCTCAAAGTATACCTCTCTTTCTTATTTTCTCCCTTTTCTCCCCCTCAACACATGCAACTCACACCACACACGCACACATTTTATTCAGACCATGGAGATAGCACAATTACATAGGATCGAAGTTCAACATGCCTAACTTAGATACTAGGAACTGGAATCTCTTTTCATCCAGTGCCTTAGTAAATATGTCAGCCAGTTGAAACTCAGTGCTTACAAAGTACAGATCAACATCTCCTTTCTCCACATGGTCCTTGATGAAGTGATAGCGCAAATCGATGTGCTTGGTGCGCGAGTGGTGAACGGGGTTGCTGGTTATGGCGATTGCACTCTGGGAGTCACTGTAGATGGGAATATGGTTGAATAGGAAGCCATAGTCTCTGAGTTGTGTCCTCATCCATAGGATTTGTGAACAGCAACTAGCAGCCGCAACGTATTCTGCCTCGGCTGTAGAAGTTGACACGCAGTTCTGCTTCTTGGAGGACCAACAGACTAGCTTCTCTCCCAGAAATTGAGCACCACCGGATGTACTTTTTCGATCTAACTTGCAACCTGCAAAATCAGCATCTGAGTAACCAACAAGGTCAAAACCCGTGTCCTTGGGATACCAAAGTCCTAAATTGACTGTTCCTTTTAGGTATCTCAGGATTCTCTTCACTGCATTCAGATGTGATTCCTTTGGATTTGCTTGAAAACGAGCGCACAGGCAGGTTGCAAAGACAATATCCGGTCTACTAGATGTCAGGTACAGCAAGGAACCGATGATAGCCCGATAGTTGGTAGCATCGACGGAAGTCCCAGAAGGGTCAGAGTCGAGCTTTTGTGAGGGAGACATGGGGGTTTTCATGGTTGACTTGCTGTCCATCTTGAATCTCTTGAGCATTTCATGGATGTATTTTGACTGGCAGATGAAGATTCCTTCTGGCAGTTGCTTGATCTGTAGCCCTAAGAAGAAGTTCAACTCTCCCATCATGCTCATTTCGAACTCAGTGCGCATCAGGTTGCTGAATTCTTTGCAGAAATTCGGGTTGGACGAGGCGAATATGATGTCATCAACATAGATTTGTATCAGCATGATGTCACTGTTCTCTTGCTTGATGAACAGAGTGGGATCTATCTTTCCCTTCGAGTAACCTGATTGTACAAGAAAGTCAGATAGTGCATCATACCAGGCTCTCGGTGCCTGTTTTAGTCCATACAGAGCTTTCTTCAGCTTGTAGACATAATGTGGACGTTCAGGATCAACGAAGCCTTCTGGTTGTGCCACGTAAACTTCTTCTTTCAGTTCTCCATTTAGAAATGCAGTCTTGACATCCATTTGATACACGATGAAACTCTTATGAGCAGCATAGGCAAGGAACAACCTAATTGCTTCAATTCTGGCCACTGGTGCAAAGGTTTCATCATAGTCAATTCCCTCTTGTTGATTGTACCCTTTTGCTACCAGTCGGGCTTTGTTTCTGATAATCACACCGTCTTCATCTTTCTTGTTCTTGAAGACCCACTTGGTGCCAATTATTGTTTTCTTTGGGGGTCTTGGCACCAGGGTCCATACATCCAATCTTTCAAACTGATTGATCTCCTCCTGCATTGCTATCACCCAATCTGAATCTGCTAGAGCTTCAGAAACTTTGGTTGGTTCAGATTGGCTGATGAAGCAAGAGAAGAGACATTCATTTGCTGTAGCCGTTCTTGTGCAAACTCCACGACTCGGATCTCCAATAATTTGTTCTACAGGATGTGCCTTTGTCCATTTCCGCTCATGTGTTAGAGGGATTGGAGTTACGATGGTGTGATTCGGGTCCTCAAAAGTAGTAGATGTGGTTTGTTGATGAGTGGAGTGCTCAGGGGTCGATTCAGGTTCTGTGTTTGCTAGAGCTGGTATTTCTGAAACTTGTGCTGGTGAAGTTGCTTGTGTTGTTGCCGTGCCATGATCCTCAGTTTCTTCGTGATCTGATGTATGAGGTGAGTCAGCTTCTTCCTCACTGAGGTCAGGCATGAATGGTGGTTGAGCAGCTTCTGTTGGTAATTGTTGGTTGGCAGTGCTTGCATTTTCATAGAAATGTTCAAAGAGAGAGTCGAGAATTGCACTGTCAGCCGTTGTTTGCTTTGTTGCTTCAGCTTCATCAGGTTGCTTCCTTTGAACAGAGAGTGTGTTTTCTATCAAGAAATGTTCAGAAGCAAAGTCAGCCATTTCATAGAATGCAACGTTGACACTCTCAATGACTGTTCTGCGATCACGTAGATAGACCCGATACGCCTTTGATTGCGTGGAGTACCCAATGAATACTCCTTCGACGGCTTTCGGATCCATCTTGCTTCTTTCATTTCTGTCATTTAGAACAAAGCACTTGCAGCCAAACACTCTGAAGAATGAGATGTCAGGTGTTCTGTTGAAGAGTATTTCATAGGGGGTCTTGTTGAAGCGCTTGTGAATTGATGTTCTGTTCTGAGTAAAACACGCTGTGTTGATTGCTTCAGCCCACATGAAATGGGGAAGCTTTGACTGAATAAGCATGGTGCGTGCTGCTTCAACAAGAGTTCTATTCTTTCGTTCAACGACCCCGTTTTGTTGTGGTGTCTTTGCTGCAGAGAATTGTTGTGTGATACCCTGAGTTTCATAGAACTCAGCAAGAGACTGGTTCTTGAACTCGGTACCATTATCTGTTCTGATGATCTCCACACTCTTTTGTAGAAAATTTTGGATTGTCCTGATGAAGGTTATGATGGTTGCAGCTGTTTCATCCTTTGTCCTCAGAAATTTGGTCCATGTGTACCGAGAGAAGTCATCCACAATGACCAGTGTATATTTGCGTCCATTGATGCTTTGGACTCTCATTGGTCCACACAGATCCATGTGAAGTAGTTGCAGCAGTCGGGAGGAGGATGGAACAGGTTTTAACTTGTGAGAGCTCCTTTTCATCTTGCCTAGTCTGCAGGCATCACAATGAGTGTCAGCGGAAGTCTTCAGAGGAGGCAGCCCTTTCACAAGTTTCTTGGAGGACAAAGTAGTGAGATATTTGAAGTTGAGGTGAGACAGGCGTCTGTGCCATAGACTGTTTTGTTCAGAGGAAGCTTTGGACAGCAGGCAGATGGCAGAAGGTAATTGTACGCTCTTCAGATCAATGGTGTACAGGTTGGAAGTTCTTGTGCAGGTCAATAATACCTTTCCAAACCTGTCCAGCACACAGCATTGTCTGGCTATGAACTTCACTTCCATGCCACTATCGCAGAACTGTCCAATACTTAGCAGATTATGCTTCAGTCCTTTCACATATGACACAGCCTTGATGGTGACACTTGCACAGATGACATCCCCATATCCTAGGATTGGAGAGGCCGCGTTGTTTCCAAATCTCACATTTCCTCCGTAGCATTTGGTGTAGTTGCTCAACAGGTCCTTTATTCCGGTCATGTGGGTTGAGCAGCCAAAATCTAAATGCCACACATGACCGTTCTGCAAAACAGATTAAGGATTTTTAGGTACCCACCGCAGGATGGGTCCTTCCTTATCAATTGAGAAAATCTTTTTGAATTTTTCTTTCAGCTGTGATCCAAGGTCAACAGCCTTTTCAGATAATGTTCTTTGTTTTTCAAGTTCAGCTTTTGGTATCCATTTTTGTTTGATTTTAGGAGCAGAGGAGACAGAGTTATTGTCTTTGTGTGTGAATGGCTGGTTCGTGAGGTAAGGTTTGAGAATTTCTTCTTTAGAGAGACGGTGTAAGTGTTTCTTTGAATGAACCTTAAGAGGGTACTTTAAATTTGGAAAATTATAAACTCCCTCTACAGATCTATTCTCAGATTGTTTCTTTTGTTTGCGTTCTCTCCGTTGATCCTTACGAACAGAATTCATGGCACATTCAAAATTAGAAACATCAACACTATCATTTTCAAGTCCAGGAGCATACAACTTATTATTGAAATAAAATTGATTAGAAGGAAATTCAGATGGATTCAGCTTGGGACACAAGACTGAATTGGATCTACATGGTTGTGACTGAAATCTAGATCTACTATTATTCGAGTAAAACAAAGCACTAGAACAGGGTTTTTCATGTTCAGAAAACATTTTCTTCTTTCCTTCAGCTATCTCTTCTCTCTTCAACCTCCATTCTCTTCTCCTTTCCAGTCTCCTACTCACGGTATTTCCTGTTTTCAAGGGAGTCGTGGAGTGAGTGGTCGATCTTTTGAAAACATTAGTTTTGTGAAGATTTTCTTGAGAATCAGTTGTATCACTAGCTGACTGGGAAGTTGTGTCAGATTGAGAGCTTTCCTTTAAAGAGGTCAGTTCTCTTAATAACCTCTCCCTCTCACTTTCAAAGCTTTTTCTTTCTTCTTCAAAACTTTTTCTTTGTTTTTCCAAAGAGATATGTAAATTTTCGAATTTTCTAATTAGTGGAGGGATGTAAGGTTCTTCTTCATTTGACCCTGAGGTTGAAGGGGTTTCTGGATCCGACACAGCTTCCTTCTCAGAAGGATAAGGACTCACACTCTCATCAGTTGAGAAAACAGGTTCAGCATTTTCATAACTTTTATTCAGAGAGTCATAGTTGAAAGGAATTTCTGTTCTGGAAGGGTTTGATCGCTTTACCTCTTCTTCTTCTGCCGTTTCTTTTCCATAGGTAAAAGCCATCAACTTAGTCAACCCTAACCCCATATAATTTATGTCATAAAGTTGAATACAATCCACTTTCTTCAGATTATTGGGGTTAGTAAGACCGAGACCCTCCTTAGAGTTATAAAAGCGAGTGTCTTTGTTCTGATTGAGAAAAATGGTTTGTTCTGTTTGTCCTCTCTTGGCAAGTAGATCTTCTAATTCTTTGATTTTTGTGTAAAGAGTACACCTTTTTTCATGTAGAAAATCATTTTCGGCTTTTGCAACGTTTCGTTCTAATTCAGTCTCAGAAACTTTCCTTGTTAGTAGAGCTACCTTTTGGGTGAGTTGATCTAATTCTAAAGTTCGCTTCTTGACAATTTCTTTTTCATTTTCTAACTGTATGCTCAGAGATCTGACTTTATCTAGACTGTCAATTAAATATTTATGGTTGATGTTTCCCTTGTCTCTTAGCTCCATAATTAGATTGTCTTTGACTTGTGAAGAGTGAACTTTACAAGAGCAGGAACAGACGGTTTCAGAGTTACTTACAGTGATGTTTGAGCTTGAGCTTGTACTTCCTCCGGGGATCGCAGCATCACCCTTTTCCTTTTCTTCTTCTTCTACAAGCGCCATCAGGGCCAGATTCTCCTCTTCTTCTTCATCTGAACTCTCCTCCTGCCACGGGTCATTCTCAGTAAGTGTTGCAGCACTATCATCATCTTGTTTAGCCATGAACATTTTCTGTTTGTTCCACAGCATCTTCTGCTTGTAATAGTTGAAGTCCCTTTTTCTTGGTAGGCGACAGTCTTTGATAACGTGTCCAGCCTTTCCACAGTTGAAGCATTTGGGGGGATCTTCTGCTGTAACAGCTCTACTGGAAGAGTTCTGATCATTGTTCTTTGTTTTGTAATTGGCAGAGGAGGTTCGCAGCTTGTTGGATGAGTTTCCCTTCCTAGAGAATTTCTTGTTGAACTGATTGGTGAGCAGAGCCATCTTTTTCTGCAGATCAGCCAATTCAGATTCAACATCCACTTCTTCTTCACTGTCTTCTTCTTCTGTTTCCACCTTAACTGCCTTCTTCTTCTTCTGAACCTTAGATGAACTCTTTGGTTTAGCTTCAATCATGAGTGCTAAAGGATTAGCAGAAAAGCTTCCTTCCATCTCAGCAGTGTCATTCACAAACTGCTGAAGATGCTCATGAAGTGTGCAGAGATCTAGTTCATCTAAGTCCAAGTGTTGTCTCAGGTTCTTTACAGTTCTTTTCCACTCAGGGGGCAGGCTCGACAAGAAACGTATATTCATCTCCATGTTTGATTTCACAACCTTGATCTTCCTCATCTCGTTGATCAGTTGTACAAATCTGTTATACGTTTCATGGAGCGCCTCCCCTGGTGCCGCCTTGAACGCATCATAAGCAGTTAAGATGTTTGCTTTCTTCGTCTTCAGTCCAAGATCAGTTCCAATCATCAGTTTTTTTACTTCATCCCACATTTCTTTAGCAGTCTCCATGCTATCAATCAGAATGTAGATGTCATTTGGGATTGCTTGTAGCAGGAATGTCTTTGCCATAAGATCAGCTTTGATTCTCTGTCTATCCTCTTCAGTGTACTCAGCCTTTGTCTTCAATCTTCGTTCTTGATTAACAGGTGGGTTGTTTGCATCAACGCCATTCACACTTGCCCAAATCTCAGCAGGTCCTTGGGTGAGGGATTCCAGCATAGCGGAAGAGTTATCTTTACTTTCTAGAAAATTTAAGAATCTTGTTCTCCACATCTGGTATTCACCTCTCCTCAGAATTGGGGGCCTACTGTCATTACCAAGTGATAAAGCATCCATCTTTGTAGTTGTTGATTTTGAAAAAAGATCGTTCGAGTGTTTTGATCAGATAAAATTAAGTTTTTAACTGTAGAATGTCGAAAACCTAATTTTCAGGAATAAGTTCGAGAAGGGGGGTCGAGAACTTCTATCGAGAAGCAGTTTTCGTTATTTTGATATCGAAAACCTTGCTATCGAGAAGCTAGGTTCGAGAGACAGCTTTCGAAAAGTCAGTATCGAGAACTTTAAGTTCGAAAACTTAGGTTCGAGAACTGAATGTCGAAAAGCCGTATCGAGAACCTGCAAATGCGAAAACAAGATATCGAGATTTTAATATCGAAAACTGAGTATCGAGAACAGAAATTCGAGAACTCTAATCGAGAACTTATGTCGAGAAGTCAGTGTCGAAATCCTGCAAATCAAAAATCAATTTTAAACTAGAATAAAACAGCTTTTCGATAAAGTCCTTGATCTCGAGAATCTCTTTGTGCAGTTTGAAGACTGAAATACTTGTAGAAGCCTCGAGAAACCTGCTTTTCGATATCAGAATATCGAGAACCTCAAATCTGAAACTTAAACTGTTCGAAAATCTAGGATATACTGCTTGCTCGTTTTGAGAGGCGATTTCAGCAGTACATCTTTTACACTTTTTCGTTCAAAAATGAGATTACAGCGATTAAAAGGGTACAATATCGAAAAGAAGAAAACAGAGGACTTCGAAAACTTTTTCTTCGGCGATCACACTCGAGCAGGCTCTGATACCAGTTGTTGGTCCCAGTTTAGCAGACTAACGATCAGCTAGATGAACATCATCGATAGACAGAAGAGAAGGATTTCATATAATGATATAAGATTTATCGAGAACAGTGAAACCTTCTTTCTGTAGTATCGAGAAGTAAATTTGGCAGCGTAAGGCTAATGTGTATTGATCGATATCGGTACCTGTACACAAGGCGCGTATTTATAGGCGCTGTACAGGTTACCGATTTAGGTAAACCTTGGAAGTTGGGCCAAGGCCTTTTTGGGCCTTATTCCCTTTACCTTATTTGCTACATAATAAATACTAATCTAATACCATAAATGGTATAACTAGTCTACTTTATTTAAACAAGACATTACAGACAAACTTGACCCACAATAAAAGTTCTAACAATAATAATAATAATAATAATAATTTCGATACCAATAATAAAAAATAATATCCATAATATAAAACATATTATATTATTGATGTTATAATCTAATCTCACTGAATTTCATAATTTCGAACACATAAACTTAATATTAATTAACTCCATAAAAATTACGTAGTATAAACATAATAAAAATTATAGAGTCCGGGCCTCCGGCCAACTCATATGCTTTAATGCAGTCAAATAAACCCCATTTATACGGCCCATTTTGCATCAAACCTAGCCCAACACCTTAAATAAAGGGAAATTCTATTCACAGCCACACATTTACTAAATACAGCCACATATTTTTTATAATACCATTATACCCCTCTTATGATTAAGCATCCTAATACAACTCGTAGACTGTCAAGGAACTCGAAGTGGCAGCCCCCATCAAATTCTCATAGCTCATACGCAGTACTATTGGTATATCATACTCCGTATATGGGTAGAAGAATCTCAAAATTAAAAGCATTACCTCTCGAGTTTTTTCCCGGAATAATGCTAATTAAATAAATAATTCCCAAAATATTGTTGGGTTAAAAATAATTCCCAAAATACTGCTGGATTAACCGTGGTTTTTCAGAGGCAGTACAAGAGCCGCCACTTCAAGTGGCGGCTTTTGCAAAGAAAACTCACGTAACTAGGGAAGCCCAAAGACAAACAATAAATGGTGATGGGTCCCACACAAATTTAAAATCTCCTCTTTCCTTTGAAGTGTTGTAACTTTTTTATTTGTACTCTGATTGTTACAAAAAATATACCAAAATTCATAACTTTTTATTATCTTCCATTTGACACCAATATTGAATAAATAAAATTAAAAAAATAACACTTCAAAAATTAGTACGCATCTGTTTTCAAAAATTAATCTGGAGTTTGTGTATTTTTATTTTGATCTATCACTCTTGATTAATAGTGTGCATGATAAAAAACGATTCTAAACTACAAAAATTAATAGATCTTTAATTTTTTTTCCAATATAAAACATTCATTTCCTATAAAAGAAAAAAATTGATATATTTTTTTATAATAATCGGAATACAAATAAAAAATATATAACACTTTAAAAACAAATGCGTACTAATTTTTGAAGTGTTATTTTTTTTTTAATTTTATGTATTCAATATTGGTGTCAAATGGAAGATAATAAAAAGTTATGAATTTTGGTATATTTTTTGTAACAATCAGAATACCAATTAAAAAGTTACATCACTTCAAAGAAAAGAGGAGATTTTAAATTTGTGTGGGACCCATCACCATTTATTGTTTGTCTTTGGCCTTGTCTAGTTACGTAAGTTTTCTTTGCAAAAGCTGTCACTTGAAGTGGCGGCTCTTGTACTGCCTCAGAAAAACCGCCACTTCAAGTGGCGGCTCTCCTTAACCATGGTTAATCCAACAGTATTTTGTGAATTATTTTTAACCCAGCAGTATTTTGGGTATTATTTATTTAATTAGCATTATTCCGGGAAAAAACTCTTACCTCTGAACAAATGTCAAGAATCACAGATTTACATGTGTAAAAGTGGAGTTGTTATGAATCCTATTTTATTTGGTTGAAAAATTTTATTCCAAAAAGCTAATACAGTGTAACACATGTGTTTCCATTATCGATAATCCACCGTACGTGTTTTTCTCTTCAAAATTTTCGAGACTTATTCTAAGTGACGATCGAAATTTTCCAATCTGTAAAAGGGCTCATGCCTTGGCTCTTCAACTCCTTATGTCTTTCATCAATTTTTGTTTTGGGAATTTCCGAAGAACTCTCTCTGCACAACCCCTTCACCCGATTGCAATAATGCCTACTGCAGTCACCTCTACCACCATCAATTTAACTTGTCAAGTTCATATTTCTGGTCTATTTCAACGATAGTTATTTGCTTGTTAGAAAGGACGACGATTACTTGAGGGTGACTTAGACATTTCAATTATTTTAGGGATTGTGAATAGCAATTTGGGGGCTGTAAATAGAATCACCCTAAATAAAAAGCTACCCAATAACCCAGACCTAACCTGCCCTATATACGTTTACCCTGCAGCTTTAACATTTATACGTCGGTCCCCTTCACAGTCCATCGGCTCATCAACCTTCGGCGGCATGTACGGTTTCTTTCAGTTTCTTACTATTCTTCTCCATCCACACGGTCCACACCCAGTCTCTCAAAAATGGTGGTTATCTCTCTAAATCCAACTCTATCTCTTTGTATTATCTCTTTTTACATAAGAGATCTCAGGCCTCTTCTTTCTTCATTTGGTATGTTTTATACTATTACTATGTTTATACGGAGTTTTAGTTTTTCTGAACATGCAGTTCTATATGATTTTGCTTAAAAGATTTATTTATTTTATCAAGTATATATTCGGTTTCCAAATAAGAGATTCTGTAATGAGATTAATTTGCTAAATCTACATGTTTTTTGTAACTCAAAGACATCTGTTCGGATCTATCATTTCGTTGAACATATCTTTAAAATGATACGGAGTATCAAGTTTGAGCTACTGTTCAAGTTTGAGATAACATACATTGTTCAGATTCTGTCCTAAATATACTTTGTTTTGAAGTATTTACATTTGAGTTCGGTAAATAAATATGATATTATAATACGTCTCTTAAAGCAATGAAATGAAGAGTATGTTAATGTCATATATAATACTCGATGTGTATGTAGTGTATTCACAAAATATCTAGATTGTAATGTGAAGTTGTGGATTTTTAAAGAATTTCTGTGATTAATTTGGTCTGCTTGTTTGTCTCATACGTTAAAATGGTCTTTGGCATATCAACAAAATTATAATTACTATCTCCTTTTAATAAGCTAACATGATTAAAACATTTAAGTATATTAAAATATGCATGACAACTTTTAAGTTGTAGCTATTTTCAAAAGGAAAAACTGATATTTGTATTTTTTTAGTTTCAGAAATACCTCACAATCGGAATCATACTTTGAACAGAATGGTATTGAACTTGAACCAAAGTGGACTTGGAACTGTGTGATCTAGCAATTTTATGGCCTGAATACATGTCTCCACAGTAAATACCTCATTTTTTAGCCTTATCAAAAGACATTGCTGGTTCAAACGTCGCACAGTTTCAAAACAGGTATGAATCTCATTGATGTTATCATTTTGTTATTTCAATAACCCTTATTTGCTACAAAAATGTATATATTTTGGGCAAATCATCAAACACTAAAAGCTCAATGCAATTTAATAGAGCGCGTGATAACTCTGAATCTTACGGAATAAACTTGTTTTTCATTCCTGAAAAAAAAACCTTAGTTTTAAATAATCTCTCTCTCTCTTGTGGTTGCTGGTTGCAGCACTGGTAGATTTTCCCAGTTTTTGTTAGCATATATGATATATGTAAACCTGCAAAAAAATTGCTCATCACTAATAAACCTCGTTGAACATTTTGAAGCATAAAATTATTAAGATATATTATGATACTTGCACATCCTTGTGAAATCCCTGAGCCATCTTCATGATTTATACCTGCATTAATAAAATATCTTGACATTTTTTTGAAAGAAATAAAATATCATAAATTAGAATACATGACCATAAAAAATAGCCATCTCATTTTGAATTAATTAATTATCAGTGTTCACCAAAAATTGATTAATCGTCAATAGTAGCACATCAACACTCTATGCCCTTCGTGTCTATCATAGTAGCATATGAACACATAATTTCTATTTATATAATTTTCAAGAGTTTTAACCACACTACATACCTGTCATCGTAGAAAAGAACTGATAGTGTCTCCATACAACTTGGCTCTGGATGCCCAACTAATGAAATTGGACATCTATATACTACGGAGTATGATTTTAAATCTGCTCAGCATACGTGGAACAAATTACCCATTGGTCAATAAGATGCATTGGCTTTTAAATTTTACTGATGTGATTTTTTGATTTGACATACCCAGGGCTCAATACTTTCGTACCAAAGAAGCAGACTAAAGTAGATCTGCCTTGCTATCTCCAACCCATGGACAGCTCATACGAATTTAATATCTGTTATTCCTTGGACAAAAGAGTAGTATTAACCGTGTAAAACTTAGCAATGAATGCAACTTTTATTGTACTGTACTTTTGCTCTACTTTTGCTCAGTATATAGCCAGGACCCGAAGCCTTGTACCCGACCCGAATTTGACCCATAGCTTTGGGCGGGAACACTGTTCATTTTTTTATTTTGCTTTTGTATAATAGAAGATAATAAAGGGAAATTATCACCTACCTCCCTTGAGGTTTCACGTATTATCATCTAGACTCCTGTACTATTAAAAATATACTTTTACCCCCTTCTTATCCTTTAATTATAGTTTAAATAACTCATAATCATGTTTAGCAACATTATAGATTTAATCTTGTAAATTTACTCACTTGCATATCTAATCTTAAATTTCCACAAGAAAGTACACTTTGTGGAGAAAAAATTAGCTCATGCAGTCTTTCTAAAACATTTAAAAAATTTTAAAATTTGAATGAACGCTATTTATAAATACAATTTAGCAAAACTTTTGGGATATTATTTTATACATGAAACAAATGTTGGTGAATGATTTTTATAGGAAATTAAATACTTACTTGAATGATTTTGACCATGTCCGAAAGATCATCCACCAACATCTGTTTTAGGTATAAATAATATTTCAAAAGTTTAGCTAAACTGTAATGCTAAACAACGTTAGTTCATTCAAACTTTACAAATTTTTTTATTATATCTAAAATATATTAGTGGATACTTTAATTTTAAGAAAACTGCTAAAGCTAATAATCTTTTTTCACGTGAGAAAAAAATCTCTAACATGAGATGTATATTCCACCAATATTTCTACAATCGCATGGATATTTTTGAACTCTTAAATTAATAGAGATTTATTGTTTTATGCACGTATTTTTTGATTGTGTTCGCTGTTAGTCCGATAAATTTACTTTCATATAGATGTAGTTCTATAACTAATAAATATGTCTATATTAAGGACTGTTTCATCGGAAAGAACATATTCTGGAAAAAAATAACATACGGAGGACTAGAAAAGACGCTATCAAATTTTTCATCACAAAGTGTACTTCCTGGTGAAAAAATCTGTAATGTGGATAAATTTATATGTTACCGTATCAAATCTGCAACTGAGTAAATTTATATGATTCAATCTATAATTTTGCTAAACATAATTAGGAGTTATTAAACTCTCATTAAAGGATAGGGAGGGGGTGAGGTTATATTTTTAATAGTGCAGGGGTCTAAATGATAATGTATGAAACCTCAAGGGAGGTCAGTGATAATTTCCCTATAATAAAAGCCAATAACAGATAGCTTAGGGGGATGTTTGACAAAAGACGGTTAGCTGTTGACTGTTGCTAATTGTGTAGGTTGATTGATGACAACGAATTCTGTTGGCTATTTTGATTAGCTGGTCGTATTAGCGGTTTGTAAAAAAGTGTTTGGTTAAATGGTCGTTTACAATCAGCTGATAATTTGTTAAATGACTTTTGAGGACATCAACTTTTTTTAAACTAGTATAGTACCCGTGCATACGCACGGGAAAGAGCAGTTGGTGCATGCATCTTTATTCATGATCTAATTAAATATTAAAATAAAAATAACTTTTTAGGATTCTACATTTTTGAAAAGTAAGAGTACAATGAGCTAATACCATAAAGTATGAGCCATACAATAAATATTCGATGAAGAGTCTATTACGGAAAATTAATTGTCACTACTCATTAGAATTTGATACTTATTCATGATTAAGTTTATTTTAAAATTAAATAATATTCTTAAAAAGGGAGTACAATAAGTGAGTGACATAAAATTTAAGTGAATACCATTAATAATGAAATGAACGATAGTAGTTAAATAACAATTTGCTACTCATTAGTTAAATTAGTGCTAACATGTGAGAGAGAAAATTATTCTGCTAAATTGTTAGCCGACTTATGTTATATATAAAAGATCTGAATATGAGAGAAAATTCTCCCGTTCAATTGTTAGCCGACTTATTTTATACTTACAAGAATTGCATATATGAGAGAAAGTCTCCCGCTCAATTGTAAGTACACTTACCTTCTAATACCTAAAAGCAACACATATGAGAGAAAAAATTCTCCTGCTCAATTATTAGCAAGCTTACCTTCTTATATCTAAAAACACTACATATGAAAGAGAGAAATTCTCTCGCTCAATTGTTAGCCGCTTATCTTATATCTAAAAGTACTACATATGAGAGAGAAAATTCTCCCACTCAAATTCTCTGCACAATTGTTAGCAAACTTGTCCATCTTGTATATACTTAAAAGAACTCCATATATGAGAGAAACCTTCCATTCAATTATTAGCAAGCTTATTTTCTTATATCTAAAAGCACTAACCAAGCATTCCAGTCCAGCTGGTTGTGAGGTTACCGTGCCTAGTGGGAGGTCTCGAGTTCGAAACCCGCTAGGCACATAAGGGTTTGAAACTCAATGGAATGAGTTTCATCCCTGATTACTTCAGGCCCCCAGACCCCCTAGAGTAAAAAAACAAAAAACAAAAAACAAAATCTAAAAGCACTACATATTATATTAGAGAACATTTTCCCGCTCAATTGTTAAGTCGGATTACTATCATACCTAAAAGAATTACATATGAGAGAAAGTTATCTCGCTCAATTGTTAGGAAGCGTATCTTCATCTTCATCTTCATATATATACCTAAAAGCACTATATATGAAAAAAAATTATCCCGTTCAATTGTGAGCCCACTTAACTTATACGAAATACTTAAAAGAACTACATATGAGAGTGAAAGTTATCTCGATCAATTGTTAGAAAACTTATCTTCTATATTCTAATACCTAAAAGCACTACATATGAGAGAGAAAATTATATCGCTCAAATTCTCTGCTCAATTGTTAACAAGCTTGTCTTATGCTTAAAAGAACTACATATATGAGAGAAAAAACCCTGCTCAATTGTAAGCAAGATTATCTTCTAATACTTAAAAGCACTACAAATGAGATAGACAACCTTCCGCTCAATTATTAGCAAACTTATCTTCTTATATCTAAAAGCACAACATATTAAAAAAAATCTCACTCAATTGTTAGCCGGCTTATCTTCTTATACTTAACAGCACTACATATAGGAGAGAGAATTCTCTAGGTCAATTGTTAGCCAAATTATCATACTTAAAAGAACTACATATGAGAGACAGAGTTATCTCACTCAATTATATTGTTAGGAAGCTTATCTTCTTATTTTCATATACCTAAAAGCAACTACCCATACATATGAGAGGGGAAATTAACTCGCTCAATTGCGAGCCGACTTATCTTATATGAAATACTTAAAAGAACTATATACGAGAAAGTTATCCTGATCAATTGTTAGTATATGATAGAGTATATGGGCCTGGAACCCATGGCCCACATACTCAAGTCAACGATGACCAGAACAGCATCCACGTGGCCCCTTCGGCCCAGTGGGGTCCGCATCGGCCAGGAATCAAACCGGCCCAGGAAACGCGCCTGGACTTCCGGGGCCGCGTCGGCCCATGGACCGCATCGGCCATGGGACCGCATCGGCCAGAAGGCACCGCATCGGCCAGACTTCGTCCTGGCAGAATACATCTCTCTACTTTATTTACTAAGTATTGTACTCAGCCCATTAGTGGCCCTATTTCGCCCAAAGAAGGCATGATTATTGTAATGGGCCTCCTAAGCCCATGGCTAGGAGCCCAAATCCACATTTT
The DNA here is from genome assembly GCA_945859915.1 of Cuscuta epithymum. Lineage (NCBI taxonomy): Eukaryota > Viridiplantae > Streptophyta > Magnoliopsida > Solanales > Convolvulaceae > Cuscuta > Cuscuta epithymum. The sequence continues at coordinate 744,318 of CAMAPF010000950.1, read as the reverse complement.
TACCTATAAATAGACCTCTTGGGGCTAGTTATAGGGGGTTGAGAAATATAATTACTCACTTTCTCTCTCTAGCTCTCACTTCTCTCTAGAATTAATACTCTATCAGTATAATATATATAATATATAATACCTAAAAGCACTACATATGAGAGAGAAAATTATCCCACTCAATTTTCCCCGCTCAATATTATTTGCTAATCATAATAATAATAACATTATAACAACAATAATAATTTCTAATATGATGAGATGCTCATGTAAAATTTCTCGTCCTACTGATTGTGTCACCTTTTTAACAGTATGGATATTGTTTTTGAAATATGACATGACCGACCCCTAAAAATATTATATCAAGGAGGGTAATGCATATAATGTATTTGACTTTTTTTAACAAGACATTATTTTAAAATTTTATTTCCTATTAATAAACCTTACATTTATATGTAAAATTTCATATTCATATGAGATCATACGTACAATGTTGGCAAGTCTCCACAACCGTTAAATGACTTGTCAATTTTTTCAAGAGATATTACCTGAAATATGACTAAAAAAGTTTGAAAATTCCAAAATAGGACTTCCATGTTTTTATTCTCAAAATAGGACTAGTTACTGTCATGTTTTGGCAGTACCAGACTTCAAACATGACAATATTTTCCAAATTTGGCAGTAATTAGTCCTATTTTGGGAATAAAAACATGACAGTCCTATTTTGAAATTTTCAAACTTTTTTTGTCCTATATATTTCGGGAACTTTCCCTTTTTTCAACTGGCGATGTAAATACAAACACCATATTGTACAATCTAAAAATGTGTTGATAATTTTTTTTATCAATGTCATTATTATCTAATAAAAAGGTGATGAAGAAACCATATCTGTGATACTAAATCTGATGTCACAATTTCTGACTTTCTATGACTTACATTCAATATCATTAAAAATTTGAGTGATTTAGTTTTACTATAGAGCAATTTTTGAATTTCACGTCTTAAGCATGGAACGATTTTGGTTATTTATTCAAAATCTTTGATAGGCAAGACATTTTGATAGTGATAGGAATATAGCATGACATGACTTTAGTTTTTTTTTTTGAAAATGACATGACTTTAGTTAATTACTCAAAATTTATTTAATTAAGTATCAAAGGCTTCAATGAATATTTATACTTGGGGTTTTCCCCTTAATATTACTAAAATGAACTGAATTTCCAAAAATGTGAGTACTTTTAAAATTTGACAAAAAAGTGATTAACAAGGTCATATATTTGGAATAGAAAAACATGTCAATGTAAAAATATTATTATAACTGTGTTCGTTTCTTCATGTCACTGAGAGTGGTTACCGTCAAATTTTTTCACGCTAATTACACTGTCACCGCCACAGCCCACAGTGACACCGTCATAGTGACGCCGCCAGTGCACAGTGAAACTCGATTTTAAAGTGAGGCCCCCACCGGAAGTTACTCCGGCCGCCCTTCCTGGCCGTCACCATCACTCGGCAGAAGATAGGCGGTCACTTTTTTGTAAAATTCCAAAATGGTCATATTTTTGTCTATTAAAACCTTATAAGTAATATTTGTGTCATTCTTTCTTTTCTTTATACTTACTCAATCTACTTTTGCCCTCATTATTTGTGGTTATGTAAAACTTTAACTCTAAAGTGCTTTTGCGGAAGAAAAAAAAGGCCAGCTACAGTGCTGTTTGACAAACTTTAATCAACATAGCAAAAGCACCACATGCTGATAAAGTTTGTAAAAAAAAAAAACAGCACTGTAGTTGGCCTTTTCCTTCACAAAAGCACCACATGCAACCGTTTTGCCTTTACACTTCCTTCATGAACATTGCAGGTAGAGTGTGTGATAATATTTATGGGAATAGAAAATCAAATGATGAGTTGAAATTAGCTTTGAAAGAAGAAAACGTGGATAAAGTTTAGTTAATATATATGACCAATAATTACTTTTATGTGCATTTTCTACAAAATTTTAGACCTCAACATGCTCTTGTGATTTCATTTATTGGAACAGAATGATACAAAATCAATATATACTACCTCGGATCCTATATAACTCCAACATGTGTAATTTACACTAATCATACTCAAATTTGACCATATTATATTTAGTAGCGTTGAAAAACGTGAATAAATAAGTTTAAAGCTGAACATAAGTTACTATGAATTCATTACTACTTCAATCATTAATCACATTTTTGTAAACTATCGTTATTTCAGTCATACATATGTACTTATTTCAATATGTTTAAGGAAAAAATGAAAATAATAATTCCAACTATTGTAGGTCCGCTATTAATAATCTCAGTTATCAATTATTCCAAGGTGATTACAACTATAAGGATCGTTTTCCAAAAATAGTTCCTAACCGGCTACAACCTACTATAGCAGGTCAATTTTTAATGCGAACTATGAGTACGCTATATATAATCCCAATTATAGTCGATTTTGTTATTAATCCCAATTATCAACTCTGAGTTTTCAGAAGATAGAGAGGTGTTTTTATAAATTTCCAAACTAAATATTTTTAAACATGTAAAAATAATTACGAAAATTCTACTAATGTACTCAAGTTAAATAAAATATGTTTATTCACTTTTTGATATTTTTTCACTAAAATTTTATTTTTTCCTTTTTTCAAATTTGTTTTCCTCAATTGTGATACAAACTTATGATTTTGTATTATTTTACTTTATTCAAATTTACATTTTTGTTTTCAACAAGTAAATTGTGATTAAAATATTTACGATTTAGAGCTATTTTTTTTTCCACATTGTAAATAAATTGTGTATATTACAAATTTACATTTTTTCACTAATTTTTTTTCTTTTTTTCATGAAAATATATCTTAATATTTGATGTTATCTTAACTCTAAAAATCTAATTTTCTATTTTTCCATTTTAGCATTTATAATTTCTTTCTATTTTCTTTATTCTTATAAATACATTCTATAACTTATACTACGAATTATATAGTTTATCCTTTAATTTTAGTGATTTAGGGTATAAGCTTTGGAGGTTTTGGCCATTTATGATGAAAAGGTATTAATATTACAACCTCCGTCCCCATAGTTTTTGAGATGTCGACATTTTTTTGTCAACCAATTTTAAAATTTAATCCTCTCTATTGTTAATTAATTCAATTTTAGTAATTATAATTTACATATTGTGATTATTATTACTATTGGTATACACTATTTCTACATTTTTGAAATTTCCATTATATCACTTAAAATTATAATATTAATACATTTTCATTAAAAATAGCCAAAACCTCCAAATCTATGCCCCAAATCACTAAAATTAAACAATATAAACTATATCGTATCAATTATAGAATATAATAATATAAAATAAATAAAATAGAAAGAAATTAAAAATACTAAAATGGAAAAAATAAAGAATTTATATTTTTTGAATTAAGGTAGCATAAAAAATTAAACAAAATATATTTTCATGAAAAATGAATAAAGCTTTAAATCGTAAATATATTAGTCAAAGATTACTTTTTGAAAACATAAAATGTAAAATTGAATAAAGAAAAATAATTCAAAATCATAACTTGTTAATACAACTTGGGAAAATAAATTGGGAAAAGGAAAGTATGAAATTTTAGTGAAAATATATCAAAAAATGACTAAAAATATTTTATATAACTTTGGTACATTTGTAGAATTTTCATACTCATTTTTACATGTATGGGGCTATTTTTGAAGAATGATCTCTATAGTTCGGACCACCTAGGAATAATCAATAGTTGAGATTATTAATAACGGACCGGTAAAGGTTGAGATTATTATTTTCAATTTTTCTTATGTTTTATATATTTGTAATTATACTTTAACATTGGTAAGGACTAAGGTGTTGAATTATATGTTTTATTGTTTTAAAAGAATTTGTAATTCTACTTTAACATTGGTAAGGACTAAGGTGTTGAATTATAGGAAGTATGTTTTATTGTTTTAAAAACTTTATATATAAACACATTTTGCATCTATAAACACGTTTGCACGGAATCAATGCACTTTTTTTTAGGCTAAAGGGTCAAATAGGTACATGAACTAACTTAAAGTGTTCAATTAGCCCCTTATATAGGAGGTTCTGCCCGACCGCTGCCAATTGAGGCGGTTCCCGGTAGAATTTTTTGATAAAATTTTTTGAGCATCTTCTTCATTTAGTCTAGTTTACCCATACCAAACTTCAGCTAAGAATTCAACCGGGAAGGCCGTCAAATGATTTTTTGAAGATAACTGCGCAGTTAAACAGCGCAGTATATTTCGGAAAATCAATTGACCGCCTTCCCGATTTAATTTTTAGCTGAAATTTGATATGGGTAAACTAGACTTAATGAAGAAGATGCTCAAAAAATTTCATCAAAAAATTCAACTGGGAACCGCCCCAATTGGCGACGACCGGGCAGAACCTCTTATATAAGGGGCTAATTGAACACTTTAAGTTAGTTCATGTACCTATTTGACCCTTTAGCCTTTTTTTTATAACTGGAATCAATGGACCTAAGTATACGAATTTGTGCTCTCTGGGATCAAATAAACTTATGCACTTACGGTGACATAAGTATGGAATGAGATTGAATATATATGGAATGTAAAATTCTGACATTATTATTGACGAAAAGTATTGAACGTGTGATGAAAGGTTGTCTTGTGCTTAGTAGCAAATATAGAATTAATCGTAGTAAATTTAACTATAGGATCAAAGATTTCAGCATAATCAACACCTTTCTTTTGAGTAAATCCTTTAGCTACTAACCTAGCCTTATATCTAATGTCGTTAGTCTCTTCCTTAACCTTAAATAGCCACTTACATGCAACAATGGAACTATTGAGCGGTCTAGGAACTAACGTCCAAGTCTTTTTCGCTCCAAGCGCAAGTGATTCCATCTCACTTTCCATGGCGCAAAGCCATTTAGCGGACTCATTACACTTAAGGGCCTCTCTATAGGTTCTAGGTTCGTTAAGCTCAAGGGTCTCAAACACAGAGAAAGCAAACATAGAAGTATCACACATATGAAAAGCATAATGAGGCATACTGTCAGCAGTTCTCCTAATTACTCTCCTACTTCTATCTCTAGCTAGTTGAATGCACTCTCATAATCATGCAAATCATTTTCACTAGAATCAGAATGATCCATTGTCATTTGAATGCACATGAGAATGATCCACCTCACTCGAAGTGGTGGTAGTATCATGCTCAAAAGAATCAGAATCATGCAATTCAGAAGAATTAGAATCATGCAAGACAACATTATCATGATTAGCAAACAAAGGACTAATAGCATGTGGTATGGACTCTACCTCAACGGGTGTACTACTAGGCCTACAAGGGTCAGACTCAGAATCAGGAACTGACTTAACCAGACAAGGAAACTCGATTTTATTGAAAACAACGTTTCTACTTACCACAACTTCGAAACCAACCTGGTTGTTGGTCCCGTTTAATATGGTAATCAGTCTAGAGGGGGGGGGGGGTGAATAGACTGGTTGGTTTTTCAAATTTTCTCTAAGTCAAAAGTGACTTATCAGAGAAGGTCTGATTCTGATGACAGAGATAGGCTGGTTCTGATATTAGAACTGGCCTTGGCAGCGGATTCTGATCTGTCCGGGTAGCCTCAGAAACACTAAGGCAAATGCCTTTCTGATAACTCTTAAAACAAGATCTGCTGAACACAGATTCCAAGTCTTAGAGTTAATCAGTTAATATCCTAAGTGCAGAAATGTAAATTGCAGTAAAGTAAATGACACCGGATATTTTATAGTGGTTCAAGGAACAACTCGTTCCTCTAGTCCACTGTTCCACTAGCTTTGAAGTAGATCAGTTACAAAGCTAATTCCTAGCACTTAAGAAGCACTCCTCGTCTTCTTCAAGCCTAGATGCCACCCAGGATGCAATTCCACGTCCTGATGGCTGGTCCTTTCACTCAGCTTCCCGGAAGTATCACCACTTCACTACTGCAGTTACTTGGACGCCCTTCTTTTCAGAAGATGTTCTGAAAACAGAGTTTTCTCCAACTTGCTTCGTTACAAGAGATATGTAGTTGAAGTTCTTGAAGTGTTGAAGAGCAGGATGAACTTTGCTCTTGTTGGGGATAAGAGATTGTGAGATTGAATCTTCCCAACGTAAGCTTTTTCTTGTTTTTGTGTTGTGGAGTTTGAATCTCAAGAAAGCTTGAAACTTTGTTGAGCAAAAGTTGTAGCAAAGTTGTATCCCTGTTCTTCGGTGAGTAGCTTATATACTGGGGTTGTCTGCCCGTTGGAGGAGGAGACAACTGCATTAAATGCGCGTACAGTTGACTTGACCGCCGTTTTGGAAGGTTTCTATTTTTATAATATATCTTCCCGGATTCTTTGGTCAATCATTTGCAATCAATCCTTCAGCGTATCAGGCTCATTTAATGTGCATTAAATGCTTTCCTTTCATGCACAGTCTTCTAGCCGTTGGATGTTTTACCCGTTGAATTCATAGCTGTTGGATGTTGCTTGAAATCTTCTAAGTGTTAGTCGGGCTCTGATCAGGCTCTTCTGATGAGTTGAGTTCTGATGGCTTTCTGATCTTGGATAGAGTTCTAACTCTGACTCTGATATGTCCGCTGATGAGTACCTTTGATTTGTAGTTCTCATCGGTTATCAGATGTCCAAGTTTCTCAGCAACTCTCATGGTGCAACTTTGATGGACTTCTGCTAAGAGAACTCTGATGGAGCAGTTCTCATAGAGCAAGTCTGGTCGAGCAGTTCTGATGCACTTCTGATCTGGTCCAAAATAGAGCAACTCTGATCGTCGACTACACTAATACTTACAATTGAAAATTCTAATACACAAAATCGAATTTGGGGGTACTTTAAAATTCTAATCCTATAGCATCATCAAAATCTAAATACATTTATTCCTTACAATTTCCCCCTTTTTGATGATGCCAAAACCCTTAAACTATCTCCAGAGAAGTGCCTTTCACCATAAAGAAAATAAGAAAAAAAGAAAAACTTCCATTTAAAATCTTGGTGGGCACTTGGCATAGGAGAATAGTAAGAGTAAGATACAACCAATCAGATAAATAAGATAAGAAATAGCACACGATATCAGAGCATAAATAATCAGAATGCAATAATTTGAAGTTGCCATGCAAAATAGAGGCAAGCAGGTTATCTTATTAATGAAAGATATTTAAAGCAACAAGAGGATAGAGTTTAGATATCTTCCTCTTCTAGTTGAGCTTCCTTTGCCTCAATTTCCTTCAGATCAGCATTGACCCTAGCTCTGATTGTAGCAAGATTCCTGGGATTCTGATATTCTGACCAGGCAGGTTCAAGCTGGCAATCTAGATAGTTTCTGATGGCTTCAGATAGGTCCTTGCCAGGGATCACTTTCAATCGCCACCAGTCTTCTGCTTCTTGCATAGACCCACCATGGTTAATTATTATTAGCCCATCTTTATCCAGAATGAGATTCTCTTGTTGAGTAGGGGTCATATGCTTCTTCATCTCTCTGAATTGAGCAGCATCAGGTGTAGCTAAGTCACTGTTAAGCCATTGATCTAAAGTAAAAGTGGCGCCTGTCTTCTTTCCTTTCTTAGAGCGAGGAGGAGGAGTTGGTCTTTGAATACTAGCAGCAATCTGCTTCTGTCTGGTTCTCTCAAAGTATATAGCGGAATCAGGGGTACCAGAGATGGGAGTCAGAGCTCTGGCGCTTGATCCTTCTGCAGTTCTGATAGCTATTGCAGAATCTCTGGTATCTTCCCCCTTTTTGGCATCAGCAAGATCACCAAGGAGGAGTTCAATCTTTGAGAATTCGGTGGCCTGATTCTCCTTAATAACTTCAAGGGCACTTGGCAGAGTCTGAGTTACGGAGGCCAGACCTTCAATAAGCTCCTTCTGTTTATCTACAGCACTCTGAATATCTTTGGTAGTAGCTTCAAGGAGAGTCAGCTTGTGATCTCTGTCCTTTCCACTATTGATCAATTTGATTGCAAACTCTTTGTTGTCTTTGCACAATCCTTCAACATCTTGCAGAAGTTCTGTATTTTTGTCATGAGACCACTGAAGATCACTTACCGCATCAGAGATATTCGTAATAGCCTTGTCTTGCTCTTCAAGGGCCTTTGTGTGATGAAATAATACGGCAGAGATTCCATCCACCTCCTTGGCAATGTTGCTCAGATTCTCTGTAGTTTTGTCCTTGTGGACCTCAAAAGCTGTGGCAATGATGCCTACATGCTTTAGCAGCATATTGATGCCGTTGGTGAGATGGTCACTGACTCTGGTGAGATGAGCATCAGTCTCATACTCAGCATCCAGGAGCTTTTCCATTCCTTTGGCAATTTGGTTCCCAGCCTGCTCTATGTCTGTCATGAAGTGTTGAAATGGAGCAGAGCCGGTGACAAGAGTTTGTACTGGCATTTTTGCAGGAGAAGATGATTGCTGTGTAGGAGCTGGTGGAGAGTTCTGATGATTGGGTTGCTGATGAGGAGAAGTCTGATGAGAGTTAGGGGATTTCAGATGTTGTGGAGCAGGAGGAGGTGAAGGAGATCGGTTTCTGATGGGTGTAAGGGATTTGCAGGGTGAAGGTTGTTTGGGTGAGGGCTTCTTGGGTGAAGGGGTTGGGGTTCTGTGAGGAGAGGGGGATTTCTGATGGATTGGAGGTGAGGTTTTCTTGGGTGATGGAGTGGGTGAGTGTGATGGAGGAGGTGAGATATGGGGCTCTGGTGTAATTTGAAGAGGGGGAGAAGGAGAGTTAGGGATTACCTCAATAACAGTTTCTGCAGATTTTGAGTCTCTCCATTCTCTGATTAGATTCATCATTGTCAGAGCTTGATTATTTACAGTAGATGGCTCACCTTCTTCACCAGGGATAGGTTTCATCTTGATCATTGATTCTTGTCTCTTCTTCTCCATCAACCAGTCATCAAAGCTAGGAATCTCATGCTCAGCTAGAGGTTTAACATGATCCTCTGGTGAGCTGGATATCAGAATAGCCTTGCCTTTGCAGTTGGCTTTCTTCTTTTCTAGAATAGCTTCTAGAAATTCAATGTCAAAGCATTGTGAGACATCATCTGTTCCCACCCACTTGAGGACTTCAACTTCCTCAGCTTCATAGTAGGGGAAGAATTGAAGAATCTTCTGAAGGGGACCCATTCTCCACTCTCTCCAGGCTAACACACGCTCAAACTGTCTGTCCAGAGCAGCATGAAATTCTGATGTAGTGTCCTTGATTGGAGATGCTTGATGGTCTGTAGGTAGGTCCATCAGAGGCAAGTCTGGTAAAGATTCCGGCTCAGGTTCCCCCTGAGTTTCTGACTTCTGAGGAGAAGATCTTTCTTTCTTCTTCTTCTTTGCTCTAGTTTGAGAGGAAGATTCATCAGAGTCACTTCTGATAACAGTTCTTCGTCTCCTCTTTTGCCTTTTCAGAGGTGAGACTTTAGGAGCCAAGTCTGATGCCTCCTTGTCTGATGCATCCTCCTCTGATGCAATCTTCTCAGAAGAGGCAATCTTAGACCTTGGACTGATCTTCTTCGTTGGAGTGTGAACAGGCTTTGCCTTAGGCTGTTCAGAGGTAGTTACAGCCTTCGTAGTGATCTTCTTGGGTGCAGCTTTGGGTTTTTCAACCACTTTCTCCCTGTTCTGCTCATGCTTGCTAGATTTCTTTAGCTCTGCAGCAATTGCCACATGCAGTTTAGGAGATGCAGTGAGGAAGATTGTCTTCATGTGATTGGCTGGAGCAGATCCACGGAGTGCAATCTGGGCGTTGGTGATGAGCCTGGAGATGAGAAGTCCATGGCCCATCTTAGTAGAGAATTTCCCAGTCTCAGCATCCTTCTTCTCAATGCATTCAGAGATAGACTTGAAAAGAACTTGACCCCAGTTGACATTCATCCCATGATGAACTGCATAGATAGCTTTGGCATTTGTATTGTTCATCTGGTCAGTTGAGCCGGTTTTGCACCACAGACACCTGTGCATGATGCTCATTAGTCGCTCATAGTCCTTCTTGAGCTGGTTCTTCTTCATGTACAGCCTATCTATTCCAGTTGCATCATCCCGGCAGTAGGTCTGCACAAATGTGGTGACTGAGATGTCCACATCATCAAGTTCAATGAGATTGGGGGTGTCTTCATCCTGAGAGTCCAGTTGAATGTTGAAGAATTCGTTAAGGGCAGCAGCATCTATCTTCAGGTCCTTGCCCTGAACCTGGGAGAATATAGCGTTGTTGGAGATGTAGGCGTTGAGGTAGAACTCAGCCACATCCAAATTGCTGAAGTGCATATAGGGGTGAGCTACAATCTTTGTCAACTGAGAATCATTCATCCCTTCAATGATTCTCCGCATGATTTTGCTGTTCTCTGCTAGCAGCGGCAGAGATGACATGTCAACTTTCATGCCGGTGACGATATTGGCCATTAGGGACTTGGCTTCAGCTTCAGAAAGATCAGTGATGTTGATGAACTTCATTTTGAGTAGGGATTGAGGAATTTTTTGAGATTGAAGGTTTGAGAGTTCTGAGAGTTTGAAGACGAAGAGAGATGAGATGCAATGGCGGTTTAGGTTTACAGACTGAGTATATATGAGTTCGGGTTAGTGGACGTTTGATATAATTTGTGGTTTCGAGGTCGCATTTAATGGAATGCGGGCGGAAAGCCGTTTTCCAAAAATGGTAATAACTACCGGGGGTAAAATAATAACTTCCGGTTTATTGAGGAGTCTCGCCCGAATTTTAGAAAATTTTGCTAAGTCCACAGCCATTCTGATAAGTATTAGTTCTTGTATCAGAGATAGAGATGTTCTGATATGAGGACCTCTGATGAATACCAAGTCTGATCCTTCAAGCAACTCTGACTTTTGCAAGTCTGATCCTTCTCAATTCTGATTCAAGCTTCTGATGGATAACAGCTTAGGTATCAGAGATGGGATGTTCTGATGAATCCACATCTGATACTTCTGCAACTCTGATTCATGTGTCTCTGGGAAGATCATCCATCATTCCCAATTCTTCTCTTAGCTTGTTAAACCTTGCCTCAGAGAGAGGTTTGGTTAAGATATCTGCAAGCTGGTCTTCAGTTGGAACATGCTCAATTGAGATGTGCTTCTTCTCCACATGATCTCTGATGAAGTGATGTCGGATCTCAATATGCTTTGTTCTTAAATGCAGCACCGGATTCTGAGTGATGGCAATGGCACTTGTGTTATCACACAACAACTTGATCTCCTTTGCTTGCACTCCATAATCCTTGAGTTGTTGCTTCATCCAGAGCAATTGAGCACAGCAGCTTCCAGCAGCAATGTATTCAGCTTCAGCAGTGCTAGTTGAGATTGAATTCTGCTTCTTGCTAAACCAGGAGACAAGTCTCCCACCTAGCAATTGACAGTGACCAGAAGTGCTCTTCCTGTCCAATCTGCAACCTGCAAAATCTGAATCAGAATAGCCAATTAGTTCAAAATTACCTTCATTGGGATACCATAGTCCTGCGTTTGGATTTCCTTTGATATATCTGATAATCTTCTTAGCAGCAACTAGATGGCTCTCCTTTGGCTTTGATTGGTATCTGGCACAGATTCCTACTGCAAAAGCTATGTCTGGTCTGCTTGCAGTCAGATAGAGGAGAGATCCAATGATTCCTCTATAAGTTGTTGCGTCAACATCCTTCCCTTCATCATCTGGTCCAATTCCTTGAGATGCATTCATAGGAATTTTGACTGAAGATTTTCCATCAATTCCAAACTTTTTAATGAGATCTCTGGTGTACTTCCCTTGGTTGATAAAGATACCTTCTGGTACTTGCTTGACTTGTAATCCAAGAAAGTAACTGAGTTCTCCCATCATGCTCATTTCAAACTTCTTCTGCATAACTTGAGAGAATTTCTTGCATAATTCTGGATTAGTGCTTCCAAATATAATGTCATCAACATAAATTTGCACTAACAGAATATGATTAGCAACAGAAATTTGAAAAAGAGTCTTGTCCACCTTTCCTTTAGTAAACCCATGGTTCACTAAGAATAAGGACAATGTGTCATACCAAGCTCTGGGAGCTTGCTTAAGACCATAGAGGGCCTTTCTGAGCTTGTAGACACAAGAAGATTGAGTAGGAATGACAAAACCTGGAGGTTGTTCAACATAGACTTCCTCTTCAAGTTCTCCATTCAGAAATGCACTCTTGACATCCATCTGGTAGACTTTGATGTCATTGTAAGCAGCATAGGCTAGAAATATCCTGATTGCTTCCAGTCTGGCAACAGGTGCAAAGGTCTCATCAAAATCTATGCCTTCTTCTTGACAATATCCCTTTGCTACAAGCCTTGCTTTATTCCTTACGATGTTGCCTTCTTCATCTGCTTTGTTCTTGAATACCCACTTGGTTCCAATGACATTCTGATGCTTTGGTCTGGGAACAAGTTTCCAAACTTCATTCCTTTCAAACTGTGTCAGCTCTTCTTGCATTGCATTGATCCAATCTGAATCTTCTAGAGCTTCTTCCACACACATTGGTTCCATCTGGGATATGCAGCAGGTGAACATGGCTTCTCTTCTAGATGCAGATCTGGTTCTAACACCACTGGTGACTTGACCTATCACTTGATTAGGAGGATGATCTCTTAACCAAGTTAGATCAGGTTCTGTCAGTTGCTGTCTAGGCAACTCTGATGATTCATCTTCTGATATATCATCTTCATCTTCATCTTCGTCTATCAGAATTGGATTGGCAGGAGGAGTTGAGAATATAGGATTGTTGATGGCCTCTTCTGATGGTTCTGAAGTCCTATCTTCAAGATTGATCTTCTGCAGGGTCTCTGATAGTTCTTCTGCAGAGGTACCATCATCAAATTTGACATGAATGGATTCTTCAACTTGAATAGTTCTCCTGTTGAGTACTCTATAGGCTTTGCTTGAGCTTGAATAGCCTAAGAATACACCTTCATCAGCTTTTTCTTGAAATACCTTCAGATTATCCTTTCCATTGTTTAGAGGTCCGGAGAGTATGTGGAGTAACTACCTCGGGTCCTGCGGGGCCGGGGTGTTACAGGTGGTATCAGAGCAACACTGCGTTAGTGTGCTGATCCGTTGGATATCGGGCAGACACTTAGCAGGGGGAAAATTCTGGGGTTTGATTGAGATTTGAGATTGGTTTATGGGCGCAACGAGGACGTTGCGTTCCTAAGTGGGGGTGATTGTAACACTTGAGATTTAACATAAACGGATTAATAGTACTACTCATACCAACAGAGGTGCATCTCCTTTTAAGGGAGCTCATTACCTAAGAACTCCAAAGTTAAGCGTGCTTGCTCGGGAGTAGTCTTGGGATGGGTGACCCCCTGGGAAGTTTCTCAGGGCGCGCATGAGTGAGGACAAAGTGCGCGGTAAAGGCTCGTGGTGGTTTGTGAGGATAGTACTATTGGTCCGGAGTAACTACCTTGGGTCCGGTGGGGCCGGGGTGTTACAGGTGGTATCAGAGCAACCCCGTGATAGTGTGATGACCCGTTGGATATCGGGCGGGCACTTAGCGGGGGAAGATTCTGGGATTTGATTGAGATTTGAGATTGGTCTTAGGACGTTGCGATCCTAAGTGGGGGTGATTGTAACATTTGAGATTTAATATAAATGGATTAATAGTACTACTCATACTAACAGAGGTGCATCTCCTTTTAAGGGAGCTCATCACCCAAGAACTCCAAAGTTAAGCGTGCTTGCACGGGAGTAGTCTTGGGATGGGTGACCCCCTGGGAAGTTTCTCAGGGCGCGCATGAGTGAGGACAAAGTGCGCGGTAAAGGCTCGTGGTGGTTTGTGGGGACAGTACTATTGGTCTGGAGTAACTACCTCGGGTCCTGCGGGGTCGGGGTGTTACAGGTGGTATCAGAGCAACCCTGCGACAGTGTGTTGATCCGTTGGATATCGGGCAGACACTTAGCAGGGGAAAAAGATTCTCGGATTTGATTGAGATTGGTTTAAGGGCGCAACGAGGACGTTGCGATCCTAAGTGGGGGTGATTGTAACACTTGAGATTTAATATAAATGGATTAATAGTACTACTCATACCAACAGAGGTGCATCTCCTTTTAAGGGAGCTCATCACCCAAGAACTCCAAAGTTAAGCGTGCTTGCACGAGAGTAGTATTGGGATGGGTGACCCCCTGGGAAGTTTCTCAGGGCGCGCATGAGTGAGGACAAAGTGCGCGGTAAAGGCTCGTGGTGGTTTGTGGGGACAGTACTATTGATCCGGAGTAACTACCTCGGGTCCGGTGGGGCCGGGGTGTTACAACTTGCATCCAAACATATGGAGGTAGCTGATGTTTGACTTTCTTCCTTTCCACAGCTCGTAGGGGGTTTTCTGATGATTCTTGTGGATCATGCTTCTGTTTTGAGTGTAGCATGCAGTGTTGATTGCTTCAGCCCAGTATCTGATGGGCAACCCTGATTCTGCAATCATAGTTCTTGCAGCTTCTTTCAGTGTTCTGTTCCTTCTTTCTGCAACACCATTTTGTTGTGGTGTTCTGGCAGCAGAAAGTTGATGGAAGGTGCCATTCTGATCACAGAAGTCCTTGATCACTTTGTTGACAAATTCAGTTCCTCTGTCAGATCTGATCGTCCTGACCTTCATGTTCTTCTCAGTTTGAAGTTGCTTTAACAGAGATGGCAACTTCTGAAGAGTTTCATTTTTCTTGGTTAGGAACACAGTCCATGTGAATCTTGAGTAGTCATCAACCATAACAAGAGTATATCTTTTTCCACCAACACTGGGAGTTTCAACTGGTCCAAACAAATCCATGTGGATCAGATTTAGAGGACAAGTAGAAAGATCTCCAGCTATGGGTTTGAATGAGGTCTTCACTTGTTTGCCTTTCTGACAAGCACTGCAGAGAATTTCCTTCTTGTAGACAATGTCAGGCAGACCATCTACAATGTGTTTCCTTGCCAGTTTGTTGATGGTTTTGAAATTCAGGTGGCTAAGCTTCTTGTGCCAGTCCCAGCTTAGCTTTGAATTGTCATTTGCTATCAGACAGGTTCCATCTTTTGCTGTTTGCCAGTCAACAACATAGATGTTCTTCCTTCTTTTGGCTGTAAGAACTACTTCTTTGGTTGTCTCATGCTTGACATAGCATAAGGTCTTGGTGAATTCAACTGTGTAGCCTTTGTCACAGAACTGGCTAGCACTAAGGAGGTTGAACTTCAGACCTTTGACATATGAGACATCTTCAATGATTATCTGGTTCTTGATCAGCTTCCCTCTTCCTTTTGTTTGCCCTTCCTTGTCATTTCCACCGAAAGTGACTCTGGGTCCATTGATTTTCTGGAACTCTGATAGGCAACTCTTGTCACCTGTCATGTGCCTGGAGCATCCACTGTCAATATACCATTCTTGTTCTGAGGTGGCTCCAGCACACAGTTCCTGCAAGATTAAAAGGAAGATTTAGGTACCCAAGCAATGTTGGGTCCTGGGGGGTAATGCAGTCTTGGTAGTTGGTACCATTTTGGTCTCATCAACTGAAACCTTGGTGGATGGTACCCATTGTCCACCTGGTAGTTGTAGTAAACAGATGTATGATTCACTTTGGGCAGATGCTTGTGAGGATCATGCTTTCTGTTTGCATACTTCTGCATAGCCTTCTTTGTTGGAAAGAAGTCCCATATGCTATCAAGATCAGAGGAGCGCTTAACTTTAGGCTTCTGAGGTTTACCAGACAACCTCTTCTGCCTATAGTTAATCTTCTCTTGATATCTGCCTTTCTGATAGCAGTTTCTGATACCATTGTCATGAGATTGTCTGATTGGATTAGGCCTTTGATTATTATTTTTCTGAAAACTCTTCCTTTTGTTTGAGTTTCTGCCAGGTTCATTAGTTCTCAAACTGTGTTTTGGTTTGGCCTTTAGAGTTTGTTTCTCTGGTGTGACCTTCTCATGAACAACTTTAGTACCAGAAGTACTAGCATGGCAAATGGGGCTCAGAGTCTGTGGCACTATGACCTTTTTAGCCTTAGCAACTTTGGTGCTAGGCCTTACAGAAGGCTCACCAGACTCTGGTTCAACATATCCAAGACCAGAGGTGAAGTTATGAGGGTCACCAATATTCTTCATGGAAGATTGCATCTTCAGAAGACTATTATATCTACTCTCAAGTTCTTCAATATCTCTTATTCTTTTAAGAAGAGACTCATTTTCAGCCTTCAGTCTATCTCTTTCCTCAGTTAAGAGATTAAGTTTGCACTCAGTCTCTTTCCTTAGATCAGAGATATCAACTTTCAGCCTACTGTTCTCATCTTTAACAGAAGAATAAGTGGCTTGGATAGTTTGGAACTCTTCCCAAAATGATGACATTGGATCATCATTTAAGGCTGTGCCTACCGAGGAAGAAACAGAGTTAGAAGTAGAGCATACCTCATCATCAGATTGTGCCATGAGGCAGAGGTCTTCAGTTTCTGCATCTAAGCAGCAGAATGCTTCATCAGAGTCGGAGTCTGAGCTGGACTCTGATTCAGAGAGTGGATCTCTCTCAGCTTGCTCTGAGACGAATGCTCTTCTTCTTCTGTGTTGATCATCAGGTTTCTTTTCTTCTTCATGTCCTTGTTTCTTGGACACTCTTGGATAGGGGCAGTTTGCTTTGAAGTGCCCAGGCTGTCTGCAGTTGTAGCAGAGGTACTCTCCATTGCTTTCAGAAGGTTTGGTCTTCTGATGAGGTCTTCTGATGGAAGATGGACTCCTTCCATCTTTCTTCATAAACTTCTTAAACTTCCTGGCAAAAGCAGCCATATACTCATCAGATAAAAGAGTAGAGGAGTCAAAGTCACTTACCTTTGAGGTGCTGGCAGTGAGAGCAGTGGTGGTCCTTTCATCAGGAGCTTCCTCCTTCTCTTCATGCATCTCAAACTCATAAGCTTTGAGATCAGAAATGAGTTTCTCAGTGGCATAGGTCTTGATGTTCTTGCTTTCTTGGACAGCAATCACCTTCATCTTCCAAGCTGAAGGCAGTCCCCTCAGGATCTTCATGTTGACTTCTTTTATAGTGAGCTCCTTTCCAAGCTCAGAAATCTCACTAATGAGAATCAGCAGTCTCTCATGCATCTTAGCAATGCATTCTTCTGGCAGAAGTTTGAAGTCATCAAACTTCTTCATAGCAATGGTCAACTTGTTATCCCTTTCTTGTTCATCTCCTGCTCCAATCTCATCAAGCTTGTCCCAGATTTCTTTGGCAGTTTTGCACTTCTTGATTCTGTTGAAGTATCTTTCATCAATAGCCTTGTAAAGGATGTCCTTGGCTATATTATCTAGATTGTACTGCCTCTTCTCTTCCTTGGTCCATTCTGACCGGGCTTTCTCAATCATCTGGGGCTGAGAGTTATCAATGGAGTGAGCAGGATTGATCTTCATGAACTGGATAAAGGGTCCATTCTCCAAGACTTCCCACATTTCATCATGAAGAGCACACAGATGTGCCTTCATTCTGATCTTCCAATCATCATATTTCTGATCTGTGAACATTAGATGCTTTGCAAGAGAGTTATCCATAATAACAAATAAATAGAGGCTAAGAACAAGTGGATCTTTGTTCAGAGAGTAACCTAAAAGATTACAAGAACAAGGAGGCTCTGATACCACTTGTTGGTCCCGTTTAATATGGTAATCAGTCTAGAGGGGGGGGGGGGGGTGAATAGACTGGTTGGTTTTTCAAATTTTCTCTAAGTCAAAAGTGACTTATCAGAGAAGGTCTGATTCTGATGACAGAGATAGGCTGGTTCTGATATTAGAACTGGCCTTGGCAGCGGATTCTGATCTGTCCGGGTAGCCTCAGAAACACTAAGGCAAATGCCTTTCTGATAACTCTTAAAACAAGATCTGCTGAACACAGATTCCAAGTCTTAGAGTTAATCAGTTAATATCCTAAGTGCAGAAATGTAAATTGCAGTAAAGTAAATGACACCGGATATTTTATAGTGGTTCAAGGAACAACTCGTTCCTCTAGTCCACTGTTCCACTAGCTTTGAAGTAGATCAGTTACAAAGCTAATTCCTAGCACTTAAGAAGCACTCCTCGTCTTCTTCAAGCCTAGATGCCACCCAGGATGCAATTCCACGTCCTGATGGCTGGTCCTTTCACTCAGCTTCCCGGAAGTATCACCACTTCACTACTGCAGTTACTTGGACGCCCTTCTTTTCAGAAGATGTTCTGAAAACAGAGTTTTCTCCAACTTGCTTCGTTACAAGAGATATGTAGTTGAAGTTCTTGAAGTGTTGAAGAGCAGGATGAACTTTGCTCTTGTTGGGGATAAGAGATTGTGAGATTGAATCTTCCCAACGTAAGCTTTTTCTTGTTTTTGTGTTGTGGAGTTTGAATCTCAAGAAAGCTTGAAACTTTGTTGAGCAAAAGTTGTAGCAAAGTTGTATCCCTGTTCTTCGGTGAGTAGCTTATATACTGGGGTTGTCTGCCCGTTGGAGGAGGAGACAACTGCATTAAATGCGCGTACAGTTGACTTGACCGCCGTTTTGGAAGGTTTCTATTTTTATAATATATCTTCCCGGATTCTTTGGTCAATCATTTGCAATCAATCCTTCAGCGTATCAGGCTCATTTAATGTGCATTAAATGCTTTCCTTTCATGCACAGTCTTCTAGCCGTTGGATGTTTTACCCGTTGAATTCATAGCTGTTGGATGTTGCTTGAAATCTTCTAAGTGTTAGTCGGGCTCTGATCAGGCTCTTCTGATGAGTTGAGTTCTGATGGCTTTCTGATCTTGGATAGAGTTCTAACTCTGACTCTGATATGTCCGCTGATGAGTACCTTTGATTTGTAGTTCTCATCGGTTATCAGATGTCCAAGTTTCTCAGCAACTCTCATGGTGCAACTTTGATGGACTTCTGCTAAGAGAACTCTGATGGAGCAGTTCTCATAGAGCAAGTCTGGTCGAGCAGTTCTGATGCACTTCTGATCTGGTCCAAAATAGAGCAACTCTGATCGTCGACTACACTAATACTTACAATTGAAAATTCTAATACACAAAATCGAATTTGGGGGTACTTTAAAATTCTAATCCTATAGCATCATCAAAATCTAAATACATTTATTCCTTACACTGGTTTCTATCCCAAACCCTGTACCCCTTCACACCCTCAAGATATCCTAAGAAAACTCCTTTCTTAGACCTATGATCCAACTTGTCACCTTGTTGGTGCACATATACGCAACACACCCAAACACTCTAAGAATAGACAAATCAAGGGGTTTGTTTGAAAATACAGATTCAGGGCCCTTCCCGCCCAAGGGAACAAAGGGAGACCGATTGATCAAATAGACATCAGTATTAACTGCTTCACCCCAAAACTTTTTGGACAAACCGGCGGTAGCAAGTATACTCCTAACCTTATTTAGGACAGTCTTATTCATTCTCTCAGCTATCCCATTTTGTTGGGGAGTATATGGAATAGTTTTATGCCTTCTAATTCCACAATCAACACAAAGTTGGTCCATGTCCTTATTGCAAAACTCTAGACCATTATCTGTCCTAAGGGGTTTGACCTTCTTACCAGTTTGATTTTCTACAAGGTTTTTCCACTCCTTAAACTTCACAAAGACATCAGACTTATGCTCAAGGAGACGAACCCACACCTTCCTAGAAAAATCATCAATGATGGACAGAAAATATCTCTTACCCCCATGGGTAGAGACACTAGCAGGACCCCACACATCAGCATGAACATACTCTAACACAGATGTACACTTAGTGGGATTAGGGTACGGGGAGGAGGGGAAAGTAACCTTATGCTGCTTGCCTGACACACAAGATTCACAAAATGGGATGGAGGACACATAATCCTTACCAAAACAACCGGAATTATTCAAAATCTCTAAACCCTTAATACTCATGTGTCATAATCTATTATGCCACAAAGCAGTTTTATCACAACTAACAACATAAGCACAATCACAGAAAGGCTGAGCATGACACACATACAAGTTATTCACCTTTTTTGCCTCAAACAAAACAATAGAATTTTTTAACACTTTCATGTACCCATTTCTCCATTTACCCTCAAGCCCACTACCCTCAAAAGCAGCGACAGAAAATAAGTTATGATGCAAATCAGGAACATGTCTCACATTTTTCATAGTAAACACAATCCCATTATCAAACTTCAAACATACATCACCCACCCCATGAATTTTTCATTTCTTATTATGAGCAAGAGACACAAAACCATCATTGCAAGAATCATAAGAAGAAAATAGGGATCTAAAAGGTGTCATATGATAAGTACAACTAGATTCAATCAACTACTCATTTTCAGTCATGCTACTCAACACAGAATTGGCAAACTCACAAACCATAAAAACTTCTTCATGCAAGTTATTATCATCTACCACATTAGCATGTTCAAACTTCTTGGGGCTAGGACAATCCTTAGTAAAGTGGCCAGAACTATCGCAATTATAGGACACTCACTTCTAAGACTTACCTCTCTTCTTACCCGGGTGACCGAGTCATTGTTTTTGTTCTTATCGTTGTTGCCCTTCTTATGGTTTCTAGATCTACTCTTAGACCTACCCCTCACAAACAACGCTTCACCTGAGTCCCTAGACTGACCGTCACTACCCCTCGAATGTCTAAGGTCTAACTCCTTACTCCTTACTCCTTAATCCATTAACAACTATATCGAACGAGATATCGTCTCTACCATACTTTGTGGCAGATTTGACGTCATTGTAAGAGTCAGGGATGACATTAAGTAACACTGTGGGCGTGTAGTCATCTATGTGTTTATCACCGGCTTGCTTAATGTTTTGAATATGCTTGTTAAACACATCTAGGTTCTCATCTATGTCTTTAGTCAGGTCAAGCCTAAATCTAAAGAACTTCTCAAGCAAAAACAATTTACCAGACAAAGAAGTATCGATATACAACTTATCTAACTCGTCCCGCAATTCCTTTGCAGAATCTATAATACCCACCTTCTTGAGCACTGAATAAGAAAGGTTTAGGTATATAGAGGAACAAGCACTTTCATTCATTTCAATGCGCTTAGCAGCATTCTCAGAGTCAAAATAGAGACCAATCACAGCTCTACAGACTTTCTGTTGAATCAACACACATTTGATTTTCTCTTTCCAGATATCAAAGTCTGTCTTTCCGTTCAATGGAAGCATGCCATGTAACACCCCCAAATTTCCCACCCAAAAATATATTTAAATAATGATTTATTCGAAAACATCAGAGTCTTGCAGCGGAAAAATCAAATGGAAACAGGGGCGTTACCGCCACACTCGGTTCTCACATAATCGAGTGCACAGGCTATCCACCACCAACAAATTTAAAATTTCCCATAATTAATTGTTTAACTACAATTTTTTAAAATTAAAACTACATTAAATTACTCAATCACTTTAGTCTATGTGTTCTAGCGGAAACTCTCAAAATCAACTTCAACATGATCCTCAATTCCTGCACAAATAAAGTACAGAAAGAAAAACACAAAGAAACAAAAATTAGCTGGAAATGCTAAGTAAGGCCCACCCAACCCTGTAAAATAATCATGTTGATACATATATATCATTTTGTGAAAGCATTTGGAAGGAATCCTTTTGAAACACTTTATACAAACTTCTCATCACAAAATCACATGTA
The DNA here is from genome assembly GCA_945859915.1 of Cuscuta epithymum. Classification (NCBI taxonomy): domain Eukaryota; kingdom Viridiplantae; phylum Streptophyta; class Magnoliopsida; order Solanales; family Convolvulaceae; genus Cuscuta; species Cuscuta epithymum. The sequence continues at coordinate 722,693 of CAMAPF010000950.1, read as the reverse complement.
AAATAATAATATTCCAAATATAGGTACATATACCACCAAAATGTATTTTACATAATAATTCTAAAACGTCAATATACATAAACCGCCAAAATTCTCGTAAATAAATTCCAAAACATAAATTATATGTAAAGCTCCAAATATCCATCTCAAAATACGCCCAAATACTCATAATCAATATTCAACATAATCATATCAATCAAATCCAAAAGTATTACTTTGGAAATCCACATATAATTTAATAATCTCAGTCACCTCAATTTCAATGAAATTCACCTCAAATGTTTGTACTTTTTGGAAATAAGTATCATTCTCCAAATGGTAATAACTCTTATAAGCCAAATAGTAATTTCTCCAAAGAATTTAACCAACTCTTTAAACCAACTCTTTAAGAGTAAAATAAAATACCAAAACATTTCATTTACCTCAAAACATTTCATTTACCTCAAAATAGCTTTATAGCTAATTCTCCTAGTTATTTAGAAGGGCGGTGCTCAAGCGTTATCTCGATTCTTGAGCCCAGTGATCTGTTGTTTTGTATGGTCACTCCGATCTGCTCTCGACACCTCATCTCCTCTATTAGAATCTAGACTTCTACCTTAAGTGTGCACACCCCCTAAAGGGATTCCAAGCCCTCCGAGTAGTATAAAGTCTAAGTAGTCTGACGTCAACGTCTCGCTACTCCAAATACTTCCTAAGTTCTGGGTTCAAAGACCCTTTAGAGAATAGGTCCTACTACTACTGCTCTAAAAAATGGGATCGGATGCCCAGTTGTTCGGGGTGGTTACCGAACCCTCCAAAATTCATTTAATTTGTTTCAAGCTTCTCAATGCATGTAGTAGTAGTCCTAATCCCTCCCTCACCATTAACGGATGTGAAGGTGACCCGACACCTACGGATTTCTCCCGCGGTGCCCCAATTATGAAAACAGTCCTTTATCTTGTCTTTCCAAAAACTCAATATTTATGTCTTATAGACATTAGTGTCACCACAAGGATAACACTCCCTCACCATTAACGGACGTGAAGATGGCCCGACACCTACGGATTCCTCCCGTGGTGCCCCACATTTTTGAAAACATTAATTTTCATTTAGAGTCAAAATATACTCTAAAAATATTACTCAAGTTCTCCAAAATAGTTTCAATGCTATTAAAAATATTTAATACAACAAAGTATTAAATTCGAATTCAGTATAGATTTAATATTACTCCAATATAAAATACTCAAATTTCAAATATATATGATTCCCAATCACAACTAATACTTAAAAATCTCATTAACTATCAAATAATCTCAAATAAATAATCACAAATAAGTATATGGGGGAAAACATGAAATTTGGTTGACATGGTACTTACCTCGAATCGTGATAAATCTTAGCGGAAGCTTCTATCTCGATCTTCTCCAATTTCACCTTCTAATATATTAAAATTCTAGAATTAGTACTACATTCTATTTTTGTTAGTTTATCTCATTGCTCACTTAAAATTCTTGTAACGAAATTGGTTTAATTATCATTTTTATTATCCTCACTATTATGAATTTTATAATTATTACTGATATTAGTTCAGTCTAATTAAAATCAGGCAGTCCAGATAATCTGTCCGATTAAGCCAACTCAACTTGATCCATCAGATTAACCAGATCAGTTCTGGTATTCCGCTAGCCCAGTTTCTAGTTTTCGGCCATTAACCTATATTTCTTAATTAATTATACGGCCCATATAAAACTCCAGTCAGTACAACCAAAAGTAACGTAATACGGAGTAAGTGGTGACTCATTTGCTATCTTCTTAATTCGACGATGACACAGGGAGAAGAATGTCGTCAACTCAGCGACTCTTCTTCTGGGGGAGATGGCGACACAAATTCCTACCTACCCGTTAATTCCCAATCATTATGAGCAATGGTGACGTCCATTTGCTTCATTTCCCAATCATTATGAGCAACAAGAGCAAACATCATTCTAATTGTGTTGGTATTGGCCCACTTCTTTCCATAAGCCCAAATCTCTATTTTGTACCCGGCCCATGGTTTTAATCAGTCCATCTGCACCGCCTCTTTTGGTGCGTCGAATCTACCGCTTTCCTTCTTCCCTGTGTGCACGATTCTTTCCTTATGCAGACCTGTCCGATTTGCTGATATGCTCTTGAAGGTAAGTTACCTTCTTTACTTAGTTGCTTGGCCTATTTAAGCGGTTCTCTTGTCTGCTGATGGGGCTGGCCGCTATAACCTATTCCCAGAACCAGTCAGCCTCTTCTTCCTTTCCTTGGTGGGTTTTGCCGGAAATAGACCATTTTGGCTGGAATTAAGGTTGAAGGTTTTTGCCCACTATTCCTGTTGAGATAATGGGCCGGGTTCAAGACTATTGGCCCGTTACACCCGAGCTTTGGCCCGACCAAGCTTAGAACACAGTCCGGCTATCAGATATTGGTCCGGGATTATTTACTTATTTATCGGGTTGGTTGGCCCGTTAACTTCGAGATGTATTATTAATTAGGGCCAAGCCCGCATAGATTAGACTTTAGACTTGTGATGGATGCCTATAAATAGGCCATCACCCCCATGTATTCTCAAAGCTATTTTCACTATACTGAATTGCTGCCAGATTCTTTACCCGGGATATTTTCTACCAACATTGGTGCTTTCATTGAGAGCTATCTCTCAATTTTTTCGGTAGAAAACTTTCGGAGAGATTTAGGCAAAAAAGTGTGTAAGGAATAAATGTAATTAGATTTTGATGATGCTATAGGATTAGAAAGTTAGATCACCCCCAATTAGATTTTATGTATTAGAATTTTCATTTGTAAGCATTAGTGTAGTCGACGATCAGAGTTGCTCTACTTTGGATCAGATCAGGAGTGCATCAGAATTGCTCGACCAGACTTGCTCTATGAGAACTGCTCGATCAGAGTTTTCTTACCAGAAGTCCATCAGAGTTGCACCATGAGAGCTGCTGATAGATTTGGACATCTGATAACCGATGAGAACTACAGATCAGAGGTACTCATCAGCGGATCTATCAGAGTCAGAGTTAGAGATCAGAAAGCCATCAGAATTCAATACTTCAGAAGAGCCTGATCAGAGCCCGACTAACACTTAGAAGATTTCAAGCAACATCCAACAGCTATGAATTCAACGGGTAAAATCATCCAACGGCTAGAAGACTGTGCATGAAAGGAAAGCATTTAATGCACAATAAATGAGCCTGATACGCTGAAGGATTGATTGCAAATGATTGACCAAGGAATCCGGGAAGATATATTATAAAAATAGAAACCTTCCAAAACGGCGGTCAAGTCAACTGTACGCGCATTTAATGCAGTTGTCTCCTCCTCCAACGGGCAGACAACCTCAGTATATAAGCTACATTCCGAAGAACAGAAAAACAACTTTTGCCAAGAACTCTTGATCCATTTCCGAACATACTTCTTGAGATTCAACCTTCATAACACTCTACAAGAAAAGTCAACGTTGAGAAGATTCAAACTCCAAATCTTTCATCCCCAACAACGAGCAAAGTTCATCCTGTTCTTCAACTCTTCAAGAACTTCATCAAACATCATTTGTAACGAAGCAAGTTGGAGGAAAAACTCTGTTTTTCAAAGGATCTTCTGAAAAGAAGGGCGTCCAAGTAACTGCAGTAGTGAAGTGGTGATACTTCCGGGAAGCTGAGTGAAAGGACCAGCCATCAGGACGTGGAATTACATCCTGGGTGGCATCTAGACTTGAAGAAGACGAGGAGTGCTTCTTAAGTGCTAGGATTTAGCTTTGTAACCGATCTACTTCAAAGCTAGTGGAACAGTGGACTAGAGGAACGCGTTGTTCCTTGAACCACTATAAAAATATCCGGTGTCATTTACTTTACTGCAATTTACATTTCTGCACTTAGGATATTAACTGTTAACTCTAAGACTTGGAATCTGTGTTCAGCAGATCTTGTTTTCAGAGTTATCAGAAAGGCATTTGCCTTAGTGTTTCTGAGGCTACCCGGACAGATCAGAATCCGCTGCCAAGGCCAGTTCTGATATCAGAACCAGCCTTTCTCTGTCACCAGAATCAGACATTCTCTGATAAGTCATTTTGGACTTAGAGAAAATTTGAAAAACCAATCAGTCTATTCACCCCCCCCCCCCTCTAGACTGATTACCATATTAAACGGGACCAACAAGTGGTATCAGAGCCTCCTTGTTCTTGTAATCTTTTAGGTTACTATGTGAACAAAGATCCACTTGTTCTTAGCTTTTTTTTTATTAATTAAAATGGATAACTCTCTTGCCAAGCATCTTATGTTCACAGATCAGAAATATGATGACTGGAAGATCCGGATGAAAGCTCATCTTTGTGCCCTGCATGATGAAATGTGGGAAGTCTTGGAGAATGGACCTTTTATCCAATTCATGAAGGTCAACCCTACGCATACCTTAGACAACAATCTACCTCAGATGATTGAGAAAGCTCGGTCAGAATGGACCAAGGAAGAGAAAAGGCAGTACAATCTAGATAATATAGCCAAGGACATCCTCTACAAGGCTATTGATGAAAGATACTTCAACAGAATCAAGAAGTGCAAAACTGCCAAAGAAATCTGGGACAAGCTAGATGAGATTGGAGCAGGAGATGAGCAAGAAAGAGATAACAAGCTGACCATTGCAATGAAGAAGTTTGATGACTTCAAACTTCTGCCAGAAGAATGCATTGCTAAGATGCATGAGAGATTGCTGATTCTCATCAGTGAAATTTCTGAGCTTGGAAAGGAGCTCACCATCAAAGAGGTCAACATGAAGATCCTCAGGGGACTGCCTCCAGTCTGGAAGATGAAGGTTATTGCTGTCCAAGAAAGCAAGGACATCAAAACCTATCCCACAGAGAAACTGATATCTGATCTCAAAGCTTATGAGTTTGAGATGCATGATGAGAAAGAAGAAGTGCCAGATGAGAGAACCACAACTGCTCTCACTGCCAGCACCTCAAAGGTAAGTAACTTTGACCCCTCTAATCTTTTATCTGATGAGTATATGGCTGCTTTTGCCAGGAAGTTTAAGAAGTTTATGAAGAAAGATGAAAGGAGTCCATCCTCTAGCAGAAGACCCCATCAGAAGACCAAGTCTTCTGAGAGCAATGGAGAGTACCTCTGCTACAACTGCAGACAACCTGGGCACTTCAAAGCAAACTGCCCCTATCCAAGAGTGTCCAAGAAGCAAGGACAAGAAGAAGAAAAGAAACCTGATGATCAACATAGAAGAAGAAAAGCTTTTGTCTCAGAACAAGCTGAGAGAGATCCACTCTCTGAATCAGAGTCCAGCTCAGACTCCGACTCTGATGAAGCATTCTGCTGCTTGGATGCAGAAACTGAAGACCTCTGCCTCATGGCACAATCAGATGATGAGGTATGCTCTACTTCTGACTCTATTTCTTCTTCGGTAGGCACAGCCTTAAATGATGATCCAATGTCATCATTTTGGGAAGAGTTCCAAACTATCCAAGCCACTTATTCTTCTGTTAAAGATGAGAACAGTAGGCTGAAAGTTGATATCTCTGATCTAAGGAAAGAGACTGAGTGCAAACTTAATCTCTTAACTGAGGAAAGAGATAGACTGAAGGTTGAAAATGAGTCTCTTCTTAAAAGAATAAGAGACATTGAAGAACTTGAGAGTAAATATAATAGTCTTCTGAAGATGCAATCTTCCATGAAGAATATTGGTGACCCTCATAACTTCACCTCTGGTCTTGGATATGTTGAACCAGAGTCTGGTGAGCCTTCTGTAAGGCCTAGCACCAAAGTTGCTAAGGCTAAAAAGGTCATAGTGCCACAGACTCTGAGCCCCAATTGTCATGCTAGTACTTCTGGTACTAAAGTTGTTCATGAGAAGGTCATACCAGAGAAACAAACTCTAAAGGCCAAACAAAAACAAAGTTTGAAAACTAATGAACCTGGCAGAAACTCTAACAAGAGGAAAAGTTTTCAGAAAAATAATAATCAAAGGCCTAACCCTATCAGACAATCTCATGACAATAGTATCAGAAACTGCTATCAGAAAGGCAGATATCAAGAGAAGATTAACTATAGGCAGAAGAGGTTGTCTGGTCAACCTCAGAAGCCTAAAGTTAAGCGCTCCTCTGATCTTGATAGTATATGGGACTTCTTTCCAACAAAGAAGGCTATGCAAAAGTATGCAAACAGAAAGCATGATCCTCACAAGCATCTGCCCAAAGTGAATCATACATCTGTTTACTACAACTACCAGGTGGACAATGGGTATCATCCACCAAGGTTTCAGTTGATGAGACCAAAATGGTACCAACTACCAAGACTGCATTACCCCCCAGGACCCAACATTGCTTGGGTACCTAAATCTTCCTTTTAATTTTGCAGGAACTGTGTGCTGGAGTCATCTCAGAACAAGAATGGTATATTGACAGTGGATGCTCCAGACACATGACAGGTGACAAGAGTTGCCTATCAGAGTTCCAGAAAATCAATGGACCCAGAGTCACTTTCGGTGGAAATGACAAGGAAGGGCAAACAAAAGGAAGAGGGAAGCTGATCAAGAACCAGATAATCATTGAAGATGTCTCATATGTCAAAGGTCTGAAATTCAACCTCCTAAGTGCTAGCCAGTTCTGTGACAAAGGCTACACAGTTGAATTCACCAAGACCTTATGCTATGTCAAGCATGAGACAACCAAGGAAGTGGTTCTTACAGCAAAAAGAAGAAAGAACATCTATGTTGTTGACTGGCAAACAGCAAAAGATGGAACCTGTCTGATAGCAAAGGACAATTCAAAGCTAAGCTGGGACTGGCACAAGAAGCTTAGCCACCTGAATTTCAAAACCATCAACAAACTGGCAAGGGAACACATTGTAGATGGTCTGCCTGACATTGTCTACAAGAAGGAGACCCTCTGCAGTGCTTGTCAGAAAGGCAAACAAGTGAAGACCTCATTCAAACCCATAGCTGGAGACCTTTCTACTTGTCCTCTAAATCTGATCCACATGGATTTATTTGGACCAGTTGAAACTCCCAGTGTTGGTGGAAAAAGATATACTCTTGTCATGGTTGATGACTACTCAAGATACACATGGACTGTGTTTCTAACCAAGAAGAATGAAACTCTTCAGAAGTTGCCATCTCTGCTAAAGTGTAAGGAATAAATGTAATTAGATTTTGATGATGCTATAGGATTAGAAAGTTAGAGTACCCCCAAGTTAGATTTTATGTATTAGATTTTTTAATTGTAAGTATTAGTGTAGTCGACGATCAGAGTTGCTCTATTTTGGATCAGATCAGAAGTGCATCAGAACTGCTCGACCAGACTTGCTCTATGAGAACTGCTCCATCAGAGTTCTCTTACCAGAAGTCCATCAGAGGTGCATCATGAGAGTTGCTGATAAGCCTGGACATCTGATAGCCGATGAGAACTACAGATCAGAAGCACTCATCAGCGGACCTATCAGAGTCAGAGTTCAGTCAGAGATCAGAAGACCATCAGAACTCAACTCATCAGATAGCCATCAGAATCCAACATATCAGAAGAACCTGATCAGAGCTCGACGAACACTCAGACGATTTCAAGCAACATCCAACAGCTATGAATTCAACGGGTAAAAACATCCAACGGCTAGAAGACTGTGCATGAAAGGAAAGCATTTAATGCACATTAAATGAGCCTGATACGCTGAAGGATTGATTGCAAATGATTGACCAAAGAATCCGGGAAGATATATTATAAAAATAGAAACCTTCCAAAACGGCGGTCAAGTCAACAGTAGGCGCATTTAATGCAGTTGTCTCCTCCTCCAACGGGCAGACAACCTCAGTATATAAGCTACACATCGAAGAACAGAAAAATAACTTTGCTACAACTCTTGCAAATCATCATTCAAGCTCTCTTGAGATTAAAATTCTACAACCTTCAACAAGACAAGCTTACGTTGGGAAGATTCAAACTCCAAATCTCTCATCCCCAACAAACAAGCAAAGTTCATCCTGTTCTTCAACACTTCAAGAACTTCATCAAACATCCTTTGTAACGAAGCAAGTTGGAGGAAAAACTCTGTTTTTCAAAGGATCTTCTGAAAAGAAGGGCGTCCAAGTAACTGCAGTAGTGAAGTGGTGATACTTCCGGGAAGCTGAGTGAAAGGACCAGCCATCAGGACGTGGAATTGCATCCTGGGTGGCAGCTAGACTTGAAGAAGGCGTGGAGAACTTCTTAAGTGCTAGGAACTAAGCTTTGTAACCGATCTACTTCAAAGCTAGTGGAACAGTGGACTAGAGGAACGAGTTGTTCCTTGAACCACTATAAAATATCCGGTGTCATTTACTTTACTGCAATTTATATTTCTGCACTTAGGATATTAACTGATTAACTCTAAGACTTGGAATCTGTGATCAGCAGATCTTGTTTTCAGAGTTATCAGAAAGGCATTTGCCCTAGTGTTTTTGAGGCTACCCGGACAGATCAGAATCCGCTGCCAAGGCCAGTTCTGATATCAGAACCAGCCTTTCTCTGTCATCAGAATCAGACCTTCTCTGATAAGTCACTTTTGACTTAGAGAAAATTTGAAAAAAAAAAACCAATCAGTCTATTCACCCCCCCCCCCCCTCTAGACTGATTACCATATTTAACGGGACCAACAAGTGGTATCAGAGCCTCCTTGTTCTTGTAATCTTTTAGGTTACTCTCTGAACAAAGATCCACTTGTTCTTAGCCTCTCCTTATTTATTATAATGGATAATTCTCTTGCAAAGCATCTTATGTTCACAGATCAGAAGTATGATGATTGGAAGATCAGAATGAAGGCACATCTATGTGCTCTTCATGATGAAATGTGGGAAGTCTTGGAAAATGGCCCCTTTATCCAGTTCATGAAGATCAATCCTGCTCACTCCATTGATAACTCTCAGCCCCAGATGATGGAGAAAGCCCGGTCAGAATGGACCAAGGAAGAGAAAAGGCAGTACAACCTAGATAATATAGCCAAGGACATCCTTTACAAGGCTATTGATGAAAGATACTTTAACAGAATCAAGAAGTGCAGAACTGCCAAAGAAATCTGGGATAAGCTGGATGAGATTGGAGCAGGAGATGAACAAGAAAGAGACAACAAGCTGACCATTGCAATGAAGAAGTTTGATGACTTCAAACTCCTACCAGAAGAATGCATTGCTAAGATGCATGAGAGATTGCTGATTCTCATCAGTGAGATTTCTGAGCTTGGGAAGGAGCTCACCATCAAAGAGGTCAACATGAAGATCCTCAGGGGACTGCCTTCAGCTTGGAAGATGAAGGTGATTGCAGTCCAGGAAAGCAAGAACATCAAGACTTATGCCACTGAAAGACTCATCTCTGATCTCAAGGCTTATGAGTTTGAGATGCATGAAGAGAAGGAAGAAGTTCCTGATGAGAGGACCACCACTGCTCTCACTGCTAGCACCTCAAAGGTAAGTGACTTTGACCCTTCTACTCTGTTATCTGATGAGTATATGGCTGCTTTTGCCAGAAAGTTTAAGAAGTTTATGAAGAAAGATGGAAGGAGTCCATCTTCCATCAGAAGACCACATCAGAAGACCAAGTCCTCTGAAAGCAATGGAGAGTACCTCTGTTACAACTGCAGACAGCCTGGGCACTTCAAAGCAAACTGCCCCTATCCAAGAGTGTCCAAGAAGCAAGGACATGAAGATGAAAAGAAACCAGATGATCAACACAGAAGAAGAAGAGCATTTGTCTCAGAACAAGCTGAGAGAGATCCACTCTCTGAATCAGAGTCTAGCTCAGACTCCGACTCTGATGAAGCATTCTGCTGCTTGGATGCAGAAACTGAAGACCTTTGCCTCATGGCACAATCAGATGATGAGGTATGCTCTACTTCTAATTCTATTTCCTCTTCGGTAGGCACAGCCTTAAATGATGATCCAATGTCATCATTCTGGGAAGAGTTCCAAACTATCCAAGCCACTTATTCTTTTGTTAAAGAAGAGAACAGTAGGCTGAAAGTTGATATCTCTGATCTAAGGAAAGAGACTGAGTGTAAACTTAATCTCTTAACTGAGGAAAGAGATAGACTGAAAGCTGAAAATGAGTCTCTTCTGAAAAGAATAAGAGACATTGAGGAACTTGAGAGTAGATATAATAGCCTTCTGAAGATGCAATCTTCCATGAAGAATATTGGTGACTCTCATAACTTCACCTCTGGTCTTGGATATGTTGAACCAGAGTCTGGTGAGCCTTCTGAAAGGCCTAGCACCCGAGTTGCTAAGGCTAAAAAGGTCATAGTGCCACAGACTCTGAGCCCCAATTGCCATGCTAGTACTTCTGGTACTAAAGTTGTTCATGAGAAGGTCATACCAGAGAAACAAACTCTAAAGGCCAAACCAAAACAAAGTTTGAAAACTAATGAACCTGGCAGACACTCTAACAAAAGGAAAAGTTTTCAGAACAATAATAATCAAAGGCCTAACCCTATCAGACAATCTCATGACAATGGTATCAGAAACTGCTATCAGAAAGGCAGATATCAAGAGAAGATTAACTATAGGCAGAAGAGGTTGTCTGGTCAACCTCAGAAGTCTAAAGTTAAGCGCTCCTCTGATCTTGATAGTATATGGGACTTCTTTCCAACAAAGAAGGCTATGCAGAAGTATGCAAACAGAAAGCATGATCCTCACAAGCATCTGCCCAAAGTGAATCATACATCTGTTTACTACAACTACCAGGTGGACAATGGGTATCATCCACCAAGGTTTCAGTTGATGAGACCAAAATGGTACCAACTACCAAGACTGCATTACCCCCCAGGACCCAACATTGCTTGGGTACCTAAATCTTCCTTTTAATCTTGCAGGAACAGTGTGCTGGAGCTATCTCAGAAAAAGAATGGTATATTGACAGTGGATGCTCCAGGCACATGACAGGTGACAAGAGTTGCCTATCAGAGTTCCAGAAAATCAATGGACCCAGAGTCACTTTCGGTGGAAATGACAAGGAAGGGCAAACAAAAGGAAGAGGGAAGCTGATCAAGAAACAGATAATCATTGAAGATGTCTCATATGTCAAAGGTCTAAAGTTCAACTTGCTGAGTGCTAGCCAATTCTGTGACAAAGGCTACACAGTTGAATTCACCAAGACCTTATGCTATGTCAAGCATGAGACAACCAAAGAAGTGGTTCTTACAGCCAAGAGAAGGAAGAACATCTATGTTGTTGACTGGCAAACAGCAAAAGATGGAACTTGCCTGATAGCTAAGGACAATTCAAAGCTAAGCTGGGACTGGCACAAGAAGCTTAGCCATCTGAATTTCAAAACCATCAACAAACTGGCAAGAGAACACATTGTAGATGGTCTTCCTGACATTGTCTACAAGAAGGAGACCCTCTGCAGTGCTTGTCAAAAAGGAAAACAAGTGAAGACCTCATTCAAACCCATAGCTGGAGATCTTTCTACTTGTCCTCTAAATCTGATCCATATGGATTTATTTGGACCAGTTGAAACTCCCAGTGTTGGTGGAAAAAGATATACTCTTGTTATGGTTGATGATTACTCAAGATATACTTGGACTGTGTTCCTAACCAAGAAGAATGAAACTCTTCAGAAGTTGCCATCTCTGCTAAAGCAACTCCAAACTGAGAAAAATATGAAGGTCAGAACAATCAGATCTGACAGAGGAACTGAATTTGTCAACAAAGTGATCAAAGACTTCTGTGATCAGAATGGTACATTCCATCAACTTTCTGCTGCCAGAACACCCCAACAAAATGGTGTTGCAGAAAGAAGGAACAGAACACTGAAAGAAGCTGCAAGAACTATGATTGCAGAATCAGGATTGCCCATCAGATACTGGGCTGAAGCAATCAACACTGCATGCTACACTCAGAATAGAAGCATGATCCACAAGAATCATCAGAAGACCCCCTACGAACTGTGGAAAGGAAGAAAGCCAAACATCAGCTACTTCCATGTGTTTGGATGCAAGTGCTACATTCTAAACAATGGAAAGGAGAACCTGAAAGTATTTCAAGAAAAAGCTGATGAAGGTGTATTCTTAGGCTACTCAAGTTCTAGCAAAGCCTATAGAATACTTAACAGGAGATCCCTACAAGTTGAAGAATCCATCCATGTCAAATTTGATGATGGTACCTCTGCAGAAGAATTATCAGAAACTCTGCAGAAGATTAACCTTGACGACAAGGGTTCAGAACTATCAGAAGAGGCCATCAACAATCCTATATTCCCAACTCCTCCTGCCAATCCAGTTCTGATAGACAAAGATGAAGATAAAGATGATGTATCAGAAGATGAACCATCAGAGTTGCCTAGACAGCAACTGACAGAACCTGATCTAACTTGGTTAAGAGATCATCCTCCTAATCAAGTGATAGGTCAAGTCACCAGTGGTGTTAGGACCAGATCTGCATCAAGAAGAGAAGCCATGTTCACCTGCTGCATATCCCAGATGGAACCAATGTGTGTGGAAGAAGCTCTAGAAGACTCAGATTGGATCAATGCAATGCAAGAAGAGCTGACACAGTTTGAAAGGAATGAAGTATGGAAACTTGTTCCCAGACCAAAGCATCAGAATGTCATTGGAACCAAGTGGGTATTCAAGAACAAAGCAGATGAAGAAGGCAACATTGTAAGGAATAAAGCAAGGCTTGTAGCAAAGGGATACTGTCAAGAAGAAGGCATAGATTTTGATGAGACCTTTGCACCTGTAGCAAGACTGGAAGCAATCAGGATATTTCTAGCCTATGCTGCCTACAAGGACATCAAAGTCTACCAGATGGATGTCAAGAGTGCATTTCTGAATGGAGAACTTGAAGAGGAAGTCTATGTTGAACAACCCCCAGGTTTTGTCATTCCTACTCAATCTTCTTGTGTCTACAAGCTCAGAAAGGCCCTCTATGGTCTTAAGCAAGCTCCCAGAGCTTGGTATGACACATTGTCCTTATTCTTAGTGAACCATGGGTTTACTAAAGGAAAGGTGGACAAGACTCTTTTTCAAATTTCTGTTGCTAATCATATTCTGTTAGTGCAAATCTATGTTGATGATATTATATTTGGAAGCACTAATCCAGAATTATGCAAGAAATTCTCTCAAGTTATGCAGAAGAAGTTTGAAATGAGCATGATGGGAGAACTCAGTTACTTTCTTGGTCTACAAGTCAAACAAGTTCCAGAAGGCATCTTTATCAACCAAGGAAAGTACACCAGAGATCTCATCAAGAAGTTTGGAATTGATGGAAAATCTTCAGTCAAAATTCCTATGAATGCATCTCAAGGAATTGGACCAGATGATGAAGGAAAGGACGTTGATGCAACAACTTATAGAGGAATCATTGGATCTCTCCTCTATCTGACTGCAAGCAGACCAGACATAGCTTTTGCAGTAGGAATCTGTGCCAGATACCAATCAAAGCCAAAGGAGAGCCATCTAGTTGCTGCTAAGAAGATTATCAGATATATCAAAGGAAATCCAAACGCAGGACTATTGTAACACTTGAGATTTAATATAAACGGATTAATAGTACTACTCATACCAACAAGGTGCATCTCCTTTTAAGGGAGCTCATTAGCCAAGAACTCCAAAGTTAAGCGTGCTTGCACGGGAGTAGTCTTGGGATGGGTGACCCCCTGGGAAGTTTCTCAGGGCGCGCACGAGTGAGGACAAAGTGCGCGTAAAAGGCTAGTGGCGGTTTGTGAGGACAGTACTATTGGTCCGGAGTAACTACCTCGGGTCCCACGGGGCCGGGGTGTTACAAATGGTATCAGAGCAACCCTGCGACAGTGTGCTGATCCGTTGGATATCGGACAGACACTTAGCAGGGGAAAAGATTCTGGGATTTGATTGAGATTTGAGATTGGTTTATGGGCGCAACGAGGACGTTGCGATCCTAAGTGGGGGTGATTGTAACACTTGAGATTTAATATAAACGGATTAATAGTACTACTCATACCAACAAGGTGCATCTCCTTTTAAGGGAGCTCATTAGCCAAGAACTCCAAAGTTAAGCGTGCTTGCACGGGAGTAGTCTTGGGATGGGTGACCCCCTGGGAAGTTTCTCAGGGCGCGCACGAGTGAGGACAAAGTGCGCGTAAAAGGCTAGTGGCGGTTTGTGAGGACAGTACTATTGGTCCGGAGTAACTACCTCGGGTCCCACGGGGCCGGGGTGTTACAACTATGGTATCCCAAGGGAGGTAATTTTGAACTAATTGGCTATTCTGATTCAGATTTTGCAGGTTGCAGATTGGACAGGAAGAGCACTTCTGGTCACTGTCAATTGCTAGGTGGGAGACTTGTCTCCTGGTTTAGCAAGAAGCAGAATTCAATCTCAACTAGCACTGCTGAAGCTGAATACATTGCTGCTGGAAGCTGCTGTGCTCAATTGCTCTGGATGAAGCAACAACTCAAGGATTATGGAGTGCAAGCAAAGGAGATCAAGCTGTTGTGTGATAACACAAGTGCCATTGCCATCACTCAGAATCCTGTGTTACATTCCAGAACAAAGCATATTGAGATCAGACATCACTTCATCAGAGATCATGTGGAGAAGAAGCATATCTCAATTGAGCATGTTCCAACTGAAGACCAGCTTGCAGATATCTTAACCAAACCTCTCTCAGAGGCAAGGTTTAACAAGTTAAGAGAAGAACTGGGTATGATGGATGATCTTCCCAGAGATACATGAATCAGAGTTGCAGAAGTGTCAGATGTGGATTCATCAGAACACCCCATCTCTGATACCCGAAACTCTTATCCATCAGAAGCTTGAATCAGAATTGAGAAGGATCAGACTTGCAAAAGTCAGAGTTGCAGGAAGGATCAGACTTGGTGTTCATCAGAGGTCCTTATATCAGAATATCTCTTCTCTGATACAAGGGCTAATACTTATCAGAGTGGCTGTGGACTTAGAAAATTCTCTAAATTTCGGACGAGGCTATTCAATAAACCGGATGTTACTATTTTACCCCCGGTAGTTATTACCATTTTTGGAAAACGGCTTTCCGCCCACAATCCATTTAATGCAACCTCGAAACTGTAAATTATATCAAACGTCCACTAACCCAAATTCATATATACTCATTCTGAAAACCTAAATCACTACTGCAATTTTACTCTTCGACTTCAAACTTTGTTTCTCCAAATCTTCAACCTTCAAAACTCTCAAATTCTTCCAAGGATCCAAAAATGAAGTTCATCAACATTTCCGATCTCTCAGAGACTGAAGCTAAATCACTTGTGGCTAACATTGCCACCGGAATGAAGGTCGACATGTCCTCACTACCCTCGTTGGCAGAAAACCAGAAAACCATGAAGGCAGTCATTGCAGGAATGAATGATTCCCAGCTGACAAAAATTGTGGCTCATCCTTATGAGCATTTCAGTACCCTTGATGTGGCTGAGTTCTACCTCAACGCGCACATCACCGGCGACGCCATTCATTCTCAGGTACAAGGGAAAAGCCTGAAAATCGATGCGGATGCCCTCAACGAGTTCTTCAACATTGAACTCGACTCACAAGATGAAGATACTCCAACTCTCATCGACCTGGAGTCTGTTGATGTCTCTGTGCGGACATTCGTTGAAACCTACTGCCGGACAGATGCCACCGGAGTGGATAAACTATATATGAAGAAGAACTTGCTCAAGAAGGACTTTGAGCGCTTGATGAGCATAATGCACCGATGTCTGTGGTGCAAAACAAGTTCTACTGACCAGATGAACAACGCCAACTCAAAGGCCCTCTATGCAGTCCATCATGGGATGAACATCAATTGGGGGAAGGTTCTGTACAAATCCCTCACTGAAACAGTGGAAAAGAAAGACAAGAAAACAGGTCTATTCTCCACAAAGATGGGCCATGGACTTCTTCTCTCCAAGGCTATTGCTAGTCAAGGAGTGGTTCTCAGAAATCCATCAACAGTTGATCATTCCAAAACCATCTTCCTCACCTCATCTCCCAAGGTGCATGTAGCTATTGCTGCAGAACTGAAGAAAACCAACAAGCAAGAGCAACTAAGGGAGAAACAAGTTACTACAGCTACGGTTAATAATGGACAATCCAAAGAAAAGAAGAAGAAGGTTCAGAAGAAGTCTGACACCACCCCAGAGGAACTTGCATCAGAGGAGGATGCACCACCAGAGGCTCCTGTCAAGAAGCTGAGACAGAAGAGGAGAAGAAAAGCAATCATTCAGAGTGATTCTGATGGCTCCAAGTCTCCTATCAAAATCCAGAAGAAGAAGAAGAAGACCAACTCTCCCCCAAGGGAATCAGAGGTTCAGGGGGAACCAGCACCAGTATTGGACACTGCACTGGTGATCTCTGATGCTCAGGGGGAACCTGAATCAGAGGTCCAACCTTTATCTGCACCAGATCTGCAAGTCACCATCTCTCCACAAGGGCACCCAATCTCAACTGGAGTTCCTGAGGTAGATCCCATCTCTGCCCTTGAGAAGCAATTTCAAAGGGTGCTAACATGGAGAAAGTGGAGAATGGGACCTCTGCAGCAAATACTTGCCCAAGCTGCAGCCTTTGAATCTGAGGAAGAAGAAGTCCTCAAATGGGCAGGTATAGACGATGTTTCACTCTGCTTTGATCTTCAATTTCTGCACTCTGTGTTGGAAAAGAAAAGGGAAAGCCTCAAGGGAAAAGAGAAGATGACTGCTCCACCATCAGAAGAGCATGTCAAGCCTCTATCAGAGAGTGAGATTCCAGTCTTTGAAGAATGGCTGGTGGAGATGAAAAGGAGGGAATCTCTGAGAAAATATCCCTACCTTCCTCACTTTCACGGTGAATCCTCAATTGCCAACAATATGCCACTGGCAATGCAGCAACTGATCAGAGAGTGGAGGAACTCTCAGACTGAGGAGACTTCTGTTGAGGTAATACCTAACTCTCCCTCTCCACCTATTCATATTACACCAGAACCTCATACCTCACCTCCAAAATCTCCCTCACCAATACCAACCTCAACTCCTTCTCCTCTACAAGCTCAGAAATCACCCTCTCCATCACCTAAGAAACCATCTTCACCTACTACCTCACCCAAGAAATCCACCACACCCAAACCATCCTCACCTTGTCATCAGATTACCCCCATCAGAAGCCGCTCACCCTCACCTCCTCCTCCTTCACAACAACAGAGAACCTCAACCCCTTCACCCAAGAAGCCCTCACCCAAACAACCTTCACCCTGCAAATCCCTTACACCCATCAGAAACCGATCTCCTTCACCTCCTCCTGCTCCACAACATCTGAAATCCCCTAACTCTCATCAGACTTCTCCTCATCAGCAACCCAATCATCAGAACTCTCCGCCAGCTCCTACACAGCAATCATCTTCTCCTGCAAAAATGCCAGTACAAACTCTTGTCACAGGCTCTGCTCCATTTCAACACTTCATGACAGACATAAAGCAGGCTGGGAACCAAATTGGCAAAGGAATGGAAAAGCTCCTGGAAGCTGAGTATGAGACTGATGCTCATCTCACCAGAGTCAGTGAACATCTCACCAACGGCATCAATATGCTGCTAAAGCATGTAGGCATCATTGCCACAGCTTTTGAGGTTCACAAGGACAAAACTACAGAGAGTCTGAGCAACATTGCCAAGGAGGTGGATGGAATCTCTGCCGTATTATTTCATCACACAAAGGCCCTTGAAGAGCAAGACAAGGCTATTAAGAATATCTCTGATGCGGTAAGTGATCTTCAGTGGTCTCATGACAAAAATACAGAACTTCTGCAAGATGTTGAAGGATTGTGCAAAGACAACAAAGAGTTTGAAATCAAATTGATCAATAGTGGAAAGGACAGAGATCACAAGCTGACTCTCCTTGAAGCTACCACTAAGGACATCCAATCAGCTGTTGACAAGCAGAAAGAGACTCTCGAAGGGCTGGCTTCTGTTACTCAGACTCTACCAGGTACACTTGAAGCTATCAAGGAAAACCATGCTTCAGAATTCTCGAAAATTGGACTCCTACTTGGCGATCTTGTTGATGCCAAAAAGGGGGAAGATAGCAGAGAACCTGTCCCACTTCCCAGAGAAGCAGAAGGTCCAAGCTCCAGAGCCATTAACCCTGCTAGGTACTTTGAAAGAGCAAGGCAAAAGAGGCTAGCTGCTGGTATTCAAAGACCTCCTCCTCCTCGGTCCAAGAAAGGAAAGAAGACAGCCTCCACTTTCACTTTGGCCCAATGGCTCAACAGTGACTTGGCTAAACCTGATGCTGCTCAATTCAGAGAAATGAAGAAGCATATGACCCCCACACAACAAGAGAATCTCATCCTTGATACAGATGGGCTGATAATTATTAATCATGGTGGTTCCATGCAAGAAGCAGAAGATTGGTGGCGGATGAAAGTGATCCCTGGCAAGGACCTATCAGAAGCCATCAGAAACTATCTTGATTGTCAACTTGAACCAGCCTGGTCAGAATATCAGAATCCCAGGAATCTTGCTACAATCAGAGCTAGGGTCAATGCTGATCTGAAAGAAATTGAAGCAAAGGAAGCTGACCTAGAAGAGGAAGATATCTAAACTCTATCCTCTTGTTGTTTTAAATATATTTCATTAATAAGATAACCAGCTTGCCTCTAATTTGCATGGCAATTTCAAATTATTTCTCTATTGCATTCTGATTATCTATGCTCTGATATCTTATGTTAGTTCTTATCTTATTTATTTGATTATATTGTATCTCACTCTTACTACTTTCCTATGCTAAGTGCCCACCAAGTTTTTAAATGAAAGTTTATTTTTTACTTATTTTCTTTATGGTGAAAGGCACTTCTCTGGAAATAGTTTAAGGGTTTTGGCATCATCAAAAAGGGGGAAATTGTAAGGAATAAATGTAATTAGATTTTGATGATGCTATAGGATTAGAAAGTTAGAGTACCCCCAAGTTAGATTTTATGTATTAGATTTTTTAATTGTAAGTATTAGTGTAGTCGACGATCAGAGTTGCTCTATTTTGGATCAGATCAGAAGTGCATCAGAACTGCTCGACCAGACTTGCTCTATGAGAACTGCTCCATCAGAGTTCTCTTACCAGAA
Organism: Cuscuta epithymum; assembly: GCA_945859915.1. Lineage (NCBI taxonomy): Eukaryota > Viridiplantae > Streptophyta > Magnoliopsida > Solanales > Convolvulaceae > Cuscuta > Cuscuta epithymum. The sequence continues at coordinate 703,641 of CAMAPF010000950.1, read as the reverse complement.
GTCCATCAGAGGTGCATCATGAGAGTTGCTGATAAGCCTGGACATCTGATAGCCGATGAGAACTACAGATCAGAAGCACTCATCAGCGGACCTATCAGAGTCAGAGTTCAGTCAGAGATCAGAAGACCATCAGAACTCAACTCATCAGATAGCCATCAGAATCCAACATATCAGAAGAACCTGATCAGAGCTCGACGAACACTCAGACGATTTCAAGCAACATCCAACAGCTATGAATTCAACGGGTAAAAACATCCAACGGCTAGAAGACTGTGCATGAAAGGAAAGCATTTAATGCACATTAAATGAGCCTGATACGCTGAAGGATTGATTGCAAATGATTGACCAAAGAATCCGGGAAGATATATTATAAAAATAGAAACCTTCCAAAACGGCGGTCAAGTCAACAGTAGGCGCATTTAATGCAGTTGTCTCCTCCTCCAACGGGCAGACAACCTCAGTATATAAGCTACACATCGAAGAACAGAAAAATAACTTTGCTACAACTCTTGCAAATCATCATTCAAGCTCTCTTGAGATTAAAATTCTACAACCTTCAACAAGACAAGCTTACGTTGGGAAGATTCAAACTCCAAATCTCTCATCCCCAACAAACAAGCCAAGTTCATCCTGTTCTTCAACACTTCAAGAACTTCATCAAACATCCTTTGTAACGAAGCAAGTTGGAGGAAAAACTCTGTTTTTCAAAGGATCTTCTGAAAAGAAGGGCGTCCAAGTAACTGCAGTAGTGAAGTGGTGATACTTCCGGGAAGCTGAGTGAAAGGACCAGCCATCAGGACGTGGAATTGCATCCTGGGTGGCAGCTAGACTTGAAGAAGGCGTGGAGAACTTCTTAAGTGCTAGGAACTAAGCTTTGTAACCGATCTACTTCAAAGCTAGTGGAACAGTGGACTAGAGGAACGAGTTGTTCCTTGAACCACTATAAAATATCCGGTGTCATTTACTTTACTGCAATTTATATTTCTGCACTTAGGATATTAACTGATTAACTCTAAGACTTGGAATCTGTGATCAGCAGATCTTGTTTTCAGAGTTATCAGAAAGGCATTTGCCCTAGTGTTTTTGAGGCTACCCGGACAGATCAGAATCCGCTGCCAAGGCCAGTTCTGATATCAGAACCAGCCTTTCTCTGTCATCAGAATCAGACCTTCTCTGATAAGTCACTTTTGACTTAGAGAAAATTTGAAAAAAAAAAACCAATCAGTCTATTCACCCCCCCCCTCTAGACTGATTACCATATTTAACGGGACCAACATAAAGCAACTTCAAACTGAGAAGAATATGAAGGTCAGGACAATCAGATCTGACAGAGGAACTGAATTTGTCAACAAAGTGATCAAGGACTTCTGTGATCAGAATGGCACCTTTCATCAACTTTCTGCTGCCAGAACACCCCAACAAAATGGTGTTGCAGAAATAAGGAACAGAACACTGAAGGAAGCTGCAAGAACTATGATTGCAGAATCAGGACTGCCCATCAGATACTGGGCTGAAGCAATCAACACTGCATGCTACACTCAAAATAGAAGCATGATCCACAAGAATCATCAGAAGACCCCCTACGAGCTGTGGAAAGGGAGAAAACCAAACATCAGCTACTTCCATGTGTTTGGATGCAAGTGCTATATTCTAAACAATGGAAAGGAGAACCTGAAAGTATTTCAAGAAAAAGCTGATGAAGGTGTATTCTTAGGCTACTCAAGTTCAAGCAAAGCCTATAGAATACTTAACAGGAGAACTATACAAGTTGAAGAATCCATTCATGTCAAATTTGATGATGGTTCCTCTGCAGAAAAATTATCAGAAACCCTGCAGAAAATCAACCTTGAAGACAAGGGTTCAGAACCATCAGAAGAGGCCATCAACAATCCTATATTCTCAAATCCTCCTGCCAATCCAATTCTGATAGACAAAGATGAAGATGAAGAATCAGAAGATGAACCATCAGAGTTGCCTAGACAGCAACTGTCAGAACCCGATCTAACATGGTTAAGAGATCATCCTCCTAATCAAGTAATTGGTCAAGTCACCAGTGGTGTTAGGACCAGATCTGCATCAAGAAGAGAAGCCATGTTCACTTGCTGTATTTCCCAGATGGAACCAATGTGTGTGGAAGAAGCTCTAGAAGATTCAGACTGGATCAATGCAATGCAAGAAGAGCTGACACAGTTTGAAAGGAATGAAGTGTGGAAACTTGTTCCCAGACCAAAGCATCAGAATGTCATTGGAACCAAATGGGTATTCAAGAACAAAGCAGATGAAGAAGGCAACATTGTAAGGAATAAAGCAAGGCTTGTAGCAAAGGGATACTGTCAAGAAGAAGGCATAGACTTTGATGAGACCTTTGCACCTGTTGCCAGACTGGAAGCAATCAGGATATTCCTAGCCTATGCTGCTTATAACAACATCAAGGTCTACCAGATGGATGTCAAGAGTGCATTCCTGAATGGAGAATTGGAAGAGGAAGTTTATGTTGAACAACCTCCAGGTTTTGTCATTCCTACTCAATCTTCTTGTGTCTACAAGCTCAGAAAGGCCCTCTATGGTCTTAAGCAAGCTCCCAGAGCTTGGTATGACACATTGTCCCTATTTTTGGTGAACCATGGGTTTACTAAAGGAAAGGTTGACAAGACTCTTTTTCAAATTTCTGTTGCTAATCATATTCTGTTAGTGCAAATCTATGTTGATGATATTATATTTGGAAGCACTAATCCAGAATTATGCAAGAAATTCTCTCAAGTTATGCAGAAGAAGTTTGAAATGAGCATGATGGGAGAACTCAGTTACTTTCTTGGATTACAAGTCAAACAAGTTCCAGAAGGCATCTTTATCAACCAAGGAAAGTACACCAGAGATCTCATCAAGAAGTTTGGAGTAGATGGAAAATCTTCAGTCAAGATTCCAATGAATGCATCTCAAGGCATTGGACCAGATGATGAAGGCAAAGATGTTGATGCAACAACTTATAGAGGAATCATTGGATCTCTCCTCTATCTAACTGCAAGCAGACCAGATATAGCTTTTGCAGTAGGAATCTGTGCCAGATACCAATCAAAGCCCAAGGAGAGCCATCTAGTTGCTGCTAAGAAGATTATCAGATATATCAAGGGAAATCCAAATGCAGGCCTATGGTATCCCAAGGGAGGTAATTTTGAACTAATTGGTTATTCTGATTCAGATTTTGCAGGTTGCAGATTGGACAGGAAGAGTACTTCTGGTCACTGTCAATTGCTAGGTGGGAGACTTGTCTCCTGGTTTAGCAAGAAACAGAATTCAATCTCAACTAGCACTGCTGAAGCTGAGTATATTGCTGCTGGAAGTTGCTGTGCTCAATTACTCTGGATGAAGCAACAACTCAAGGATTATGGAGTGCAAGCAAAGGAGATCAAGTTGCTATGTGACAATACCAGTGCCATTGCCATCACTCAGAATCCGGTGCTGCATTCAAGAACAAAGCATATTGAGATCAGACATCACTTCATCAGAGATCATGTGGAGAAGAAGCATATCTCAATTGAGCATGTACCAACTGAAGACCAGCTTGCAGATATCTTAACCAAACCTCTCTCTGAGGCAAGGTTTAACAAGCTAAGGGAAGAACTGGGAATGATGGATGATCTTCCCAGAGATACATGAATCAGAGTTGCAGAAGTATCAGATGTGGATTCATCAGAACACCCCATCTCTGATACCCGAAACTCTTATCCATCAGAAGCTTGAATCAGAATTGCGAAGATCAGACTTGGTATTCATCAGAGATCCTCGTATCAGAACATCTCTCTCTCTGATACAAGGGCTAATATTTATCAGAGTGGCTGTGGACTTAGAAAATTTTTCTAAATTTCGGGCGAGGCTATTCAATAAACTGGGCTTTACTATTTTACCCCCGGTAGTTATTACCACTTTTGGAAAACGGCTTTCCGCCCACAATCCATTTAATGCGACCTCGAAACCGCAAATTATATCAAACGTCCACTAAACCAAAATCATATATACTCTTTCTGAAACCTAAATCGCTACTGCAATTTTATTCTTCGTCCTCAAGCTCTATCTCTCTAAAACTTCCAACCTTCAGACCTCAAATCTCTCAAAGAACCTGAAAATGAAGTTCATCAACATTTCTGATCTCTCAGAGGCTGAAGCTAAGTCACTGGTGACAAACATTGTCACAGGAATGAAGGTAGACATGTCCTCGCTACCACTGCTGGCTGCAAATCAAAAAATCATGACCGAAGTGATCGAGGGAATGAATGACTCCCAGCTGAGCAAGATTGTGGCTCATCCCTATGAGCATTTCAGCAACGTTGATGTAGCAGAGTTCTACCTCAACGCCCATATCAGCAACAACACCATTTTCTCTCAGGTTCAGGGCAAGGACCTCAAGATTGACGCTAACGCACTAAACGAGTTCTTTGACATCAAGCTTGACCCTCAGGAAGAGGAAAACTCAAGCTTCATCGAACTTGATGATGTGGACATCACTGTCCAAAACTTTGTGGCCACCTACTGCCGGGAAGATGCAACCGGGGTAGAGACTCTCTACATGAAGAAGAATGTCCTGAAGAAGGACTTTGAAAGATTGATGAGCATAATGCACCGGTGTCTGTGGTGCAAAACAGGCTCAACTGATCAGATGAACAACGCCAACTCCAAGGCCCTATATGCTGTTCACAGGGGGATGAACATCAACTGGGGAAAGGTATTGTTTCAGTCCCTTTCTGAATCCATTGGGAAAAAGGATAAGAAAACTGGTCTTTTCTCCACCAAGATGGGACATGGACTTCTGATCTCCAGGCTAATCTCCAATACCAAGATAGCATTAAGAGAAGCCACAGAAGTGGACCACACGAAAACCATCTTTCTCACCCTCTCTCCCAAGTTGAATGTGGCCATAGCTGCTGAGCTCAAGAAAGCCAACAAGCTTGAACAAAACAGGGAGAAGCAGGCTATCAAACCTGTGGCTGCTGCTACCCAACTCAAGGTCAAAAAGGAAGAAAAGCCTAAGAAAAGGAAGCCTCACTCAAAGCCAGAGGAAGAGGTAACAAAGGAGGAAGCATCAGAGGAGGATGCATCAGAGAAGGAAGCCTCTGTTGTGGCCCCCAAAGTTACTCCTGTCAAGAAGGTGAGCCAGAAGAGGAGAAGAAAAGCAATCATACAGAGTGATTCTGATAGCTCCAAGTCTCCTCTCAGAGTAGCAAAGAAGAAGAAGAAGATTCTCTCACCCCCCAAGGAGTCAGAACCTCAGGGGGAACCTGCACCAGAGCTGACTACTGCACTAGTAATCTCTGATGGTCAGGGGGAACCTGAATCAGAGATCCAACCTTTATCTGCACCAGATCTGCAAGTCACCATCTCTCCACAAGAGCACCCAATATCATCAACTGGAGTTCCTGAGGTAGATCCCATCTCTGTCCTTGAGAAACAATTTCAAAGGGTGCTAACTTGGAGGAAGTGGAGAATGGGACCTCTGCAGCAAATCCTTGCTCAAGCTGCAGCCTTTGAATCTGAGGAAGAAGAAGTCCTCAAATGGGCAGGTATAGACGATGTTTCACTATGCTTTGATCTTCAATTCTTGCATTCTGTGTTGGAAAAGAAAAAGGAAAGCCTCAAGGGAAAAGAGAAGATGACTGCTCCACCATCAGAAGAGCATGTCAAGCCCCTATCAGAGAGTGAGATTCCAGTCTTTGAAGAATGGCTGGTGGAGATGAAAAGGAGGGAATCTCTGAGAAAATATCCCTACCTCTCTCACTTTCACGGTGAATCCTCAATTGCCAACAATATGCCACTGGCAATGCAGCAACTGATCAGAGAATGGAGGAACTCTCAGACTGAGGAGACTTCTGTTGAGGTAATACCTAACTCTCCCTCTCCACCTGTTCATATTACACCAGAACCCCATACCTCACCTCCCAAGTCTCCATCCCCTACACCCACAACACCTGACTACACTCCTCCACCTTCACCTCAACCTCCATCACATTCACCCACTCCATCACCCAAGAAAACCCCATCTCCAATCCATCAGAAATCACCTTCTCCTCACAAGACCCCAACCCCTTCACCTAAGCAGCCCTCACCCAAACAACCATCACCATGTAAATCCCTCACCCCCATCAGAAACCGTTCACCATCACCACCACCATCTCCAAAACAATCATCCTCTCAACCTCTATCCTCACCCCTGCAAACTCCTCTTCAGATTTCATCATCAGAGCCATCCCCTCAGGCTCCTCCTCAATCCCCTCCTAAATGTGATCAAGTTCTAGCCACCAGTCAGGCTCCTCAAAGCTTCATGGCTGAGATAGAGCACGTGGGACTCCAGCTTGTCAAGGGTATGAACAAGATTCTGGATGCTGAATATACCACTGACAACCATCTCACCACCTATAGTGAAAAGCTAGCAGAAGGGATTAATGTGCTGCTAAAAAATGTAGGCATCATTGCTATGGCATTTGAACAGCACAAGGACAAAACTGCAGATAGTCTGGGCAACATAGCTAAGGAAGTCGATGGAATCAATGCTGTCCTCTTTCATCACACCAAAGCTCTTGAAGAGCAGGACAAAGCCCTCAAAGGCATCTCTGATTCCATTGATGATCTCCAATGGTCCTCTGATAAAGCTCGTCAGGAGTTTCAAGATGTTGAAGGACTATGCAAGGACAACAAAGAGCTTGCAATCAAGCTGATAAATAGTGGCAAGGACAGAGATCATAAGCTGACTCTCCTCTAAGCTACTTCTAAAGACATCCTATCTGCCGTAGCTAAACAGAAGGAAACTCTTGATGGACTGGCTTCTGTGACTGAGACTCTCCCAGGGGCTATTGAGACTGTTAAAGAAAATCAGGCAACAGAATTCTCCAAAATTGGACTCCTGCTTGGTGATCTTGTTGATGCCAAAAAGGGGGAAGATAGCAGAGAACATGTCCCACCTCCCAGAGAAGCAGAAGGCCCAAGCTCCAGAGCCATTAACCCTGCTAGATACTTTGAAAGAGCAAGGCAAAAGAGGCTAGCTGCTGGCATTCAGAGACCTCCTCCTCCTAGCTCAAAGAAGAAGAAATCTCCATCCTTCACATTGAACCAATGGCTGAACAGTGGGTTGTCTAAACCAGACACAGTCCAATTTGCTGAGATGAAAAAGCATATGACTCCCCTGCAGCGTGAGAATCTGATCCAAGATGAGAATGGCATCATCACCATTGCTCATGGAGGATCCATAGAAGAAGCTGAGGAATGGTGGAGGATGAGGGTTCTGCCTGGAAAGGATGAGAAGGATGCAATAAGGTATTATCTTGACTGCCAGCTTACTCCACTCTGGAAGAAATACATGATTCCCAGGAACCTCGCTTCAATCAGAGCAAGAGTAAATGCTGAGCTTCAAGAAGCCAAGGTAAAAGAAGAGGCTGTTCTTGCAGAGGTTGCAGAGGAAGATTTCTAAACTTTATCTCTTTTGCACTTCTTACTTGTAAAACTCTGATTAATAAAAATAATCTCTCTGCCTCTAATTTGCATGGCTATTATATAATGTGTTATTTATTACTTTCTTTCCTTAAATTGTTTATTGCATGATTGATTGTATCTTACTCTTACTATTTTCCTATGCTAAGTGCCCACCAAGATTCTAAATGAAAGTTTATTTTTAACTTATTTTCCTTCATGGTGTAAGGCACTTCTCTGGAAATAGCTTAAGGGTTTTGGCATCATCAAAAAGGGGGAAATTGTAAGGAATAAATGTAATTAGATTTTGATGATGCTATAGGATTAGAAAGTTAGATCACCCTCAATTAGATTTTATGTATTAGAATTTTCATTTGTAAGCATTAGTGTAGTCGACGATCAGAGTTGCTCTACTTTGGATCAGATCAGGAGTGCATCAGAATTGCTCGACCAGACTTGCTCTATGAGAACTGCTCGATCAGAGTTTTCTTACCAGAAGTCCATCAGAGTTGCACCATGAGAGCTGCTGATAGATTTGGACATCTGATAACCGATGAGAACTACAGATCAGAGGTACTCATCAGCGGATCTATCAGAGTCAGAGTTAGAGATCAGAAAGCCATCAGAATTCAATACTTCAGAAGAGCCTGATCAGAGCCCGACTAACACTTAGAAGATTTCAAGCAACATCCAACAGCTATGAATTCAACGGGTAAAATCATCCAACGGCTAGAAGACTGTGCATGAAAGGAAAGCATTTAATGCACAATAAATGAGCCTGATACGCTGAAGGATTGATTGCAAATGATTGACCAAGGAATCCGGGAAGATATATTATAAAAATAGAAACCTTCCAAAACGGCGGTCAAGTCAACTGTACGCGCATTTAATGCAGTTGTCTCCTCCTCCAACGGGCAGACAACCTCAGTATATAAGCTACATTCCGAAGAACAGAAAAACAACTTTTGCCAAGAACTCTTGATCCATTTCCGAACATACTTCTTGAGATTCAACCTTCATAACACTCTACAAGAAAAGTCAACGTTGGGAAGATTCAAACTCCAAATCTTTCATCCCCAACAACGAGCAAAGTTCATCCTGTTCTTCAACTCTTCAAGAACTTCATCAAACATCATTTGTAACGAAGCAAGTTGGAGGAAAAACTCTGTTTTTCAAAGGATCTTCTGAAAAGAAGGGCGTCCAAGTAACTGCAGTAGTGAAGTGGTGATACTTCCGGGAAGCTGAGTGAAAGGACCAGCCATCAGGACGTGGAATTACATCCTGGGTGGCATCTAGACTTAAAGAAGACGAGGAGTGCTTCTTAAGTGCTAGGATTTAGCTTTGTAACCGATCTACTTCAAAGCTAGTGGAACAGTGGACTAGAGGAACGCGTTGTTCCTTGAACCACTATAAAAATATCCGGTGTCATTTACTTTACTGCAATTTACATTTCTGCACTTAGGATATTAACTGTTAACTCTAAGACTTGGAATCTGTGTTCAGCAGATCTTGTTTTCAGAGTTATCAGAAAGGCATTTGCCTTAGTGTTTCTGAGGCTACCCGGACAGATCAGAATCCGCTGCCAAGGCCAGTTCTGATATCAGAACCAGCCTTTCTCTGTCACCAGAATCAGACATTCTCTGATAAGTCATTTTGGACTTAGAGAAAATTTGAAAAACCAATCAGTCTATTCACCCCCCCCCCCTCTAGACTGATTACCATATTAAACGGGACCAACAAAGTGAAAATTGTCCCAAAATTATACACAATTTCTAGGAAGTAGATGAACAACCCATATCACATGGCAATCACAACGAAAGATGAAAAGGATGGAAATCTCAAATGGTGAATTTCCAAATCAGGGAACTAGATGAGAAAAAGGTAACCGGCCGGCCACACGGACACCAAGGCTAGACAACGGACTAAACGAGCTACAGGGTGGAAACATTCGCTCATCATTCCCATGAGCTTTCAAGCGGCCATTAATGGCAGAAGCTTGGTGGGAGGTCAGAATTTCCGGGAGTAAGTGGGGCCATTACGCGTCTGCCGCTTTCCGGACGATGACGCCACACATGATGCCGACGAAGCCTTTCGCCTTCACTCTGTTTCCTCTAGCCGCACGAATCGAGGACTGCACGAGCTCTTCCTTCGACTGACCTCAACATCGATGATCCAACCTCCCCAATACAGCGACACGACGATGAGAGCTCCACCTCGAACTCCTTCCGGCGATGGCCATGGCTGGAGGCAGCTTAAGCGACCGTGATGACCAGCAGACCAGGGGCTCCCCTCACAAGCAGCAAGCCTCTTCCCATTTCGAAGCCTCATCCGAGGATGGGCGGATATGGAACGCCCTCTTTTCTGTGGAAGCAGGCAAATGGAAGACTTCAGATCTTTCCTGACCAAACGGTGCACTATGAGCGGAGAAATCATCAACATTCGGCGAAGCCTTATCCAAGGATGAACGAATTCGGAATTCAGTTTTTCTTTTCTTCCTTGCCCAACAACCCTAGTCAAAGGCTATCCAATACGTACAACACAGGGGAGGCGTGAAGAAGCAAATGGTTGGAAAACTTTGACCTAGTCAAAATTAGCCTTAAAAGTCCTAATCTGATTTGGGAGGCTCCAAACTGGCCGATCCTTTATATTTGATTTTTATTTTTGATAGATTGACATGGCAAATCTATAGAGGTGTGACAGCTGACTCAATCACAAGGTAGAAAGGATGTGAAGCCCCTATTACTGTGCATGCCTGTACTGTCCCAGCGGAGCACGGAAAATGACGTGTCCTCGCACGTTATGCACTCGTACGCCACAAGCATGACCAGTTGAAGAGGAAGATGGCACAGACCTTTTGCGTGCTAATGACGATTCCGCCCGTGATCCTCTCAGAGGAGAGCCACGTCGTGCTCCGCGCACGAACCCGACATAGCTTGACATTGGGGGCCAGGTATTCCGGGAAGCCGCCCACACTCTAGAAGCTTGGGTTATATGCTTCCAGAGGCTGATGTCGCGGGAGGCGGAGCACTAGCGTTCGAGTCACATCACCACAGGAGTCTTAGAAGCGTCCTCCGGACGCTATGGAGGGAGACATGCCAGCACAGACGGATCCCTAAATGAGTATGTGTCCCGGCAAGTTGGGCAGCCACGGTAGCCAGGAAGGAGGCCCTTCCGACAACACTCGTCCCGGGAAAGAGGGGATGATTCATCTCATCACTCTCATCGACCGGGTAGGCGGGATGGCTCCCCAGATGGACGTCATGCTGAATCTCGACCTCACGTACGCGACAGGGTTGCAGAGTCTTATGCGCGAGTTCAGCTCCGTGGTGGACGCACACGAGCAGAATTGGCACCTGATTAGGTGGAAGACCTGATGCTAAGGCTGGACGAGCTGAGAAGAAGGGTCATCGGGGGAGATCCATACGTGGTCGACCTCCACATCCCAGAACCATTCACTCGTGCTGTGATGGAAACACCGTTGGTAAAGGGGTACAAACCTTGCAACGCGGCAGAAGCCAGGAAGGAGGTCCTGCCGGCAACACTCGTCCCAGGAAGGAAGGAAGCACTGTTGCTAAAGGGGTACTGTAACACCCCGGCCCCGTGGGACCCGAGGTAGTTACTCCAGACCTTTAGTACTGTCCTCACAAACCACCACGAGCCTTTACCGCGCACTTTGTCCTCACTCATGCGCGCCCTGAGAAACTTCCCAGGGGGTCACCCATCCCAAGACTACTCCCGTGCAAGCACGCTTAACTTTGGAGTTCTTGGGTGATGAGCTACCTTAAAAGGAGATGCACCTCTGTTGGTATAAGTAGTACTATTAATCCTCTTATATTAATCTCGGGTATTACAATCACCCCCACTTAGGATCGCAACGTCGCCGTTGCACCCTTAAATCAATCTCAATCAAACACTAGAATCTTCCCCCCTGCTAAGTGTCTGTCTAACATCCATCAGATCAGCACACTGTCGCAGGGTTGCTCTGATACCACCTGTAACACCCCGGCCCCGTGGGACCCGAGGTAGTTACTCCAGACCTTTAGTACTGTCCTCACAAACCACCACGAGCCTTTACCGCGCACTTTGTCCTGACTCATGCGCGCCCTGAGAAACTTCCCAGGGGTCTCCCATCCCAAGACTACTCCCGTGCAAGCACGCTTAACTTTGGAGTTCTTGGGTGATGAGCTACCTTAAAAGGAGATGCACCTCTGTTGGTATAAGTAGTACTATTAATCCTCTTATATTAATCTCGGGTATTACAGGTACACATCTTGCAACGTGGCGGCAGCCAGGAAGGATGCCCTCCCCGCAACACTCATCCCGGGAAGGAAGGGAGTACCGTTGCTAAAGGGGTACAGACCTTGCAACACGGAGCTGTTACTTGAAGTCCTGGAAGCACAGTTGTAACAACCTCAGTTTCACAAAAGTAAACACATAAAATGTTATATAAAAAGTAAGCAGATAAAGTTAATATAATTTTATATAAAAAGTAAACAAATAAAATTTTATATAATAACAATATTAAAAGATATATAATACGAGTAATAATTAATAACTAATATTAATATAAGATGATTGATAAAAAAAATCACCTAATTGGTATTGCCGATTAACAACTAGGGAGTTATGGCCACTGGATTGCTCTTGCCGCCCCCATAGGTCCAATAGAATTGAAAAAGTTGTGATACAAGCTTTGTGGACACGTGTTGGGTTTCTATATTAAAAAGGGAGAGCACTTAGCTACACCTATATGCAATGCATTATGCATGCTAAATATTATTGAGACTAGGACACTTGGCCACTATACTCAAGAAAGAAAACAAAACTACATGCATGCTATACTTAACAACACATTGACAGATCAGGATTATTTATACATATACATGAGCCTCTCGGCCACCCTAGGGGATAAACTCGGCCACTTTATTTAAATTAAAGATACAAGCTTAGACAATTAGAAAAACTCCTTAATATGAACAAGAAGGCAACTATGAAGGAACGCAGAACAACAGAAGGTAGTTAGGGAGAGAACTGTGAGGATAGAAAAGAGGAGAAAAGGAGGGGAAGTAGGAGAAAATAGCTCCTAAATTTTCAGGTCTGTGTTCATTCCTCCTCCTATTATGATAAAAGTTTACATTCCTTATTTTAGACATTTTTATTGCTCTACGTGGTAATCATACTGTTATACTTTATTATACTGTGTAATTAAAGTGTTTCTTATTTAATTTACATGCTGAGATATATTAATTCTTTGAGAAAAGATAACGCTATTATTGTTAACATATACTAGTACTTCGTAGGAAATATTACTACCACTCTTGTTAAACTTAAAAGAGAGTGTTTCTACGTATGTATTATATAGATTTTAAGGAATGGCCTGCAGGGTAAATGAGTATGTTCCATTAGAGAGTTCAGAAGCAAGTCAATATTTTTTTAAGAGAAATGTTACTGCATGGGTTCTTAGCTTTGTTTTTAATGCACTTTATATCAAATTAAGAGTTTATTTCACATTAGAAAAACAAAGCAGAAGCTAGAGAGAAACAAGCTAATATAAAGATATTGAATTTCACTATGAATACTTTACTAGTAATTAGATGAAAATTGAAAATAAATGATTTCGTATATAATACGTATATAATAAGGGAATGTAAATTTTTGAAGACCATATACACTCTAGCTAATAAGATAGAACTGATCTTTAAAACCTGGAAGATATTTTATGAGTCTAAAGTCCAAAGTTCGTAATTTTATATCTAACAGGAAAAATGGTTTTATGATACGTAATTATTTTTGAAAAGCATATATACGTACACATAGTGGAATTATTTCCCATCATTATGCGACTAGTTATTTATACTTCGTATGTTTTAACACCAACTATTTTGAAATGACATTTTCGGAAATTATTACATATTGATTTGCAAGGTATATATTTGTATACACATATCTATACTATTAATTAAAGTCAATAAAGAATTTCAAACTTACTGATTTCTAATTATTGATTTCTGAGAGTGTTTACACTTTATAGTTGGATCCACATCTACCAATATATTTTAAAGGAGTTAAATTATAATTATTTAGAGATAACGTAAGTTTATAATAAAATTCAAAAGTTTAAAAAGTATAGTATAGTAGTATTTAGTACTACGTATGTTAAATTTTTAAGTTGTATGATTGTGAGATTATAAATTACTAAATCTGGGTCGTTAATTAGCTAATTGTTTAGAATAATTAAGCTATAATTCAAAATGTGGAGTATGTAAAAGTTCAAGTTTTAAAGACAGCTACCGCAATTCGAATGTGTATTGACAATACTCATTTCCAGAATATTTTATGTATAAAGTTATTTAAGATGTGTTAAAATAGTAATTATCATATCCGTAGAAGTTAAAGTACTGAATTAAACAATGGTTAATAAATAAATACAGAACTTGAAACCTTGTTTTTGGATTGGATAGATTGGCATGCCAATAGGGATAATTAACACGGCCGTAGAATTTGATCAATGATTTCGGGTCCGTAGCCACCGAGTGGACAGCACCCAAATCTTGATATTTGACACACGCGCGCTTCTATACGGGTCCGTAGCCACCGAGTGGACAGTACCCAAATATGTTCGTTTACGGGTCCGTAGCCACCGAGTGGACAGTACCCAAACGAACTCCTGCCAGAGCCACCGAGTGGCCAGTGCCAAAATAGTTCTCTGATGGTCCGTAGCCACCGAGTGGACAGTACCAAAGATGAGAACGTCCCGTTTATCCAGTCCATAAAACTAAGGAGTAAAATTTCAAAATAAGAAATGTATAGAAATTCGATTTGGAAATACAAACTGAGTGAAAAATGGAAGGATGCATTGAAAGTGAATGGCAAGGGTTAAGAGCATGAAGTATAATTTAATTTGTAATACAATATCAGAAATATTTGGAAATGGTGACTTTGAACAAAATGGTGATATTAATTACTACGTATATGACATATCTACAAGCTACAATAGCTATGAAGAGTGATATAGTTAAATCACGGTTTTATGAGCTATTTTGGTATTATTACAACTTATGTTGATTATTATTTGTGATAATTTTATATTGAGAAAGAATGAACACCACTAAGCAAGATTTGCTTAGCGCGTTGGATTTTTGTCCTTCGCGTAGGTCAATAAGCGCTACGAGGCGGATCCGGGATGCATTTGGGAGCAGCAGCCAATCATCAAAGAGTCACATCCACATATTAGTAATAATCCATCTCTAGTTGCATAATAAGTACTCATCTAGCATATTAGTTGTGCAATAAATAAGCATGAGAATGTTCAATTTTCATGGATGTATTTGGTTACTCCAAAATCCAGAACTACTTGTGTAATATATTTATGCTTTCGCTATTTATGGACTTTGATAAACTCTATTATTAATCTCATTTAAATTCGGCCAAAAATATTTTAAGAAAATAGTTAATCTGTTAACGCTTTGGTGCTTCGGCACTGCGGGTAGCACTCCCTGCCCTAGCCTTCCGGGCCGGGTAGTGGGTGTTACATTTGGTGGTATCAGAGCCTAGGTTTAGGAAAATGCATATAACATAGGAGATCATTAATTCACTTGCACGTAATGTGACTCTGATTGGCAAACTCCCAAATTGCTTCATCTAGGTTGTACATGAATCCCGACCAACCCGGAGATATGCTTAATAACGAGGAAGAAGCTGAAAGCCACCACACAGGTAATGCTGGTGTGGGTGGTCAAGCCTTGCCGGAATTTATGCAACAAATGACGCAGTTTTTCCAACAAATGAATCGTGATACTCCTCCAAGGATGGCAATTGAGCGAATGGCAAAATACCGACCTGCTGAATTTTATGGAAGAAAGGATGAGGATTCTGCTGCCGCCGAGTACTGGTTGGATAGGACCGAGAGAATGCTCAACCAGATGCATTGTACCCCGGAAGAAAAAAGAGACTGTGCCGTGTCTCTACTTCAAGAAGATGCATACCAGTGGTGGTTAAGAGTATCAGCTGGAGTTCCTTTACCACAGCAAACATGGGAGTTCTTTGTGAATGCATTCAATGAGAAGTATGTGGGGAGGTTGTATCGTGAACAAAAGAGGAATGAATTTCTGCATCTTAAACAACGACAAATGACAGTGTTTGAGTACGAGAGAGAATTCACCAGACTGAGCCGATACGCTGGTGGGATAGTCACAAATGAAGCTGAAAGATGCCGAAGGTTTGAGGACGGACTAAATGACTATTTACGCCTCCAGCTGGCCCCTTTACGAATCGAGAATTACAATCAGCTCGTGGACACAGCCCTGCAAACTGAAAAAGTAAAAAACGAGGAGCAGGCCCGTAGAAATCGGAGTCAAAAGAGATTCGGTGGAAGTTCAAGTTCGACCCCGCTACAGAACAAGAAATTTAAGGGCTCAAAGAGTGAAGGGCAGAACAATACTCAAAGGCAAAGTCAGTCAGCTCAATTCCGACCTGCTAAGACTGCAACATCTGTGGCTAGTACACCTAAGGGAGCAGGAGGGTCACAAAATCCTGGATGTAAGCATTGCGGAAAAATGCATCTCGGTGAATGTTGGAAGGTGACAGGAGCATGCTTTAGATGTGGATCAAAGGAGCACTTTTCAAGAGACTGCACCCGACAAGGTCCAACACCTGCTAACCCGGTGGAAGAACGTGCACCAACGGCTGCTAGAGGAAGAAGACCTGGAGGTGGAGGTAGTGGAGCTAACAATGCCAACCAAACGGCAAGATCAGAATCTATGAACAAAGATGTTGCACGCAATCCTGCGCGTACATATGCTATCCGGGGGCGAGATGATGCAGATGCACCAGACATTATAGTCGGTATGTTTAATATATTTGATATTCCTATTCGTGCATTGGTTGATCCTGGATCTACTCACTCATATATATGCACATCAATATCAAAAGGGAAAGAATTACAAACAGGGACTGCAGAATGTAAAATGCTAGTTACCAATCCTTTAGGTAATAGCGTAACAGTAAACAAGGTCTATATTGACTGCCCAATTCAAGCTCAAGGGCACACATTCACTGGAGACTTAATAGAACTTCCATTTGATGAATTCGATGTGATTCTTGGAATGGACTGGTTGTCCAAGCATTCCGTTATAGTGGATTGCCGATTGAAGAGGATTATTGTGAAAACATCTACTAATGAAGAGGTGATTATAGTAGGGGAAAGATCCGATTTTCTCTCAAACGTTATTTCGGCCACCATGGCACAAAAAATGATAAGAAAGGGGTGCACAGCTATTTTGGCTTATGTAATCAACACGAAGTTGGCAGGACTCAATCTCTCAGACATAGCCATTGTGAAAGATTTTCCGGATGTATTCCCAGAAGAATTACCTGGACTCCCACCAGAGCGAGAAGTAGACTTTACAATTGAAGTTCTTCCAGGAACTAATCCGATATCTATTGCTCCATATCGGATGGCACCTTAAGGAATTGAAGGAGTTGAAGATTCAATTGCAGGAGTTACTGGATAAGGGGTTCATACGACCCAGCACTTCACCATGGGGAGCACCAGTACTATTTGTGAAAAAGAAAGATGGGTCGTTCAGGCTATGTGTGGAATATAGACAACTTAATAAGGCAACAGTTAAAAACAAGTATCCTCTACCCATAATTAATGATTTGTTTGATCAGTTAAAGGGAGCAGGCGTTTTCTCAAAGATAGATCTTCGCTCTGGATATCATCAACTAAGGGTAAAGGAGTGTGACGTTCCCAAGACTGCCTTTCGGACTAGATATGGACACTACGAATTTGTAGTGATGCCCTTTGGTCTCACAAATGCACCAGCGGCATTCATGGATTTAATGAACAGGGTTTTCCGGCCATATCTAGATCAATTTGTAATAGTGTTCATCGATGATATACTGGTGTATTCTAAAACACCAGAAGAACATGAGAAACATCTCCGAATTGTGCTACAGACGCTGAGAGAAAAGAAATTGTATGCCAAGCTGAGCAAATGCGAATTCTGGATGACGGAGATATCTTTTCTCGGTCATATTGTTTCTACAGAAGGTATAAGAGTTGACCCGAAGAAGATTGAGGCCATCATGGAGTGGAAACCTCCCAAAAATGTGACTGAAATCCGAAGCTTCCTAGGATTAGCTGGGTACTATCGAAGATTCATTAAAGGCTTTTCTCTTATTGCTTCCCTGATGACCAGGTTACTCCGAAAGGGTATCAAGTTCGAATGGAATGAAAAATGTCAAGCTAGTTTCGAGAAATTGAAGGCTATGCTGACCGAGGCACCGGTTCTAACACAACCAGTCCCCGGGAAAGAATTTATTATATATAGTGATGCTTCTCTAAATGGTCTTGGATCCGTACTTATGCAAGATGGTAAGGTGATTGCATATGCCTCGAGACAATTAAAGTCACACGAGAAGAATTACCCCACACATGATCTGGAACTGGCAGCAATTGTGTTCTCCTTAAAGATTTGGAGACATTATTTGTATGGTGAGAAATGTTACATTTACACAGATCATAAAAGTCTTAAATATCTACCATCTTAGAAAGAGCTAAACTTAAGACAGCGCAGATGGCTAGAGTTGATTAAAGATTATGACTGTGTAATTGACTATCACCCGGGAAAGGCAAATGTAGTAGCTGATGCTCTCAGTAGAAAATCTTTATTTGCCTTACGGGCTATGAATGTTCACCTAAAATCAGCATTAGATGGAGCAATTATAGCAGAGCTGAGGGTGAAACCCGATTTAATCCAACAGGTGATGAATGCCCAGAAACAAGATGATCGAATATCTTCACTTGTAACTCGAATTCAAGAGGGGAAGGAAAAAGACTTGGTGTTGACAGATGATGGTGTTGTATATTTCAAAGGGAGAATGTGTGTTCCAGAGAAAGATGATTTGAAAAGTCAAATAATGAAGGAAGCACATAACAGTTCCTACTCGATGCATCCTGGTAGCACTAAAATGTATGGAGATCTTAAGCTACACTATTGGTGGCCGGGTATGAAGAGAGATATAGTTGATTATGTCACCAAATGCCTCACATGTCAACAAGTGAAAGCGGAACATCAAGTCCCATCTGGTTTACTACAACCAATTTCTATACCTGAGTGGAAGTGGGACCGAGTCACCATGGACTTTGTTACTGGGCTACCTTTAACTCAGAGGAAACATGATTCTGTCTGGGTAATTGTAGACAGATTAACAAAGTCTGCACATTTTCTACCCGTCAGAGTAGATTATTCCTTGGATAAACTGGCAGAGTCGTACATCAATGAAATAGTTAGACTCCACGGAGTGCCGGTTTCCATAATCTCAGACAGAGATCCTAGGTTTACATCGAGGTTTTGGAAGAAGCTGCATGAGGCATTGGGTACGCGACTGAGTTTCAGTACTGCTTTCCATCCACAAACTGATGGACAATCAGAGAGAGTTATCCAAGTACTGGAGGACATGTTAAGGTGTTGTGTGATTGATTTTGGTGGAAATTGGGATACACGCCTTCCATTGATAGAGTTTGCGTATAATAATAGCTATCAAGCAAGCATTAAGATGGCACCATACGAAGCTCTATACGGAAGGAAATGTAGAACACCACTATGTTGGACAGAGCTTAGCGAGAAAAAGTTGGTGGGTCCCGATCTGATCAGACAAACAGAAGAGCAAGTTAAAATTATCCAAGAAAGGTTGAAAGCTGCATCTGATCGACAGAAATCTTATGCTGATCTCAAAAGGAAGGATATTGAATATGAGGTAGGGGACAAAGTTTTCCTAAAAGTCTCGCCATGGAAGAAGATTCTACGGTTTGGAAAGAAAGGTAAACTTAGTCCTAGATTCATTGGACCCTATGAGATCATCGACCGAGTTGGACCGGTGGCTTACAAATTAGCCTTGCCACCCGAGCTTGAAAAGATCCATAACGTATTTCACGTGTCGATGTTAAGGAAGTACCGATCAGATCCCTCTCATGTCATACAAGCAGAATCGGTCGATATTAACCCGGACCTCACTTACAAGGAAGAACCGGTCAAGATTTTAGCAAAGGAAGTTAAGGAGCTGCGAAATAAAAAGATCCCATTAGTCAAAGTGCTCTGGCGAAATCACACCACCGAAGAGGCCACATGGGAAAGTGAGGAAGTGATGAGGCAACAATACCCACATTTATTCGGCTAGGTAAATTTCGAGGACGAATTTTTTTTTAGAGGGGAAGAATTGTAACAACCTCAGTTTCACAAAAGTAAACACATAAAATTTTATATAAAAAGTAAGCAGATAAAGTTAATATAATTTTATATAAAAAGTAAACAAATAAAATTTTATATAATAACAATATTAAAAGATATATAATACGAGTAATAATTAATAACTAATATTAATATAAGATGATTGATAAAAAAAAAACACCTAATTGGTATTGCCGATTAACAACTAGGGAGTTA